>CM068825.1:119935269-120570269 GCA_028554795.2 Sinohyriopsis cumingii | reverse complement strand
AACAATAATAATAATAATAATAATAATAATAATAATAATATTATCATTATTATTATTATTATTATTATTATTATTATTATTGACATCGTCATATATTATTATTATCATTATTATTATTATTATTATTATTATTATTATTATTGGCATCGCCATTGTTTCTTTATTGTCTTGTGATGTTATCTATCTATTTATCTATCTATCTATCTATCTATCTATCTATCTATCCATCCATCCATCCATCCATCTATCTATCTATCTATTATAGCAGGAAAAAAGTTATTTTTATGGATGTTTACTTTAACAAGATCAAAATTAGTTTTCAGGACTCTACGTTATCAGATAAATTTTAGTTTCAACTTTACCTTAGACTTTAAACACTAACAAAACTATGTCATTTTACAGACCAAACAAGAGAAGGAGTATGCCGAAAGAAAAGACTTTATAGAGAGTTGCCCGTTATTTCAAAACTGGTCTTCCAAATTCAAGCACCTACTTGAGATGAGTATACGCAAGGAAGAGTACCTCTTTGGAACCTGTATTGTACGACAAGGGGAGCCGGTTGATGGCCTATATTTCATTATTAAGTGAGTACATTCGGTAGCATTGTTTCCTTTTTCCATACATTATGAATTCTATTTCTCACCTGTATATTTAACTTATCATTTATTCTCTTTCTTTCCTTTATGATTTTTAAAATGTTGTATTTGGTTTATTTTCTCTGCATGTATCGGTATGTTTGACTTTACATTCAGCTGTTTTCTCCGTATGTATTGGTATGTTTAAAATGGACATTTTACTTTGTGTGTAATTATATGTTTGGCTTTGCATTGGGCTATTATAGTCCGTATGTATTGGTATGTTTGACTTTGCATTTGACTGTTGAACTCCATATGTATTGGTATATTTGACTTTGCATTTGACTATTTGAGTCCTTATATATTGGTATGTTTGACTTTGTATTGGGCTGCTTTATTCTGTATTTATTGGTGTGTTTGTCTTCACATTTGGCTATTGTAGTTCGTATGTATTTGTATGTTTGACTTTGCATTGGACTGTTTAACTCCGTATGTGTTGGTATCTTTGACTTTGCATTGGACTGTTTTACTTTCTATCTATTGGTATGTTTGACTTGTCATTTTCATACTGACGTTAAATCTGCAGGTTACTCAGACTAATTATTTAATAAACAATTTTGTTTTTGTTTTGTTTTATGGGTTTAACGCCATTTCTCAGCGCACGATAGTCTATAAATAGCGTCTACTATAACGGCTGGAGGAATTAGAAGTCAAATATGATATTTTATTAATACATTTCGAATGTTTTCCGTATATACAGGCTTGGTTAAAAAGGAATAAAAGGAAACATTGAACAATGCCAATACATTTTCTTGTTTGGCTTAGTTAAAACGAGTATGCACACTTTAATTTAACATGCGCACGTTTTAGTATAAATTTATTTTCGTTTCTTAGAGGTCAAGCAAAGGTCCTTGCAGAGCCTTCTCAACACAAGAAACAATATCCTTTTATTGTCACACAAGTTGATCCAATTGAACAGGAACTAGGAAGGTGAGATGCATATTTCAATGCTTATATGTTCTGGATAACTGAAATGCATACATGTATGTATGTATGTATGTATGTATGTATGTATGTATGTATGTATGTATGTATGCATGCATGCATGCATGCATGCATGCATGCATGCATGCATGTATGTATGTGTGTATGTGTGTGTGTGTGTGCGTGCGTGCGTGTGTTTGTATGTATGTATGTATGGATGGTATGTATGGATGGATGGATAGAGGATGGACGGACGGACGGACGTTCTAGGACATGCGTTAAGGCATCTTTGTCTAATAATCTGTATGTCATATATATATATATATATATATATATATATATATATATATATATATATATATATATATATATATATATATATATATATATATATATATATATATATATATATATATTATTTTTTGAATACGTTTTAAAATTGTTTGCTTATTTGCTTCGTTCACATTCACTTTTACATGTGTTTACATAGGTACTTCAACCAATACACAACACATCTGATTGACAATAAAACAATTGTTGGTAATGAAGTTCTTGACAAGAATTTTTTTTACCATTTAAAGATCTTACTGCATCATGCATATGTTTAAGTAAACATCATAGCAAAATAAACAGTATATACATCATGCCGAATACACGACAACGTGTATTCACTGTATTATTCCCCTGTATATTTCATATTGTATGTATATATATAGAGGATGGATATCGTACATTACGTTTCATAATGTATGGTCAGTTTGACAGTATGTCTTGTGTATCCTTCCTAGTTTGGTCTGCATGTCTTGAACATTTCAGTAAAATAGGTTAAAAAAAAGGTTTTAAAAATTTCGACACCAGTACTAACTATAAATTCACATCTCACCGGTATTTATATACGGATTATGACATGACTTCCTCTTCCTTGCGTTATTGCCATTATTTAAAATATTATGCCAAAATATAGTGTACGGGGAGTGTTCGTAACTCCGTTTGACGTTTTTAGTGCAAGCAATCCTCACATTTTTGTTGCGACAATGTGAAACTACCATGTGTCAGAACAAAGATTTATTTTTTGATCATCTTGCCATGCTGTTCTCGAATGTTTGATGAAACAGTGAGTTTACGGGAACATACGACAACAGTTTAGAAATGCGCGGATTCAATGTGGTACTTATATATATATATATATATATATATATATATATATATATATATATATATATATATATATATATATATATATATATATATATATATATATATATATATAATTCCCAACGGATTATGAATAAATTTGTTTTTTTTCCTACTCGTTCTTAATGTTTACAATTTATATTATTTCAAACGTTTTGGATCTTAGCATAAAGACCTTGTTAACATAGGTTTTTAAAATCAATAAGAAGTAGAAAAATGAAACCCTGTATGCATGTGTGTATGTGCATGGTTTAATTTTCATGCATTGATAGCAATTTAGACCAAAAATTCTACTGTTTTGATTTTTGTTTGCTTAGACTTTGTCTACAGTGTCTGAAGTCAGCATTGGTGTTTTGCAGAACAAACCTTTTCCGACGCGTTACTCATCATTAGTATGCGTCACTGTTTATAACCAGCACGAATCGTTGTATTATATTCATTACGATTATGGAACAGACGATCTATCGACGTACGCTGTATTATGACATATAATAAACATGTTAACAAACATTATTCTTTAAACATAATTTTAATAATAAAGCCTACTAGTGCATACGTAAGAATAAAGATAAGATGAAGTCGGCTTTACCATTATTCTGCAGACATAACAAAGAGAACACGACAAGAAAGAAAGTGACTAGTTTTACACAGGACCAGATCCGGGTAAGACGTAAAGAAGGTTATGCCGCCGCCGAGAAGAGATACATGTCTAGAACGATCGAACTTTGTTGTGTAAAGGAGGAAGAAATTGTAGGTAAGTTTTTTCTAAGGAAAGGGAAGGAAAGAAAAAGAATTAAAGACCACAGTTATCGATCTCGATCCACTTGAATCAAGAGGAAAGTTTGCTTCTATTGATCAAATATGCTTTAAATAAAAAAAAGTATGACGCGATACAAAAGTACACGTCAGAGGAATACACAATGTAAATACCGTTATCTACTAAACAAATTACCAGAATATGATTGGTCAATTATCACGATCAAAAATTCAGCATCTGTTTTCAAAATATTCAAGCGGAATTTAAGAATTCTAATAACGTCATAAGTAGATCAAGTGACTTACAGGACACACGGTCACACGGTACTAATGATATGGAAAAATGGGAACCAGCCTGGAAATGGAGTGTGTGTGTATATATATATATATATATATATATATATATATATATATATATATATATATATATATATATATATATATATATATATATATATACATACGTGTGGATTAGGCTGACCAGGATTGGTTAATAATGTAAGTTATGTTTTAGGAAAAAGAATATTTTGAGAGCTTATTCTAGTTGTAAGTGAAAACAAATAGAGACATTGTTTTATTGATGCAATTTCAGTCCTTTAATAGTCTTGAGTTTGGAACACTCATTACTAAAATAAGCTCCTTACTCTTTGGTGCAGAATTGAAAGCACATGTTTAAACATGGACAAAAATGCCGCGGCTCATACCCTTTCCTCGACACAGAAGCTAACATCCAGGTTTCATCTATACTAATAAATATAGATTTGATCAGGAGCACTCAAATTTTTTAAGTTATTGAATTTTTAATATCATGGTGTTTTCATAGGTTTACTATGGGAACTAAATTAGTACGGCGAGTCCTACAAGCAGGTGTTAGTAAGCCACGTGACAACAGACAAGGGTATAATTGGGTGAAGGAAAGTCGCAGATTCTGCTTCAAAGTCACAATACAAATACGCATTTTATGATCCTGATATTTACAAATTTATTGGATGTATACACGAGTTACTGTTTCATGGTTTACGTATCAATGAATTATCCACAAGTAGTTTAACTTTTATTTAAACAAAGCTGATTCATTTGTTGTTCGACGAGTTTTTCCGAATCAAGGGAGGCAACTGCTATAACTAGTGTCTGCATAGTGTAAAATGGCAGGTAAAATATACTAATGACTAACTCTGACATTTCATATCACGAAGAAAAAACAAATATATATGAAAATGATTTTATGAGGTAATAAAGTAATTTCACCTTGCTTGGTCGAGGTGTAAACTAGCCATGAAATTCATAATATGCAATATTTGCATTAAACCGCGAAGGTACGCAGTCTAGGAATAAGCCAATAACGTTACAATGCCACATTCGACTTTCGATGGAGTCGAATACGGCATGTGGTGTACCGCCCTCGGCTAAATGTGAGACTATCTCCGACAACCCACACCGTCTCGTTCGAATGAGATCCAGCTGCTACTGTCCGAGTCGAAATGTATATTCATCGCGTGTTCTACCGTTCTTCTAAACTTTTGCTGCCACAGTTAGTTTATTCGTAATGAAGGGAAACTGTTTACGAGTAATTAGAGCAATTACAGACAGAAGCCATAATAAATATATGCAACATTTTCATTGTAACCCCATTCACAAGACTTTAAGCCCCCCCCCCCCCCCCGCATCAATGGACTGCATTTAGGACGCAGGGAAGAGACCATATTATCAATGAAAATACGATATTTGACCCAAACCCCAGTCTCCTATTGAGGCTACATCCAGTTGCCATCTTATCCTCGTAAAACATGATACAAATTCTGTTCATCCTTCCTCCCGCAATCGGTGTAGATGGAATTTAGGTTATGAAATGAACTAAGTGACGGACAGACGGACGGATGGCGGAATATGTCCAATCACAATATATCAGCAAAAATATGAGTATAGAGAGAGCTAGAATCAAAAGTGATCCAAATTATTCGCACTTTTTTTGCTCTTGACCCATTTCAGTCCATCAGCACCACTAACCGCCACAGATGAATTAAAGATTGGAATTCTTCGTGGTCATCTTTTGATCCTCATTTCGTGGTCATCTTTTGATCCTCATGAAACATCAAATCAAAATCACATTTGATTACCATCCCTCAATTCGTGTAGATCAGGTTACAATAAGGAGTACATACTGACTTTGCAAGCGTGACTTTTTACCACCACTCTTCCTCCCCTAAGGGCTGCGTCAGGGATATAAAAAAAATAATGTTCGGCATATGAACCGACAGGTATAGCCGATGAAAGCTGAAATATTTTAGCAAAGTATATGACGAAATCAAACTACACCGCCCCAAAGAAAAAACATAACGATAAACAACAACATCCTCTCTCTTTAATTAATATAGCGTTCCACCTTAGTAAGTAAGGTGAACATATGTTTTAGGGATTCACCCCGACCCCGAAAAAACAATCAAAAATCGGGCTCTGCTCAGTCATATCAGGCGTTGTCTGTGAACAGATGCACATAATTACTTCTCTTGTCCGGAATAAATAGGAACGTTGTTGTGCTGCACGGTACGTGCATTGCCCCAATGAAATTAATGTCTTGTTTTCTTCTGTTCTTGCCCAGTTATATTTTTGAAAGGTTGAAACCTATGAACAGCTGCAGATTGTATGAATTTCATCATAAAATACAGTGCCGACTGTATACCATTTTATGGTATCAAAATGACCTGTTCACACTAAATTAAATGCATGCAAAAACATTCCCTTCATCCTCATCATATTATATTATATTGTATTATATTATATTATATTATTAGTAGTACTACTACTACTACCATTATAATTATTATTCATATTTTTATTATTATTCATATTATTATCATATTCATATTCTTATTATTATTGTTATTATTATTATTATTGTTGTTGTTGTTATTGTTATTATTATTTGTCCATACTAAGTTTTCAAGCGATTACATATTCGAAACTGCATGATGACATATGCGCACTATATAACAAAATATACACTTTACATCATCTAGATGGCTAAATCTAATTATCTCGAGGAATGAGTGGGTGGTTGTCAGAGATAGCATTTTCTTTGGCAATATAATTGATATTACGGAAGATAACAGACTTCACGTGCTTACCGATTTGTTTTCCATTTCCACTTCCCTTTAACCAAAGTAAACAAGAAAATTATCATTTAAAATGCTATCAACATAAAAAAAAAATGAGAAATTCAGTAACATCTATTCTTATTAGAGTACGCTACTGTTTACATACTTCAACTGTGTTTAAATCCACAGCGCGACTCACCAAGAACATGTTATACAATAAAATGGGTTTCGTGACTATTTACATTAACGATTATTTTTCTCACCTTACCGCTGTCCTTGATGTTGAATAAACGTAGTCCTTCATTGACACATTTAAGTGGTGAAACTTGCCTTGAACAAAAGTGAACCTATTTTATCTTACAAGAGACAGTAATTTTTTTCGTGTTTGTCAGACAGAAGTTAAATTTTCTTACAAATTCAGCAATGTCAGACTATTATACTCAAAATAAAGATAAGTACTTGAAAGCCCATTTGAAACATACACGTACACGTTTTTGTTTAATAAATACACCGACATTGTGAGAGACACAAACGCATTCTTTGCTTGAGAGGGAAAAGCTTATATCCATTATAACACACCAGCTCGTGTTTTGTTTAAGCTTATCTACCGCTTGAAAAAGAATCAACCTGGTTTTTAATTTTTCATTCTTTTATTTTGTCCCTAGGCGATTTAGAAACAGTGCTAGAGTTGCAAACAAGTGCCTTTACCGTGAAGTGCACAGCGAATACGGCAGCATTCGTTCTCGACTACAAGAATTACGAAAGACTGGTGCTTAGGAAAAACTTTCATACAGTTCATACACTAAAAGAAGGGGTTTTGAAAAAACTAACAGTACGGGTCGCAACACCAAACGGTGCTCAGATACCTTTGTTGAAATTGGTTCACCGTCAGTTACACGATATGGAGCGACCAAGTCACCAAAACAACGCTAAGAAAGAAGAGATAGAAAAAGAGAAACAAACGATGTTGTCTCAAATGATTAAATTATATTTAAAAAATAAGGTACCTTTAATAGAGCCGATGTTACCAGATTCGATCCATTATAGGATAATGTCAGAAAGAAGAGCACAAAAAATGGCATACCAAGAAAAGAAGAGAGAGGAAACGCAGAAAATCTTTTACAAAAGCAAGCGACGAGTGCCGAGAAGTATGAGACAGTTACAAAACAGTGTTGCAGAGACAGAGTTAATGAATGACAGAAGAGGAACCACGGATAATTCGAAATTAATTCGACCAAGAACAGCCATCGGGATTGAACGTTATTCTAGTTCCGATTCAATTCGAACTCGTCGGCCAGAGACGGTGGCGGGATACACACGAAGTACTTTTCATCTTACCGAAGTCGACCTGGCGGATGAGGCAGTCACAACAAACAACAAGGAACCACCAAATCAAGAAGGACAAGCTGAACAAATATTCGAACAAATGGATATGGTTCAGAAAGAAAAGACAGAAACGCGTTCAAAAGTCATGTATTCAATGGCGGCAAAATCGGAAATACGGTTGGATGCGCAGAAGGCACTCCTTGGAAAATCTGCTGACGAACTGTACGACATGGAAGATGAAAATGATTACTTTGATCGTGAAACTAGTGATTCACATCTGAAGCGTTTAGAGCAAAGGATAAAAGAATTCTGCAATAACGTTAGCAATGGAATGTCTCATGGACCGCTCCGAGTTAACGCACTTAAGAGGTTTGAAATAGAAGTAAGTATTTCAATAAGTAAAGTTTATATTGTTTATCAGGAACTTTTTTTGACAAAATATACACTAATCCAGTTTTGAAAAAGTCTTCGACTGTGAACTTTGTATAAACCATCTTAAATTCAAGGGTGTAAAAAATATTTCCAAAGTTGGTTGCTCTTTTGGATGCATGGGTTCTTTGTCTATCAAATTAGTGAGGAGCTGCTTGGCCTGCGTCAAAATTGAAATTCAAAATTAAAAACATAAAACAGCCATCACTGTCCCGGTCTCATCGGGTCCACATCTCTTGCAAAGTCTAAGCAATATGATGCACTTTTCAATTATGGACCTTTCATTAGTGACCGCTCCAATGGGCTAGTGGTTAGAGCGTCCGCCTAGGATGCGGGAGATCGTAGGTTCGATCCCCGGCCGAGTCATACCAAAGACTTATAAAAATGGTACTAACAGCTGCCTCGCTTGGCGCTCAGCATTAAGAGGTTAGTGTTAGGACTGGTGTCAGGATAATGTGACTGGGGGGAACATCATACTACATGTCTACGGCATGGTGCCCCAGTGCTAGACATCACTATAAACTGCCACATTGCAGACATCGTAGCGATATGCCTGACAAATTGTTAAAGCTACCTTAAAACTCCAAATCACACATACACACACACACACACACACACACACACACACCCTTTTTCATTTATGTATTTATATATTGATAGTCCACTAACAATTAGGTATATTGGTGTGAATGCATATTGAATGTTTGGTGAGCAGCATCAATACCCTGAATATCAAGCCTGTATGCGTATTGCCAGGTGGAATATATCCAGGCAAATGTTCTAATGATGGGCAAATCATCAGGTAAGTTCAATTTAGTTAATTTGGAAGAATAACCTAAATTAATGCATGTCTGTGCTATTTTAAAACAATAGTTGCACACTATTTTAAATATAACGAAACTCATTTGAGTATATACAATTTTAGGAATAAAACACAATTATTATGTATGTCATAGTGAGATAATGAAATATATCAGTGGGAGAGATACAGGTCTCCACAATGGCGATATCACTTTCATTGTCACAGAGCGATACCACTTTCATGGCCACAGTGGCGAATGACTTTTGGAACTATTCAGTCTCTATTTAGGAAATATATCTGCTCTTATGTACGTTACTCAAACCTATATTTCCGTATTTAGGCCTATGTCATTTTTCTTCTTTTTCGGCTTTTTCCCTCCCTTTCTTCCTCCTTTCCTCTGAAATAGGATGTACGGATCTTAACACGTGTCAGCTGGTGACCCTCTGTAGTGTACATTTATGCAATCAATGAGTTGCCATCAAGAAATGCCTAAAATCAGACTCAAAACAGCAAAAAGTAAACTTCAAGTATTAGCCTTTTTAGAAATTAGGTTTCAACAAGAATCATGGAAATTGTCCGTGACTGAACTTAAATGATCTGGTGTTATGTGTCACCATACAGTATTGTATACTGTATTGTAATATTCTACGACAAATGGTACGCATTTTTTTTTGTTGGGGGGGGGGGGGAGAAATCGTAATTAAATATAGTAATACAAATTTGTTAGTAACAATGTTAAGCAGTATCACAATCGTGTTTGAAAACGATGGACACATCCAGCGCTGAATAATGTTGATTGCAAACTGAAATTAAGTGACAATCGAATATTGAACACAGCGTCTACTACCGAGCTAGACTGGAAGTTTGCCAAAGCCACATACAAATTTACGTTTGAATGTAGACGCCCCCCACCCCAACAAATGAAAAGTAAAAATCCTTATAAATAAACTCATGATCATTTGAATCTTTTGTTCAAAGATGTTATGCTCTGAAGTCTGTCAGATGCAACCATTCTGTTATGTTTATAGTTATGCCACCCCAAAAGTATCAATCCGCGCATGAAATTAAAATGTCTTCATTTTCGAATCAGCAGTCATTTTTGTGTGGATAATATACACAGTTTGAAGCATGATGTTTATAAATTAAATCTGTAAAACATTGCTGTCTCAAAACTATACTTCTTAATGTCGCAATGAATGCAGCTGTTAATCATATTGGCACAGAATGGAGAAAAAAATTGCAAAATCGACGGCTTTTGCCTTAAAAAATATATAATAACAATAAAATCTTCTTTTTTGAGTAGATCTAAGGTACCATTTCACTTGTGAAGTGGAACCGTTTTGTATTGCCACGACACTTTTTAAATATTTCCGTACATCTCACTAAAACGCAGATATGTTTTATTTATTCAAGTATTTTGCTTGAATTAAAACACAAACCATTCGGGGGCCCCGAGTGGCCGAATGGTCTAAAGCGCTCACCGTTCCGGATCACTGCCATCTCACCTCTGTCTGCGTGAGTTCGAGTCCAAGGCTCGGCTAGCGTGGGTACGTGGGAAAGCCTGCCAGTAGCTTCTCGTGGGTCGGTGGTTCTTCCCTGGGTCTTCCTCCACCAGTTATACTGGCCGCCATGTATAGCCTATCTTGTGTTGAAAAATGGCGTTAAACCCTTGAACAACAACAACAACAACAAACCATTCGGGAGTACCGCTCCGGTGGCCTAGTGGTTAGAGCGTCTGCCTCGGATGCGGGAGGTCGTGGGTTCGATCCCGGGCCGAGTCATACCAAAGACTTAGAAAAATGGTACTAACAGCTAAGAGGTTAGTGTTAGGACTGGTCGGCCTGGTGTCAGGTTAACGTGACTGGGTGGGACATCATGCTACATGTCTGCGGCATGATGACCCCGTGCTAGACATCACTATAAACTGTCACACTGCAGACATCGTAGCCATATGACTGATTTTTTTTTAAAGCTACGTTAAAAATCCAAATCACACACACACTCACACACAAACCATTCGGGATAATAAACATCTCTTTAACGAATCTAAAATAATAGCTTGCATCCCAAAAATTCCCACATGCCATGGGTTAATTCTATATTCCAGAAGCTAATCTTACTGGATTAATTGTCAACACCAGCATGATGTCAGCGTAGTTGAAAAAATATTCTATTATTTAATTATTCTTTCCTTAGTCTTTCATCGCCATAGTTTGCCATTTACCAACTTCTTTTAGTGCAGTATGAACTGGTTTTTGCATTCTGTTTCTAAAAAAAGCACTCTGATTACAGGGTACTGAAGATGTGCCACTTCCCGGAGGGACAGTATTTGTTCAGAAGAAACCATGTTTATATCCACCCTCTGTACAGGTCAGCCCTGATGCGCATCAGCACGTGCGGAGATTCATGATCTCTCGTGAACTTACAACACAATTTCAAATGAGACCTAAATCTGCACATGCGTCTAATGGAAGGAAAGGGAACATTGGAAAGTACGCATGGTAGCTTGCTTTGAATTGTCACTTGTGACTAAAACTTCAGAGTTATGGAAGTGAAACACCTTGGCTATTAAATGTAATTTATGTGACACAGCCGTGAATGTGTTGTACTAAGTCTCTTTGTTAACGAAGTGGTGATGGTCATGTCTTCAAGCATCATGCAGGGAGAACAAGTGATGTCACCTCACTGTATATAAGGTAGAAAGACAAGATGATCCATTCATAAACTGTTGAAAATTAGAGTCAGAAAATGAATAACGATAGGAAACTGTTTAAGCTTAATACAAAAAAGCGTAACATAATTTGTAATAATAAGCATAATAATAAAGATTCCATATATTTTTCCATATATACATGTATTTCACGTATGCATGAAAAATATATATTTATAGATGGAATGTTTTAAAAAACTATGTGTTTGTTTGTGTTAAAAAACTGAGAACACGCATTCATCTTCTTGCTATTTGCCTGTTGCTTATGTAGCATGTTACAATGTGTTCTCGTATTGTGCGACTGCCATTCAAAATATAACTTCAGTTTGTAACTACGAACATTGCAGAAAGCATCAGTGAACTAATACTACAAATTACTGAGATTACTGATATGAATCGTTACTATTACAAACACAGTATGTGAACAGTAGCTTGCAGTAATTGAATCCAAGTAATATCATGACTTACATACTCAATATTTATACGGACCTTTTATGACAGAGTAGATGCAGAAATTTAAATGCGCTGGTGAACACAACTCCTCACTTTCCATTTGCTGAATTTTAACATCTTTATGTTTTGAAATTTATCTTTTATCTAATTTTACGTCTGTCTGGAAGGCCTTACCTTCCTAAATTTGTGTGCAATTCAGTTTTATATTTCGGACTTGTCCTTTTTGTTTCCACTGAATAGTCACTTTTGTGATGATGTGCCGTACAACGCTACTACATCCATGTATTTCTGTAATCAAACAGCGTGACCATTTTGTGTTGGTATGAACTCGTCCATATTTACAAACACGAGCAAAAATTTGGTCACTGACCCGTTCTTTAAAGTGTGTTCCATCTAAAACACATACTTCTCGTTTTAACAAATCATTATAAATTAGTCATATTAGCTGTAACAAGTTGTGCATTGATGACAATTTAACCCCTCCAAACAAACTAAAGCAAAAAAAAAAAAAACATGTTGCAAAAGTTTACAGGCGTCATATTTTTTATTTGAAACATACTGTCCTAATTTGAACTTATATTGGCCAATAAGTACCTGTACTGTTCAGTAAAGAAGGATTTCTGTACATCAAACTTTGATTCCTTGAAAGGCATAACCATTGCTGCCAGAGGTGAATGGTGTTATAGGTATACCGGGTTACCGCGGTATTTTTGTTCTCCGGTGGTACGTACCAGGGTATTTTGTCACTGTACTGTCACTGTATTGACCTTTTGACCCTCAAATCATTAGGCTTCTTTCTTACCCAAGAAGTGAGTCATCCACATGCTTTGGTGCAAGTACATGTCTGAGAACTGACATTTTTGTAAAGCAGAAACCATTTATCTTCTTTCAAAGTGACTTTGACCTTTGAACTTTTATTTCTTCCTTACCCCAAGTTCAAGCCATCCACAAAGTTTGGCTGAAGTATGGAATCTAGAACTAATATTATTGTGTGCAAACCCTTTGTCTTCTCTCAGTTACAGTAACCTTGATCTTTGGACTCCAAACTCAGTATGCTTCTACCTTAGTATGTGTTGTATAATTAATATTCTTGTGCAGAAAACATTTTCTTCTGTCAATCACAGTGACCTTGGCTCTGAATTTGTTAACACCAAAACTGACAGGCTTCTTTCTTATCCCAAGTAAAAGCCATCCATAAAGTTTAGTAACTGTAGATGGTGGAGGACTCAAGCTATTGTGCAGAAATGAAATTGATAGGTGGGTGGACAGACAGACATCTATAGTAAATGTCTCTGATAATAACAGGTGTATACAAAATATGCTAAAATGATCATATGATCAGGTGATCTGCAAACAAATGCAAACATATCAACCTAATTTCACTAGTCTAACTCGAATAGTTTTGCTTTGTCCACAAAATTTAAATAAAATGTGTAAAATATAAAAAAAATGCTGTAATAGTCATTCATTTATCAATCTCTAGTGGATTTTGCTTAATTTCTATAACAAGATTTTCTCAGAAGTCCTAAAGTTCACTGTGTAAATTGTTTTACAAATGCTATAGGTATTTCTGCGTTAAGTTTCTTCTCTGTTTCCTTTATTTCTTCATGTTTTGCAATGAAATCCAAGGTATTAGGTATAAGTTCTGATGCATCAAGACTATCTTATTTACATCATTCACTACTTCGGACACAACATATCGAACAATCAGCAAAAGAATGTGCTGCATTTTCTGGAAATACTTGAAAGAAATAACTGGAATTTTGTAATGCAACTGACATTTCCAGAACTGGTTAAGTGTATGTTTTTTTCTCATCTTACATAAAACCCCTTAGTCTGTGCTCAACAAACATGCTACTTTCTGTTTAGGTATATTTACTCTTGAGGCTTTATTGAAGACATTACTTCTCTGCCTAACAAATATGCAGGAAAAGTTTTTTAAAAAATACAAATTATTTTCTTAGGGATTATAATAGGATGCAATAAAATCTGATACACTCTGTTAATGTAGTCTAATCATATAATCCACTTATGATTGTAAAGAGTGTAACATTTCATGGCTCTAACTTTAATAGTTTTTGTGCTATCAGACTAACATGGATTTGGCACAAAAGTTAGGATATATGAATGGACAGCAGCAAAACAAACTGCCATATTCTGCTGTTGCAGTGGGGGTACAGAAACAAATCTGCCCTAAATGAAAACAAGTTTTAGGAAATGGAGACAAAAGCACATTTTGAAAAACGTGTAGTGTATTTTAAATACAATTTATAGCAATGGATATATGGAGGGGAAACGTAAGGTCATCATAAACACTGCTGGTGTTTTCAATGCTCATAATATTGTATTTATCCAAACAAAAGCTTTTTAAATTTTTTTATTGATTGATAACCATGGTAATATCTATATCAACAAAACCTTCTTACAGGGATACTGCAGTATAACACTAACTCTGCAGTGTACAGTGTGGCACATGTATCACACTAACTTTGCAGTGTACAGCATGGCCCATGTATCACACTGACTTTGTAGTGTACAGTGTGGCACATGTAATGCAATAACTTTGCAGTGTACAGTGGCACAGGTAACACAATAACTTTGCACCTCTTCTATCAAGCAATTTAATTCAGATTCCAAAATCTGCAAGGGCGAGCTCACTCTTTTACACCCACACAGAGCTAAAATTACCATTATAATAAGTTAGTAATGTAAAGGAACTACTTTTTCTTTCTTTAAAATTTAAGAATCAAGACCCCAGAATGGATATTTGCAATGGGAACCTAGCTGGAAATGAACAGAAATGTTTCTACCACTATGAATGATATGAATCACCAGGATATTAAAAGAGTACTTGTTTATTTTATCAAATTATATGTGTATACAAATACAAATATGCAGACAAACTTTTCCTGTCAAATATTTATTGCATTGCAGTTTATAATGTGATATTGCAAGGGTAAGATATTTTGATAGATGAGGTACATGTCATACCAAAAGCATACATAAATACAATAATATGTACAAATACATTTTCATACATGACAAATATGCTGAAAAATTAGAATTTTATCGTATAATGTTATTGCCATTAGAAGCAACAAAATTCTGGCAGATCACTGTGTTTACTTGTACACCCTTCAATACTGTATGTATAACCAATCTAATTAATTTGATAAATTTTCATGTAATTGCCATTTATACTCTTTTATAAGTCAAGTTTAAATGAAAACAACACAGAACCTGATCTGCTGATGCATAATATGCCAGAAGATCAGGGTTCATGTTGTTGGTTCTACTAATTAATCGTAATGGCACAGACCCAGATCTGCTAGTGCATAATGTTATGGAAGGTCAGAGTCTGTGCAGTTTGCAGTTGGACTTGACCTACAAGTGAGTAGGGACGGTAGTTTTGGTATAGACTATTACTCATCAAACTAATACAGGAATGACCGTACATTTGTCATGTCCATCAGCAATAAGACTCATCCAGGGTGAGGAGTAGTTGTCAAATGACAGCAAAGCTCACCTACTTACAAGCATTTAGAAAACAAAGTATATTTTCTTAAAAACAAAGAACAAATCAAATGGTTGAACTGCGTGAGAATTACATGTACACTGTATTGATTAACTATAAACCCTTTCTTATGATCTCACAAACAGGCAGTATGCAGCAATAAATCTACCTATATGAATTACAAGAATGTAGATGTAGAACTGGGTGATGAAAAATTTTGTACCAGTGTATGTAGCACAGTATACATTAATTAAATTAGTGACTTTTCATTTTCTGAGGCAGTGGCCTAAGATTCTTTGGCTTTAAATTTCCAGCTCTTAAATTACTAAACAAAACATCTTGTTCTGATTTACTGCAAAATATTGTGTATCTATATTACAGGAATCAGAAAAGAAACTAATTATCAAATAAAGGAAATGAAATATTTTGGCTAGAATGAAAATTGAAGACACCCCCCCAAACTAAATGTTTAGTACCATATAGTAGATGAATTTGCAATGTGTATTTTAACAGTTGTCTAAATTGTAATCTAAAAGCTGACTATTGCTGAGAGCCAGTGGTGACATTAGAAAACATGTTGATAAATACATTAAGTACTGACACTGAAGCATACAATTAACTAGTTACTCTGTGGATAAAATAGGCAGGAAAACTCCATGTTGGATGTCAACATCTGGGCAAGATATCTGTCACAGTGGGCCAGTAAACGTCAAACACACTGACTCAACAGACACAAACATATTTAGTCACCTGGAGAAATTATGTAAAATCAAATAGAAGACAACTGCTCTCCTGCCAATGAAATGATGATTACTGGTATTAACAAGGAATACATGTACTTCTGACATGCGGGGCCCCGAGTGGCCGAGCGGTCTAAAGCGCTCTCCGTTACGGATCACTGCCATCTCACCTCTGTCTGCATGGGTTCGAGTCTCGAATTCGGCTAATGTAGGTATGTGAGAAAACTTGCCAGTAGCTTCTCGTGGGTCGGTGGTTCTTTCCGGAGTTTTCCCTAGTTCTTCCTCCACCATTAATACTGGCCGCCATGTATAGCCTATCGTGTGCTGAAAAATGGCGTTAAACCCTACAACAACAACAACAACTTCTGACATGCATTAGAAAATAAGCAAAAAAAGACATTTTTTTCCAGCTTTTTTTCTGAAATATGTATTAAAAAAATTGTATTTGGATTTAATGTCTTTCAACATTCACCCTTCCTATCCTGTCATGGTTAGACTTTTCTCAATATCAATTTCCTCTCATAGTATTTTGTTTCAACACATCAGCTTTGGTAATGTAGACCCATATCTGACGTCTAAACTGTTTGGATTGTAAGCAGACTGAACAGTTACTGTGTTGACCTTGATCATGTGAGAGCAGGTCAGTCCACCCTGTTTGCAACAATAGGAACACAAACTCGGCCTTTCCATCAAAATCTATATAAAAACCTCACCACTCTGAACTGCTCTCAGGCCTGCAGTTGTTACTGCATCATAATTAGCATTACCGACAATACAAAGTTTCCAAGGATGTGTCACCAGAGTTACCAATGATGTGTCATCAAAGTTTCCAATGTGTCACCAAAGTTTCTGATGATGTGTCACTGATGTGTCACCAAAGTTTCTGATGATGTGTCACTGATGTGTCACCAAAGTTTCTGATGATGTGTCACTGATGTGTCACCAAAGTTTCAGATGATGTGTCACTGATGTGTCACCAAAGTTTCAGATGACATGTCATCAAAGTTTCTGATGATTTGTCACTGATGTGTCACCAAAGTTTCAGATGATGTGTCACTGATGTGTCACCAAAGTTTCTGATGTGTCACTGATGTGTCACCAAAGTTTCAGATGATGTGTCACTGATGTGTCACCAAAGTTTCTGATGATGTGTCACT
The DNA here is from genome assembly GCA_028554795.2 of Sinohyriopsis cumingii. Taxonomy (NCBI): domain Eukaryota; kingdom Metazoa; phylum Mollusca; class Bivalvia; order Unionida; family Unionidae; genus Sinohyriopsis; species Sinohyriopsis cumingii. Next base: position 120,552,534 of record CM068825.1, on the reverse strand, counting down.
GATGTGTCACCAAAGTTTCAGATGATGTGTCACTGATGTGTCACCAAAGTTTCTGATGTGTCACTGATGTGTCACCAAAGTTTCAGATGATGTGTCACTGATGTGTCACCAAAGTTTCAGATGATGTGTCACTGATGTGTCACCAAAGTTTCTGATGATGTGTCACTGATGTGTCACCAAAGTTTCTGATGATGTGTCACTGATGTGTTACCAAAGTTTTAGATGATGTGTCACTGATGTGTCACCAAAGTTTCTGATGATGTGTCACTGATGTGTCACCAAAGTTTCTGATGTGTCACTGATGTGTCACCAAAGTTTCAGATGATGTGTCACTGATGTGTCACCAAAGTTTCAGATGATGTGTCACTGATGTGTCACCAAAGTTTCAGATGATGTGCTGCCAAAGCATCAGATGATGTGTCACCAATGTTTATAATGATTAGTTGCCAAAGTTTCCAATGATGCAACAACAAAGTTTATGCTTTAACAAAGTTCCTGATGACATGTCAAAGTTTCTGATGTGTTATATCGCAAATATCTTTCAGTTGATGCCACTAAAACACTTGTGTGTTCATTAGTACTTTCAAGACTGGACTATTGTAACTCAATTCTGTCTGGTTCATCTCAATATCTGCTCCAGAAACTTCAAAAAGTTACAAAAAAAACACAGCTGCTTGGATCATACTTAGAGTACCACAATCAGAGCACACCTCCCTGCTGCTCTGTACTCTACACTGGCTATCCATTCGATCCAGAATCAAAACACAAAATTTGTTCTCTGTGCTACGTTTCACTGTTGGACTCTAATCCAACACACCTATCCGACCTCACCCATGTGTACACACCAGCAAGATACTTACGCTCCTCTTCTGACAAATGCAAACGTATACTCATTATTCCCACTATGAAAACAAAGTCATATGGACAGCGTTCTTTTGCATACCAGGGCCCAGCAATGTGGAATGAATTGCCCACTGAACTTAGACACAAAGACACAGTGATCCCATTCAAGAGTGCTCTCAAAACTCACTTATTTCGACTGCAAGAACAAACTTAATGACCTAATGTTTCCTACCTTAAATATTCTCAGCATGTTTTTTTTATGTTTTCTAATTTCATGGCATTTGTTTTTGTTACCATATCATTATGTTTTTTATCTTATAGGTGTTGTCTAATGTTGTAAAGCATTTAGAGCTTCTAAAGATTAGGTGCTATACAAAGTCCTCGTTATTATTATTATCAAAGTTTCTGATGACATGTCAAAGTTTCTGATGATGTGTCATCAATATTAGCAATCTAAGCCATAATTTGAAGCTTTAGGTATATCACTGATTATTGAAAGGTCATCAAATTTTAACTTGGACTTAAATTTCATTACAAAGATCTATCCTTCACATTTGCCAGATATTCATCCACCAAACACTTACCTTTTTGGGAAATATCACTACTAAGAATTGAAAAAACATTTTGATTAGCATCAGATGAGGATGTTTTGATTTTGTTTGCAGCTTGATGCATGTAATACACATTTAGCCCAGACAGATCCTTATCTTCAATGGCTGGTTAGGTGAGGTTGTACAACCACCTTATCACATGTGTACATAAAATAATTCATTACCACCTTATCACATGTGTACGTACAATAATTCATTACCACTTTATCACATGTGTACGTACAATAATTCATTACCACTTTATCACATGTGTACGTACAATAATTCATTACCACTTTATCACATGATCACATGTGTACAATGTTCAATAAGGTTATAAGACTAAAATACTTGGAACAAAATAATGGCATATATATAATTGTCAAATGAAACTGATATTACAACATGATTATGAATTATATCACAGACAGATGCTATATTTAAAAGTCAAAATCCGATACAATGTAATCTATTTGAAAAGTGGCTGACTGAGGTCCTCAGCTGATGGCCACCAATCTAGTTCTCAAGCACTTTAAAATGCCATGACAAAAAACTGAGGGGCACTTAGTTTTGTGTGAGTGGGATCAAGAATGCAATCATTTACTTGTCCATGTAAAAAATATTCTTTGATGTATCAAGTTTTAAAAATCTAAGACTGATTTGACCCTTTTGTCTTTTTCCTTTTGATATTTCTTGAAAGACTGATGCATATGAAGATTTCATGTTGATATTACTCACTGAATTAAGTGATATTTGACACAGCATCGGGAGTGTTAGGTATTACATACAATGTTTATTGCCCTTTATGGATACTCATTCAACTTTACTTAATGAAAAATATCGGTAACAAATCTTCACATTTAGAAAATACTATCAGAGATAGAGTGATGATCTTGTCCAGTCTCATACTCGTGTATCAAGAGAGAAGTTCCCGAGATGCTGCCAGCCAAGTGATTGTGGAAGGCTAGAAAAAACGATCAAGAGACACGCAACATCTAAAACCCAATGGTGACATTCAGATACTTGTGGCTCCCATGATTTTTGCACAAATTATTATTTTTAAAATTCAAAATAAATGTTTATAATATCATCATGTTTATGCTCTTGTTTTTATAATTTCAACTGATCTCTGTTATGTATTCGCATGCAAGCACTTACATGATCAAGATCTAATGTGGTTTTTACAGGAACTATTGATGGGTTCGGACAGAACCATCTCCGAGAGGGGTATATTAAGTTGATCACTGATTAGCCTTGAATGCAATTTCTAGCCAGAGTGGCCAAGTGGTCTAAAGTGCTCCCTGTCGTCTCACCTGTCTGTGTGGGTTTGAGTCTTGGGCTCAGCCAATGAGGGTACATGAGAAAACTTACCAGTAGCTTCTTATGGGTTAGTGGTTCTTTCCAGGGTTTTCCAGGGTTCTTCCTCCACCATTTATACTGGCTGCCATGTATAGCCTACTCTGTGCTGAAAAATGGCATTAAACCCTACAACAACAACAACAACAACAACAATTTCTGGAGTTTCCAAAGTCAATAACAGCTGTGAGTCATGTCAAAATGTCAGATAAGTGATTAATTAGGTAAAATAGGGGACTCAGAAATACCATTTGCTCAGGATGACTCCTGAGAGAAGGACTGAATGGTATGAAATCACTCAACACAAATGAATACGGGGCTTTTTCAGGTGATTCCAGTGGAAGTTGACTGGTTATACTTGAGATCATGGGTGTGACAGGATTAGCATGAGCTGGTCACTGTCTGGATAGCAACCAAAGGACCAACAAGATCAAACTGTGTTTTGTGAGGCCACGCCACACAAACAAAAAGTGGGAAAAGTGGACTAGGCATGCCAACCAACTGTTTTTATTATATCTTTAATTGACATATTTTGTTGTAAGGCTTGGCTCGACTCAGAGAAAACAGATTGTATTTTGTCAGCCAAAATCTTCATCAAACATACCCGTTCCTGTGAGAGATCAGAGTATGCTGACTGGATGACTCCTTGTAGCCTGGGTGATAGTCTTAGTGTGATTTACATAGATTCAGAGACAAACTGACAGGTTACAGTGAAAGTGAAAACTGAAAATTATCTGCCATGTACAGTGCCACCTAGTAGGGAAAGGGATGGTAATCAGAGTTACTTCTCTTTGTCTAGAAATGGAGACTTTTTCAAGTATTTGAGAGAGCTAGATTCTGGAGGTAGAGGAAGTAATGTGATGGGTGATATATTTGACAGTGGAAGCAGAAAGAAAGTTGCTGCATTTGGCTGGCACCTCAGCAAATGGAAGGGAAATTGTGTCTGACAAAAGGTCCCTTCTTGCCACCTATGATTCTAGAGGTAGATGTAGGGACATACTTCATTTAAGAAAATCTCAGGCCCCATTTCGTAAGAAAACTAAATATTTCATCTGCGTTGTAAATACACCCCCCTCTGAAAGGTGCCATCCATGGTTTCTTGGCATAGCATTTTGTGATGCATTAGAGATTAGTGGCTGTTTAATTTGATTATTGGTAATGTTTACTGAATTAATAAAATTACATTCCAGGTTTTAATCTGCAATACAAAACTAATTGCTAGTAAAGCATGTACAAAAGATCAATAAAATAATATGGATGAATGTAGGACAAAATTAAAAAGAAAAAAATTCATATCTCATATATTTGCCAAGATTATTAGTAAAGGATGCATTAAATATTGTAAACTAATATTACAAAAATTCTATGAAAGACTTTTTCATTGTCTGACAATACACGTGTGATTTGCAATAATTTATTTTATTGTACTGTCATGACAATGTATAGCACTGAGCAGATGAAATCATGTATCCACTTTGCTGAAACAAGTCTAATTTCAAGACTTGTATTAAATAATGGAATGAAACATTATAAACCTTTGTTTCAGTAAAAATGAAGTTTGAGAAACATGAAGACCTATGACACTAACTCCCTCTTCACACTGGTCATTTTGAGGTTTACTGATTAATACAACGTCTTCCTTTAAACCTATAAATTTTCTACCCCAGATAGAGCCAGAATTTTATGGTCATTTCCTCAATATAGGAAACAATGTAAACATTTTCTGATTTCGTACTGCCATATTCTCAAATGAGGCTGGAACTACTTTAAACTTGAGGTTTCCTGGTAACAATAGCAACACTCATAGCAATGGAATGCCAACAGTAGCAGGGAATGAAGCTCTCAGTCACCTGCATTATAGGTAAAACACATGAAACATCCAATCTATCATTTTGTCAATACAACAATAAAACAAGTTATTTATCTTTTTTATTTGAAGTAGACAATACAATCAAAAGGTTTGTCTAAAGCCAAAACATTAAAGTACCTTACAACCCATCATAATGAATTTTAAATTATAAATATTATAATTATGTCAAATTTGATAGTTATATATAGCAAAAATAGTATGACAGTAATGCCAGATCACATGTCACAAGCAATAAAAATCTAGATCATGACTCGATGCTTCATTAGTAATCAAGACTGCAACTGATATATATATATATATATATATATATATATATATATATATATATATATATATATATATATATATATATATATATACACACACACAAACACAGAATGTGACACTGGTATAATGTGCCCCACAATACTGTGAATTTGGATATAATGTCGTGGCGTGGCTCCCAAAATTGTATATATTCATTCGTACATAAAAAAAAATATTTTTCTTCAAAGTACATGAAATAGTGATTAAAAAAATGTATTACCATTTTGGGAAGAGATCGTATATGAATTTGAATATAACATGATCATGGCATGGTTCCTGAAATTTGAAATACATGTACATGTATTTTTTTTGTACCCAGAAAAATATTTTGTTTTTAAAAGTACGAGAAATAGTTTATAAAACGTTTATTATCATTTCGGGGAAGAGTTCACGTATGAATTTGAATATAATATGATCTTGGCATGGCTTCTGAAATTTAAGAATTTCACCAGGTTCTTGAAGTGTTATGCCAAAATAAACATTATCGGAAATGTTACTTATTACCGATCCATGAGTAAAGCCATTAAGTCGTCTTTGTGATTGTCTTCAGTTAATTCTGTATACAATTGTTGCTCAACAATAGCCAACATGTGTTTCTTCTCTAACTGCATAGACAACCAATCAGCAGACAATGCGGTGGTTGATAAAAGATTCTCACAATTTAATAAACAACAAAAAATGAAAACTGCCACCATGTTTGCTGGGGTTTGCAGTGTTATTAGACACAATCAATTGACCAGTGAATAATGTCCACTTTTTTCGCTGGTAAACTGATAGGTTATGAAATTGTGCATGTGTTCAGTGTAAAATAAGTTATAAAAGTGACTTGTGACCTTTGTAGGCATACAGCACTTAGTTCTTGGGTGTTACATGTGTATGGTATTTGCTTATGAACTCGTTAATAATTTCCTATTTTTTATTAAAATATTTTACCATTATGGAAATGCAAGTTCTCATATGCTAAGTCCTTCTCTGCACTTTGCGCAATGATTAGTATAATAGTTTTCACATGTTTCTTTCGATATTCACAAAATCTGCAGTACAAGTTATATGCACACTGAAAGCATGTGATGACTGTTAATTATTCTTGCTGTAGTAGTTCAAATGAATAGGCACAGAAGTGTTAATTATTGGAAATTTACAATGGATAAATGTACACGGAAATACAAATGAGAAAATTTTAGCAGTATGAAATTTGTACAGACACCATTCATAGACCCTGGAACATAATGAACCATACATGTGCTTCGTCTTTCTTAACCTAATTTTGCTGTTAATTTTTTCCACTGAATTCAGACACATAATGATGTGTGACAAAATTACTGAATAGTTTAAATATGTATGCAATTTTTGCAATGGAATTACATGTATTTATGGATTAACTGCAAGTCCTGACAGTACGATATCAGATGGCAAGTAAATGGTGTTAATACTCTGTTCATGCTGTGTATTAGATGCTAAATTCAGACACAATGATCTGAGACAAAATTATTGAATATTTAAAATCTGTGTGCAATTTTTCAATAGAATTACATGTATTATGGATGAATTGCATGCCACGATGACACAATAGTAAGAAAAGCCTCTGTAAATATGAGTTTCTTCAAAAGGAGTCATTCCACTTTGTTGACAAGTCTCTGAAACATCAGGTGCTTATGTTTAACAGCTTTTTCTGAACCATGATTATAACAAATTTTAAAATATACATACAAATTAATTTTTTATTTCAATGCAGCAATTTTGATTAGAGGCTCAGAAAGTAGTAAAATGAGTAATTATCAACTTTGCTCTTAGGAATATTGATGATGACGATCATAATATATTATGATGAAATGTATTTATAGTAACAACTAAAGAAATGGTTTCTAATGTTTTTGCTATTTGTAAGTAGAGAACTTCTTGGATTTCTAACATTTTAGATTCTTTACAAAGAATTGATGATAATAAAGGTAAATAATTATTTTAAATAAAATGATGATATATCCATATCAAAATACATGTATTTTTAATGAATATCTGAATTTGTTACAATCAGAATTTCCATCTGTTTAACTCATTTCAACCCAAAGTGTATATTTCTAAAAAGTTAGCATTACATACAATCTTTTAATCCCATTATCTGTTGCATATGGTACATATCCCATTATCTGTTGCATATGGTACATATCCCATTATCTGTTGCATACTAACAGCTGATGACTTATTTAGTACATAATACTGTACTGTGTACAGCAGTTTTACACACTGTAATGTTGATCAGATTATAGAATATGACCTGACCCCACTTTTATAATTTCCCATTTCAAGTCAAAACTCATGTGTACTCAAGTTGAGATTGGTTTGGTTTGGTAAAAGAATGCATGGAGGTCATTTAATTCCAAGGCAAAATGGAGTAAAATGTCCTGCCCAGAAACACATTATGGTAGTCGACCCGGGCTAATCTAATATTAGGCAGGATCAGAAGTTGCCCCTTTCTGGTAGCATGGTCTGGCATGCTAACTACTGAACAACGAAGCTGTCTGTCAGTTTTTCCAGCACATCTTAGACCTTCATTGTGCATCATGTAGACCTCAAATAACTACCCAGGACCATCAGTTTTCTGAAACTGCAAATTCTGGGTATGTATATTTTCTCTGGCAGGTAATTAGAACCAGAATCCATTGAAGGACTGACTCTACTAGCTAAAAAGAGTTTCCAGGAATTCGGGATAAGATCATTTCTTTATTTTAACTGCTGAGAGTTGAAACCATATCTGTTCAGCAATAATATCTTTAAATTAGCTGCTGTGGTGGACGAATATCAGAATGGGACAATTTTCATTTAAGACCAACCAGTTGTCATATGAAGTATGTTAGTTAAAACCCAATGTTGATATCACCATCTGTTTTGGAGTAGCAATAGAATTTTCAAGATGGCTGCTGTGATTGCCATACTGGACATACGATTGGCTCCATTTTTCATTGAAAACCAACAATACATCATAATCCATAAGAAGTAAAAACCTGATGTCAGTAGACTTTCTGTTAAAGTAGCAACAACAAGATTAAACCATGTCAATATGAGTTTCTTTTCAAATGAAGTGAAGATAACAAGATTTTAAAGATGGCTGTTATTGTGGCATCAGACTGGCATCATTTTCATTTAGGACAATCTAGATATGATAAGATTTTAGTGAAAACCCTTTGCTGATATGAACATCCCTACTGGAAAAGAAACCATTATCTTGGCCAAGCTGCATGTCCTAGCAGCATCATTTTCATCAAGGATCAACCAGACCATCGGATGAATGTGTGTGTGTACAGTTTCTAGCAATTCTCCAAGTAGTTTAGGAGGAATAGTGATAACAAACTTGTGTTAACAGAGTGATGAATGACAGATGATGGACAGCAGACCATCACACAAGTTCTTCTGGTCTGTGATGAGTAGAGTTATAAAAGAACCAAGTTGGCAAGAAAGATAACTGAATAAACAGAAATAAAGAAACTTTATCTTCCAGAAATGTAAAACATAATATTTAAATGTCATAAATACTAGAAATACATGTACTTACACTCAAGATTAACTATACCAAAGTTTTCTGGTTTAACTTAAATGTCATGATTTTTGCACCTCCCTAAAGGACTTGCTCTTTCCTTACCTGGAGCTCCAATTTTCCTATCAGAATCCATAGCTTCTGGAGAATGAGGGTCCTGGACTTTCAGTGTCACAGGCATACAGAGAGTTTGAAGTCACCAATCTGATATAAGCTTACATACGAAATATAATCAGAAATGTGTCCCCATCAGTGTTCTCATTATTATGCATGGATGTGTCTCATAATCAAACTCATCTGCAGCCTTCATCAGATAAGCTTACATACCAAATCAGATCAAAATCTGATCATGAGTATGACCTCTAATATCAACAAGTCTATGATTCTGTACATTTGGGAAACTCTGGCAGTGCCTCTTCTTATAGGCAGGTCTCTGATCCTGGTTTGTTGTTTCCATATTGTTTTAAATTTTGTTTCATTCTAAATGACTGGAATGTTGAAAAATTGGTGAAAATGCTCAGAAATTATGGCAATGATCATCAAACAAAGCCAAATCCTTGGTTTCCTTCATTGATGGCAATAAGAAGGCTTCGATGAAACTGTTCTATACTGTCATAGTCTGGTAGGCAAAGGTTGTTAAAACTGAAATAAAATAAAATCAGTATAAACTGTTCAAATATCCAATAACTTAATATCTGTTTCACATATGCACAATCCCCCCCCCCATGCTACTGCATATTTGCTTAGATACTTGTGAACACCTAAAACTAAATGCATCCAAAATTTACTTTCTGAGAGAGCACTACTCACCATGACAATACATCCAAGTTTTACTGTTTAGATAGGACTACTCACCATGTCAATACATACAAGTTTTACTGTTTAGAGAAGACTACTCACCATGACAATACATCCAAGTTTTACTGTTTAGATAGGACTACTCACCATGTCAATACATCCAAGTTTTACTGTTTAGATAGGACTACTCACCATGTCAATACATCCAAGTTTTACTGTTTAGATAGGACTACTCACCATGACAATACATCCAAGTTTTACTGTTTAGAGAAGACTACTCACCATGACAATACATCCAAGTTTTACTGTTTAGATAGGACTACTCACCATGTCAATACATCCAAGTTTTACTGTTTAGATAGGACTACTCACCATGTCAATACATACAGGTTTTACTGTTTAGAGAAGACTACTCACCATGACAATACATCCAAGTTTTACTGTTTAGATAGGACTACTCACCATGTCAATACATACAAGTTGTACAGTTTAGAGAAGACTACTCACCATGTCAATACATCCAAGTTTTACTGTTTAGATAGGACTACTCACCATGTCAATACATACAGGTTTTACTGTTTAGAGAAGACTACTCACCATGACAATACATCCAAGTTTTACTGTTTAGATAGGACTACTCACCATGTCAATACATACAAGTTGTACTGTTTAGAGAAGACTACTCCTCAAGTCAAAGCATTCAAGTTTCATTTTTTGAGCAAGCACTACTCACCATTTCAAAATATCCAAGTTTTACTGTTTGAGAGAGCACTATTGACAATGTCAAAGCATCCAAATGTTACTGTTTGAGAGAACACTACTCACCATGTCAAAGCATCCTAGTTTTACTGTTTGAGAGAGCACTATTGACAATGTCAAAGCATCCAAATGTTACTGTTTGAGAGAACACTACTCACCATGTCAAAGCATCCTAGTTTTACTGTTTGAGAAGGCACTATTCACAATGTCAAATAATCAATTTAACTGTTTGAGAGAGCACTACTCACCATGTACAAACATTCAAGTTCTGCTGTTTGAGAGAGCCCTATTCACTATGTCAAAGCATCTAAGTTTTACTGTTTGCGAAAGAACTCCTCGACTCACCATATCAAAGCATTACTAATGTTAAGAATGAAAACTGTAACCATTAGTCAGCATTTGCTGACGAGATTTACCATACATTACCATAAAACAAACATGTTGGGAGATCTGCAGCATTGCTTGAAGCTTAGTACTTTGGAGATACACCCATTTTGGTTTCTTGTGCGATAAATTTCTTATGGCCACATGTAACATTGGTCACTTAAATGGGATAGAACTGAGATGTTCAACATGTGACAATAACTTGCCATCCCAAGCACTACAGTGCATAAAGATTATTTATGCAAGCATATTTGATAGATTCCTGGACCGTGAGATCTGTAATGCATTCACTGTGTTTGAGTCAAACTAACATGCTACAGTTTTGGTACTGATCACATGAACACTTTGATCACTTATGATGGTCAATCAAGAGAGAACAGTGATGAGGTCTTCAGTGTTGACAAAGTACAATGTGGTCTTCAGTGATGACAAAGTACAATGAGGTCTTCAGTGTTGACAAAGTACAATGAGGTCTTCAGTGATGACAAAATACAACGAGGTCTTCAGTGTTGACAAAGTACAATGAGGTCTTCAGTGTTGACAAAGTACAATGAGGTCTTCAGTGTTGACAAAGTACAATGAGGTCTTCAGTGTTGACAAAGTACAATGAGGTCTTCAGTGTTGACAAAGTAAACAAAGAGTGGGGGATTATCAAGTACATAATGTACAACAAATACAGAGGACAGTTAGCAGCTAAATTATCGACAAAGCAAGTTTGAATGAAAAGACAGAAGCCAGATATGGTTCATTGATAGAAATTTACATATACCATCAAGCAGAAGTGTGAGTACATATTTTCAAATCAAAGCCTGATCAAGACTAAACTGCTAACACTCTTGACCAATTTATGAGACTAAATCTCGTTGTTGCTGGTATGAAAGATTTTGATGAGTTGCTAGCAGTCAGGAAGTGTAAGAAAAATTGAAACAGACACCTATATAAACAAAAAGGAAGATAATGTTTTCAGACAGTGGACGAATTTAACTGAGTGAATTTACCAGACTGCAAATGTTGCAATGTCATGAACATACATCTTGTTAAAAAAAAAAAAACACTTGTCAAAATTACTAGTAATCATAGGGATAAACTTATGGTTTACTGCAGTCACATGATGAGACCTGTGGAGGCAAATGAAGTAAGAAGTTTGTCAAAATTTCCAGTCCCACTTGAGAAAATATGTATGCACACAGTTATCCCTTACTGTAATATGCAAGTGGTGGGGTTGGCTGGTATATGAGGTTTTTATAGTACGCATCGTGTATGATATTTCAATCACTTACAACTGAACTCATTGATAGCCATTCAAGTTACCTTGACAAAAATCAGTCCCAAAAAGTTAAAAACTAACTGAATATAGTAGTAATAGCAAAATCTGTAATGGCATGAAAATCTAAATAGTTCATATATAAAACAATGCCTCTCACGAATTTCAATTTTCTCAGACAAGTGATTTTTGTGCAATCTTGTTAACAAGTTTCTCTTTGGATGGGCAGTAGCAAAGATGATCATGATCAATTAACTGGAAAAATTTCATCCCTGCATGCAGTGGAGATCTAAATAAGTCTTTCCTGGAATGCCATGTATTTGTCACAATGCATGCTATGATGTGACTTTGACATATCTGAATTGCAAAAACCTAATGCAAAATTTGAATAAAATAAACAATGTTAATGCTGTTGTTACCACAGTGGCAACCAGAAAACTGTGACCTATGTCACTGACATGAACTGCTATCACTGTGGCAACCAGAAAAAGTGACCAATGTCACTGACATGATCTGCTATCACTGTGGCAACCAGAAAAATGTGATCTATGAAACTGACATCATCTGCTATCACAGTGGCAACCAGAAAAATGTGACCCGTGTCTCTAAGATCATCTGCTACTATTGTGGCAACCAGAATAATGTAACCTGTCACTGACATCTGCTATCACAGTGGCAACCAGGAAAATGTGACCTATGTCAATGTCATCTGCTATCACAGTGGCAACCAGAAAAATGTGACCTATGTCACTGAGATCATTTGCTACCATTGTGGCAACCAGAAAAATGTGACCTATGAAACTGACATCATCTGCTAAAAACACAGGCCTGATAGCAATCATGTACAGAATATAATTTATGACATAATGAGAAGGCTTACCAGGTATGGGCTGTAGGTAAAGTATTGAATGTGTATGACGGTGAGATCTGGAATTTGGGGGTCAGCTCTGCAAAGCCCCCAGGTGGCAGCTGTGAGCATCCAGTTGTAAACTGAATCAACCTGGCCATCTGCTCATCTGTAAAACTGTCAATTATAATCCAGAACCAGTCTAGAACCTGTAGAAAGAAAATAAAAAAAGAAGCTGAAACTATTGTAGTACAAGTCCTAACAGTTACGCTAGAACATCCTCTCAATTTTCTAAACCTATGCTTTGAAAGTCATAATCTCTGGAATTCTCCTGAAAACAGCTTCTGAGACAAATGGTAACATTTGCATGTCGAAATGGCTTACTTTAGTTTACCATATGAAGACATTTACAAAATTGGTAAATAAACATATATGTAACTGTCAATGATTCAGGAACTAACCTTTCCAATTAAAAGAAAATTTCTTGGATCCAGATATATAGATTACTGATGGTAATTAAACCTAAAGTGTTTGCGTAGAAAAGAATATTGGGTTATTATTTTTATTTTATTTAAACAAAGATAACCCTAAAATGCCATCTCACCTCTGTCTGCATGGGTTCAAGTCTCGGATTTGGCCCATGTGGGTATGTGAGAAAGCTTGCCAGTAGCTTCTCATGGGTTGAGGGTTCTTTCCGGGGTTTTCCCGGGTTCTTCCTCCACCATTTATACTGGCCGCCATGTATAGCCTATCTTCCACTGAAATGTGGCTTTAAACCCTACAACAACAACCCTAAAAATACAAAGTATTATAAGTTAAATAAAACAAACCTATTATTTCAGACAATTTAATACGGCAATACCATTATATTTAATTAGTTGCTTTAATTAGCTTGTGTTGGGCAAGGAGGTTGTTAGTGTTCATCTTTTCAGATGCACAATCAACACCTCGTTTGATTAGCCATATCTAAGTTTTGAATTTTTAAAAATAAATCCAATGTAGAAATCAACCTTATCCATAAATGTCAAGCTTTTTAGATTTTCCTTAATTAATTGTGCAATGAGAGGACAAAAGACACCAAATTAATTCATAAAACTGCACACACTTTATGGCTTCTCAAGCTAGTCCTACCCATCACTAATGCTTGTAACATCTGTATATTTTTCTCCAGCTTTAAATGACTGATCATTAAACCTAATCCAGTTATTTTTCCTAATTTAAATAAATTGTTTTATTGAAACTAATGAATCCTATATTCCAAAACTATTTTTAAAAATCTGTTTAAAAGTTTTCTGAAAGACCTTAGCATAACTCCAAAATTATTCTTTTAAAAGGCCCTCATAATAAGTTGCTTTCTGTTGAATTTAGTCTCAATCTTTTGAGCAGTTGTTAAGAAGTCACTTAAATACATTTTTCATTTTATTTTCAACAACAGGGGGCCATAACTAATAACAGATTGACATCATTTGTACAAGTCTAGAAGGACTTCATGCTAGGATGCTTTCTGTTAGTTTGGTCAAAAATTCCATTCAGCGATCTTGGTGAAGTAAAGATTTTACATAATTTTTTTTTAAAGGTGGACATAGTAGAACATCATCTATAGAATCTTGAATGGTTTTCAGGCGAGATGTTTTCTCTTACGTTTGGTCAAATTCTATAGATTCTGAGAAGCCATTTTTCAAAGGTATTTCTAGGTTTTGGTAATAGTGGCTGTACTTGAAAGTTGATCTGCATCATCTGTACAAAGTTGGAAGGTCATATGGTCTGAATAATTGTCAAATTTGATCACATTATGTTCTGTGGTTTTGTAGAAGTTGTTTAAAAGAAATGGTGGATATATCTGATGGTGGATCAGCATCATACCAGGATGGTCTGTACTAACTTTTTATCAAAATCAGTTTGAATAGAGGTTTTAAATGGAAATTTTGACAGATACTGGGCCATGGCCTATGCTCACTTGACCTTATTGTTACATCAAATGGACTGATGCTCTACTGTGACCACTCATGTGGCCTAAGTGCTTAGAGTGACTGCCTCAGATGTTGGAGGTCGTGGGTTTGATTCCCAGCCAAGTCATACCAAGACTTACTGAAATGGTACCAAGAGCTGCCTCGTTTGGCACTCAGCATTAAGAGGTTAGTGTTAGGACTGGTCGGCCTGGTGTCAGGATAATGTTACTGGGTGGGACATGATGCTAAATGTCTGTAGCATGATACCCCAGTGCTGGACATCACTATAAACTGCAGCATTAAAGACATCATAGCAATATGTCTAAAATTACTGAAGCTATGTTACAAATCTAAATCACAAACACACACACTTATGCTCTACTGGGTGAAATTAATTTCCAGGATTTCAAGATAAGACCATTTCTTCCTTTTAACTGTTGAGTGTTGAAACCATCTATGGTGTTCAGTAATAACAAGATTTTCAATTTAGCTGCTGTGGTACACATACTGGATGTCAGATTGGATCCATTTTCATTTAGGACAAAGTAGACAATATCTGAAATGTTTTGGTGAAAACCCCACATCATGATTATCCAATAAATGGGAGTAGGGACAATAAGATTTTAAGACAGCATGGCAGTCATACTGGTTGTATGACTAGCATGATTTTCATTTAGGGCTTGGTGAAAACCCCACCATAATGATCACCCATTCAAGGGGAGCAGTGACATAACAATTATTAAGATAGTCACCATGGCAGCCATATTGGATACAAAGCTGGTATCAAAAGAAGTCTATTGTTGAAAGCCCCATGCTGATATCGGTATTCATTTGGAGATATGACTTTCCATTCAGCAGAGTATTAGCAATAACAAGATTTTCAAGATGGCTGCCATGGAGGCCAAATTGAATGTGAGATCAGCGTCATTTCATTTTAGACCAAATGGACATCATATTAAGACTTCTGGTGAACATACCATGTCAATATGACTTTCTTTTCAAGTAGAATTGTGATGAAAAGAGTTTTAAGATGCTGATGTGTTGGATCTCAGATTGGCTTTGTGTTTACGATCCAGTGATCTGGTTAGACATCATAAGAAGTCTTTTAGTGAAAACCACATGTTGATAAAACCATCTATTCAGGAGGAGTAACAATAACAAGAGTCTGAATATGGCTGCCATGGTGACCATATTGAATGTCAGATCTGCACCATTTTTATTTATCACGTACTAGACATAATAAAAAGTTTTTCAGTGAAAATCCCAAGCTGATATGACCATCCAATCAGGAGTAGCAATGACAAGATTTTCAAGATGG
This sequence comes from Sinohyriopsis cumingii, assembly GCA_028554795.2. NCBI lineage: Eukaryota > Metazoa > Mollusca > Bivalvia > Unionida > Unionidae > Sinohyriopsis > Sinohyriopsis cumingii. The sequence continues at coordinate 120,536,718 of CM068825.1, read as the reverse complement.
CTGCCATGGTGGACATGCTGGACTTCAATTTAGCAACAGTTTCATTAAGGGGATCCACCAGATATCAGATGAAGTCATTTAGTGGAAATCCCATGTTAATGTGATCATCCATGTAGGAGGAAGGAGTAATGATAATAAGATTTTTAAGATGGAAGCCACATCAGCATCATTTTCATTTAGCACCATGTAGACATCATAAGCAGTCTTTCAGGGGAAAACCCCATGTTGATATGATCGTCCATTCAGGAGAAGTTGCAATAACATAATTTTCAAGATGGCTGCCATGACAGCCATGTTGGACATAAGATTTTGTTAAAAAGCAAATAAATGCTGTAAGAAGACTTTATGTGAAAACCTCATATTGATATAACCATTCTTTTAAGAGGATGAGTGATAACAAGAATGATGGACATAACTGACTTCAGACAGCAGTTTTCATTAAAACTGCAACTAGATATCATAAGAAGTTTTTTCAGTGATAACCTCTTGTCAATATGACCATCCATTAAAGATAAGTAGGAACAAGAAGACATTCATGATAGCTGTCATGGTGCCCATGATGGTCACCAGACCAACTAGACATCATTTTCAACATGGCATTGTGGTGGCCATATTAGATGTTCAAGCAACACCATTTTTATTCTGAACCAATCAGACCATGGGATGAATGTGTGTGTAAAGTTTCAAGGCACTATGACCACTAGAGCTTAAAATCAGAAATATGTCCTTCAGGGTGGGAACAAGCAATTGTTGACAGATGCATATGTGCAATCACTATTTATTATTGAGCCAACCTTTTATTTGACTAGAAAATAAAACTTCAACATTAAGTTTAATCTAAAAAAACATTTACATTTATAAATCTCCATGGCCAGATGGGCACACAGAGATGCAAAATAAATCATCATGTTGAACTTTGCCAAGGCGAGCATGACAAAAAAGCTGAATGAAAAATCTGTTTTAGATCTAGCAATTAGTGTAAAGTTGCCCAAGCAAAATTCACTATGTATCTTTTATAAGCTAATCAACACACCAGCCTGTTGGTCATCTAACTGCCACAGATTCCATTTTAATATGAAAATGCATAAGTGTGCTGAATACAATAGATACTGAGAATGTGGAAGAAGGACCACAGTTAATATGTAACCCCTTAAATATTAGTTAAATAACCCAAGAAGCCAATCTTGAAATGTGAAAGAACATAACAAAGGCGTGATTGAGCAATGAGGGTGTTCAGGTAATAAGGTTAATTGGGGCTAATTAGGTGCAGAAGGATCAGCACAGCTAACAAAAAATTGTAGGGATCTCTACAGCTTATCAGCCTGAAAAGAATGCCGCCAAGGTATCGATGGTAAAGGGCTGCACACAAAATCTGGCAGAAACCCATTGATTTCCAGTCAAGTTACATTGTGAAATCCAATGACAGACTTGATTATTATGTGATTACAAACTTGCAGAACTGCAATATAATTGGAAATGTGTGCAGATATTAGAGACAGAGAGAACAAAATGTAAATATTTTGTAATGAGAGATGGTGCAAACAAACAATGTCTGACTTGGTCATAATATTTGACATTCATTCACCAGGTGATTGCCACATGTGCAGCCAAATTATCAAGTATAAACAATCTATATGAGAAAACTGGTTGAGGAAACACTTTAAGACCAAATCAGATTCCAGTGAATTTAAGACCAGCAATTTTGTACCTAAATTCAAAAGGATATTAAATGATGGTTCAGCAAACATCTCCATATACTAAACAGCTCTATCATGCAGGCATTTATTTTCATTTTCTGTAAATCCAACATGATGTAATTCATTTTCAGGAAAGAGTAACTTTTTCGTAAAATACAGTTGTCATAAAACATAAAATAACTGCCACAAATTATCTCGTTTCACAAGTAGAATGTGGCAATAATTCACTCAAGTGCCTTTCCTAATAACCGAATTTCTATAAGAATTTGAATGTAATAAGATGTTCATTTGAATTTGTAATGTAATAAGATGTTCATTTGAATTTGTAATGTAATAAGATATTCATTTGGAATTTGTAATGTAATAAGATGTTCATTTGAATTTGTAATGTAATAAGATGTTCATTTGAATTTGTAATGTAATACGATATTTATTTGGAATTTGTAATGTATAAAGATGTTCATCTGGAATTTGTAATGTATAAAGATGTTCATTTGAATTTGTAATGTAATAAGGATTTAGATTAGCCAGTCAAGCCTGTTGTAAAACTTTACATGAACATTTATGTTGTTGTTGTTGTTGTGGGGTTTAACGCCATTTTTCAGCACACAATAGGCTATGCATGGCGGCAAGTATTAATGGTGGAAGAAAAACTCAGGAAAACCCTGGGAAGAACCACCGACCCATGAGAAGCTACTGGCAAGCTTTCTCACACACCCACATTAGCTGAATCCTAGACTCGAACCCATGCAGACAGAGGTGAGATGGCAGTGATCTGTAATGGAGAGCGCTTTAGACCACTTGGCCATTCGGGGCCCCCAAACATTTATGTCAATAAATATTTTTACAACAAAAGCAATAGTAAGATATCTAAATGAGTTGAAATGTTACAAGTAAATATTTCCTAAATTCTGGACAGAACAAATCTCAAAGGACACAAAATCATATTGTGATACATAATATTTATTGTTACATACATTTCTCCCTTGATAACTCAATGGGGTCCAAAAACACAGACTGCACTATTAACAAAGTTTTGAAAAAGAGAGTTCAAAGATCAACAACTATAGCAACAAGAACAAGAGCAACCCTTGGTTCTTGAAGACTTGTACAGACACAGGTAATAATATAAATACTACTATAATAATATAAATATTAATAATGTCCTTATATTTATTTCATACCCTCCTGAATGTTGGAGAAGATCCAGCAAAAATGTGGTTGTTCTTCAAGTCTGCTACACTGTATTTCATGGTTCCACACAGCAGCAGCTGTAGGAAAAAGGATTATTGCCAGAAAATATATTTATAAGGTGATTGACTATTCATAAGGCCCCCTCCCCTCAAATATGTGTGTTTCCTATTGTACTGGTTCCAAAATTAGGGTAGGTAGGTATTTTTTTTATATAAACAATATATATATTATAATGATTAGTATACAGGATGTACTAAGCACTTCACAATACTAGGCTAAACCAGATCAATTAGATGCACAAATCAATTTCAGGAACTTTTTAAAAAATTTTTTAATTCTGCATGAAAAAAGTGCATGGTTGGCAATGAAAAACAGGGATGGTCGGCTGACTGGAAACACTTATATTTGGGGGGGCTTAAAGGGTGAAAAATCAGACAGAAAACATTGCTGATTAGTGGTATTCCCTGTACTACTAGAATGCATTTGACACTTTCACTTTAATTTTGATCATGAACATTTCTGTTTTTTATTTTTGTAACAATAGACAATTAGTAGAATATACCAAAATTCGCTATATAAATAACATGTTTATATAAATGCTACACAATGAGCGTAATGCATATCAATTCTGCTGGTTTAAGAGTCTGAGTTTAATTTTTATTAAGGCTGTACTAGTGTAGGTAATGCATGTATATTACATACCCACTTAATCTTAAAGGACCAACGTAGTGTTCAATACCGTTGTTCAGTTGGTATTTTTGTATCACACATACACACAAACTGGAACTATTTTGGTGTTTTCATTGTCATCTACCAGTTGATATTCTAAGCTGCACTAGACTGAAGTTTTATAAATTCCATTCTGCATTGAATTGCATTAACACATTACAGTAAAACATATTTAGAAAACACAAAAGAAAGAATAGATAATAAATATAAAAGTACAGTCATGTTCTTTTTTCCAAGTTGGAGGAAATAACCAGGTACAAAATGGGCAGTACAGAACACTCATTTCAAAGCATCTTATGATATAGAAGGAAAAATCTTGCATACAATATTTTCATGTTCTTAATATTAAATACAAAAATTTGCTAAATTCAGACCAATGTTTTACTACCTACCAATGTTAACCAACAGCCTCTAAAACAAAATGACACTAATGGGCAAAAAGAATTTCCAGGAATTCAAGAGAAGACCATTTACTCCTTTTCACTGCCAAGTGTGTTGAAACTATATTTTCAGCAATTACAAAATTGTCTAATTAGTTGCTGTGGCACACATAGTGAATATCAGCTTAGCACCATATTTGTTTAGGGTATTAGAAGTCTTCTGGTCAAAACTCAAATGTTCATCCACACAGGGGGAGTAGTGATAACAAGATTTTCAAGACAGCTATCATGGCAGCGATACTGGAAGTATGAACAGCACCATTTTAGTTTTGGACTAACTAGGTATCATAATAAGTCTATCAATGAAAACCCTATTTTGATAACCCTTGTTATCCATTTGGATGGAGTAGAGATATAAATCTTTTCAGGATATGGCTTTTGATTCAGGAGTAGGAAAGGTTTCAATGTGGATGATCTAAAGGCCATATTCAGACATAATTTTGGTCTTCCATAAAAGGGGGTTTGGGGGTCCTCTCCCAATGGGGTCTCAAGGGGCAGAGCCCCTGATCCCTGGGTCTAGGGGGCCAAAGACCCCCGGCCAAAAATGCATTTTACACTCATAAAAGACTGCTCCTAGTGCAACTTATGCTTATAAAATAAACCAAAATAATCATTTGAAAAACTAATAACTTACCAAAAATGTTCAACTTGAGTTCAATAATTTCACAATATTTATATTCACATGAATTTGTTCTCCAATACTATTGATGCTGAAGTTATTTCATGTGCATGTCAGTGTTCACATCATAATTAAATCACAAAAATTTCTAAATTTTTGCAGGAAATATATTATACTTCTCTCTTTTCATAACAAATTTGTAAAATAAACACCCAAGTACATCAACTATATACAAATAATTTCCGTACACTGACTTGTCTTTTTCTCCAGAGGACACAACCATTTGATATGCCAGTCAAGCTCTTTTTGCATCTTTGGCAAAGATTTCTTTAGCCTTCCTTTTTGTCACCACTGACTTTTATGGTTCAATGTGCAATCGTTTCTTTTCCTTCTTAATGAGAGCCTTTTTCCTTTCAAGCTGGTGCTTGGCGACATGCAGTGCACATATTCTGGCAGAGGGCTAAATCTGTTCTCTCAAGCAAGAAATCTTTCTTCTTATTGTAATTAACTGCACTTTTTCCAGATACCTTCTGAGCTTCAATTTTTCCGAATGCAGCTTCTTTTGTTGGTGCTACTGCAAACTCTTCCTACTGTGATTACCGTAATTCAGATCTTTATTGCAGTGGTCACAAAATGCCGGTCCTCTAGTATTCAGTTTTCTTATAAACTGACCAACTAAATTTCCGTCAACTTTTTGCTCCAGCCATTCCCATTTCCATATGTTTTTTATACCTTTATTTAAACTTTTCCTGTCATGGTCTCTCTCAACAACTCAGGACGCCATGTTTTGCAAGCATGCTTCTTCTTTCCATTGCCATCAATTTCCATCACACAAAGATTCACTGGATGAATTTAAACTTTTGACCAATCAGAATACTCTTTACGAGAGTCATGTGCAAACTAATATATGGAATGAATAATTTACAAGGGTCGTTGCAGAATGGGAGCAGACAGACCATTTTTAAAAAACCGGATCAGAGATGATATAAAAAACAGACTATATCAAGAAAAATGGAATTCTGCTTTAAAACGGAGAAAAATCATGTCTGCATATTGGACATCAGATCAGCATTATTTTTATTCATGACCAACTAGACAACGTAAGAAGTATTTTAGTGAAAGCCTCATGTTGATGCAACTATCATGTAGAAGGAGTAGCAATAACATAATTTTTAAGAAGGTTACTGTGTGGTGATGGCCATACTGAATGACAGATCAGCAACAGTTTCATTTAAGTCCATCTGTATATCATAACAAGTCTTTTGATGAAACCTCAAACCAAATATAAGAGGATTTGCAAGTTTTCAATAACAAGATTTTCAAACTGTCTGCCATGATGGCCAGATTGGACCTAGCATCTGCACGTTTTCACTCAAAACAATCTATACATTATAGGCAGTCTTTTGGTTCAAACCTCATGATGAAACAACCATCCATTCAGAAGGACTAGCAATAAAAAGATTTTCATAAGTCTTTAACTGAAATCCTCATGCTGATGTGACCATCAATGAAGAAGGAGAAGTGATAGCAAGATTTTCAAGATGGCCAATATGGCAGCCATACTGTATGTCAGATTGGCACCATTTTCATTAGGATCAATTAGACATCATAAGAAGTCATTTAGTTAAAACCCCATGTTGATATGACCATTCATTCAGGAGAAGCAATGACAGGATTATTAAAAAAGTGGCTGCCATATCAGCCATATTTAATATTCAAGTAGCATAATTTTCATTCAGGATCAACTAGACAATGGGATGAATGCATGTGTAAAGTTTCATGGCAACAGTCGTGATAACACACTTGTGCTAGCAGACAAACAGAAAATAGAAGACAGACTGACAACAGACCATTCAATAAGTTCTTCTGGTCTATAACAAGTAGAGCTAAAAACAAAGAAAGACATAACCAATTGAAAAACCCCATTATGTACCTCCAGTTCATTTTCATCAAAGATACTGAGAAGGTTGTCAGGAATGAGCTCATTGAGTCCCTTAAGGAAACCATCAATCTCCTCACGAACACTGTTGGCCAGCCTGTGTTGTGCCAGAAGGTCTAAATACTGTAGCTTGTTTTCATTAGTGACTGGTATTTTTGAACCATTTGGGATTAAATCAACCACCTGGATGAAGAAAAAAAAAGTATCATTTACTAATGGCACCAAGAACTAAAGCAAGACTAGAGCTGTTCTAAGTGAGGAATAAAAATGTTGCAGAGACATTTTTCTATATTGACAGGTTTGTGGCCAATATTACCTGGATACAATTAGTTTATTAAGAAAATAGAATTTAATGAGTGCAACCAAACTGGAAATTATCAGCGTTATAAAATACAGTGCATCGATTTATAACAGTGAAGCCAAATTACCCTCCCCCATGATACAAATGATAAAGCATTATTTTACTTTTTTTTAAAACTGTATTTTAGCATTTTAAAACTTGAGTGGCTTGACCTGATGGAGGACCCTTAAACTGTGAAATTTGATCCAGTTTCTTTGGATGGATTGTCAAGACACTGATAAAATCAAATTCTGACTGATGAGGGACAAAGTATGATAGGAAATGGATAATGTGTACAGCTTACTACCATATATACTCCCTTTAAGTCAGATCCAACTGCTAACTGCACAGACCCAGATCAGCCATAGCATAATGTGCCAGCAGATCTGGGTCAGTGCCGTTTGTTAACACTGATCAGTAGAATAAGTAACACATACTCTGAAATTCTGGTGCATAATGTGCCAGCAGATCTGGGTCTGTGCAGTTTGTTAACACTGATCAGTAGAATAAGTAACACATACTCTGAAATTCTGGTGATGACAGATCTGGGTCTATATTTGCAGCTGGGCCCAACTTATAAGTGAGTATACACCACTCCCTCGATAACTTGTGCCCTGAAAACTTGCAAACCCTCTTATAATGCAGGGTCAGGCATGGATCCTGTTTTTGTACCAGAAAATACCCCAAAAATTGATCCCTATTTCTCGAACTTGAAAAAAATTGTGATCAAAATTGGTAACTGAAACGTTGATATATCGCTCATTTTATGGTCGAAAATGGTAAATGCAATGTAAAATAAGTCAATCTATAATAATAGCTATGTCTGCAAGCAATTCTCTGAGAACCTAATTAAGTGCTGAGCATGTTTTGATAACTAACTTGCAGAAGTATTTGTTGTATTGTTGTGCTGAATTAAAAGATGGCCTCCTTTGTATTATCACATTAATTATATCTTTTGAATCAAATAAAGGTCCTGAGGCGGATTACAAGAAAAGTTAAAAAGTACGCAAATCCTACAAACTTAAAATCTAATGGCCCCGGTCCTATGTTGGGTAAACTCACTTCAGTTGATCAATCAATCACTGTTATAAATGTTATTGTGTATATAACATAAACTACCTTAAATTACCAACTCATTCATAACTGTGATCAAAGATAGCAAGGCAACTATAGCTAAATAAATATTTCTTAAAATAAAGAGCTTGGTTTCATAGATACGGACCATTTTGGGCAAGCAGTTTCAGAGAATTTTTGAACTGGCACTCTGAGATATCCTGAAGGATGATAAGAAGTTTTACTATTAGTTCCAATGAAGTCATGACATCAATACTGTACTACTTGAGCAATACAAAATTAAGTTTCAATGTAGACGATTTTCACAAAATAAATGTCGCTAGTTTTTTAAGAAAAAAAATCTTGTTTGGTGGTGTATCGACAGTTAGTCCAGATCCCTGCTGACTCCCGAATTGGCATGATACTATTAAATACCACTCTGGGAACCAGACTAATTAAAAAACAAAAAGCAGTGAAGCAATACACAGACGTTTTTGTGATGGTTGTTGAAACTAGTTGGAACGATCTTTCATTTTGAAAATAAATGTTATTTATAAAAAAAACCGAACAACTTCATTAGAAAAAGCACGTTATTAACAATTATTATCGATGTGATTGTAAAATGAGGATTGAGTCATTAAACAGCCCAGTTCCATACCTCCCCATGGTTTTCTCGATGTCTAAGAGGATTTTTTCCCCAAGTTTTAGAGGTCCCTCAGTAACTCGCACCCTCAAATATAGTATGGTCTGTTTGTGGATCCCAATGTGCATGAGTTATTGAGGGAAAGGCATATATCGTAACTTAGAAAAGAAACAAACAATGTGCGTGTGTGTGTGTGTGTGTGTGCATGTGTGTGTTGCATTAGTTGTAACAAACCGCACAATAATTTGGGAGAAGTCGCCATAACAATGTACAACATTGGATGGATGCAAGATGACAAATGCAGGATGTTAAATACCAGGACACAACATATGCTACATTATGTGCCTTAGACCACTGGAATAAGAAACTGGACCAACCCCTCCAAAAACATATTACCTTCAGAAGGAGACCAGAGTCACTGTAAACTTCATCTGAGAAGGTAAGTTCCATACCATCAATGTCTTTCTCTTCAATGTACTTGATCTTAGACTGGTACAGGTCTGGGTCATCTGTCTCAAAGTACTGTAAATAAATACTAAATATTTTATATATATATATATATATATATATATATATATATATATATATATATATAAAATTTACCTGCAGAATATTTATAGTATTTTTAATTGCTGCATTTTTTGTGAAACTATTATATCTTTACCCATGTTTTATTGATTTATTCTGTTTACTGAACATAGTGACAAGCTTAGCATTTGTGGGAATTTTCTAATTATTCGACCAATACAGTTATGGCTCATTATCAGTTATTGTATAGGCATGTAATATTGATCAGTGCCAGTTCATCGGTAAACCAACCAAGTGATAACAAAACTGACAAAATACTGACAACTGAAGAATTCATAACAGCAAAAGTCCCATCTAGACTACTAGTTTAATATATGTATACAGTTCATAGATAGAAGAAGCAAACTGGGTTGGACGGCACTCTGATTCACTCGCTTTTTGCAAGACTTATTAAACAGAGGAGTCAAGTGTCAACATCTGTAACCATGGTAGTCATATAAATGCATTGACAGAGCTCAGATCTATGACTCCTGAAGACTGACACTGATCTAGGAAGTAAGAACAAACTGTTTGTTTTTAGTTACTTTGGACATCTTTAACAAAGGGTACCCCTGACAAGTGGGGAGGCTGTCCAGTACTATTTATAAGATTTATGGGTCAATGGTGCAGAGTCACTCTCATTCCATTGCAAATTGTTGGAGTCTTCCCCACCACCAAAATGTCTGAAAAGGGAGGTGTGAACATGCCTTTATTTTCTGAGATGGTGGCTGCTGGGGAGAGAAACTGGGTCACAAGTGATTCTTGTCTTCCTGTGTCTTATCATCTGTGGCCCTTGGAAACTGAGTTTTTGTCAAAGTAAGAAGCCTGGAGGTGATATTCCTATTTGACATACCCTTGGGGCAGGCATTTGCAAATTTCTCCAGGGAATGATAAGGATTGTGATTTTAAAATGTACCAGTACGATGTAAATATAACTGGATAAAAACAGATTGCAGGCCAACTGAGGCCCATGGGCCATAGGCTTCACATGCCTGCCCTTTGAGTCATCTGTCCTATTCTCTCATCTCTTCTTGGGCTCTAGGTTACTTGGCCAGCATGAGATTTGCTTCTTTGGCAATCTCTTTAATGACCTCTTCTATTTGACCATGGATGATGAAAGCATCTGTGATAAAAAAAAAATCAATGATAAAATTTCACAAAGACATTCCTACCCTGTAGTGGACCCTTAGGCCAATAAGCTGAGCAAGAAAGGAGCGGGAAAAACGAGCTCTGACCAACTGTCGGTAGGACCCGCCAAGGGAAGACTCATACAAACATTTGCCAACAATTTTTCCTGCAAATTCATACATCTTAACATCACAGTCTGGAGATCTGTCTCTGTTGGGTTGAACCTGCATACAGAAAAATATATTATTAGGCCTAAGACAGCAAATTTATAGATGGCAATCTATACATGACAGCATGGTGCAAGATCAAAACGTTTTAAATCAGATGGTTGCCCTATAGCCATGATGGCTATCAGACAAAAAGCCTTGGTAATCTAGTCTAAAATCAGCAGCCTTGTGAAGATACTTAAATACAGCACTCCCTCATTATAACACTATCCATGGGAACCATGGAGTGTATTATCTTATAGAGAAACAAGAAACTACTTTATAATGTAGTACATTGTACTAGAGGTGCACTATATTACTGCTACAGAGAAACTACCTTATAATAAAGTACATTACACATATAATTTTATTTATACATAATAAAAAGGGATCCATGACCATCACTGCCTTATAAAAGGAACCATATTATAATGAAGGGTTCTACAGTTAGCAAGTACTGTATAGAACTGTTAGCTTTTAGATTTCTTTTTTTCCTTATGATATGTGATCAATAACAATTCTTTCTATCTCCTATTAAATGATATATTTTAAGTTATTTTTTTAACAAAAATTTTTCTTTACTATTGTGAAAATCATGTGTAACTAGGCATGATGGCCATAGAGAGTTGAACTTTTAACATCAAATCTTGTCACAAGGGCTAATGGTTTCAAACCATTTTTGTCATTCTAACAAGTTTGCCATTGCATGTGATACTTTCTTGTTCTTTTATTTACAAGAGTTATCTCTCTTGATATTCTCTTTTTTCAGAAGTTGAAAAATTGTGCCCACTGCTTTTGAATAAGACTTTCATAATAACACTTTGACACAGAATCATTTGCCACTACTTCTTCAGATTTTTTGAGGTCAGTTTTTTGCTTAAGGAGTACCAATATTTGTGGGTTTCACTGTTAACAACTTGAATGCACAAATTTCAAGTTAAAACAGTGATCCATCAGTGAAGACAATAGGACTCCCTTCTCCAGTCTACAAACTGAAATGTATATTCAATTAGTGATCCATCAGTGAAGACGTCAGAACTCCTTTCTCCAGTCCACAAATTTAAAGGTATAGCAATCAGTGATCATCATCGAAGACAACAGAACTCATTTATCCAATCCATACATTTAAATGGTACAACAGTGATCCATCAGTGAATACAAAACAACTCCATTCTCCAATTAATAAATTTAAAGGGTACAATAGTGATCCATCAGTGAAGACTACAGGATTCCCTTCTCCAATCTACGAACTGAGTATAAAAAACCCTGGTCATTTGCTGGCAAATCCACATAAACCAAAATGCAATTAAATGAACATGCAGTATTTATTTGAATAAATATCCTAGAACCAGCTTGATATAATGTGAAATTTAATAAATTTATCATTTTCTGAGTTTCAATTACAGAATTCAATTTTTTTTGCTAATTTGTTACACGAATATGTCTGAACCAAAGCACCTGACATCCTCAGTAATGTGCAAACGGTCATATCAAAGAGACACAGGTAGATTTGAAAGCAATCACAGAATAATTCTTTTTCAAACTGGTCAATGTCTAGTCCATGGGATTTGAAACTTGGGACAATACTTTTGTAGACATTAGCTAATAACAGTAATTGATATCAGTTATTAATAATCAAAGTTGTTGTTGGGGATATATCTTCCATTCTGAAAATTAAATTTACTATTATGTTTCTTATCATCACTTTTCTTCAGAACAAACAGAATATTCCATCAAAACAAATACAAAATTCAGATACAAAAATGAAAAGCATTTTAATGATAAGGTTCCACTCACCAGACCCTGAGAATCCTCAGACAGGCGCTTGAACAGTCCTGAATCATTGTGATCAAACAATTCTTTACATAAGAGTTCAAACCATTCCCTTCTTAATCCACCCCAGTCTAATCCTGAAAAAAAGAAACACACTATATGCTATTCTGTCTGAAAGGAAGACAATTTGGTCACAGTAACATGCTTTTACATTTTATTATATACCTATCAATCTTTTGCCCAAGAATGAGCCAGAATTTTAGCATCAAATCCCAAAAGGAGGAAAACAATACTGTCATCTTCTGATTCCAAATTAACATACCCTCAGACAAGGCTGGAACTACATTTTCCTCAAGGTTTCTTGTTTTGCAACTGAACAAGCATAAATAACTATGCCATACTCTCATTTGAGATACAAACAGAAATGAGTAGCATTCTCTTTAACGAATTTGTATCATCAAGTTCCAACAATTTTTTCAATCCCGCTGTAAATGATTGCTGGTCATACCTTCCAGGATGCAAAACTGACAAATGCAGAGTAACTAAGTCAAATATATAATAATAATAATAATGAGGACTTTGTATAGCGCCTAATCTTTAGAAGCTCTAAATGCTTTACAACATTAGACAACACCTATAAGATAAGAAACATAATCATATTATTACAAAAACAAACAACACGAAATTAGAAAAACATTAAAAAACAAAAAACATGCTGAGAATATTTCAGGTAGGAAACATTATTAGGTCTTTAAGTTTGTTCTTGCAGTCGAAATAAGTGAGTTTTGAGAGCCCTCTTGAATGTGATCACTATGTCTTTGTGTCAAAGTTCAGTGGGCAATTCATTCCACGTTGCTGGGCCCTGGTATGCAAAAGAATGCTGTCCATATGACTTTGTTTTCATAGTGGGAATAATGAGTATACGATTATCGGAAGAGGAGCGTAAGTATATTGCTGGTGTGTACACATGGGTGAGGTCAGATAGGTATGTTGGACTGGAGTCCGACAGTGAAATGTAGCACAGAGAACAAATTTTGTGTTTGATTCTGGTTCGAATGGATAGCCAGTGTAGGGTACAGATGTCTACTGCCTGCATGCGGCTGGAATGGATTTTATCTACAGGTTATTAGTTTTTGTTGTACCAAATGTACTTACAACTGGAACAGATTTTATCTACTGGTTATTAGTTTTTGTTGAAGCAAATGTACTTACAACTGGAACAGATTTTATCAACAGGTTATTAGTTTTTGTTGTACCAAATGTACTTACAACTGGAACAGATTTTATCTACTGGTTATTAGCTTTTGTTGTAGCGTTCTTACAACTGGAACACATTTTATCAACAGGTTATTAGTTTTTGTTGTAGTGTACTTACAACTGGAAGACATTTTATCTACTGGTCATTAGTTTTAGTTGTACCAAATGTACTTACAATTGGAACAGATTTTATCTACTGGTTATTAGTTTTTGTTGTACCAAATGTACTTACAACTGGCACAGATTTTATCTACAGGTTATTAGTTTTTGTTGTACCAAATGTTCTTACAACTGGAACAGATTTTATCTACTGGTTATTAGTTTTTGTTGTAGCGTTCTTACAACTGGAACAGATTTTATCTACAGGTTATTAGTTTTTGTTGTAGTGTACTTACAACTGAAAACATTTCATCTACTGGTTATTAGTTTTTGTTGTATCAAATGTACTTACAACTGGAACAGATTTTATCTACTGGTTATTACTTTTTGTTGTACCAAATGTACTTACAACTGGAACAGATTTTATCTACTGGTTATTACTTTTTGTTGTAGCATTCTTAAAACTGGAACAGATTTTATCTACAGGTTATTAGTTTTTGTTGTAGTGTACTTACAACTGAAAACATTTCATCTACTGGTTATTAGTTTTAGTTGTACCAAATGTACTTACAACTGGAACAGATTTTATCTACAGGTTATTAGTTTTTGTTGTACCAAATGTACTTACAACTGGAACAGATTTTATCTACAGGTTATTAGTTTTTGTTGTACCAAATGTTCTTACAACTGGAACAGATTTTATCTACTGGTTATTAGTTTTTGTTGTAGCGTTCTTACAACTGGAACAGATTTTATCTACAGGTTATTAGTTTTTGTTGTAGTGTACTTACAACTGAAAACATTTCATCTACTGGTTATTAGTTTTTGTTGTATCAAATGTACTTACAACTGGAACAGATTTTATCAACAGGTTATTACTTTTTGTTGTACCAAATGTACTTACAACTGGAACAGATTTTATCTACTGGTTATTAGTTTTTGTTGTAGCGTTCTTACAACTGGAACAGATTTTATCTACAGGTTATTAGTTTTTGTTGTAGTGTACTTACAACTGAAAACATTTCATCTACTGGTTATTAGTTTTTGTTGTATCAAATGTACTTACAACTGGAACAGATTTTATCTACTGGTTATTACTTTTTGTTGTACCAAATGTACTTACAACTGGAACAGATTTTATCTACTGGTTATTACTTTTTGTTGTAGCATTCTTAAAACTGGAACAGATTTTATCTACAGGTTATTAGTTTTTGTTGTAGTGTACTTACAACTGAAAACATTTCATCTACTGGTTATTAGTTTTTGTTGTACCAAATGTACTTACAACTGGAACAGATTTTATCTACAGGTTATTAGTTTTTGTTGTACCAAATGTACTTACAACTGGAACAGATTTTATCTACAGGTTATTAGTTTTTGTTGTACCAAATGTTCTTACAACTGGAACAGATTTTATCTACTGGTTATTAGTTTTTGTTGTAGCGTTCCTACAACTGGAACAGATTTTATCTACAGGTTATTAGTTTTTGTTGTAGTGTACTTACAACTGAAAACATTTCATCTACTGGTTATTAGTTTTTGTTGTATCAAATGTACTTACAACTGGAACAGATTTTATCTACTGGTTATTACTTTTTGTTGTACCAAATGTACTTACAACTGGAACAGATTTTATCTACTGGTTATTAGTTTTTGTTGTAGCGTTCTTACAACTGGAACAGATTTTATCTACAGGTTATTAGTTTTTGTTGTAGTGTACTTACAACTGAAAACATTTCATCTACTGGTTATTAGTTTTTGTTGTATCAAATGTACTTACAACTGGAACAGATTTTATCTACTGGTTATTACTTTTTGTTGTACCAAATGTACTTACAACTGGAACAGATTTTATCTACTGGTTATTAATATTTCTTGCAACCACATCATCCAATATTTCTGCTAAAATTTTATAGACATAAAGATTGTGCCCAATTTTTAAAAAATTCTAAAATGATATAGTTTAAAAAATATTAAGTAATTTCTATGGAAACCATGTTACAATAAAGCTGACTTGAAAGATAACCGCTTTCAAAGACACCCTGTTATTTATAACTGGATTCTTAATTCACAGTTCAATGTTGTTATATAATGCTATGACATCTATAGAAAGACCACCTGAATGTCTGGAAACACCATATTTTGTCGGCGGAAGGGGCAGCCTTTTAAAACATAATGTACCTCACTAGGTAAAAGTTGATAAAAAAATTTATGTACTGAATGTTTATCAAAATGTTTAAAGGTTCTTTTTCATTCTATCATCTTTTTGATTTGACTTTTCCAAGAAAATGAATATAATTTTACATTTGACATTTGGAGATTCAAAGCACAGTGATAAAGCCAAGTTGTATTATATCATAATTTTACCACTTCCTGGAATGTTACAAGTTCTCTGACAAGCTAAAGTTACAATTTTGCAGCAGCAATATCTACAAGGGACTGCTAAAAGCACTAATGCTGCTGTAATGTCAAGATACTCCACGGACATCAAGATACTCTGTGTGACATCAAGATACTCTGTCTGACATTAAGACACTGTGTGACATCAAGATACTTTGTGTGACATCAAGATACTCCATGTGACATCAAGATACTCTGTGTGACATCAAGACACTGTGTGACATCAAGACACTTCATGTGACATCAAGATACTCCATGTGACATCAAGACACTCCATGTGATATCCACACTCCAAATAATACCAAGCCACTAAATGTGATATCACTAAAATCAATCTGTGTGACATTAAGACACTTTCATGTGATATTAAGACACTCCACGTGATATCCACACACTCAATGTGATACTAAGCCACTCAATGTGATATCAATAAGAGACTCAACCTGATATCACTTAGACAATCCATTTGATTTTAAGAAATTTAATATATAAAGACACTCCATTAAATCAAGATTCAAATAAATTATGGTAAAACCTGCCTTTCATTAGCAGACACCAATATATAGTGGTTACCTGTTTGTAATGGACAATTTTTCAATCCTTTTGATGCTGTTCACTGACCGATTCCTTATACATCTTTCACTTTTCTCTTGACAAAGCTTTATAAATGTCTTGTGTCTGAGAATTTGAGATTCTGTAAATTCATTTTTTCTTCGGCATCAATTTTTGTATTTTTGCAGTTTTTTTATTCATGACAAATTGGGAATTGAGGAATGGCCCCTCGATCCTAAACTCCATTCATCCGTAGTAACATGAAATCCGTGAAAATTCGTATGCCATAAAAAATGTAATTTTCACAGTAGCTAAAAAATATCACTGATGACTACCATGAACATTTTAAAAGCCTTCAAATCCCTGCCCTAATCCCTGGTCTTCAACTGGGAATATTTAAACAGCTCTCCAATATGAATTACAACACAATGGTCATGTCAATACAGCTAAGAGGAATGGCGGTGTAAACAAGAATCAGTTTCTACTTATCCATGGTCTGCTTAGCAATGTCATTCAAGTCACGGCTTACAACGCTATACATGTGTATTTGTCTCAGTATGTCTAGTTAGTGTATACATAATTACAGGGTAGGAATATCAACAGTTTCCAATGAGGACTCAGGGGCAAAGATTCCTGTCTAGCAAGTGTATATATAGTTATAGGGTACTATTATCAACAGTTTGCAAGTTAGGGCTCGTGGGCATGATTCCTACTGCAAAGGCCTGATCCAGGCCTTTACTGGATATATGTTAGATTTCATCTCATGTCTCATGGCTGCAATCTCAACAGTTCAACAGTTTCAAAGTTATGACTGATGGGTCAGTCACCTACCCCCGAGGCAATACTGTACTCTCTCTCTCTCTCTCTCTCTCTATATATATACATACATACATACTGCCTGATATGCTTATGTCTTTCAAAACCTATAAATAGTTACAAGTTGGTGATATCATCATGGAGCAGTCCTATCATCAGATCAGCCACTATATGGTGCCATGAGCAAGGCACTAATTGGATCAGTACAAAAAAGTAACCTGTGTTGTTGTAAAACTGGCAAACTCCACAAGTCCATTAAATATGTTATAGCCTTGGTCTCAATTTTGATACAAGCCATATTCAGATCAATAATTACAATATTTAAGAAATTATTTTAAATTTATAAACATTGCTCCATCCTCATATCCCCAGCCCTGGGGCAATATCAATATTTTAAAACCACTCTGAAGATGTACAGACCATTCCCCAGTCAAATCCCAAAGTTTAAAGTCTGTATCCTGAACTAAACAGGAGGAGATACACTAGAACAAAGATGGATGGATAGAAGTATAAATAAATTAATAAAAGAATAATGTAACTTCACATTGTTGTATAATATACACTGTTAGTATGGTCAACACTCACCCTCTTCTCCTATAAATGTGACCTCAAAGTTTTTACACCAGTCAGATAAGTCAAAATTCTTGGTGGCTTTGAGAGACTGAAAAGACAATAGAGGAATAAGATTAACCGCTTCATTTCAGTACGAGGTTTGAGATTGTGACTTGTGGGTTTAATGCCAATTTTTATCACATAATAGGTTATACATTGTGGGTTTAATGCCAATTTTTATCACATAATAGGTTATACATTGTGGCATGTATATCTGGTGGATGGAAAACCTTGGGAAGAATGATCGACCCAAAGGGAGCTATTGGCAAGTTTTCTCACATACCCAGCCTGACTGAGCTCAAGACTTGAACCCATGCAGATAGAGGTGAGATGTCTGTGATATGAAAAGATAACTGCTTTAGACCACTCAGCCACCTTTTAGTACAACATACATACATGATACACAGCATCATAATGATTTCATTATTTTAAGGTTAATGAATTAACTAACAAGTATATAACAATAGAGTGTTATCACAAAAGTATTCAGACACTAAATGGAAATGGTGATTTGATATAAAAATGTGTTATGCTAAGATGATCTATTTCAAATAATCAAAATAAATGATTGCAGGTCTTTGACAGAACACTATCTCATTTCTGTTTTTGATAATGATTAATTTGAGACATCAAATAATTTTTTACCATATATTTATTAACTGAACTCCCTCAACCTGCAAAAATGAGAGATCTGCATGTTCATTGTGTGATATGGAGAGAGTCATTGTTGTAAGTTTGATACAGATTATAACATTTTAATTAGTGAAAGGATGCCAATAACTTGCCTGTGCTTCAATGCCTGTATTATTATGTCAGACAGTGTTGTTTAACCAATTTAAACTTTAAAACCTAGCCAGTGGCATCACTAGGGGTGTGTAGACCACAACGGGTGACACCATCAGAGAGGGTGATACCAAAATGACTCTATACAATTTTTGAATTTTGTGCAGGAAGGAGATCCATTGGGTGACACAATGCGTTATCACACTGCGTGACACCAACCCTAATGGTGCCACTGAACCTAACTAAATCTGAATTTTCATCTTCCAAACTAAATGAATACACTACAAAACATTAGTCTAACAGGTGAGAAAACTGGGTGTCTAAGTTTGGTCAATAAGCTAATTATATTCTCAAGAATCAAATTTTTTTAAATAAGTTATTTTTCTCTTACAATACTTATCTGATCACATTACTCTGCTATCTCCAAATACAGCCCTCTCTGAAAGATGGAAAAATGTCTTTCCATCCACACACACACATACATAGACAGAGGGAAATGACTCTTACAGGTTAACTCCCCTTTTTACCTGCCAGGTGGCCACCAATTTTATGGATGTAACCAGTTTTAACTCAGGGGAAACCTTTAACAAGATTCTTGCATTGCAGAGAAGGGTGGGAGGCATTTTTTGTAATGTGATCATGTATATATTCCCAAAGATACATAATTTACTACAATATTGCTTTCACTGTCAAATACATTACCTAATCACATTACCATTAGGAAAATTTGAGGAAAAGGACATGGTACTACTGTGCAAGAAGGGCCATCTGTAGAGGGTTCATGTAAAAGGGGCTGAGAGGCAACAGGATTCTCACAGCAATGAACAGGCAGAGGAGTTGTACAAACTCCCACACTGAAATAAACACGACGGTTGATGCCTTCTCTAACATATGAAATATACTTTCAATGTCAATGTGTTTCGGAGGAAAATGTACCAAAAAGAGATGTGTTAGGAACTCCATACCCAGCCGGACAAAATGTTGAGAAGGCATGCGGTCCTAATCCTCTATACTGATTATCCACCCTATACTGCAAAAGTGGGAAAGTAGGCTGTTCACTTTGTGAGCAAAAACCAAACTTACCCAATATTTTTGCAGCAGGTTATCCAGATACACTGCCTTTGCTGTGTAGGAGGACATAATTAACAAGGATTTGATGAAGTCCAATTTTCTGATGAAGGCCGTTAGATTTTGGAACTGGAAAGATCACGAGTAGAAGCTCTGGAAACACATTCTCCATCGCCTGTTTTATATGCAAAAGCTCTGTTTGCTTCTGTAAAATGTCTGCCTTCATAGGATCACCTGGGAATAGGAACCTGCACTGAAAACTTTTGGGGCAATGCTTGTACTGCTTGCTTTCTTGCCTCTTCAATTCAACCCTGGAACAGAAGAGGATAGTCAAAAGGAAGGGAGCACAGCATAACCACATAATGTGGTTCGAGAGAAGAGGAGCATAGGAATGCATCTCTTTTAATCAAATCCATGTTACAACAGGCCATATGGGCATTTGCCATTATGTGGTGAGCAGCTGTCTTAACTAGCATGGTGATATGGCATACTGAATCCCAGGTGTAGTCACTAGATGATGGAATGTTAGAGACATGAGATCAAGTAGGAAGGAACATTTGTATATCCATCTCATATACTGTGGCAGACATACTGAAGGCAGAAATATTCAAGTCTTAGTTCATCTGGATAATACTGCCATGAAAAAAAGCTCTTGCATTACCATGATTATGAATTTTATCGAAAAGATGCCTTGTTGTTGTTGTTGTTGTTGTGGGGTTTAACGCCATTTTTCAGCACGATAGGCTATACATGGCGGCCAGTATTAATGGTGGAGGAAGAACCCTGGAAAACCCCGGGAAAGAACCACCGACCCACGAGAAGCTACTGGCAAGCTTTCTCACATGCCCACATTGGCTGAAGATGCCTTGTAATTTCAGCAATGTTTGAAGACAGGCAAGATCCTTAATGTTAGACTGTTGTTATTGTCGTGTACATGCACAAAGGCCTTGACCTTATAGGTAGGACTGATTGTGGATGGCAATGGGCATTCTAACGGAGACAAAATCCCATAAATTTCTTCTTCTTGAAGGCAAAGTCTGTCCCTTCCATAGCTGGATAGGATTGCTCAGGCATTTCTGTCTCATCTTGATCTCTGATGGTGACTGTTTATCTCCTGTACACTCTGTCTCCAGGGGTACAATATTCCACAGGATAATGATAACAATGTATCATTCTCCCTGTGGGACATACAATCAACATCAGTTGCATGGAAAGTTAGGCTGGGATGGATGTCTTCAAATTTAATTTTAGTTCATTGTGTATAAAAAATGGCTGGTCTAATTGGGTGGCCAACGGAACTATCTGTTGGTGTTCAACACCGACATTGTCCATAGTGTTCATAAGTGGTTGGCCAGCTGACCAGTCTAAGATGACAAAAGCTTGGCCATTAAAACTGTCCATGGACTATCCAGTCCAGCTGGACCAAGTAGTCAGCAGAGGGGACAGCAAATAGTGGATGATAAATAACTTGCAGGCTGGTCTGTTATATGGCAATCTTGCATGCAAGGCTTTCATATTGCTAACATTATGCACAGGCAGGGAAAATGACTCATATCCAGTGGGGTGCCACCCATATCCAGCTTGGTGCCAATTTATATTTTCATCAAACTGATTCATTAACATCTTTGAAGATAATGCCTGTTGGAAAATATGAATCACCTGTGATTGAAATATTTGATCGGAAAAGCTTGTCATGGATCACTTAAGCCTGCACTCACTGCCAGTGCTGTGTTTGGTATCTTTGTTGGGGGCAGAGGTGACATCTTGACATCCCCCATAAAACTCATCAGTGATTCTGAAGTTGAGTGGAGGCTTAAAATTTCCTGTTCTGATGATCTTAAACACACGTTTTATGCAGCCCTTTAGTTGCCTATTTAAAATGTTGTCTTTTGTTGATGATGCACACAAATTAAATGTGTGTGACAAAGAGCACTTTGTTCATGCCAAACATGTCTTATCTTTGTCCTCCACAATCTTGAATTGTTTGAACTTTCTGCGATTGTTTGTCATCTCTGTAATAAAAAGAAACAAACAAAAATGCTTCTGTTGAAATAAACGTGGACCTGTATTTGCATATAAACTGAAATGTAATGAAATATAACAGCACACAACAATTTCACTAGTGAAAATTGCATATTATTGATCCATATCATAGGGGCAATAACAAATGCAATGATAAATGAAAAAATACAAATAAATTCATTGAGAATCCTGTAAAGGTTGTATACACAATCTATATAAACATTTTGACTTAATACACCATTGAAAAGAAAATGTGGATGGTTGAAACTAAGTATAAATTTAGATTGATTCCAGAAGGTTACAAATGTCAGCAGCAAGCAAAACGTAAAAATGGCTATATCCAGGAAACCAGTTGCCACATCAGGCATAAAGGGGAGATAACATGTAAGAGTTATTTCCCTTAATCTATCTGTTACATAGATGGAAAGATTTATCGTCTTTCTTTGAGGGCTAGATTCTGAGGTAGCAGAGAGTAATTTAAATGTTAATATATTTGACAGAGAAATGTGTGATACTGTAAGGATATAAAACAATTTTTCATCTGTCAAATGTCCATTTTAGTGGTCCTCACATATGAAATGAAAAAATTAAATCTGATGATAACACGAGAGTAAACTTATACATTACAACCTTTCTTTGATATTATACATGAAGATCAATTATAAAATAAAAACCATAGCTATATTCCAGCCTTACAACCAAGGTCATATCATCTGACAAATAGCCACCTACTGTATGACACAGTCCCAGCATAGTAATGTTACAGTACTTACAAACAAGGTCAT
This sequence comes from Sinohyriopsis cumingii, assembly GCA_028554795.2. NCBI lineage: Eukaryota > Metazoa > Mollusca > Bivalvia > Unionida > Unionidae > Sinohyriopsis > Sinohyriopsis cumingii. The sequence continues at coordinate 120,513,996 of CM068825.1, read as the reverse complement.
AGTTTATTTCACAAATAGTCAGCTACAGCATGTTACAGTCCTAGTATAGTAATGGCATAATCCTTTAAACTAGGATCCTACCTAATCTCACAAATGACTGTTCTGGTGGCCTAAGTGGTTAGAGCACCTCAGATGCAGGAGGTCACAGGTTGGATGGATATTTGTTTTTGATCTACATTATTTACATTACAAAGACTTTTTTTTTAAAAATGCTCCAGTGGCCTAGTGGTTAGAACATCCGCCTCGGATGTGGGAGGTTGTGGGTTCGATCCTCAGCCAAGTCATACCAAAGACTTACAAAAATGGTACTAACAGCTGCCTCGCTTGGCGCTCAGCATTAAGAGGTTAGTGTTAGGACTGGTCGGCCTGGTGTCAGGATAATGTGATTGGGTGGGACAACATGCTACATGTCTGCAGCATGATGCCCCAGTGCTAGACATCGCTGCAAACTGCCACACGCAGACATCACAGCAACACGACTGACATTTTTTAAGGCTACATTACAATCTCACAAATACTCAGGTATAGCATGTCACAGTCCTAGCATAGTGATGTGACATTCCTTAGAACCAGGATCCTAGCCCATCTCACAGTAACATACAGTATGTAACAGTAATAGTACAGTGATGTCACAATCCTTATAAGTAGGATCCTACCTCATGTTACAAATATGAACAGCACTGTAATAGTTCAGATGGCATGATGTAAGGATTATTGAGATATATGAAGATGTGATTGAAAGACATGTGTCCATCACTTACACTGTGAAAAAGGCGGGATCTATCTATTTTGATTGATAATGAAGTATGACTGCGCTTCTGATGCAAGGTTCTCACTTCATGTTGAAAGAATGACTGTTTATCCTGGAACGTTTCTGAACCACCTGAAGGAAAAAATGAGTCAAAAAAGATCTGGTTACTCTGCATAAACATTGTGACTGCACTCTATCACAAAAGGACTATGTTGAATAAGGGATATTCTATATAAATTTTTGTAATTTCAAGACTGTTGTGTTAATGTGTCATTCTATATTCAAATCAAACCATTTTACAGTCATTTTAGTAATAAATTTCTGCCACATAAAAAACTGACCATTGAACACAGGCTGGTAGATTGGATATTGTAGAAATTATGTTCAGTTTAGAAAGTCCAAACTTTAAATTTTATATCAGTGCAGGTTCGCTCCATTAAGAAATTTCCACAGAATGTTGATTTGCTACAGGCAAATGTATATTCAAAATATGTATCATCATGGAGCAAATTTGTGCTGGTGTCTAAAACCTAAAATTTTCAAAAACTTTGATATGTAACTTTGGTATTTTGCTGCTGTTGTGCCATATCCACCTCAGAGTTGAATAACTAAAAAAATCTGAATCTAAAAAAATCATATCTACTTTGTGCACTTTTAATATTTGTATTCTCTTAGAAAAATGCAAAGTGTTTGAGGTAAATTTGTTTTGAAAAATTGTCAGGGTTTTCAAGGACAAAGCTAAGTTTTTAGTTTAAGAGTTTTCAACGTATCCATTAAAACTCAAGGATTTTTTCACAGTTGTGTGAATCATGTAAATGTATGATCATATCACACTGAATAGGTACAGCTGAGTGGATTCTTCAAGTCTTACCTATACCAAATTTGCTGTACAGTCATATGGATTCCTCTAGTCTTACCTGTACCAAATTTGCTGTACAGTCATATCGATTCCTCTAGTCTTACCTGTACCAAATTTGTTGTACAGTCACATGGATTCCTCTAGTCTTACCTGTACCAAATTTGCTGTAGAGTCATATGGATTCCTCTAGTCTTACCTGTACCAAATTTGCTGTACAGTCACATGGATTCCTCTAGTCCAATAAAGTCATCTAGTACAATAAATTTACTGTATGGCTGCTTTAATTCATCTAGTCTTACCTATACTAAATGTGTGTACAGTTAGTCTAACCTATACCAAATTTACTGTACAGCTGGGTGGATTCCTCTAGTCTTACCTATACTAAATTTACTGTACAACCATTTGGATTCCTCTAGTCTTACTAAATTTACTGTATAGCTGTTTTAATTCTTCTAGTCTTACCTTTACTAAATTTACCATACTATGTGGATTCCTCTAGTCTTACCTATATTCCTTAGAAGGAATTTGGTGAAAGTTGCCGCAATGATATTCCTCTCTTTAGCTGCTAGAACCACTGGAGCTTGAGCACCATCATCAATTGTGAAAACTGGGGCACCAAACTGGTTATTGAAACCATTAAACTGAAACTAGATTCATAAAGTAGAGTGAAAAGCTAAATAGTAGAACACAAAGTCTATGGTTCTCCAATGAACCGATAAAAGCCAAAATAATTGGATGAACTGATAAAAGCCAATATAGTAGGACACAAAATATATGGTTTTCCAATGAACTGATGTGCTGGCAACAATTACTGCTGAATTCCTGAAGTGTTTATTTACCATCTGAGTGAAGAAAAATAAAGCAAGCACACCATTATAAGAACATACCAGTGTATTTTCCAGTGACATTTTATGATAGATAACAGGTCCATCCCGATTTTCTTATTAAAATTTGCTGGCAGATTAAAAAATTCTTGTTTAGTGATACGCCTGTCCCCCACTTCAACCAAACAAATAAAAGAGGGTGGGCCATCTGGGCTTATATATACTGGTGTATTCTAGTTTATTTGCCTCTGACTGTTGGTCCGTCCATCTGTCAGTCTTGATGTGTCTGTCTTTGTCCTTATTTATGGACTCTTCATCTACATAACATACTGGATTTGATACTGAAAGTATTCAGGGCTTGAGCATCATGAAGAACAAAAGTATAGAGCACCTAAATGCAGTGTTTACTCCATCTTTTTGGCAAGGAGGACACCCAATGCCCCCCTGTGTCAAATTTATGGGACCCCGTCTAATAGTGTACTAATTATACAGTATTATTTACAACATGAAAATTCTGAATTATGTTTGAATTACTTTAAATACCATCATACTACAGTCATATATTCTTTTTTGTAAAATATTAGTTTTATCACAGTATAGTAGTCCCCCTCTTATAAAGGTACCACTTCTGCAGAAGGAAAAAGGTGGCCTATCTGGAAAGTGCCCTTATAAAATGGTGGCCTATTTAGAAAGTGGCCTTATAAAAGGGTGACCTATCAGAGAAGTTCCTTATAAAATGGTGGCCTATCTGGAAAGTGGCCTATCAGGGAAGTGGCCTTATAAAATGGTGGCCTATCAGGAAAGTGGCTTTATAAAATGGTGGCCTATCTGGAAAGTGGCCTTATAAAATGGTGACCTATCAGGAAAGTGACCTTATAAATGTTGGCCTACCTGGAAAGTGGCCTTATAAAATGGTGGCCTATCAGGAAAGTGGCCTTATAAAATGGTGGCCTATCAGGAAAGTGGCCTTATAAATGGTGGCCTATCAGGAAAGTGGCTTTATAAAGTGGTGGCCTATCAGGAATGTGGCAAAATAAAATGGTGACCTATTTATAAGGAAAGTGGCCTTATAAATGTTGGCCTACCTGGAAAGTGGCCTTAAAAATGGTGGCCTATCTGGAAAGTGGCCTTATAAGATGGTGGCCTATCAGGAAAGTGGCCTTATAAATGTTGGCCCACCTGGAATGTGGCCTTATAAAAATGGTGGCCAATCTGGAAAATGGCCTTATAAAATGGTGGCCTATCAGGAAAGTGGCCTTATAAAATGGTGGCCTATCAGGAAAGTGGCTTTATAAAGTGGTGGCCTATCAGGAATGTGGCCAAATAAAATGGTGGCCTATCTGGAAATTGGCCTTTTAAAACGGTGGCCTATCAGGAAAGTGGCCTTATAAATGTTGGCCTACCTGGAAAGTGACCTTATGAAAACGGTGGCCTATCAGGAAAGTTGCCTTATGAAATGGTGGCCTATCAGGAAAGTGGCTTTATAAAGTGGTGGCCTATCAGGAATGTGGCCAAATAAAATGGTGGCCTATCTGGAAAGTGGCCTTATAAAATGGTGGCCTATCAGGAAAGTGGCCTTATAAATGTTGGCCTACCTGGAAAGTGGCCTTATAAAAATGGTGGCCTATCAGGAAAGTGAACTTATAAAATGGTGGCCTATTTAGAAAGTGGCCTTATAAAAGGGTGACCTATCAGAAAAGTTCCTTATAAAATGGTGGCCTATCCGGAAAGTAGCCTATCAGGGAAGTGGCCTTATAAAATGGTGGTTTATCAGGAAAGTGGCTTTATAAAATGGTGGCCTATCTGGAAAGTGGCCTTATAAAATGGTGGCCTATCAGGAAAGTGGCCTTATAAATGATGGCCTACCTGGAAAGTGGCCTTATAAAAATGGTGGCCTATCAGGAAAGTGGCCTTATAAAATGGTGGCCTATCAGGAAGGTGGCTTTGGTGGCGCTATACAGTTGCACATTTTGCATAGGGTTAGGATTTTAAAGAAAAAGAATTTCCCCGGCTTTCCTCAATGGTTTTACTCGCTATTAAAAAAGACCTTGTATATCTTAGGTATAATGCAAAGAACCTTTAATTCCCTTTATTCTGGTGTATGATTGATGGGTGTACTATGGGTTATAGAGTATACAGCTTGGCCTTACTTCAAATGTGCACCTTTCAAAAAAGTGCTAGCTCTACTTGGTCATTTTCACTTCCTGAACTTCAGAGGTAAATTGTATAAAAAAGAGCCAATAACTTTTTTTTACATTTTATATATTTGGTAATTCATTCATTGCACTTTCAGAAGCTGGTATTGTCAAGTCTGGCAAAATTCATTTTTCCTACTTTAATAGCTGCTATGTATAGTGTACTTTAGACTAATTCAGACTGATTTTTTAACACAAGGGAGCAGTCATTTTAGTTAGCAGTGTGCTTAAATCATGTAAAATTTCCAAAAGTACAATATCCAAAAGAAATATCATCCACATTACATTAATGTAGCATTGAGGTATGCAAACATTCTCTCCACTGTGCATGTTTTAAATGCGAACTACTTCACCTTACATACGTCACTCTCTCAAAAGTACATAGTATCTGGTGAGCACCACCTTTATAAAGTGGTGGCCTATCAGGAATGTGGCCAAATAAAATGGTGGCCTATCTGGAAAGTGGCCTTATAAAATGGTGGCCTATCAGGAAAGTGGCCTTATAAATGTTGGTCTACCTGGAAAGTGGCCTTATAAAAATGGTGGCCTATCTGGAAAGTGGCCTTATGAAGTGGTGGTCTATCAGGAAAGTGGTTTTATAAAATGGGTAACTTATAAGGAAAGTGGCCTTATAAAATGGTGGCCTATCAGGAAAGTGGCCTTATAAATGTTGGCCTACCTGGAAAGTGGCCTTATAAAAATGGTGGCCTATCAGGAAAGTGGCCTTATAAAATGGTGGCCTATCTGGAAAATGGCCTTATGAAGTGGTGGCCTATCAGGAAAGTGGTTTTATAAAATGGGTAACTTATAAGGAAAGTGGCCTTATAAAATGGTGGCCTATCAGGAAAGTGGCCTTATAAATGTTGGCCTACCTGGAAAGTGGCCTTATAAAAATGGTGGCCTATCAGGAAAGTGGCCTTATAAAATGGTGGCCTATCTGGAAAATGGCCTTATGAAGTGGTGGCCTATCAGGAAAATGGTTTTATAAAATGGGTAACTTATAAGGAAAGTGGCCTTATAAAATGGTGGCCTATCAGGAAAGTGGAATTATAAAATCGGCAGCCTATTTAGAAGGGATCACAGAGATGTGAGTAATAATTACATATAGAGTAGCAAAGGCATAACTAATATTTAAATATTTAATACTTCTTTTAATAATCACATGCATGCTATGGAATCAATGTGATACAACTAATATTATTTACAATAATAATGAAAATTCATCAATCACTGTCCAAATCCATTTGAAAACCTGCTCAAAAGAAGGGTACAAACATCTGACTTTAATTTCATTTTCCATCCACTTCATTCTCCCACTGCTACAGAATGCACATGAAGTGAGAAATCTGACATTTACACTTTAAAACAACTTATTCTGTAATTACCAACTACACTGTTGTCAGACTAATGCATAGCTATTACACAAAATGCTCTGTGTTTACATTGGAATTGAGCCTGACACAAGATCGACTGTTTTTAGTTTGGTACCCTTTTAAATACATTTATGAGGAAGAAGCCAAGATCGCTGACAATGGACATTTTTGTTTTATGCTGAATGGACATCACACTGACTTGAACTGAACAATACTATTTCTCAGCTTTTGTCATTTTGATAATTATTGGTGGTAACAGGAGCCAGCACCAGTAATTATGACATAAGGTGACATTTATTTTAAACACAGCAGTATGGATAATAGGATTAATTAACTTTTTGCACTAAATAAACTTACCAGTATGTTGAAACAATGTAAATGTGGTGAATTTAGAAATCAACAAATATTTGTCAGTTTCCATCTATTCACACCAATATGTGTGAGGGTTAAATTTGATATTTTCTGAACTAATATGCTGGCAGGAGTGGCCATCCAAGAGTGGTACATAAACTAGTACCATGGGACTATGGGCATAAAATACAGGTGGCCACTGGTGAGGCCATTCAAGAGAGGGTCCACTGTATATATGTAGGAGGGTAAGTATGTATATGGATAGATGGATTCATATAATTACTGCTGCTGCTAAATATTTCAAAAAGTTTTCATTTGTTCTATCAGTTTTCATTTTATTAATAAATATTTAAGACAACGAGGGTTTTGCTATGTTTCATCTCTGATTTGTGTGTCAGGTTGTTAATGCTGCAATTTAGTCTTAGAAATGACTCACAGAGTTAGTCATACTGCAGCTAAGTTTTATAATCTGGATGATTTATGGATTTGTTTTGACTGCATCAAACCAAGGTATGAAGACTGCCACCCCTGAAAACTGAAGTTTTCCACCCATGTGATAGGGAAGCCATGCTAGTGCTAGGAGAGCTATGCTTGACATAGCTTCGACAAAGCTTGTCTTATGAAACATTCATACCAAGTTTTATCAACTTTGTTTGGCCAATCCAAAGAAGAACTTGAATTGGATTTGACATATCTGAAAACCTGATTTGAAAACCTGATTGCAAGAAGGGTACAAACATTTTACTTTAATTTCCATTTTCCATCCACTCCAAAGCAACACCAATACTAGTGGGGCCACCTCGAATATGTTCTAGTAAACAATTATATTTTATTTGACCAAAACTGGCACAGCCATTTTAGATGTTAAACAGGTTTTCCACTGTTTGCTAAGGAAGCCACATCGTTGCTAGTTGAGTCACACTGGACAAAACAGTATGATACAGAATGTCCTACAAGAATGTTTATACAAAATTTAATACATTTTATCAGTCTTTGTTGAGAAGATGTTGAAAATAGGTGTTTTATTTGGTTACAATTAAAGCCAAACTATTTCTTGAGGAGCAACAAGACAAGATTTTGACATAAAATTTCTGAACAAATTGATTAAAACTGGCTCTGGCATTCTAGAAAAGTCAAAAACAGGTTTTATGTATGGTTGCTAAGGAAGTCAACACTGTTGCTAGAAAACTGCCATGGATTTTGACAGAGCATGTCCTATGAAACATACCTACCAAAAGATGAAAATAGGTTTTTCATATGGCTGCCATAAAAGCCACATCATTAGTTTAGGAGTCACCCTTTCCACAATTTTGATGAAATTCAGTGCGCTAGTCATAAATTCAGCTGCATCAAGTCTTAGGCACTAATCTGGATATAACCTATTAAAAAATCAGCATTTTCTCTGGAAATTCTGCATTTAAAAGAAATAACTGTAAGTTGAAGGTAAGTAACATTTGAATGCCAGTAACATTCTTCACAGATGAGTAATCTCTTGGAAATATCTGAGAAAACCTATTACTGACTTTCCCAGTGACTACAATAAGATACAATAACAGCTCATGTGTTCAATTAATGTAGTGCTATCAAAGAACACTCTGACAAGTTTGATCAAAACTGGTTGTGGATTTAACTAAGTAGAAGATAGTTTTTCCACCTCATTGCTATGGAAGCAACACCACTGCAATGGCAGCAATCCCAGACAAATTTTGATAAATCATGTCATACAAACATTTCTACAAGATGGGATCAAAATGGCCTCAACCATTCTAGAGAAAAAGCTGAAAATAGGTTTTCCAAATTGTTGCTATGTAAGCCACACCATTTCTAGTAGAGATGCTTCAGACATAATTCTGATAAAGTTGGATTGAAATTGGTTCAGCTGTTCTAAAGAAGTAACAAAATAGGTTTTCCAAACCTGTTGCTAAGGAAGCCACACCAATGCTACAGCAGCAATCCTTGACACAATTTTAATAGAGCATGTTCTAAGAGATATTCCTATCAAACATGATTAAATAAGACAAGTCAATGTGTCTAAATATTTATGTTTTTAGACATTTTGTAATCCATCACTATTTAAATACAAACCATGCTTTAGCAAAGATCTAAGTTCAACTACGAGTTATGGGGTGCCTCATTTCATAAAAGAACTATTAACTTGTACGATTCCAGCTGTAGTAAATGCTAGAAGGAGGATAAGAGGTTTATGGGTATTCATTGTTAAATAAAAACTGACATACCTTTGTTGAAGGACATACTCTGTATGTATAAAGTCTTCTACCAATAATTTTCAGAAAATATTCTTTTAATTTCAATTGCTGAAAAAGAAACAGAACATACATGGGAAGAAAAAGCACTGAAATGGAGTGAAAATTGATGAAAATTATGACAAAGGTTCCTCAAAATGTTGTGTCTTGCTTGCAAATCATGATGTCATTCCTGAAAACTATGATACGATGTACCAAAATGTATAGGACTTGAAATTTTACAATCATAATACTACCAATGTAAAATTGACACCTATGTCCTGCCAACACAAGCAAGATACTAAAAGGAGGCAAAAACAAATGCAGCACACTTTACAGGAATAATACAATTACTTCATTATTTTAACTGGGATTGAAATTTAATACAAGAATTTGTTTCATCTCAAATGTATGTACAATTAACATGTCATGAGCTACAGGCATCCATTAATATGTTATATCATTCCATAAATTAATATCAAATGAACATGTCTGAACTTTATTGACACTACATTGTTTTTGAGTTTAAACTTCATACACACTTCCTTGCTCTAGAATTTGAACTTAATACACACTGTATTTCTCTAGAGTTGGAACTTCATACACACTGCACTGTTCCCAAGTTGAAACTTTATACACACTGCATAGCTCTTGAGTCTGAACTCATTCACACTGCATTACTCCTGAGTTTGAACTTCATACACATCAGACTGCTCAAAGATGCTCCTAATTCATGTTGCTAGGTAATATGCTGCCATAAGACATACAATTTTTTTTCATAATGTTACAATACTAATGAATATTAACTCTAACTGATACAATGATTTATCCACAAACCTAAAATCTTAATTATCAAAATTTCACCTCGGAGTATATCTGCTTTTACCTTCCTAATAGCAAGGAAAGTTACAAAGATGTCAACAATTACTAGAACCTGAGCAACACAGATGTATATAAAAAATACATTGTAACATTTTGATCCATGAAACTCATCAAGAAAATGGTAAGCATAAAATTACAATCTAATTTGAAAAGTCTCATACAATATATACAATAATGCTGGGGGCCCTGAGTGGTCTAAAGCGCTCACTGTTCCGGATCACTGCCATCTCACCTCTCTCTGCGTGGGTTCAAGTCCAAGGCTCGGCTAGCGTGGGTACGTGGGAAAGCCTGCCAGTAGCTTCTCATGGGCGGTGGTTCTTCCCTGGGTTTTCCAGGGTTCTTCCTCCACCAGTTATACTGGCCGCCATGTATAGCCTATCTTGTGCTGAAAAATGGCGTTAAACCCTAGAACAACAACAACAACAATAATACTGAGGCTAAAGTAAAATCAATCAGGAGCATGAAGACATATTTCCTGGGGAATAATTGTGTTTACTCACTTGCAAAGATCCAGTTCTGCCATTGCATAATACATTGGCAGATCTGGGTTTATGCAGTTTGTTAGGAGCAATCAGAAGGAAGAAACAACATAGACCCTAAGCTGTCAGCACATTATGTGAAAGCAGATCTGGGTCTATGCTGTCTGCAGGTGGACTTGACTTACAAGTGAGTATACATTAGAGGTGTATTGTATTACTGATACAGAGGTTTACCATGGTTCTTTTATTTCTGGGGTATGTATCATGGTACTTTTACCTATACCAGTATACTGGTAGTTTTTGTCAGTAAGGAATGCAAGAAAATTACTGAGGAATTTTGCTTCGACTTGATTGATATTAACAGTGTGTTTTCATTATTTATGACTAAATACTTAACATTGCTAACATGGTGGCCAAATGAATTGTGAATTAGATTCAGGCAAAATCCAACTTTCAGAAAGAATCTAGATTTTAAAAAAAGACACAAAAAAAACCACAAAGAAATTATCACAATTGGAAAAATAGATCTCTTTGCCCAGTGCCGAAAGTTAAAGGTAGAAGCTGTACTGATGCTGGTGTGATCAGCAGACTGTTGGTGTCAGGTGCAGTAGTCCAGCAAAGATCACTGTAGTTAGCACCTGGATTTGTTTGCAAAGATGGTATATCTATGACTGATCCAGACTGTACCATATTAGTACTGGCTCAGTAGGTTGAGATGAGATCTGTTTGTGGTGCAGAGGGATTCTAGATATTATGCTATGAATAAAGAAAATGATGAAGGAAATGAAAGAATTATCTTAAAACATGTAATAACTGATCAATTACTTGACAGAATTCATAAACAGGGTTAAGTACTGAGCTGAATGAAAGAATTATAGACCACAGTGTAGGTAATAACATGGTGCCAATAAGTTTATCATATTGTCATGTTAATTAAATGAAGATCAAAATAGTTGTCAATGGTAAAGATAGAGCAAAGAACATTCTCCACCTATTCCAGCAGATGTATGTTGCTAAAACAAGTCAAAAGATGTGGCAAATGTTTGTTTTAGCTTGGGAGGGTTAAAAAAAAAAACAATAACCTGATAGGTAGTGGATGTACACCAAACATATTATCAATGGTTTAACACAGATGAAGAAATTGAGTTAAAGGAAGGTAGGTCAACAAAGCCATTAGGAAAATGATTTATAATTCTTGACTATGTCTTAGGTGAGATATAAGTGATAAGTGATATTATACTTACTTTAGGTGTGATATATATGAAGACTTTTTTTGGTTTACTAAGCTTTTCATGGTTACACTCCAGTAACCTGGCTTCATACCAGATGTTACGGTTACGTTTTATGCTTTTATCTACACAGATGAGAGCATCATCTACAAAAAATGTGAAAACAATTTAGTAGGAAAGAGCTTATATACTCTGAATGATAAAATAATTGAAGTCCCCTATAAATCACAATTATACTGTTTCCGATATAATCAAGTATCATTATCTTAATCACTCCAGACATTCTACCCCTAACAGCCCCCAAACTTACAATATCAGTTTACAAGAGAAATACTGCATTGAAACCTGGTTTGAATGATGACAGCTATAAAGGAGACCACCTGTCTTGAGAGGCCAGATTTTTCATGCACAATTTACTTTGTTGTTAAGTGTAACAGCCTCTTTTGGGAGGCCATCAGTCTTGAGATACCATCTTTTTCATTGGAAGAAGGGGTGGGCTATCAAGACAAGTTTTATATTAATAATAATAATAATAATAATAACAATATAGAACTGGGCAATGAAGTGTAATGCAACCAAAATATTTAGAAATAAACTATGAAATCAATGCATCTCTACAAAAAATACAAAACTGTCTAGTCAGTACGATGTAAGTGGTGAGTGGCATTGAATGACTGGCAAGTATTGGCACCTTTACCAATAACTACAGGTTAAAGAAACCCCCAATGATGACTGTATCAAAGAAACTGAGGGTGGACAGATGAGAAGACAGATGAAATATAATGTACCCTCTTTTCTGTGAAAAGCAGGAGATAATTAACATGTATATAAAAAGTAGTCATGTATAAACAATAGGTCTGATTACCGCTTAAGACTAAAATGTTAAAATCCCCATTTTTCAGTCTGATGTCTCCATAGGAAACAGTTGCCTGGAAACAGCCTTCTTTTTCCATCTTAATGTGCATGGCTAGTTGTTTCTGTGCTGAATTGTAGAAAATCTGGGTTGCAGGAACATATTTATCATCTGTACCTGACTGAAATGATATAAACTACATCACTGAGTGAGCTACAGAACATGTATCATACTTCTGTATTGTTCAGTTTATCAAATAACCTAAATGACATGATGTTATAAAATTCCTTAAAATTAATTCAGTATTACAAAGGTCTAATATCATTGATGTGATGTCCTAAAAGTCCTTAAATTAATTCAGTATTACACAGGTCTAATATCATTGATGTGATGTCCTAAAAGTCCTTAAATTAATTCAGTATTACACAGGTCTAATATCATTGATGTGATGTCCTAAAAGTCCTTAAAATTAATTCAGTATTACACAGGTCTAATATCATTGATGTGATGTCCTAAAAGTCCTTAAAATTAATTCAGTATTACACATGTCTAATATCATTGATGTGATGTCCTAAAAGTCCTTAAATTAATTCAGTATTACACAGGTCTAATATCATTGCTGTGATGTCCTAAAAGTCCTTAAAATTAATTCAGTATTACACAGGTCTCATATCATTGATGCAAAGTCCTAAAAGTTTTTAAAATTAATTCAGTATTACACATGTCTAATATCACTGATGTGATGTCCTAAAAGTCCTTAAAATTAATTCAGTACTACACAGGTCTAATATAATTGATGTGATGTCCTAAAAGTCCTTAAAATTAATTCAGTATTACACAGGTCTAATATCACTGAATAAAATTCCTTAAAATTAATTCAGTATTACACAGGTCTAATAACATTGATGTGATGTCCTAAAAGTCCTTAAAATTAATTCAGTATTACACAGGTCTAATATCATTGATGTGATGTTCTAAAAGTCCTTAAAATTAATTCAGTATTACACAGGTCTAATATCACTGATGTGATGTTCTAACAATCCATGCAATTTATGCAGTATTAAACATGTTTAATTAGAGATGATGTTCTAAAACTCCATGTAATTTACTCAGTATAAAACAGGTCTAATTAGATTGATATGATGTTCTAAAAACCCTGTGACTCTTAGATAATGAGTTTGATACTCTGGTATGGAACCTGTGACTCATGTATAACATGTCTAATAATCTGGTATGGAACCTGTGACTCTTGGATAATCTGATATTCTGGTATGGAACCTGTGACTCTTGGATAATGAGTCTGATACTCTGGTATGGAACCTGTGACTCTTGGATAATCTGATATTCTGGTATGGAACCTGTGACTCTGGGATAATGAGTGTGATACTCTGGTATGGAACCTGTGACTCTGGGATAATGAGTGTGATACTCTGGTATGGAACCTGTGACTCTGGGATAATGAGTGTGATACTCTATCACTCTAGCTGATTAGGCTCCCTCATGCTTACTGATAAACACAGTCCTCATTTTTACACAGTTTTGGTAAATATTTGCTATGGATATCTTTGATGATAAACCCATGCTACATTTTGACAAATTCATTTGGCTGTTCCCCTTTGTCCTATAATGAATGAGGATAAATCCACTGCTACATTTTTACAAATTCATTTGGCTGTTCCCCTTTGTCCTATAAAAAGTGAGGATAAACCCACTGCTACATTTTGACAAATTTACACGGCTGGCACCCTCGTCTTATCATAAAAGAAATGATGTGTGTAGAATAAACATGTGTTAACTTCAGTCAAATATATTCGGGTAAAAATATTGTTTGTAAATTAAGTTGTTTAGTTAAATCTGCATGTTACGCTTGATAAACTTTGTCATTTAAATTTTCATAATTAACTTGGCCACTGAAAAAAATCAGAGAGGATGTTACCTATCTATTATTCATAGGAGTTTCAAAGAAAATGAGCTAGGTGTTACCAGTAATTATCAATAACATAATTATAAAGAAGGTTTGAGTCATGTTTACCTGGTAATAGCTTGTCATGGCACAAATATATTTTAAGGTGCCTGAAAAAAGTAGCTTTTCAAACTGGCATACCAATCATGTGATGCTAAAAGTATAGCTGTAAACTCCAAAAGTCTGCAACATGGAGGGTGAATTTATAGAAAGCTAATGGGCAAGCTAACTCAGTTATATTAAACAGCAATGTAGTAACAAATTAGAAAATAATCTCTACAAGTGGTTTTGGAGCTTTATGACAAGATTTCAACTGCCACTTGTCCTTGGCACAAATTTTATGTATATTTGATTTAATTTATGATTTATTTATTTTTAATCGTTTGTTTGTTAGTTTTATTTTTTAAATTCCACTACATTTTATTGTAATGTAATTTTATTTACTAGATTTGACAATGTCCAGAAATTTAATTCAGTTATAAACAACTAATAACAGGAACACTGTTTCTAGTTTCTGACCTTGATTCAGAACCATTAGGGGTTCTGGTAAACAACTTTTTATTATAATTTTTTTTATATTCATTCATAGAGTAAAAACCATTGATTTCAGTCAAGGTCATATCTGGCCTACATGCCAAATAACATGTGGCAATTGTTACAAACTCTCGTTTTTCCAGAGGATTAACCAACATCCGGGCATCTACTTTTAATTTATATTCCTTCAAGTGCAAATGTCATATTTAGGAAAAACAATATCATTCCATAAACAAAGGAATAAGAAAAACAATATCATTCCATCAAGCAAAGAAAATAAGAAAACTAATATCTTTCCATCAAACACAGGAAACATTTGACAATCATTTTAGAAGTCTGAACCAGGTATTTACAGTAACATTATTACTTCATTCACATGTGATATTTTCAAATGATGAAAAATAATTAATTTTTTGTATATAACCAGTAAGTTTAAGGCCCTTCATGTATTTTGTGCTTGACTGGTTTTGATTCAGTTAGTTTCCTCCATTATGCCAACCAAATTAACTGTTAAAATACCTGACATGGCAGGAAAAGTTTAGATAAACCTTAGATTATGGTGCAGTCTATTTAGGTCAGATTTGAAGTTTGTAACGTCCCTTATTTACACAACAGTTTAATCATATAAGTGAGAAAATTTTCTGCAATATTTGCAGAACATTTCATCTTTGTTTTCAAAATTATAGTCAATGAAGATCATTTTTCTTTCAAGATGAAGAGAAATTTAGTTTGCATTTCTCCTTAAGGCATTTTGTTTTTATCAACTTTCAGCTATTAATGGGTATAATAAATAAGATTCAGCCTTTCTGCAAGTGCACCTGCACTCTTCTCAATTTACAGGCTTTTTAGAAAACCTTCAATGGATCATAACAAGTCATAGGGTAATTACCCATTTGAATATCGACCTAAATTGTTTGAAGTGAATAACAATTTCCCATCTAATTTATCATGAAAACTCATTCATTCTCACAGGTCATTATATACAAAACCTACAGTTAAGCCCTTTTACATTGAAATCAATGTCGGAATGCCTATTTACTGAAAAACAGCAACACAAATACATAGTCTGGTCAAAATCAATTGTATGTCATGTGCTCAATGATTTATGACAATGCAAGCAATGATCTTTGACAACAAGCCAAGTGGGCCTGACTTACAAAATTGTTCACAATAGTGCAGATATATTGTGACCAGATCTGTTTAATTTTTATTCAGGTCTAATTACATATTAAAGAAATGCTTTAGTGAAAACCCTATGTGAATATCACCAGTTTCTCATCTGGCTGCAGTACAAAAATCTTTGACATAGCCTTTGACCTTTGAACCTGATATCACCAATACAAGACCACTGTACGTCTCAAATATTAAAGTCAATATGCTATTTTGATTTAATCTGAAAACAGATATTTTCTCGAAAAGTATTCTTAAGGTATATCCACAAACTAGGATTAATAAAAAATTCATTCAAACTTGTTTATCATCCTCACAAGTCCTTACAGATAGTTCTTGAGTCAAGACCACTGTCCTTCAAATGAAATTTATTGAAAAAAGAATGAAATGCAAATCAAAATTCATCAGTATATGTAAAATTAAGTGTAATCTGAAGTACAGTAAAGTACAAAATACACAAGTGACTTCTGACTTAATCTAAAGTTCAAGCAGATCTGGTTTTTCAAACTTGTTCACAACAGAATTGTCAGATCTGCACATTTTTAATTCAGGACCAATTACATTCCCAAGAGGTTCTTCAGAGAAAGGAAGAAGTGATAACAGTAATATTTAGATGGTTACTATGGCTGCCATCTTGGTGGTCTGATCAGCACATCTTTATTAAGGGTTTGCTATATATTCTTTGTGTTTGAGAGAAAAGCCTGTGTTGATACAACCATCTGTTTAGTAAGCAATGTAGAAGCAGCCATAAGATTGATCAAGAGTGACAGTAAGGGAGCCTTTTAGACATTAGGTCAGCATTATTTCATTATATGACTATATATATATATATATATATATATATATATATATATATATATATATATATATATATATATATATATATATATATATATATATATATATATATATATATATATATATATATATATTGCAGAAAGTATTTTAGTGAAAAACTTTATGTTAGTATGACCATCCGTTCAGGAAGAATAGTCAAACTAAGATTTTCATTAGAACTGTTGTGGTCATATCTGCAATATCATCATTCATGACCAGCTACGTATCATATGAGGTCTTTTAATGATAGTCCATATCAATACCATTTAGGAGAACTAGCATTAACCAGATATTCCAGGCTGCCATGGCAGCCATGTCGGATGTCAGACTGCACCATTTTCATTTACGACCATCTACTACCAGTCATAAGAAGACATTAAGTGAAGAGGTGGATTAGATAAGAAGATTTTAAAGATGTCTGCAATGGCAGCCATTTTGGATGTCAGATCAACACCAATTTAATCTAGTACAATCCAAAAATCACAGCGTGTGAAAACTCCACATCAATATGGGAGTGCTCTACAGATATTATGAACTTCTGAGAGAGTGATAAGTTGTTTGCATTTGCAATATGCACAATTGACAAAATGTTGGCATTCTTCTACATTACTTTCATGTACTGTGGTTGAAATTTCTTTGGATACTGTGCTTGTGGAAATGTCCATGATCTAAGCACAAAGATAACTATAATGCTCCTCCCATGTGCTCCAAAGATCAGCCTGAATTAATCTAATGTTCACTATCTTTAGCAACTATTGAAATAGCAAAAACATATTTTACTAGACTAGAAAATACCAGAATCTGAAAGTGCAATGAATGAATTACCAAATATATATAAAATGTAAAAAAAAAACGTGTTTAGCTCTTTATATAAACAACAATTTACCTCCGGAGTCCAGGAGGTGAAAATGACCAAACAGAGCTAGCAGTTTTTTTTATATAAGTGCACATCTAAAGTAAGGCCATGCTGTACACTCTATAACCCAAATTACACACCCATCAATAATACATCAAGGTAAAGGAATTAAAAGTTCTTTTAACAATACCTAAGTTATACATGGTCTTTTATAAATCACCAGTATAACCTGTGATGAAAACCAGGTAAAATCTTTTTTCTTTAAATGTAACCTAATACAAAATATGAAACTGAAACGTGCCACCTATGATCATATCTATTCAAGAGTAGAAGTGATAACAAGAGTATGTCAACATGGTCATGACAGTGCATTTACTCAAATATTTTAATATTGTTAGTTCATACTAATAAAGTTTACCCAAAGTCTAATCAAGCATAATTACTGAATGATCTTAAATATCATAACAAGACAAATATTTGTGATCACTGTGAACTTACAGTGATGGCCAGGTACTAAACTCGGTCAAGAAAAGAGGACATCGCGTATGTCATAGCAAATAACAAGGTAATATGAATTTTTTTAAACATGTCCAGCTTTCACCATGACATCACAGAACAATCCATATATATTTACCAAGGATCATAAAAAATGAATAAATGCCATTTAAAGGTAGGTGTAATCAAATTCTAAAGATTACTTACATTCATTACTGAAATAGTACTAAACATTTACATGACCTGTATGATTTTTACTTTATTGGATACCAGACAATGCACACAAGATCATCATTCAGGCTCTTCTGATCTTAGATCAGAAAAGCTAATTAATCTAAGGAGCCACTGTCTTTTTAGGGTCATTGTAACAGTGTGAACTATGTGGATGGTGTTGCAGCACATTTTGCCATGGTCAGTGTGACAGGTACCACATTAAATTGCTAGACAACAGTAGTTTATATCCTAGCTTTGGGCATGATTGATTTTTAATTTGAATACATTTTGATAATAGTTAGGCTCATGGGTTAGGCGAGGTGAATTTTGCGTCTAAGTATCCGAAAATGCCTAAGTTGAGACGGTGTAGAGACAATTTTTTACCATTTGAAATAAGTGTCAAAAATTGAAATTTTCCAGAAATACTTATTAATAGCAGCAGAATAAGTAGAACTATTCTAGCTTTGATGGGTGTGTGTTAATAGTGGCAGTTAGATCAATCTAATCCTGACCAGCTAAGCTAAATAAGTGGTATGTGTTTCCCAGATGAGATTCAATGTTTTAAGCATTTTCCCTAAAAACATTTGCAAAGTTTCTTTGGGAAGGCAATAACTTTTTAGTTCAGAGGAAATAAAGTAAGTATCTTTTCTTGTTAAAACTGTTTGGAAGTTTGAGGGACATGGAACCTTAAAGGTACAGAGAGATTCTTGAAAAGCACAAGATATCTGGATCAATCTTACACAATTTGTTCATTGTTATGAGACCTAATTATTTGTTTGAATTTATTGCTTTTCAATTCATATATCAATTTTCTTGATATGAATCTGACAATAATTGTTTCAATTTGTTGTCTTGATTGTTATAGAATCATATATTCTAGGAATTTCATGCATTACTTATGATACAAATTTGTGAGAATTGTGTGAATTTGTTTTAAATTAGAATTATGTATTGCATCGGTTAAAGTACATTCAGGCTGATGGATTGTTAGTTAGCAAATAATAACAGTTCCATTTATTCATTTGTGTAATTAAATTGTGAATTCTTTTAACAGTGAAATTGAGTGCCTTCCAGCCAACAAATTAAGCCGGTCAATGATTTATACTTCAGAGCAGGGCATATAGTTTATTGTGTCTAGATTATGTTAGTTCAGTTGGGGATACTAAATAGCCAATTAGGGAGAGATGTTAATTTTCTTGTACTAGGGTTTTGTGCTGTCAGGCTGTGAACTGACCCATACTAGCCTTAGTTTCTATTAAATAACAATATGATGTAATGGGAGAGTGGGTACTGTTAAATCCCAAAGTAGAATCCTGAAAAATAATTAGGTTGTTTATTTATTTTATGATGGAAACAGCCCCATATATAGTGGAACCTCATTAATCTGAATACTGATGTTCCCAGTCAGCATGTCAGGATTAGATATTTTTCCTGATTATTGAATCATGCATATTTTTATAAGACATGACAATAAGTAAAAAATACTAATTCGACTTTGATTACTGGTAATTATTTGTTTAGATGATCAAATATGTTGCTAAATAAGACAGTATGACAAGTACAAAGTACCTCCGTTACTTTGATTTTAAAGTAATTGTTCTGATCTGTCTTGTACTGTGCCAGGTTCCCAAAAGAATCCCTCGCCTCAATAACCAATGGGTAGGCGGTGTCTGGTGTACAAACTACTGTGGAGGCATAGTTCACAAAGCCAGTTTTGGTTGCATCAATAGGTCCTGTAAAACAAATATAACAAATAAATGTTCTGGTATAAAGTTGTCTTGGCTTAAATCTGCAAATTTAAATTTTCAATCCAAACTTCAAATTTTTAAAGAAATCTTTATCACTTAAAGAGTGGTGCCAATTTCCCATCCATGGAACAGCTTCCCCTTTCTTGAAAATTTCTTGGCTTACCTCAAGTTAAAGGTCATTGTTTGGAAAGCATACAAAACAAAGTTTAAATAATGTGCAACAAATGTAAGTGTCAACCTTACATAATTATATTGTCAGTTTCATATAAAATATCAATTTCAAGAACAAGACATTCATAGTTGATATTAAGGATTACTTATTATATAAACAGTTTATAAAATAAAGTTATAAACAAATGAGTGATTCAAATAATGTTCGGGCAGTTCCAATACAATGAAATCCATTTCAGTGCCAATCACAACATATACTATAGATGTCATAATTAGCCTTACTACCCTCTAATTTCAGTAAGACAATTACAAATTAATTACAGGTTCTAGAAGTCATTACATCTGAAATAAATATCACATTACATCTGAAATAAATTATCATAGAAAGCTGAACAGATGCATTAATTTTAAAAATTCACTCAAATGCAAAAATTAAAATATTGAGAACTTGCCCTAAAATTCATAAAATGTGGAATAAATGGATAACTTCTTTTTATAATTAGAGGACTGGTAAATTTTCTGATGGTTATAAATCATTCTTATTAATTTTTCAATTTCGTGATTCTAAACATTATTCACCACAATATTGTAATTTTTTCACTGCAATAAACATTGGCCAAAACAAAACTATGCATAAACATGACCTACTTACCTGTATATAAGATGCATCAAACTACAAACAACAGAAACCATAACACCATTAGGGCTCACCCTCACCTTGCTGGCAGTAATTCAGGTGTAATAACATAGAATCCACCATATGCATGATATCTCTACCTGCTATGACTGTATCCATAAATTCTGGTTACAAAGTATTTGAATTTGTCACTGCAATTACAATTTTTGAATCTATCCAAGGATCCCAGCAGAGTGAGCCAAAAATGACACTCTCTTGCAGACGATTACCACAGAGGTAACAAAACTACAATGTATAGTGAAATTCCACCCCCACCCCCAGTTTCTGAGATGTGGTTAAGGACAGACAAATGAACATACGGGAGGTTCGAAAATATCCCCAAAGCTTTTTAGAAAGCATGGGGGTGGGTGGGTGGGTGGGTGGGGCAGCCTAGACCCTGACCCATTCTATCATGGAACAGGTATAAGCTGCTCGCAGTTGAACTTTGTTTAGATTCAAGCAAATCAAGAATAATTTTTTGTATAACATTTATAAGCATCAATTTGAGACATACCAGCATCAAACTTCTTGGTAAAAGGACTCCCTTTGATGTGCCTTGATGAACACATTATACATATGACGTATTCTCCTGATTTATGAACAGTGAAGGCCACTTTAATAAGATTGACATCATCAGGAGCAGAGCTGCCTATTTCCATTGTCTTGGCGACAGCGACACCATTGTGCATAATCTCCACAGTGATACCGTCTGCATCAGAAACTGGATATGGCTTTCCATTTTTGTGGAAGAACTGCAATCAATAAAGGAGTGGAATCAGTTTCTGAATCTTAAACACTTTCAAATTCGCATCTTTTATTGAGAAAAATAATCAATTATTTGGATATCTCACATGTCTGAACATTTTCAAGATAATTTCAGCTTGGACTGCAAATGACATATTGCAGAATAAAGAAGCTTGGAAAGGGTCAAGATGACACACATGTAATGTGCTTGCTTTCCACCTATACAGTCTTGGTTTGATCTCTTGTTTGAGATGTGCAAAAGAATGTGGTCATAAAAGTAAGCCTTTATCTTCATAAAGATCTTATTAATTCTTAACTTAACTTTTTAACCTAACTTGTACGCATCGTATTGTAGCCTGGATTGTGTTGCTGTACCACACACACACACACACATACGTACATACATACATACATACATACATACATACATACATACAAGACACAATCAGAATCATGAAATGTACCAAGGAAGAATAATAGTATCAAAATTTGTATGCATCACTAAATCGATATTATACAGTATTCCTTCACAATAAGGTGCTGCAGTATAAGGTAGTTCCTTTTTTAAGGTGGGTGTGGTGATCAATTCCATTTCATTATATAATGGTAATATGTATAAAATACCTCAATATAAGACAAACTCTCCTATAAAACAGTCCACTTTCTTGGCTATCATCAGTAGTGTTACAGTGAGGGATTACTGAATTTTAAAAGTTTTTAAATATATAAATATAGTACATGGCAGATATTAATAATGAAATATTTTAGTGAATAAATGATGGACTAAATGCAGTCAGTCTTCATGATAACAATATTTTGCAAAATTAGTGTCGTAGCTAAATGAAAAAATATTTTATACTCATTCATTTTTTCTTAAACAATTTGCAGGAGAGTTTAGTTTTAGTTTATTTTTTTAATTTTGTTCATTTACAGCATTTCAGGATAAATTAGTTCAGTTTATTGAAGAAGAACTTCCAACAGACATTCTTCAAGTTAAAGACCTTCAAACAGAGGAAAGAAATATCACAGTGAAATAATAATAATAATAATAATAATAATAATAATAATAATAATAATAATAATAATATTAATAATAATAATAATAATAATAATAATAATAATAATAATAATAATAATATTTATAACCAGACACAGTCTTCAACTCGGACACCATAACTCTAGATTGGCACTCAAACACTTAAGCTATCCCTTTCTGTGATTAAAAAAGTTTGCAAGAAAAGGATTTGCAATGGTAATGTAGAAGGAAACACCAAAGATCTGCAGCAGATTTATATATTCTCATAATTTTCTTAAAATATCCTAAGATCCTAATATCTATCTCACTGACCTCAACCCCAACCCATACCCACCCATTCCCAAGAAAACCAGTTTAAACTCTAATCCTGTTTTTTTTTGTTCATGTGTGTAACAAACATTTTCCAAATGCATTCCAGTTATTTTTGCATCACATCTATTTGAGTGAAAACTTAAAATATCAGGTTACCATGACTACCATGAATAAGTAGCCTTAAACTAATATATAAGTTTCATCAAACTGCATAAAAATCTATGGACATAAAACTCTAGCAAGCGATACACAAGTTACCATATATACTCACTTATAGGTTGAGGCAAATAGCAAACAAAAATATCCTGATTGGCCATGACATAATGTGTTTGCAGATCAGGGTGCATGATGTTTGTTCCACTAATTACTCTAACAAACTGCAGAGATCCAAATCTGCCAGCATAGTATGAGATGGCAGATTTGGGTCTATGCAGTTTGCAGTTGGACTAGATTTATAAGCAAGTACATAGAGTTGTACATGATTGCTACAATTTATAACTCAGACTGCTAGACAAGCAGATTTTCCAGTCCTTCTCTTTAGAGCTATTTCCCTCCATTAGCACAAGGGAGTTTTGTCAAGTTCAATGCAAGCCATACAATTTAATGACATTTTTAGTGACGTCTTGACAAGTAAATGATTTATATTTCTTATCTAAATTGTATTTTGGTATGAGAAAAGGTGCATAAGACTTAAGTTTTATGATTATAAATTGTATTTAGCTAAAGGTTTTATCTATAATTCATAGTGTCTAGTATTTTACAAACATTTTGTTAAGAGTCATGTTTTGTTCATTGTGTACTGTACGCATCTGGTTAGGAATTCTTGATAAGGTATCGGGAAAATTTCAGTCTTATTAAGTACAAGAGGTGGTGAGGTGATTTTTTGGTTTTAAAAAATAACAAAGCAGAATATATATATAGAGGATGTTTGTTGTACTGAGTGAATAATGGATATATTTCATCGAGTGTGTGAAAATTTCAATAGTAACCTATAATGTTATTGATGTCTTTGGACCACATTGACAAATATTTTTCATAATTCAATCTATACTGATTGGATGAATATTAATTGGTCATATTTATAACACACTCTTACATATTAAAAGGCAAAGAACCACCTAAGTGTTTCTTGCAATGAACCCTTTACTGTGAAGCATTTTCTGATAGACTTTCAATCTCCAACCTATAAATAATCATTACTATAATACTAAGCACATAACGGAACTTTTCAGTAAATGTGTTTTGTATTCTAAATTTCTTGAAGGAAGTTATTATTTAGTGCAAAATATAAGCTTGAGTACAGCAAAATCTCTAGTGGGAGGTGAAGAATGGTTGTCCCAAAAGGTGATATTGATAAAAATCGTATGTGCTATAACTACCGCTACTGCAGTAAGTTTTATTATTACTATCATTATTATTAATGTGATATCAACACTGTGCACTGAAGAAATTATCTGGGTAATTATTCTACAGTTTAAGACCATCATAATAAATGCACACACACAATATAAAAAAATAATATCCACAGATGGATGGATGGATGGATGGATGGATGTACATATGTATGCACATACTAGTAGATTTTGATTCCTTTATCTATATAGGGAGTTCTCCACTTTGGAGGTGTATTTGTCTCTGCCAATACAATTTTGCTGAATAAAGCTAATGCATAATTCATTTCTGTGACTGATTTAAAGTATTATGTAGCAACAAAACATCTAAAACAAACGTATTCATAACTTCTAAGAAAATCATTATATTCAAGGTGGGTTTCAAAAGTTGCTTCTCTCCCACAAAGTATGCCAGGGTCCACAAATGTGTGCTCAGTCAAGTTGTCTACCCCAAATAAAATGTGTACTTATTAAAGCTTACTGTATGTAGTCGCTTAGAAGTTGAGTGCAACTGCAAACTGCATACTGCCCTGGCAGATCTGGGTCTATGCAGTTTGTTAGGACTAATTAGTTGAACAAAAAACATAGATCCTGATCTGCAGGCACATTATGCTATGGCTGATCAGGATCTTTGCTGTGTGCAGTTTGACTCAAATTATAAGTGAGTATGTATGTTATTAAGGAACATGTGGGTATTATGTGAAATCAGGTACTATCAATATAATAGCATTATTCTGTTTAATTGCACATTTCATGAACAGAGATAATGCATATAACTTATTCTGAAAGATTTTAGATTCCAAGGTACATTTTTTCACATGAATATGTAAGTTTTATTGATAATTTAAATGCATTCCATTTTACAAAATGACGGTATCCTGCTTATTTGGATTCCATTATTTAGTCTAAATGGATTACAGTAAAACCTGTCTTGAGAGACCACTGCTATGAGAGAAAACCTGTTTTGAGAGACCATGATCTCCATGCACAGATTTATTGATTACACAGTGTTATGACCAGTTATGGGAGATCACCTGTCTAGAGAGACCATTGTTTTGTGGCAGAAGAGGTGGTCATTCAAGACAGGTTTTGCTGTACCAAGATGACACAGAAGTCAACAATCTGAAATAAAGAATTCTTCTGATAACTATATTCCCTTATTCACTTTGTTTCTAATGAACCAAATAATGTTTTTATGACATTCTATGTCAAGCTTGTTACTGAAGCGGAAATAAAAAAAAGCCAAAAGAAAAGAATCCTAAAGTGAAATCCGTAAAGGGATTATGTGCTAAGCAAACCCATTGCAAAAGATTCTGATCTTTTAGAACAGAGCAGGGCTTTTAATTTGAAGAAAAACTAACTAAAGGTGCATTAGGATTAAAAAGCACTTTTATTCAAATAACACCTGTAACAAAAAGAATAACAGTAAAACCTATCTTGAAAGACCACCTGTCATGACAGTACCAGATTCTCAGTGCACTGATTTATTGATTATATAGTGTCATGACTTGTCATTAGGGGCCACCTGTCTTGAGAAAACATTCTTTTTGGAGGAACGAATGGTTTAGGTAGGAGCATCTGCATCGGATGTGGGAGGTGGAGTTACACCAAAGGCTATAAAAATGGTACTAACAGCTGCCTCACTAGGCATTCAGCATTAAGAGGTTAGTGTTAGTACTGGTCGGCCTGGTGTTCTGGATAATGTGAATGAATTAAATGAGCTACAAAGGTTAGAAACCATTAGCTTATATATCAAATATTCCCCAAAGTGCTGTGAATCCCTTTAAATTTGATGGGAATATATTTTTATGGACAAACCAGACAATGAATTCAAAGTCACAACAAAACATAAAACAAGCTGATATTCAAAAGCGATATCCACCCTCATCCCAATGTATGCTGTAGTAAAGTTTTTGTTGTTGTTTTAATACCGATGGTTTTGTTCTCTCTCTCTCTCTCTCTCTCTATCTATATATATATATATATAATCTCAGGAATTTTTTTTTTTGATATATAAATATTCAATCAGATAGATATGTTAATGCAAGATGAAAAACAATGAAAATTTATTGACTGTGATTTAATTTGCATAAAAGGTTTGCAAAAGCAAATGCTCTAAATAAAATATAATGACTATCTGATGTAATAAATGCAATTACTCATGGTCCGTATTCTTCTCTACTTCACAAACCACATATATCCATTTGTAATAAATGCAATTACTCATGGTCCGTATTCTTCTCTACTTCACAAACCACATATATCCATTTGTAATAAATACAATTACTCATGGTCTGTATCCTTCTCTACTTCACAAACCACATATATCCATTCGTAATAAATGCAATTACTCATGGTCTGTATTCTTCTTGACTTCACAAACCACATATATCCATTTGTAATAAATACAATCACTCACGGTCTGTATTCTTCTTGACTTCACAAACCACATTTATCCATTTGTAATAAATGCAATTACTCATGGTCTGTATCCTTCTCTACTTCACAAACCACATATATCCATTCGTAATAAATGCAATTACTCATGGTCTGTATTCTTCTTGACTTCACAAACCACATATATCCATTTGTAATAACGAGTACTTAAACTTTATGCGATCCAATTAAGCATGCAAAAATCTGAGAACATGAAAGTATTGAACTTCAAGGAAATAAATCGTTAATCACAGTACATGTATGTGCCCTTTTTCATGCATACATATTGTTGAATAACATAAGCATCTATTTATTAATGAACTTATCCAACATATGACCATGAAGGTGCATTATTATCCACAGTGAGATTCTGTTTCATTATCATTTTTTTGTTGATGTTCTAAAGACACTTTTAACACAGTTTCAGCTAAGTATATTATGTCAAAGACACATCAAGACAGACAACATGTCGCTGTCTTTGGCAGGTAAAGAATGAGTTCAATGCTGACATGAGCTGGCTTGGGCAGGTAAAGAATGAGTCCAATGCCGACATGAGCTGGCTTGGGCAGGTAAAGAATGAGTCCAATGCTGACATGAGCTGTCACTGGCAGGTAAAGAATGAGTCCAATGCTGACATGAGCTGGTTTGGTCAGGTAAAGAATGAGTCGAATGCTGACATGAGCTGGCTTGGGCAGGTAAAGAATGAGTTCAATGCTGACATGGGCAGGCTTGGGCAGATAAGGAATGAGTCCAATGTTGACATGGGCAGGTAAAGAATGAGTATAGTGCGACATGAGATGGTTTGGGCAGGTAAAGAATGAATCCAATACTGAGATGAGCTGTCTTTGGCAGGTAAAGAATGACTCCCATGCTGACATGAGATGGACTGGGCAGGTAAAGAATGAATCCAATGCTGACATGAGATGGCTTGGGCAGGTAAAGGATGAGTCCAATGCTGACATGAGCTGGCTCTGATGGTGCTGAATGAGTCTAACTCTCAATAAACTTAGCTACAATAGTACCTTGGCAGTAAGATACAACATTGTGAAAAATTTACCATGCACGATTCAAATATTAGTCATTTTATGAATAAAATCATGTTTAATCATTTTACGAAACAAATCACGTTTTCACAACATTTTTATTCTACTGATCATAAGTATTATTCATTATTCCACTGAAGAGCACATTATTATAACTGATTATATTTTTATACAATAACTTCAAAATAAATAATCAGCAAATCAGTCTCACTTTCTTGAAGCCATTTTAATTGTGTCCGTCTGAGGTAATACTTTCTCATGTGTTAACATATTCAAAAATAGTTGTTTTTCAGATCGATTGAGATCTTATCTGATACAACATCCCTACTTTCCACCTATTATTTAATTAAGTAATCACCTAAGAAAAATTCAAGTAATGAAAGTGTGATATGAATTCCTCCTTGAAGAATTTGCTGATATAAATCTTGAAGGTTCTCTGGTGGCTGGCACAATGGTATGATGACGTCTTCTTTAAATGAAAAGCAGTGAGTGAAAATTAAAATTAGTGCTAAACTTTCAGAAGACTTTTGTTAAACTGACTAAATACAGCTGTAGTATTAACATTTTTATTTTAAATATGTGCAAATAGGTGCAGGCATCAGCTTTGATTCAGATCTCCACATTTATGCTACATGTAAGAGGTAGGAACTTACCAAATCAACCCAATTACTGCAGTATGGATTTAGACTGTTCAGGAATGCACATAAATGACTGACATAACATTTTTAGAGAGATATATAAATCATTCTTTAATATTTTATAATGTCTTGTAATATTTTTGAAAAATAACAAATCAATGAAAAAAGGGACCCACAAACAAGTATTTTTAACCAAACCAACAAATCTGATACCCATAAATTTAGGTTAGAGTATCTGCTTTGGATACACGAGGTCATGGGTTCAATCCCCGGCTGAGTCATACCAAAGACTATAAAAATGGTGCTAACAGCTGCATCGCTAGGCACTCAGCATTAGCAGGTTAGTGTTAGGACTGGTTGGCCTGGTGTCAGGATAATGTGACTAGGTGGGACATGATGCTACATGCCTGTGGCATGTTGCCACAATGCTAGAAATCACTATAAATTGCCACACTGCAGACATTGTAGCGATATGACTGAAATTTTTTAAAAACTACATTAGAAATCCAAAACACACACATACATAAAAAAGTGGTAATATCGCAATATAACTTTAGGCTCATAAAATGGCCATCTCACTGTATTCATGATTTTAAGCACATAACACTGACCCTGATCATCCTGTGCATTTGTACAATTTATGTAATGAAAACACATTGTGTAGACCCTGCTCTGCTTATGCATTAGGTGTTTATCAACATAAATGGGTCTATGCTCTTTGCAAGTGGGAATGTATTATGAACAGTAAATATGATAACAGAGTGAATTACATGCTTTCAATGGAAGTCCTGTAGAAGTTTTTAGACAAAATTATGCTTAATTCTTGTCACAATTGTCAAGTTAATCTTGTGCAGCTAAATGTCAAACTTCTTGAAGTGTCTTCTTCTGAGTTTTGCACTACTCCATGTTGACCATCTCACTATGGTTCTGAGAATCAAAGTCTAGGGCATGCCACTTTCATCCAAAATGTCTAGTAGAATAAAAACATACACAAAATCTGACAGAGTGACCTGGAGTCCATAACCATAAACTTAAGGTTATAGAAACAGGATCAGCTCTCACAACTGAGAGCTGCTCTTATATAGAACATACATCATTTTCAACATGTGGTTACTTGTATACCAGTATTCTTATGTCAACAATCTTAACATGATCTTTTTAGTTTCTGTATTGATTAGTTGCAGACATCTGCATTGTAAATAAATCTAAATTTTCCTCAATTCATCCTGGGACTGCAATTCTTGAACATTCCATGCTAGAGAACATGATGAAGATTGATTGTGGGAAGGAATAGTGATGATAGCATGTGGGAATGAATCTAAATACATATCATGTTAGTCATTGAATTATCCTGCTGTTGGGAAAAATATCAACAAACAATAGCATCTGACATGCACAACCAGATTTGCTATGGGGGCTAATTCATAATAAGTGGGATTTAAAGAAAGCCTTTCATCATAAAATAGATTTATTCTCATGGTTTCATTCAAATCTTTACAACAAGCCCAGCCAGTCAAATAATAGCAATCATACTGAATACGCAAATTCATATTTCAAAACCTAACATGCTTTATATATATACATATATATATATATATACATATATATATACATATATATATATATATATATATATATATATATATATATATATATATATATATATATATATATATATATATATATACATATATACATATATATATATATATACATATATATATATATATATATATATATATACATATATATATATATATATATACATATATATATATATACATATATATATATATATATATATATATATATATATATATATATATATATATATATATATATATATATATATATATATATATATATATATATATATATATATATATATATATATATATATATATATGTATGTATGTATATAAGAACGAAAATCAGAATTTGCCCAGGTAATGGAACCACAGTAACCACGGCATGAAATGTGGACAGGAGAATGTCAGATGATGGTGATGATTCGTGTATCATATTCTTGCACTTTGCATTTTACTATATCTCATCCGAAAACCGTGTTTAATATGTTATTTCTGATGAGACTTTACGAAGGCTAAAGTAAACAAAAAAAATCTTAATACATTAAAAATGAAATTTTAAAACAGATTACAAATATGAGAAATCTGCATCTGTTTTTGCAAGACAATATTTGATTATTTACATTTTTTTATTTCATAATCAAGTGTTATCTTTGTTAAAGACTGTAGATGTGGTAATTCAGGGCAGATAATAAAATGCCTGAAGCTAAAAGAATATATTACAAACACAAGCCACATTGACCACACTCTGGATAAATTAAACTAGCATGGAATAATTTTATGAAACATAATTGCATCTGTTCATAAATCAATCTTACAGTTGTTAATTTGAATTCTGAAACAGAAGCAATTAGAACAGCATGACTGACCAAAAGAACTGACTCCTCTAAAGCTAAGAGGGTATGGAATCTGAAAGAAAGTCAATGCATTTCCAGTCTTGGATGAATTCGTCATGGGAAAGTCAACATTATTTCTGCCAAGGACTCACCTTGACAGTGAAGGTCATTGTTCTGCCAACAACTTGCGGTTCCTCCCAGTCCCATGTTACAGCTGTATATTGTGTAATGTCGTATCGGCCTGAGAATAGATTCAGGAAACTTTTCTTCCCAGTGTGGTACAGCGTTGCTGGCTGGATTTGGTTTGGTTGGCGAGTAACAATCATGATACCAATGGACACTCCTGTCACTAGGACTATCATTCCAACTGAAATAATACATGATTCAAATGTAAATACTTCATTGTTATAGTGTGTTTGTGTTCATGCATAATGTATGGCACAAAACTGTAATGAACGTAGACCCAGATTGTTTGTATGTATCGTGTACTATGATGGACCTTTGTGTAATGTGGTCCTTTTAAAACACAGGTATGGTCATGAATCACAATCTGGGGATGAAAATACCGTATATACTCGCACACAATTCGAGTCAAATTGCAAACAACAAAGATCCGGGTCAACCATATCATAATGTGCCCTCAGATCAGGGTCTATGTTGTTTGTTCTACTGATTATTCCTAAGAAGTTGCACAAAACAAGATTTGCCAGCATATAATGTATATATGGTACTTCTGATACAAAACCTAACTCAGAATAATAAGGGATCACTGTACTTAAAAATTCCAGCTAATGGCACAATGTACACACAAAAATACAAAAGCTTTAAAAAAAATGCTCTTCAGAAATTTTTTGAAAAAGCTGAAAAATAAATTCTACAGTGAAATGTCAGTTTATGTAAAGTAGGCAGGTTCCTGGAGACTTGATATGATCTGCCAGCAAATTCATAAATGGTAGATCTGGTCAATGTTGTTCACAGTTAGGGCCATGTTTTACACAATCAAATATGGCATGTCGCTGTTCCAGATTGATGACACCTTGTAATCCACACTCAACAGGCAATGGCTTATATTAAAAATTAATTGATTATATTAAAAATAGGTCACTGTTTCACAATGAGAATCCAGCACCGTGCGATATAAAATCACAATAAACTAAAATCTTATTTTTCGATAATCACAGTGTGGCAATGCTAATTACATACACATAACACTTTTAATTATCTTCCGATGATTCACACTGCTTTCCAAACATTAGAATTCTTAAAATGGTATGCCCAGCAGGAAATACCAAATGGATTTTAGATTCACATTTATTAACCACCAACTGTTCTCAGAGAATGGTAAGAAAATAAAAATGGAAATCAGTGCATAAATAATCAGTCATGATAACATAAATACAAAAAAATATGATGCTTGGTTCCCTTTTATACAAACAGCTTGAGTAAGAAATAAATTTACAATCTCAGCAGGAACCCACGCAAATGCATTATACTGGATACTAAATTACCAAAGCGGACAGATTTAAATGCATTTGAATCATTAGATATACAGAACAATGATTTTTATTTACAGTGACATGTAAATACAATACATAAAAATACAAAACACTAACGAAAAGTAGCACCCAGCTTCCAACAATGTATGCATGCATACATACATACATGCATACATACGTACATACATACATGCATACAGATACATACATACATACATTGATACATGCATGCATGCATCCATGCATCCATACATACATACATACATACTTTTTAAGAAACCCACCAAACTTAAATGCCATGGTCAAATTAATTGTTTCTCATGCATAATAAGTGATCAGACCACTAATTCATTTCCCACAGAACTTGATGTCAAGATAATAACAAAATAAAGAGTAATTCATTTCTTAGGTTGGTATCCAGTCAGGCATGTTTTTGCTCATTAAGGTTGGTATCCAGTTAGAGGCATGTTTTTGTAAGGTTATAAAAATGGTTTTCAGCTTTCAGATACAGGTGTTTCAGAGCATTTATTTTGAACCTCAAGCTCCTAAATGTGGATTCAATGTTAAAGGCTGCACATAACAACATAGGCTTGCATTACTAAGAGTCCATATGCTATTTTTTCAGTATGGCATTAAATACAATATATCAAATAAAAGTAAATATTTTTGTTGTCAACTAAAGTACATTGAATAATTAGTTGTCTGATACATATAACGAACATCAAATTTGCACATTATTGTGTACAGACAACCTTAGACACCAAGTATGCGCTACACAATTTAGGCCCTATTCTAAGCCTTAAATATTTTCAGGATGTTTTTTATGTTTTCTAATTTCATGGTGTATTTTTGTTGTTGTAATAATATCAAAATATATGTTTTTTATGTTATAGGTGTTGTCTAATGCTGTAAAGCACTTAAAGGTTTGGCGCATACAAAGCCCTCATTATTATATATACATGTGTATATGTTCATGCTTTATAGATGTAGATAACTGAATACATGCAGGAATTTAAATAGTTTGTCTCATGTTTTTCTTAATTCCCTTGTATGTCTGCCACACACATGTGCATGCATGGACATTGTGCAATAAGCTGTACATGTATACATTATACAACCCAATTTTCATTAATTTCTGGTACAAAGATATTTCGGATGTCTAAAATGTTCTTAGAGTTCTTGTTTTCGTGAATCATGCATTAAGAAGTGCTTATGGCAGCTAAAAGGTTGTTTGCTTTGCTTTGACACGTGAGAAGTTTATCAATGTGGGGGTCTACATCCAAAACTGGACAGTAGATCTGACCAGACTCAACTGATATTAACTCCCCTTGATGCAGAAATAATATAAGTAGTGAAAGCTATAATCCTATCTGTACAAGACAGATACTGCACTCACATTTTTAAACTCAGATCATATTAAAATCAATTTACAATGTCAAATATGACAAAAGTAGAGAGGAAAACAAAAGGTTATTTAATAAGAGACACTTTTCATTTCAAACCAGGAAATATTTCTCATTGTGTGTGTTACTAGTGAGAAAAACGTAGAGCAGGATGTCACAAACACAATATTAAAAACTTTTGGAGGAAAGCATATTCTTGTTAACAAAATAAATTCAGATTTTGCTACTGACAAAGAATTTTAACATCTTTAAAGTTTTTCAGGCTGACTAACACCCAAGATTTATCTGTAAGCTGATCTATACCTCAGAACAAAGGGAGGTAAATAGAAATTCATCCTCATTCAATCTTACAAAAATGACTTGGCATTCAATCTGCATGTACTTATTCATGAAGAAAAGTAACATGACCCAAAAGAACCAATATAATATGAATACAAAAAAATTCATCCAAAATACAGCTGACTTGATATTGCATAAAAGATAATTTATTCTGAGAAACAAGGCCCTTCACACAGTTCCTAACTGTAATTTAAAAGTTGCAAAATACATTTAAAGTTCAGACAGATGGTCAAGGGGAGATAACCAATCCAATCCACTCCAAATAATACAAAATTCGATTAAGTCATTTAGAAAGCACCATGCAACATGACATGATAAATTTTAGATTATACATGCATGTGAATGAAAAGGTAAAAAATTCATAAATTTCATGTTAGGTCCAGTGAAGAGCATGTACAGGAAAG
Source organism: Sinohyriopsis cumingii (assembly GCA_028554795.2). NCBI lineage: Eukaryota > Metazoa > Mollusca > Bivalvia > Unionida > Unionidae > Sinohyriopsis > Sinohyriopsis cumingii. The sequence continues at coordinate 120,479,630 of CM068825.1, read as the reverse complement.
CTTTAGCAAAGGTTTCAGATGAAATAAGAAAAGTGAATTTGTTAAGTTGTAGAGCTACAGGGGTCATATAGTTTCAGTTTAACCTGTGTCTGCCTGAATTAATTGAGAAATGATCCAAAGTACTGGAATTTCTCTTAAATCAATTAATGACACACTGAAAGGAATGCCGAGATGCACATATAGTTGTCATGGATAAACATGCCACCCCCACCCTTATAGGATAAAACCACTATATCATTTATCAATGGATTTAGTTTTGGGTCCTGAAATACAGGTGTTTTGTAGCATTTATTTTGAGCCTCATGCTCCTAAACTATAATAATAATAATAATAATAATAATAATAATAATAATAATAACAGTACATAATTTGGGATTAACTGGTCTGCACCTGCATGTAATAACAGCCTCTCACTAGGAATCCATATTTTAGTCCATCTGTAGGAAATCAAATAAAGGAGATGAAAATAAAAGTAACTATTTTGTTGTCAACTATAGTACATAGATTGAAGTTCTTTTGTGTCATGTTCTTTTGGGTCATGTTACATTTCTTCATGAATAAGTACATGCAAATTGAATGCTAAGTCATTTTTGAAATGTATAATAGAAAACAAATCAAATCCATTTACCAGCCAATGGGTGAATTTAAAAATATTTACTACTCTATTTTTAATTCCCCCACCAGAAGACTGGTCCTCTGGCTACAAAATAAAGAGGTGTGTGTTTGATTTGAACTTTTTAACGTAGCTTTAACAATTTTTCAGTCATATCGCTACAATGTCATCAGTGTGGCAGTTTATAGTGATGTCTAGCACTGGGACATCATGCCGCAGACATGTAGCATAATGTCCCACCCAGTCACATTATCCTGACAACAGGCCAACCAGTCCTAACACTAACCTCTTAATGCTGAGCGCCAAGTGAGGCAGCTGTTAGTACCATTTTTGTAAGTCTTTGGTATGACTCGGCCGGGGATCGAACCCACGACCTCCCGCATCCGAGACGGAAGCTCTAACCACTAGGCCACAAAATAAAGAGGTAAAAAATGTACAGTACAAAGTATAAAAAAACCAATGACTGCTTCAAGAGCACTGAAATCTAATCAGGTCCTCTACATATATGCATATGAAAATGTGTCTAATCACCTCCTCTACATATATGCATATGAAAATGTGTCTAATCATGTGTCATATGTCTACACTGCATAGTTTCTGCTCATTCATCCTAATGATCTGCAACTGCAGTAGGGACATAAAAAAACTGACAAAACTTACAGCAATTTTTTTTATAATACCTTAAACTAATCTATCATCTTCTCTGTCCTCCATTCCAAGGTACCTTCATCTTTTATTTATCCATGTAAATAAAAGTCCCAACACTGAAGATCATAGAGTGAATCATGAAGCCATATCATCCCTATACACACCGATCATCATCCCATCCACCTTTACCAGATGTCTGCAGGGGCTTCAATTAGATATAAAGTTGGAGGGTGAGGGACCAAAGTAGGCAGGGGCGATGGTTAGAGGACTTCCCCAATGGGGATTAGGGTTTTGTTTTTAAAGCAGCTGGGTGTAATGTAAAAGTAGCCGGGTAAATCACCTGGCTCCTGGCCAATAAGTAAAGTCCTGCACAACACTCCTCAAGCCTAGGTCATGGACAGAGTTGATGATCCCCAATGTGCACTTTATATAAATCAACTTAAAGGATATACAAGATTTTAAGTCTCTGTTTTGAACAGGGTAAAACTTGCTTGAACCTACCTTGAATTACCTAGAATATCAGGTTTGACTGCAAGTCACTTGGACGTGAGATGATTTTTCAAAGCATAATCATGCTAGTATAGTCTTGAATTACTTTGAACAACTGGTCTTACTGAGGGTCCCTTGTACTTATTGTTGTCAATCATAGTACATTTACACAAAAATAATCTTGTGCACGTTGAATATCAGGTCTTGTTGTAAGGCCTTTGGACTTGAGTTGACCTATCATATATGTAGTACAATCACACCTCAATAGTCTTTTGCACACTGAATTTCAGGCCTTGTTGTAAGGCCTTTGGACTTGAATTGACATATCATACATGTAGCACAATCATGCCTCAATACAGTCTTTTGCACACTGAATATCAAGCCTTGTTGTAAGGCCTTTGGACTTGAGTTGACCTATCATACATATTGTAAAGTATTTGGGCTTGAGTTGAGCTATCATACAGGTAGCACAATCCCACCTAAATACAGTCTTGTCCATTTTGAATATCAGGCTTTGTTTTTTAAGTCTCTTGAAAAAGCCGAGTCGATTCATCATAGTACAAAATAAGCCGAGTAAACAGTCATTTGGACACTGAATATCAGACCTCATTGTAAGGCCTCTGGACCAGAGTTGACCTTTCATACATGTATTACAATCACAATTAAATACTGTCTTCTGCACATTTAATACAACTGGAGACTAAATTTGTCTTGATCTTATTTTATAGTTCTATTAAGGGGTACATGAAGGAGTTTAACCATTTTATGGTTACTTCCTCCTTTGTTATGTTGTTGCAAAAATCATTAATTTTAACTAAAAGTCGAGTTTTCCCTCCATCTGTCCGAGAACTCATTTTCTAAGGCTTACATGGCTGACCCATTATTCCTGGATGACATGCCTTTAGAAACAATTTCTCAGCACTTATCTTGTCGATTTTATTTGAAAACCTATACACAAATTAGAAAAGAAATCTTTTCACCTTTGGTATGTACCATATATACTCCCTTACAAGACAAGTCCAACTTCAAACTGCACAGACCCAGATCTGCCATCACATTATGCACAGGCAGATTGGGGTCCATGCAGTTTCTTATGAATAATGAGTACAACATGCAACACAGACCCTGATCTGCTGGCACATTATGGCATGGCAGATCAGGATTTTGGTTGCTTGCAGTTTGACATTACTTATAGGTGAGTACAGATGGTACTTAAACAGAAATATTGAAGAACGATAGTGTGAAATATCCCCAAACAGTTTTTTATCCTGGTTCTCTAAAAACTGCCTATATCCATGCATTTAGCTGTATCAAACCAAAGTATACAAATCTATAACCATTAATCACATGTATCTGGGAGAAGGGGAACCAGACTGTTTATACAGGAACATTTAGCCATAAGTTACAGGTCTTTACTGATTGAAAAAATAGAGACAGTATTTGCTCTTAATATTTTTGTAAGCAAATGACATTTTCAATATGCCATTAGAAGACATAAATGTATTCTAAAATTGTGACAAAAATATAGATTTGACAGTGATCTACATCAAAATTATAGTACTGTAGAGTAAAACCTGTCTTGAAAGACCACTGCTATGAGAGACCACTTGCTCTGATAGGCCAGATTCTCAATACAAAGATTTATTGATTACAAAGTGTTATGACCTGTTATGAGAGACTCTTATCTTTTATATCAGATGGGGTGGAATTTTTGAGAGAGATTCTACTGTACTTATTTTCTGGGAAGTGAATTAGTGGTAACAGACCTATAATGGCCACCTACACAAAATGACCCATATTTTTGGTAAAAACAGTGTCCAGTTTCACTGCATTACTGAACTGTTCGGCTCTTTGTTCAATAACAATGACGGAGAAGAAAACTGAGAATTCTGCATGATACAGGCTTCAACTGAATTGGGCAGTGATGCAAATGTCAAGGATTTGGTTTCATATGTGCATATACTAAATTTGTTATGATCACTTCAGAGTATAATGTAACTGTAAAATCACTTTTCACGATGGCATGTCAATTTCCATTAATTTCATGGCCACTATAAACCATAAATATTTTTGTAACAGCAAAAATGTGTATATTATCAAATACATGAATTTACTGAGAGAAAAAAACCACATTATTTTCTACTTGGCAAATTTCTGAAAATACAAAAATTGTATGAAATCATATGTACATTCAAAATCATGATGGCAAAATAGCAGTAGTCCAGTTACACATGGGTATATAGTTCTATAATGTTCACACTGATTACAAGCCAGTAAATCAATAGACCAACATATATGATGAACAAACAAAAATAAAATCGTGTTTTCTCAGCAGGTTTCACACGAATGCAGAAAGTGTTTAATTCTTTGAGCATTAAATATGTTTTAGCAGAAAGAAAAAAAAACACAAGAAAATTAAATTAATGTTGCTGAAAATTCAAACAATTTTCAACTAAAACATCATGGTATTGATTATTATGATCTAGTTTGCTAAAGAGCTGAACTCCCTGTAGTGCTGTCTGTGGAATTATTTATTTGCCATAATTTGGGGAAAAAGGTCATATGAAAGCCACTGGCTTTCTTCCAAGCCATATCTGGAAAAATTCCAGCCATGTTGATTTGTGTACAGAATCACAAAGAAAGTGTAACCATCCAACAATGATTATCAACTGTATCTAACAACTGGGCTGTTAAGTCTTGGCATAAAGGCCACATCTGTTTTTTATTGTTTTGTTTTCTCCATTTAGTGACTATAATTGATACATCATCAGTTATCAATACACTAAAGTTTATAAAGTTCTACCAGCACTCCTTTTCTTGAAACTTATTGAGCAAGAAATTAAACTGATACACAGTCTCAAATCTTGTACATTTTTTAACTTTAATTAGAATTACATCGGAATCAAAGAACCTTTTTATTTTTCATAAGTTTGGGTCTTCTACTAGACTGACATTTCAATGATGCACACACCAAGTGTCATTTCTCATTTTTAGGGATTTGAAGCTGCGTCTGAGTAAAAGAAATATTTAATTTCTAGAAACTGAAATGCTAACTGATCTATCACCAGACCAGAGATAACAGTGTCTATTTATTAGCACAACACATCATATCAAATCCAAGCATTTTACATTGACATATACCCAGTGTGAATTAGTGGTAATTTTTTTTAGTATATACTGGCAAATTCATGACAAATGTTGAAGTTATGAAGATCTGAATTTGCATGATATATAGTGGTCACTGACTACATATATAGTGGTCACTGAATACATATATATTGGTCGCTGACTACATTAGAGACGTTAAGTTTGAACTACCAACAAACTTCCAGCACACCTGTAAATCGCATGATGCCTCACACCTTTGTCTACAACTATATTTATTGGTGGTTCATACTACTGACCACATCTGTTTTGAGTCCCCATCCCCACTCCCACCACCATGTAAACTCATTAACCCAGACTGGCACATTTACAAGTCATGACATAATGCCTACTTCCAAGTTCTGTAACACCGACAACATTCAGTGCACACTAAAGTGGCTGGTTTAACAGAAAAGGTGAAAGATGCAGTTCTACAATGAAACAAAGTTATGTAATTTTCTACTCACATTTAAATATAATCCAAAGCAAAACATAATTTTTGTGGACAGATTGTTTTTGGTCAAAAAATTTCGGTTTGGAAATGGAGTTTGACAGAATTTGAAACCTGTTATCCACAGATCTAAAGCAGACTGGTTTGAACTGCACACCACACAGGCAAGATGAACCTATACAAAAAGTGGGATACGTTGGAGATTTGGAGTAAAAGGTGGGCCATAATGTGAAAATTGCGGGTCCAATAGGGAAGAAAAAAGAAGTCAAATTTTCACCTTTTGCACTCTGACACCTTGGTGGAATTTATTTTATAGGACATGTACAAATTCACATCATAACTTCACTTTTCCGTGTCTGATTTCAGCAAAAATTTACTAATATTATGTACCTAAAACTGTTAAAGAAATATACATTTCTAAAAGAAAATATTAAATTTTACTGAAATTGATATCCTAATTATGATCAAGTACATCATAACCTGTATTTACAGTCACATCAAAAACACCACACTAAGGCAAAACTCTAAATTGTGACCTATATTAGTCATGTGGCATTGTGGCAGCAAAATCAGACACTGGGCTATTATGACAAGTGGATGCTTAATATAGGTTTGACAATTTTCTTCTAAAATTTCTCAGTTGTTGTTGTTATACGGTTTAACACAATTTTTCAGCACAAGATAGACTATACATGGTGGCCAGTATAAATGGTGGAGAAAGAACCTGGGAAAACCCCAGAAAGAACCACCAACCCACGAGAGGTTACCAGCAAGCTTTCTCACATACCCACATTTGCCAAGCTGTATTAAAATAATAGCAAAGTAACAAATAAATTACGACAATGACATTTATTTTTTATTATCTATAATGTAGTGTTTACTGTGATGTAAAAAGGGTATAATCATATGATGAAACAAAAAAAACAAAAAAACATAATGAAATAACAAAAATTGGACCAAATTAGAAATTAAAATGCATGAATGAAATTAATATTTAAAATTAACGTAACACTAGTGAAAAATTTGTTGCAATTCACATATTTTTTAAGGAGGTGAAATTTTACATCGTTTAATGCAAATTCAAAGGTGTAACACATATACTCTAACATATATATTTTAACTTTAATTTTTACACATATACTCTAACATATATATTTTAACTTAATTCTTACACATATACTCTAACATATATATTTTAACTTTAATTTTTACACATGCATTCTAACTTGTATTTTTACACATTTACTCTAACTAAAATTTTAACACATGCACTCCAGCTTGCATATTTACACAAAAATTCTTTTTCTTTTACACCTTTATTCTAAATTGTATTCTTTATAAAGTCAATGAACACACTGTAGCTTCAAATCTTGTAAAACACCTGAATAATCATCATGTGTGACATAAAACAAGCTTGTCAAAAAAAAAGACTGAGGTTACCATAGTGGTTGAGGATCTTGCAAGGAAAACTTCTATATACAAAATCAATTAATCAAATACGTAACAGTAGTAAAATTCCTAGGAATGTTCTTTGACAGCCACCTCACATGGAAACAGCACATTGAACAACTCACCAGAATTGTAACAAAGATCTCAATTTACTCAGGAACATCACAGGGACTGACTTGGGATCCAACCAGGAAACCCTCCTCACAATATATAAAAGCCTAATTAGATCAAAACTGGATTACAGTTGCCAAGCATATAACTCGGCTAAGCAACCTGTACTACAAAAACTTGACACTATCCAGAGAAAAGCCTTACTATTATGCACAGGAACACTCCCCTCAACGTCATTAGAAGAACTACAAACACTAACAGGAGAACTACCCTTAAAATTACGTAGGCAAGAATTGCTCCTCCGATACTCCATTCGATTAGATACCCACCCAGACAACCATCCCACCAAAATAGCTATAAATAAGTGTAAAGTTGTCTTCAAACCCAAAATCATACCCATCACACCAAGTGGCAAAGTAATTCTTGAACTAAGAGAAAAGATACCTCTACTAAAAAAAACAGGTAACAAACAATACAGACCAGAACAAATCACCATGGTTACAAAAACCACCAAGGATTAACATTGAAGCTACCAAATTAGGCAATAAAGAAGGACAAGAAAACTTACTAAAACCTGTACTGGTAAACGAAATCAACCAAAAATACCCGGACTATGTTAAAATATATACCGATGGATCAAAAACAAACAACCCACCAAGAACAGCAGCAGCAATAGTCATCCCTGAATTCAATATACAAACGGGATCCAGATTACCTGACTATTGCTCCATTTACACCACTGAATTCTGGGCTATACATGAATCACTACAATGGATCAAAGACAACCAAATACCTAAAGCAGTCATTATAAGCGATTCCCTAAGCGTTATCAAATCGATCCAAAATTGCAATACACACTCTAGGGAACAATTCCTCGACAAAGCATGCCAATTAATCGACGATATCACCACAGCACATCAATTAGTCGAGCTCATGTGGATACCGTCGCACATTGGAATCTCTGGCAACGAAACAGCAGACAAAGTTGCAAAAACCAAACTAGGAGATCAAAACTCTATCAAGCTTAACTATAGCTCTACAGAAGCAATAAGCTTCGCACAAACATATATAGACCAAACATGGCAAGATTTTTGGAACTCCTCCACAAAAGGTAAAAAGCACCATGAAACCCAAAAAAACGTAGATAGGAACATACAGCTACCTAAGGGTACCTATTTAGAACAGAAAACCATAAACAGGATAATAACTGGAAAAACTAAACTAGCAAGCAGTTTTGGAAGGTTTATAGGACCCAAACCAGCAACCATTAACTGCTTTAACTGCCACACCACCGAAGATCTACACCACGTATTCAATATATGCCCAAAATATCAACCCACTCGGAAAATATTTATCAAAAACCAAAAAGAGATTGGATCACCACACACATACCCAGAGTTACTTATGGACTTTAATAAAAATAAACAATCAGCATATAAAAATATAAATCAATTCATAGACTCAGCAGGACTTAGGAACAAAATATAATTACTATCCCCACAAAACCAAAAGACCCAGTAACTAGCTAAATAAATTTAGAAGCCACCACATAAAAACCCATAACATATCATTCAATTTTATAAAATTATTAATAAATAATTCACTTACGAAGCACCTATAAAAAACTAAGGAAACCGCAAAATCGGATGTCCTAGATGTCCTTAATGAACCGAGTAATCAGCTAGGATTCCGGTCCTAGATGTCCTTAACGAACCGTGTAATCGGCTAGGACTCCGGTCTCTTGCTAAATAAAATATAAATAACATTCAATCTCTAAACACATTAATTAATAAATAACTTAAAGAGGTAATATCTAAAAACTTATAAATAACATAACGTAGGAAACACACCCTAAACACCTCGACTAGTAATACCATAATAACCTTGAAAATCTCTCTTCATACATGATTTCTACTAAGAACCTCTATAAACAGCATAGAACATCCCCCCTCCTTTTAGAACATTTTGAAGAAGAAAAAAAAAAAATTCAAAAAAAAAAAAAAAATAACAAAAAAAATCGCAAGAAACACCAGGCAAATGCAACAAGGAACCAGCGATGTAAAGCAAGCAGGACCATTCCCGAGCTCTCCTTCCCACTAATGACAGCCAACCATTCAACTGTAGGGACCTTTATGGACCCACAGATTGAGGCCAAACTATCAGGGTTCCTTGAATCCATAAAAGCCTGGGGGAGGTGGCACCATCCCCTTCCCCAGGAACAACTAGCAGACTGCGGTGCAGTCAGAAAAAAGTGGCACATGCACAATTGTGCGCACACCACTATAATTAAACTCAACAACAACAAAGAAAGGAAAACTTCTAAATCTAAGCAAATATATTTGATACTCCTTGATTTCAGTACTGTCTTTGCTAAAACAAACCATAAAAAAATGTATCCCAAAGCTCCATTTTCAATAAATCAGAAACCCCACTATTAATTGCACTGAAGGTCTTCTAACGATAGGATGCAGAAAGTTGTACTGGAAGGTGAGGATTCATCTGAATTACCTGAGCCTTCTGGGGTTCCACAAAGATCTGTTCTTGGCCCTATACTATTTCTGGCCTTCTTAAATGATCTAGTACAAATGTCTCATAAATCAGACTCTTTGCTGATGACACTGTCATAAATTTAAATATAAATAACGAATCTGATCATCAGACACATCAAAAAGATTTAGATAGGCTTCAGTTTTGGGAAAATGAGTGGAATACAAAATTTAATCCTGGAAAACATCAAGTCCTCAAGGTCGCTACAAGATTAACTCCAACACAAAATACTTCCTCTATAGACAATAGACAAGTTTTGCAAATTGTCAATCATGCAATATATTTAGGTGTTAACACTTCCAATAATCTCTCCTGGAATTCACATACTGATGTTGTTAATTGTTGTTGGGTTTAACGCCATTTTTCAGCACACGATAGGCTATGCATGGCAGCCAGTATTAATGGTGGAGGAAGAACCTGGGAAAACCCCAGAAAGAACCACTGACCCATGAGAAGCTACTGGCAAGCTTTCTCACATACTCACATTGCCGAATCCTAGACTCGAACCCAGGCAGACAGAGATGTGATGGCAGTGATCCGTAATGGAGAGTGCTTTAGACCACTCGGCCACTTGGGGCCCAACGTATTGAAATTACTAATTCAGCAAATCACTCTTTAAGATTCATTAAAGAAATAAAAAAAGATATAAATGAACAATTTAAAGAAATTTCTTCTAAAAATTCAGGAAGATCAAAACTTGCAACACTGTTAAATTGTTTCAAACCCAGATTCTAAATGAAATACATGTATCAGTAAGATATAACCAATTTAGTGAAATGCTTCATGTTGCATTTCAAACGATGAGTCACATCATTCAAGTGTTTTTAAGCTGCTGGGAAGGCTTGGCTGTAGGGCTCTTGAACAGAGATGTTCATAAGCATGTCTAAATCTATTTAAGAAAAAAAAGAAAAAAAACAGCATATTTTTTTAGTACATGGCTCTGTGGCAATACTTGTGTCACAATGCATCTAACTAAACAACACAATTTAAGACATAACTATTCCATGGCATTAAGACAATTCCAATATAACTATATACATCTGTAAATTCTCCCTCTTCAACATCTATTTTGCAATTCTCTTCATACCCACACTGTAAAATAACCTCACTGAGAACATCCAGTCATGCAACAGGGAATTTGAACGTGAAACCAAACATTTGCTGCTGACAATACATGCTATAATTAACTATTACTATAACCATGTATGTCTTTTAACACTAACGATTTTTAATTTCTCATTATATTTGATCTTTCTCATGGGTATAAGTTAGGTGTACATCAGAACTAATACACAAGGTATGTCTTATTAAAGTATTCCGGTTCTACATATATGTAACCTGCAGCATACTGTTTATTAATATTATGCAACATGGCACCAATTAACATGTAACATACAGCACACCACCATTTAACATGTAACATGCAGCACACCACAAATTAACATGTAACATGCAACATATTGCCAATTAACATGTAACATGCAGCATACTGCCAATTAACATGTAACATGCAACATACTGCCAATTAACATGTAACATGCAGCATACTGCCAATTAACATGTAACATGCAGCATACTGCCAATTAACATGTAACATGTAGCATATTGCCAATTAACATGTAACATGCCAAACAGCATCAACTAACTTGCAACATGATGCATACTACCAATTAATCTTTCAAGTATCAATGAACACATACCAAAAGTGTGCCTAAATACTTATAACTCAAATGTACATTTCTTAGAGGTATAATATAGGTATACTTCACATTCACACAAGTACACCTTGCACACTACAATGATTTGTCCCTCAAGTACGTCTTGCACACTACAATGATTTGTACCTCAAGTACACCTTGTACACTACACTGATTATGTACCTTGAATACACCTTACACACTGCATTGATTTTGTACCTCCAATACACCTTGCACACTACTATGATTTGTCCCTCAAGTACACCTTGTACATTACACTGATTATGTACCTTACATACACCTTATACACTGCAATGATTTTGTACCTCTAATACACCTTGCACAGTACAATGATTTTGTACCTCAAGTACACCTTGCACACCATGCTGATTTGTACCTCAAGTACAACTTGCACACTATGCTGATTTGTACTGCAAGTACAACTTACACACTACAATGATTTATACCTCAAGTACACTTGGCACACTACACTGATTTGTACCACAAGTACATCTTGCACACTATATTTTTTTATTGCTCAAATACACCTTGCACATTACACACTGATTTGTACTTCAAGTCTAGATTTAAGCTTTGTTATCAAAAGCATACCTTTAAAGATGTACCTGTCTCAGAGGTATATTTTAGGTATACTTGCTTAGTACCTCTTACATAACTACAGACAAAAGTATTGCATCTAAATAGAACATTAGCCAGTTAATAATATATCTATCGAAAACCTGGTGTTTAAACTTAGTTCTTGTTTGTTGTGACAAGGCCACTCGAATCCACATTAAACAGTCAAGTTGTGCATGGATTACATCATCCACTGCAGACCTTTGGGTATTAGTGTGGATCATTTGGGGTCACATACCACTGTGTGAACAAGGCATGGACATGTGTGGCTTTTTCCTCAATATGTTGTTGTTGTTGTTGTTGTTGTAGGGTTTAACGACATTTTTCAGCACACGATAGGCTATACATGGCGGCCAGTATTAATGGTGGAGGAAGAACCCGGGAAAACCCCGAAAAGAACCACCAACCCACAAGAAGCCACTGGCAAGCTTTCTCAAATACCCACATTGGCTGAATCCGAGACTCGAACCCACGCAGACAGAGGTGAGATGGCAATGATCCGTAACTGAGAGTACTTTAGACCACTTGGCCACTCAGGGCTGTATTCCTCATTATGTGAATCTGGCTCTTTCTATTACCATACATACTCATTTATGTGACAACTCAGACCGCAAACAACAAAGATCCTGATCTGCCATAATGCACCTGCAGAATAGGGTCAAAGTTATTTGTTTTACTGATTATTCCTAATAAATTGCACAGACCCTGAGATCTGCCAGCACATTATGCAACAGCAGATCCGGGTCTGTGCAGTTTTTTTTTTGGAATCAACTTATAGATGAGTATATACTGTAATTGTCTTCACGTGTTCCCATGCCCACGATACATGAGAGGAAAACTATGAACCCTTGAGGACTATACCCAAAGTATAGCTAATACCGTATATCACCAATACATTAAGCTATACTTAAAATATAACTTGAGACTTTTATGTCGGATGTACCTTTTTAGATGCATGTACCATCCAATACAGTCAGTACAATTTTGGCATAAAAATTATACCCAAAATTTAAAATAAATTGCTTCCAAATAACAGACATCTTTGATATATCTTACATATATCTACAACATACAAGGCAGAGTTCAGTCCCTAGTTTGTTTGCAACTTGCATATGCCTAAAACATACCTCTTAAGTGTATCTATCATATACCTTCAGAGTGTACCTCTCACATTGTTTTCAGTAAGGCTGTTTCCACAGTGATACCATTCAAAATTTTCTGAGATACATGCATTTGAGCTGAATGCCACAAGTAAAGCCTTTATGGCTCAAATCTCTCAACACCATGCAAATTTAATTTTTGGAATTAAGGGGTTTTAGGTATAATGGGCTCTTTTTTTTTCTTTACCTAAGAATGAGACATGATCTTATGCTGCTTCCCATGAATATATGTTTATATGTTTCAACAAAAACACTAACAGTCAGTCAATTATTAACATAGATGAATGTGACAATTAAGATTTACATGTTTGCTTCTGCAGGTGTTTACATATTGGATTTTACATTAACTCTGCATGGCATAAGGCTGTTCAAAGAGTACTGACTATTCACTTGCTCTGATTATGTTTCAGTTTAATGTGATTAAATTCAGTGTCTGTGTGTGTGTGATTTGGTTTTTAATGTAGCTTTAACAATTTAGTGTAAAATGTACATTAGGCACCCAGTGCAAACCTATATGCTTGCTTATTAGTCAAGTCATGCTGCAAACAATACACCTTCTGTAGCATAATGTGCATGCAGATCAGGGTCTATGATGTCTGTTTTATTGATTACTCCTAACAAACTGCACAGAGCACAGACTATGTGATGGCAGATCTGGGTCTATGCAGTTTGCAGTTGTACTTGATTTATAAGCAAGTACATAAGGTAATACTTTATAATGTCACTTTCTGGGTTTTGCAGAAGGTAATACAAATTACCCTTTATGTTGTGTATTTCTTGTACCATGATCAACATATTATATGTAATAGCTCTGTCACCATCAATTTTCCACTTTGATATCTTCCAATTTATATTTGTCCAATTTCAACTGAAAATATTTTTTTTTGTTGTTGCATGAAATACTTTTTTAATTTCCTGTCTAATCCATCTTTGTGAAAACAATGTGACAGTGAAGAGCGCCATCTATTCAGAAGATCTCCTGTTTCAATCCATTTTACAAATATCCAGACCAATTCTCAGAAGACACATTAACAAAACAGTTATATTTTGCCTTGTTAGATGATATTTGTATGACAACAATCATTAATCACATAACTTTTTCTATCTGTATGTAAATCAATAATTTCCTAGCTTATAGTGATTGCATACACAGACAGCAATGTCTCTAGCATTTTTCATTAGTGACATCCATTTTGGTGCCAACAATTTTTTATCCTCAGGCATTATAGTATCTTTCTAATACCTGCAAAAATTGTATATGTACTTCAAAAAAATAAGTTACCGTATCTAACCACCTGTAAAGAATACCCTTTTGTCAACAGCGTAAATTCATGTCTAGCATTTGCATATTGGCTGTCATATGAGTGTTAAGCCTATTTGTTTGAGACTATAAGTAGATTTTTTGGGTCAGTTGTTTTTTTGAGATCACAAGTAGATTTGGTTAGTTGTTGTTGATATCACAAGTATATTTGGTTGGTTTGTTGTTCTTTGAGAAGATATATTTCTATTTATTTCTCCAGTCCTTTATATTATGCTTAGGAAATGGGATTTAGGTGTCCTTTCCAAGGACACTGAGACAGTCAATCTCAGGGCTGAACTGGACTTACAGCATTAAAGATTACATATATAATCTCCCTTGTCTCCCACTTTAGTAAAGACACATAATCTCCCTAGTCTCCCCCATTAAGTAAATACTCCTACTAGAGATGATGCATAATCTCCCTAATCTCTCCACTTAAGACTCCCACTAGATATGACACATAATCTCCATAGTCCCCCCACTAAAGACACCTACAAGAGATGACACATAATCTCCTTACTTAAGTAAAGACACCTACTAGAGATGACACATAATCTCCCTAATCTATCCACTTAAACTCCCACTAGATATAACACACAATCTCCACTAGTCTCCCCACTTAAGACACCTACAAGTGATTACACATAATCTCCCTACTTAAGTAAAGACACCTACTAGAGACAACACATAATCTACCTAATCTCTCCACTTAAGACTCCTACTAGATATGATGAATAATCTTGACTAGTCTCCCCAGTTAAGACACCTACAAGAGATGACATATAATCTCCCTACTTAAGAAGTAAAGACACCTCCTAGAGATGACACATAATCTCCACTAGTCTCCACATTTCAGTAGAGACTCCTACTAGAGATGACATAACTGCCCACTTATGTAAAGACTCCTACTAAAGCATCCTATTCTCTATCATTCGCAATTTTTCTACTGCCAAAGTTAGTATCCTATAAATACTGTCGTAGACCAGTAGTTATGGATTCAACATCTTCAGTACCTATATCATGGGAGTTGCCAATGAACAAAAAGGATCTGTGCAAATATCAATATACATGCAAAAAAGCAAACTGATGTATATCTATGCAATGTCCACACAGTAGGGGACAGCCCTTTCACATCATGCTATGATCAACACATGTCCCAGTAGATCCAGTAATCGAGGAACCCCAGTCATGACTATGGTCCCCATTTACTTATATGCAACATTAAATTATACAAGTCAGCTATGATTTTTTATTTTTTCTGTTGTTGTAGAGTTTAACGCCATTTTTCAGCACATGATAGGCTATACATGGCGGCCAGTATTAATGGTGGAGGAAGAACCCGGAAAAAACCCAGAAAGAACCACCAACCCACGAGAAGCTACTGGCAAGCTTTCTCACATACCCAAATTAGCCGAATCCGAGACTCGAACCCACGCAGACAGAGGTGAGATGGCAGTGATCCATAACGGATGGCGCTTTAGACCACTCGGCCACTCCGGGCCCTGGTCAACTATAAAGAAATTGTTTCACACAAGTAGTAATGGATGCTTCATATAATAAAATCAATGATCAATTTTTTTTCCCATAACATATACATGTGCTAATTGACATTACTGAATTTGATTAACTGGTTGTATTTGTTTTTAAAGGCTATTTCAAAATACTTTTGTGTGTTGGTTAGTATGTCTGTTAATCAAACTTGCTTTTTGTGGGTTATAAACTAACCTGAATGTAATACTTACTGGTCAATTTTGTCCTGCTTACCTCCTCCTAGATGAGAGTCCCCTTGTCACAGTTCACAATCTGAACTTCCCATTAAATAGAATATTCTAACATTCTAAAACAGAGAGAATACAGAAATAGTGTGACTTTCACATCATCAACTCATGCAAGATACTCCTCCCTGACTTGGATCAAGGCTATGTTTAGGCCATGAAAGCAGGGCAGGTCATGGGATCATACAATAGTGATAGGTGAGTATTACATTATTAAAATTAGTTTTAGCAAGTCTACCAAGGGTCTTACACACAGTCTGGATACCGACTCCTCAAAGGGCTGGTGCAGAGACCATTCTGTGAGGACTACTTTGCTACTCATGTACAATAATAGTGTTGTCAGAGACCATCACACAATACCTCCTTATCCGGTTGACACCACCAAGAAGGGCTAAAAATAACTGTACTCATTTCCAAATTGTTTATGTCAAGGGTAGCTTCTTCCCAGGACCATGGACCCTGAAGTACTCATTCTGGCCCAAAGTGAGTGCCTCAACCCAAAAGTGATGTTTCTGTGTACAGACAGGAGTGGAAATTAGGTGGCATGCATTGAGACTCTTGCCAGAAACCAGTCCCAATTGTCCCACCAACATAAGTAGTGAAGAAATTTCACTGGAGATAAATATAAGCTGACAAAGGATCTTGTAAGGTTTCCAGTTCACCAGAAGCAGAAACTGGAAAGGACACAAGTGCAGTCTTCCTCCTGGAACCAGATCCACCAGAAATCAGGCTCTTCACATGGGATAGATACAGGTAAGCCGATGAGGTCTTAGCTTGAAGCACCACCAAATGAGCCATGATTCTGTCTGTTCTGTCCTGTCCAGTCGAACACAACCTTGCCGAAGATTGGTGAGCAAACTCATCCCCATACTAACAAAATTGTGTGAAATGATTAGCTTCAACTTCTTGAAATTCTCTAGTTTGAGAAGGAGTCCTAGCCTGATCATCATGGACCAGCAGTGATACAGAACTTGCAGGCGGTCATTGTATATCAACAAGTTATCAAAATACCGGAGACTGGGGATCTCCAGAACCACCAGGTGGGTGGCAACTACTCCCATCAACCTGGTATAAGCTCTAGGAGCAGGGACTAGTCTGAATGGTAAAACTTGAAATTGGAAAACTTTCTGGTCCTAGCAAAATGGAGACATTTTCTGTGAGGAGGAAAAATTGGGGTGTGATAATATGCATCTTGAAGATCAAGCAGTCTCCATCTTGAATGGGGGACCTGGGTGGCCAAGTGGTTTAAGGTGCTTGCCTTTACAAATGACCAACATCACACCTTTGATTTGATTATCAATTTGACCAACATGGGTATGTGAGAAAGCATGCCAGTAGTTTCTTGTTGGTTGGTGATTCTTCTCATTCTTCCTCTACCAAATACATTGGCTGCAGTTTATAGCGCATCATTGGTGCTGAAAAAGTGCTTTAAAAAAACAAAACCAAAACAACCTATTCTGAATAGTTCCTCCTGAAGAAATGTGTTTGAGGCAAAAAGATTAAGGACGAATCTTTCTGTCTTTATGGACACCATGAAAATCCAGAGTAGAAAGCCAGAGACCAGTCATTTATCTTTCTGTCTTTATGGACACCATGAAAATCCAGAGTAGAAAGCAAGAGACTGGTCATTTATCTTTCTGTCTTTATGGACACCATGAAAATCCAGAGTAGAAAGCCAGAGACTGGTCATTTTTCACCCCCTCTACTGTGTCCTTTCACACAATGATGCACACCTCTTCCCTTAATTGAACAAATTTTGATTGCTGAAAAAGAATGGGGGTCTTGCAAGATGAGGATGTTTCTTCAAATAAAGCAAGTATCCATCCTTTAGTATAGAAAGAACCCACATACTGTATCTTCCTTTATGCCTGATCAAACCTCTGGAAAGAGGGTTAGTCAACCACCTAAAAATTGGGGTCCCAGGAAGAGGGCTGCACGGTAGATAAGGGTTTGAGTCTTTAGGACCTTCCCCCCTCCATCTGTAGGAAGGTGAATGAGCCAGAACGAAGCCACAGACTTCCTCCCATGATCCATTTGGATGCCTCATCTGACTAGAGATGGGCAAGAGGGAGGTTTGAGTACGGTTTTTTTCCTAGACTGTCGAAGATGCATTAAAATGGAAAATAATTTGTTGAAAACATCTTTAAACATATAAATGAAGCAATTTTCCATAAGTGAATTGACACAGCATCTCAAGTGTCCAAGGAAATGAGGAAGAGTATCCCATATGAGTTGATGACACATTAATCAGATTGGCTGATTTCTTTCTGCTATAGAATTTCTATAATCTTAAATCTAATGGGTGGTTGGAATTATCACCTCACATCAAAACTGAACCAAAGTCAGTGAAATGTGAAATATGAGACACAGTAACCTACTTTTAAGGGAGTAATACTCCTTTAAAAGTATCCTCTCAGCAATGTTTCATAATTTCAGTGATAATGTACAATACTGTCTATAAAAAAACAACCCAATGTGGTTATGATCTAAATACCAAAATGTAAACCAGTAAAATCTGAAATGTAGGTCACAGTGACCTCTGTGGTAAGAGTGTGGTGCTAATAGAGATGCATAAAATCCTATGGTTTGATGATTCAAGCATGAACAAAGTTTGAAAAACAAACTTAAAGCACAAAATGTAACCAAAGTCAGTGAAACTTAAAATAACGATAACAGTTACCTACTTTGTGGGAGCTCCGAGTGGCCGAGTGGTCTAAAGCGCTCTCCGTTGCAGATCACTTCCATCTCACCTCTGCCTGAGTGGGTTCGAGTCTCGGATTCAGCCAATGTGGGTATACGAGAAAGCTTGCCAGTAGCTTCTCATGGGTTGGTGGTTCTTTTCGGGGTTTTCCCGGGTTCTTCCTCCACCATTAATACTGGCTGCCATGTATAGCCTATTGTGTGCTGAAAAATGGTGTTAAACCCTACAACAACAACAACAACAACCTACTTTGTGATTTGGAAAAAATATGCATCAAAATTCATCCCCTCACCAAGTTTTATGATTCCAGGTATAACAGTATTGATACAGTGTACACAAAACCCTGAGCTAAATGCAAAATCTAGACCAAAAATATAAAACAAATGTATATGTGCAAAGTTAGCTCACTTCCTCCCCCTCCCCAGGAGGAAGGCACTATAAAACCCAATTATATCCCTTAACTCAGATCTAGAAAGAAAGAAGAGTCTACATTCAGTAACAGTGAAAATATATATCTGCTTTAATCAGTACAAATGCTGATGCAGGGGAAGAGGTGAGAAAATCACTGGACCATGAACTTTAAGTCAAGGAGAAAAAATTTCAGTGAAAGATGTGTGTGTGTGTGTGTGTGTGTGTGTGTGTGTGTGTGTTGGATTTGTAATGTAGTTTTAAAAAATTTACAGTCATATTGCTATGATGTCTACAGTGTGGCCATTTACAGTGATGTTTAGCAATGAGGCATCATGCCGCAGATATGAAGCATGATGTCCCACCCATTCTCATTATCCTGACACCAGGCTGACCAGTCCTAACATGTCTAACCTCTTAATGTTGAGTGTCAAGCAAGGCAGCTTTTAGTACCACTTTTATAAGTTTTTATTATGACTCAGCCAGGTTCTAACCCATGACCTCCAGCATCTGAGACAGATGCTCTAACCACTACGTCACCAGAGTGGCCCAGTGAAAGGTGTAGTACTCCATATGAAACATTAGACCCACTTTAAATTTGTGACTTTCTGAATGATAGCATTAATATCAAAATGACCTCAATGAAATGTTCACTTAAGTACTGACACTAGATGGACACAATCAATCCATATGCCGGAATACCTTTACAAATAGGCTAAAAACTGAATCAAATAATATAAAAGGTACATGTACTTACTTACATTATGCATTAGTGAACATTTCCTTTAAAGATGAATCCATTCCTGTCCCACTGAATCTTGTGTGATCTGCCCATCAGATCAGTACATTTCCAACTACTTTGTCACTGACAAGAAAAGAATTGTAAATACTGCCAGTCGCTAGCTAAGAAATTAGCATCAATAAATCCATTACACACTGCTGATATTCCTAGCTCCCACTCATTAACATGACGGTATAATGAAGAGATATGTTTTAGTACTAATTATGACATTCACAAAAGCTTCAAATCTTAACATCATGAGTATCTTTATACAATGTTAGTGGAGAGCATCTGGCTAAATCAGCATCAATAAATCCATTGTACACAGCTGATTCTTTGAACTCCGAGCTTAAGTAGCCCAGAATGTCTAAGACTGTGCTGTATAGTGCTGAATGATTGCCAGCCACAATGCAGTCATTTAGCCAGCAAATCAAGTTAGCATCACTTTTGTATCAAACTATGAGGGCCACACAAAGAAATAAATCAATTAGTTGGGTGCTGTGTATTAATCTCATGACTTTATCTTGTACACCACAGAAGCAACTGACTGGCTTAAGATGACAAATGGATTGGGCTTAATCAGCATGACTGAATTACGAAGAGGCCTGCATATAAAAAGGCATTGGTAGAATTCTGTCATACAACTGTCATATAGTTATTTCATGACAGATACAGAGATGCAGCAACTAATCACAGATGAACATGTTAATCAGTTTTACACTAACTGTTGTAAGGTGGTAATGATGGTGGTTGTAGTGGTTGTCAATAACTAGGATTGCATCCCTTGCTTTTCTTAAGTGAGAATGCAGGTATGTTATAAGAAATAAATAACATACAAAATGGGAACTGTTTATAACTGCACTCGTTAATATGCACAGATCCTGCACAAAATAAAACCCTAATTTATTTTGATAGTGATAGTGGTAGTAGTGGTAGTAATGGCAACATCAGCAGCATTAGTGCACTAGTGTTGTTAGTACTGTTCCATTTTTGTTGCTGTTGATATTGTAACAGATAATTTTCATCATCGAAATGAAAAGATTGGCTTAAGCCTACTCTGAAATTCATAAATTGTTTTATTAGGACACCGGAATTTTAAGCATCAAAGTTTCCATATTCATTTTACCACCCCATGTGCCATGTCTTCATTTTTCCAATTAAATTTATCCCTCATTATACCATTGTTTAAGCAAGCCATAAATGTGTGATAGGTGAGGTTACCATATACTGGGTTATATTATATATCGTATTACTGTTACATTATTCATGACCATACCTGCTTTACAAAAGGGATTGTATTAAATTGAGGTGCCTGATACTGCAGACCCTTGTATATTGTATCTACCTGTGTATAATGCATACTAATTTCCTAACATTATTTATCCAAACCTGCCAGGCATGCTTTTGTTTCTAATGTTAGAAATGTAATTCTCTGCATCTTCTGGTACATATCATGCTGTCAGTAGGATTCGTTTCTTGATTCACAATGTTGTTCATCTAGCTTTTGAATTGCCAAATAGGTGAAAAAAAATTGTACCTACAAATGCTTTTCAAAGCTCTTACATCCTCACCCAAATTATCAATATTTTCTGGTGTCTGTATAAAATGGAGACCATTTGAAAGTAAACTGTGCTCCACAGAAGTTAGATTGTGATGTTTAGAAAGATTTACCACTTAAATTTGGAGTCTGGATTGCAAAACTAAAAAAAACCCACACCAGTGCAGAGTATACGTAGTTGTAGTCTCAAGTATTCAGTGTGTTGTCAGTTCCTTTATGGAACTACGAGTCTTCAAATTTAGGGATAAAATCTGAGTTTCTGGAGATAAAAGAATTAAGCACATTAAAATTCCTGCATTCAAGAAAGGAATGTTGCAGCGAGTAATTTACTCACTAAAAGAAGATACCTGCATTGGGAAAGGCCTGGTTATGCCAAAACATCCCTAAGTTTCCAAAATTCTGCAGGGATTTTCAGCAAACCAATCTTTAACCCATCATTAATTCTGATATTTATAATCACTTTTTTTGTTGTTTGTGGCTCAGACTTCATGGACAAATGCATTAACTGGTATATCTAGGCACCAGGAAAAACATTCCTGAGATGGCATTTGTCTTGCTGAATATGTGTTAAATCTGAAGCGTCCATTACTAACAACTCTTTACAAAATTCATGTAGGAACCAATCATCATACATGTATTTCCATCGCGTTCTGGTGTGTGTTCTCAATCCCATATTATTGAATGTTCAAATTCTAGTGGTTAATCAGTGAAAATCTGAATATTAGCTGAAATGGGTGCTCAGGTACAATCTGCGTAAGATTTGTCAGAAGTTGAGGGTTTGTAGGTGCTGGATGTTAGTGCTGTCAGTGGAAGCATTGGGAAAGGAGAAAATAACAATAGATGGACTGTAGCTTTCAAGGACAAACCTCTTTTACTTGTCCATCCAGCTGAGTTGCTAGAAAATAATTTGTTATAACAGGCTGTAATATGCAAAGTGTGGGGGAGTTAGAGGTAACTGGGGAAAACCTATCAGTCAGTCTGCTACTGCATTTGCTAATGCATCTTTGTTTTACCATCTGTCTGTCATGAATGAGGAGATGGTAACAAAGCATGAAACTTTGTCCAGCCCTGGGATATATTGATGATATATACCGATTTGATCAGAAATAGTCACTGAAGTGTTGACAAATTCAGCTAATTATATGCAGGATTCCATCATAAATACGCACTGATCTTGTTCACATTTGTACACATCTAAGAACTTGACGATTTAAAACCACTGACACAAAACACTGGGTCAGGATAACAGTCCCAAGAGTGGTAGTAGTTGTAGGGTTTTAACGCCATCTTTCAGCACAAGATAGGCTATACATGGCGGCCAGTATTAATGGTGGAGGAAGGACCCGGGAAAACCCCGAAAAGAAGCACAGACACATGAGAAGCTCCTGGCAAGCAATCTCACATACCAAACATAGGCCGAACCCACGACTTGAACCCACGCAGACAGAGGTGAGATGGCACTGATCTGTAACGGTGGGCGCTTTAGACCACTCGGCCACTCGGGGCCCCTTCCCAAGAGTGGTAGCCAATCAGATGCAGGATCGTCTCATTAATATATGTGGACCTAGCTCATGATGAAAAAAGTACAAAATTGTTATTCCAAGTTTGATGAAAATCAGGCCACCAGTTTGGCCTCCAAAATATTAACAAGCTGAGCCAAACAAATGCAAGACTGCCTAAAATGTAAGAGGATCTCGTAAATTATCAAACTCATCCAAGATCATGATGAATAAGAGTATATCCTAAATCTGACCACTAGAAATAGCTTCCAGAATGGTAACAAAGTCAGCCAATCAGATTTAAGATCACCTTGTTATGGAACTTGTCCTAAATCTTGATGATATAGACATATATTTGATACAATTCAGATCACAAATATGGATTCAGGATTGGCAACAAGCTTAGCCAAACAGATGCAAGACAAGCACCTGGATTGATCTCATATCTAAACACATCTGAAATACTCAGGATATAGAAATACATTTAAATTTGTATTAAAGTCAGATCAAAGCCTCAGAGTGCCAACAAGGAAATGCTGACAGACAGATGATGGACATCTGGCCATATCATAAGCTCACTATTTTGGGCCTTATGCCATGATGAACTAATAATAATGTCAATTTAGAATCATAAAATTAAACCAATGATATTAAATTAATTTAAAGTACTGAGTAAATTTGTATTGTAATGTTTTCCTTTTATTCAGAGTATAGATGATTTTTATCCCCATTCCTAAAAAACCCCAGAAGATATTGTTATAACCTCCAACTGTCTATAACCTCTCATTGCCCAAACTGCAAGGGCGAAATTCATGAAACAAGTTGCATTGCTCTTGAGGTAACCATTTATAAGATTAGTATCATCCTCAGGTCTAACCTCTGTGGATCATTGAGGAGTTCAAAAGGTCAGGTTTATAAAAAAATTAAATTAGGACATTAGCAGGAAGAAACAGCATATATATAAAGGATTTTGCATTACCATATATACTTGCTTGTAAGCTGAATCCAACTGGAAACTGTACAGGCACAGATCTGATGTCTCATAATGTGATGACAGATCTGGGTCTATACAGTAGAAAAAAACATTGATCCAGATTTTCAAGTACATTATGCAATGGCAGATAAAGGTCTATGATGTTTGTAGTTGGACCCAGCTTATAAGCCAGTACAGACACAGGTCACTTTTTGGGGTTGTGGGTTTTAATGGGGGGGGGGGTTAATATAGAGGAAGGAGGTGGAATATGTAGTTGTTGTTGTTGTGGGGTTTAACGCCATTTTTCAGCACATGATAGGCTATACATGGCGGCCAGTATTAATGGTGGAGGAAGAACCTGGGAAAACCCCGGAAAGAACCACCGACCCACGAGAAGCTACTGGCAAGCTTTCTCACATACCCACATTGGCTGAATCCGAGACTCGAACCGGCGCAGACTGAGGTGAGATGGCAGTGATCTGTAACGGAGAGCACTTTAGGCCACTCGGGCCCCCGGAATATGTAGTAGAAAGCATGGAAATTTGCAATGGTGAGCCATCACAGTTGTTCTAAGTTTATTTTCAAAAACTATCTTCTCTGAGAAGTCAG
Source organism: Sinohyriopsis cumingii (assembly GCA_028554795.2). Classification (NCBI taxonomy): domain Eukaryota; kingdom Metazoa; phylum Mollusca; class Bivalvia; order Unionida; family Unionidae; genus Sinohyriopsis; species Sinohyriopsis cumingii. The sequence continues at coordinate 120,455,081 of CM068825.1, read as the reverse complement.
TAAATTTCTTTGAAATCTAAACCTCTACTTACCTATTTCATGATTTTATACAGTCTAGTTTTAACTCAAATCTTATGAAATTTTCACATAATATTTCTTTATGACTGAATTTGTTTCAACAAATCAATGTTTCAGTAAAAATATAACATCTGCTTACATTTATTTCCATTTCTTTTTACAGATATAGAAAAGAGAATCAAAGTTGTCTCTACTGCATTATTGTCTCCACTGCATTATTGACTCACACACTCACACACTTAGGCAGGCATGGGGAACCTCCTCCAGGGTGCAAGATGGATAAGAGATTTTTAAAGCCACAACCATGATATAAATTAACAGATAAAACCAGGTCACAGGCTGGACTGGCCTACTGGCTGTATTTTACCCACCCCTGCTCTAGACTAAGGTATCAGTTTACTATTGGTGTACTGGAGTTTGCTTGCCTGCAAATCTAAAAGCTTCCATCACTCCACAATCTAACAACAATAAAATGTACACAAAGCTGCTAATATAAGGATACCACAGCCTTCAGCTATTTGTTTTCATTCATTATTGTTTAAATTAGTGAGAGAAAAAAATATAAAAAATCTGACTTTAAAAGGAAAACAAACACCACTCCAGATAAAAGCCCACAGACTTGGACTGTGATACATACTAATTTCAAATTCCAGGGTAGAATCAGCAGAAATTATTGATTTTTTTTTTCAGACAGTGAATCTGAAATCTGGTTTAGAAACTCAACTGTCAGTGAAACAAAACATTTTGCTCCTCTGGGAGAGGCCATCTAAAATGACCTGAAAGTGTATGTACACAAATAAGATGAGTATTGCTAATAATTCGGCTTTACATATTAAAACACATAAAGGGATTTAATCCTATACACAAAAATGATTTTAATGTTACAATTACAACAAAGTAGCTGATTTCATACATTTAATATATATTTTACGACTTATGGTAATGAAATGTAATCTCTCTATTGAGGTAATTTTCCTTAAATTGCTACCTCCATACTGTAATAGACGACAGTTTTCTCCTCTTATTATTTTCCTCTGTACCATATTATTCATCAATAATGCACCCAACTGCAAGATTTTTTTTTTAGGCACTGCATTATTCATCTACAATTCACCCAAATGCAAGATATCTATAATGCCCCCAACTGGTAGATTTTTCCCCTGTACTGTATTATTCATTTATAACTCACTCAACTAGCAGATTTTTCCCTTGTACCATATTCTTCATCTATAATACACCCAAATGCTAGATTTTTCCTCTGTGCCAATTATTATTATTCATCTATAATTCAGCCAACTGCTAAAGTTTTCCTCTGCACCATATTATACATCGGGTTCAAGGCTATTGGTTCTAAATAAATATTTCAAGTGAATAGTGCACATCTAGGCATATGAACAAAGAAACTGCTGGATTACTGGTGAAAGACATTGTACTATTAGGTAGCTGAAATAGTGTGATTTGAACATTGCAAGGCTGTCAGCCTGCTATAGTTCAAGCGGTTACTGAAGCCATTCATTAGATTCTGTAAATGCAAATGTGTTTTCTGATGTATTGGTTCATGGTTTTGGTAGTTTTAATGAATTCACAGACTCTTGAGATAGCGTTGATGGCTTTGAGAGGAATATCATTCAGGGAAAGAAGTGTTAAATTATGAAAGGTTTTATCAAAAGGGAGCCATCTTGAACATTGACAAACGTCAGCAGATGATGTTATTGGATTCACATTTTAGTATAATTCTAGATGCACACACAAACACACACACACACACATGCACACACACACACACACATGGTATTTACACATATTACACGTCTTGACATCATTCACAGATATGATTAAAATCCAAACCACCAATATGATGTACACGGAACATGACATAAACAAATTACACTATTACATGTCAAACATAGCATGAAATAAATGCTGGTTCTGGGTCCACCAAAATGTTTTGCTAAAATCACTGTAGTGGGCAGAATACTTAGTCTGGGTTACTGCATACTAAAAGCCGGCAGACCAAGGACTACTACATGATGTCACGACTTATCTGGAATTTTACAATTATAAAATACAGTACTCTCTCATTAAAACACTTTCCATGGGAGTGATTCAGTATATCGCCTAATAGGTATGGTTGCCTTATAATAAAATCACTAAACATATTTGTATCAGAGACTGCTCCGATGGCTAGATCACCCGCCTCAGATGGAACACTAGCCAAGTGATACCAAAGACTCATAAAAATGGTACTAGCACCTGCCTCACTTGGATTCAGCATTAAGAGGTTAGTCTTAGAACTGGTCAGCATGATGCCTCAGTGCTAGACATCACTATAAACTGCTACACTGCTGACACTGTAGCGACATGATTCAATCTGTTAAAGCTACATTAAAAATCCCAAAACACATAAACACACCAAAACTATACAAAAATATGATCCGTGACCTTAAATGCTAAATAAATCACAAATTAATGAAGTGCTTTATATCCCAAAGAAGCATAATTCTTTTTGTTTACTAAGATCTAGGACAAAAAAATAAGGGAAGTCATAATTTATAAGTTTCGTGTGAAAATGATCTTTCCTCAGCTATAGAGCTCGGCTTATTTGTTGAAACCTGTAGTTAAAAAATGCAAGTTGAAGCTTGCATGAACAGCATGCAAGACAGTAATTTTTTTTGTGGTAAAAGTGTATAAGTCAGGGTGTATTCTGCAAAAATCAGACTGGTTAGTATTAAATTAAATGATGTTTAAGAGAAATATCCAATTGTCTTACTGAACAAATTGTCTGTTATAAAGTATTAATATCTTTATTCTTGTGTCAGCTGCAGCAGCACCCCTTCAGTCTGATTGTAATGAAATTCACAATGTGCCTTTGATTAATTTGACATACCTGTCAATGTTTCAGAAGTCAAGTAGGGAGATTAAATAAAAAATAAGGAGATTGGGACCTAAAATTGGGAGTTTCTTTTGCAACATTTTTTAAGCCTCATTTTCATTCAATACTGACCAATTTTCCAGGTCCAATACTTGTGAAAATTGTCATAGGACAAGACGTTTCTCTCTGTGATGCACCTTATTTTCCCCCAGGATGTGCCCTCTTTTCATATTCTGGTCAGCTGTGGCCAATCTGCACCATTACTAAAGGTTAGTCATAAGTAAACAAACAAGGAAGCCAGAGAGACTAATTAACAGCTAGACCTTATCTATAGGTGCTGCTGTTCCTCCCTCATAGTAAGAGGGTGTGTGTGAATCATTCCTGCTATTCTTAATGGAAGAGGGTACTGCCCCTTGTTCCTCCCTCATTGGAGGGTGTGACTCACTCTGTCCTATTGGAACAGAGAGGTGCTGTTCCTCCCTCTTTGGTAGATGCAATGAGAAGTGTGCTGCTCCTCCTCATTTGGAGGGTGCAGCTAACCCTCCTTCCATTTATTGAGAGGATGCCCACTAAACATGAAGAGAATTTTGTAATCTTTCTCTCGGAATCAAGGAACCCTGAACATAAAACCCCAAAAATTCTTAAGAATATGAGGATGGAACATTTTACTTTCCTTTATAAAGAATTAACACAATCAAAGATTGTTTAACTGCAAACAGGTAAGTTGAGTACTTTAGAGTAAAAAAAAAACAAAACAAATAATACAGAATATAATTAAAAGACTTATTCGAGAACTAGTGGTAAGTAAATAAGCAAAATCCTAGCTTGGTAAAATTGCTAATAATAAAGAATACTATCCAATACTATTTTCTAAGAATGAATTGAATAACTAAAACACAGCATAAAAGTGTAAAATTGGTTGGTACGGCTTGGACCTTAAAGGTTTTTCACAAGAACTGATGAAAGAAAGAGAAGTATTAATTAATGTTAAGTGCAATGTATTCAGAAAATAATGAAAGCTGATTAAGAAAAGTGAAACAATGTTTGTACATTACAGTATTATTGGCGAGAACTGGTACCATCTTTATATCATTTATAAGCTGAGTCCTACTGCAAAATGCATAGATCCAGATCTGCCATCCCATACTGTGCCAGCATAATTTTATTGTAATCTGTTACAAACAAACAACATAGATCCAGATCTGCCATCCCATACTGTGCCAGCATACTTTTATTGTAATCTGTTATAAACAAACAACAAAGATCCAGACCTGCCATTCCATACTGTGCCAGCATACTTTTATTGTAATCTGTTACAAACAAACAACAAAGATCCAGACCTGCCATTCCATACTGTGCCAGCATACTTTTATTGTAATCTGTTACAAACAAACAACAAAGATCCAGACCTGCCATTCCATACTGTGCCAGCATACTTTTATTGTAATCTGTTACAAACAAACAACAAAGATCCAGACCTGCCATTCCATACTGTGCCAGCATACTTTTGTTGTAATCTGTTACAAACAAACAACTAAGATCCAGACCTGCCATCCCATACTGTGCCAGCATACTTTTGTTGTAATCTGTTACAAACAAACAACAAAGATCCAGACCTGCCATTCCATACTGTGCCAGCATACTTTTATTGTAATCTGTTACAAACAAACAACAAAGATCCAGACCTGCCATTCCATACTGTGCCAGCATGATTTTGTTGTAATCTGTTACAAACAAACAACAAAGATCTAGACCTGCCATTCCATACTGTGCCAGCATACTTTTGTTGTAATCTGTCGCAAACAAACAACAAAGATCCAGACCTACCATTCCATACTGTGCCAGCATGATTTTGTTGTAATCTGTTACAAACAAACAACAAAGATCTAGACCTGCCATTCCATAATGTGCCAGCATACTTTTATTGTAATCTGTTACAAACAAACAACAAAGATCCAGACCTGCCATTCCATACTGTGCCAGCATACTTTTGTTGTAATCTGTTACAAACAAACAACTAAGATCCAGACCTGCCATCCCATACTGTGCCAGCATACTTTTATTGTAATCTGTTACAAACAAACAACAAAGATCCAGACCTGCCATTCCATACTGTGCCAGCATACTTTTATTGTAATCTGTTACAAACAAACAACAAAGATCCAGACCTGCCATTCCATACTGTGCCAGCATGATTTTGTTGTAATCTGTTACAAACAAACAACAAAGATCTAGACCTGCCATTCCATACTGTGCCAGCATACTTTTGTTGTAATCTGTTGCAAACAAACAACAAAGATCCAGACCTACCATTCCATACTGTGCCAGCATGATTTTGTTGTAATCTGTTACAAACAAACAACAAAGATCTAGACCTGCCATCCCATACTGTGCCAGCATACTTTTATTGTAATCTGTTACAAACAAACAACAAAGATCCAGACCTGCCATTCCATACTGTGCCAGCATACTTTTGTTGTAATCTGTTACAAACAAACAACAAAGATCCAGACCTGCCATTCCATACTGTGCCAGCATAATTTTGTTGTAATCTGTTACATGTACAAACAAACAACAAAGATCCAGACCTGCCATTCCATACTGTGCCAGCATAATTTTGTTGTAATCTGTTACAAACAAACAACAGAGATCAAGATCTGCTGGTTCATAATGTGCCAGCAGATTTGAGTTTATAGTTTCTCAGGAGTAATCTGATAAGCAAACAATGGAGACCCTGATCTACTGATGCAATATATCATGGTCTATGTTGCTTGCAGCTGGACTTGACTTATAAGTTAGTATATACAGCAGTATGCCTGCAGAAGTAGTAGAATAAACTGATATACATTTGAACATAATTCTGGTTCTGACTCTTCATAATTATCTCCCCTGCAATATCTATCATATATTCGTCAATCCTACACTAAAAGAAGTGTTTAACTCAAGATCGATTTCAGCAAAGGATCTGAATGACTAATGATCAATTAGCCCTGTCTCAAATTTCTTCAATGTTCAACATTTTCTTGCAAGTGTACTGTAAATGGTTCATTACTATGTCTGTCTCAGTTTGGTTAGTCTACTATACAGGCACTTTTAGCGTCTAGTTAACTCTGGAGTGTACTGACCAGTGGGTTTCAATGACCCTGTACTCAGTCTTGAAGTAAACCTAAAGAGAATAGACTATTACTTTCTCATTAGATTTGCCATAATTGTGACCTCTGACCCTTAGATCACAATATCTAAAGGCTGCTTTATTTATTACTCAAAGTGCAAGTCATTCACAAAGTCTGGCCAAAGAACTTACTCAGTCAGGAAAAAAAGAGATAATTTAAACAACCAATTCTTCAAAGAGCCAAAATGAGCCTGACCTTCGGCCTTTTGATCCCAAAATCAATAAGCTTCTTCCATATCTTAAGTGCAAGCCAAGCTACATGGTCTAGAACTAAAGTATGTATGCAAACTCTTTTCTTCTTTTAGTCATGGAGCCCTTGACCTTTGGCATTTTGACCCCAAGGTCAAAAGGCTTTTTTCATACCAAACATATCAGTCATCAAACACTTGTCAAGATGGTTGCAAACTGAAAGTCTGTGCAGAAACCAATTTTCTTCTTGATCCTGAAATCTGTAAACATCCTCGTTACACTCAGTCTGAAGTTTGACCCCCAAATCGATAAGCTTTTTCCTTATAAGATGCACAAATGGTCCACAATGTTTGGTCCAGGTCTGTCATGTAGAACAAATTTTATGCAAAATATTTTCTTTTACTTCATTTTTCACCTGGATATCTGACCTTTTACTCCCAAATTAATAGGCTTCTTTTCTTACTCTAAATGCAAAAACTAATGTTTGGGTGCAGAGACCATTGTTCTTCTTTAGTCAGAGTGACCCTGATAATTAATTATATCACCATGACATTTAATTGGCATTTTCTGAACTCATGTGCAAGCCATCCCAAATGTTTTGGTAACTGTAGCTAGTGGAAAACTTAACCTTGTTGTGCTGAAATGAAATTGGTAACTGATGGAAAGAAAACATCTTAATATATGCTCCATCTTATGACTGATGTAACATGAACAAACAAAACCCCATTACACACATTACAGAAAATGTTATCATTAGAGAAATTTTGTGCAGTTCTGTTCACTCAAATGTAATGGCTATCATTTTCAAGATTATCTATGTCCCGAGTCAATTCTGCATTTGACAAATGCATTATTTCAAACATTTGGTAACTGTTATTTCAGCATAAATATGTTTTTTTAATTTTGGTGTGATGCAAATCATCTGGAAAAAGAACACACTGTTATGATGATCTGGATAATTTATTAGATGAATCTTATGTTAAGAAAAATACAGTTAAGCAAATGAAAACTCAAACTATATGTTGTCTGTATTGTTTGCTTTTTGACAAAAGAAATACATGGCATGGTCAAGACATTTCTTTTCAACATAATAACAGAAAGAAAACTTAACAGTAACATAAACCCTTGTAAAACAAAAAATATCATCTGTCTCATGGAGTCTGTTCAATCCAGCATGTAAAATGAACCTGCAAAGATCAGACTGGCACACAAAATGCATGAAAGGACATTATATTAACATGTAAGTACCACAATCCAGACTGGAGCCTTGCAGACAAAGAAGAAAAGGAAATGTAATAGGTTCTAAAAACACTCAACTCTGATGACTTTAATCATAAGGAGTAAAAGCATGCAACATAAACAGTTAAAAAGCCAAAACCGAAACATCTGTCAGATTTCATACAAGGTCATTAATCTAAAAGTTTATCGGGGTTAGAATTTTCCCATGCATGCATTAAATTTTTTGTCAAAAAAACTCTCTTGATCTTTAGCTACCTTCCACAAATAATGCCACAAATTTCCTAACATAAATCCCTGTTTTCATAACAGCACAGACTACAAAATAATTAACCACTGATTATACTCTTAGACTGCCAAAATGAAAGTTCTCGGTGAAACCACTCCAGCTTCTTTTTATTATGAATCTATGGTCTTAAACTAAGGAGCAAAATGAGCGAAAACCAACAAGTTTAATAAAATTCAACAAATAATTTATTTCCCTTGAATACAAAGTGAACATTTAACAAGAACTTACAGCATTTTGAATTAAATCCCAAACAGTCCATAAGTTCTATCACAAGTCCAAATGGATAGGGTATTGCAAATGAATTTCAGTGGAGTTCCAAATGAATTCCAATCTTGAAAATGCCAATTTACCAATAGCCTGGAAGAATTTATAACACTCTATTATTATTATTGTACACTTTGTAATTCCAGAGAGCAATTTAAATAAATAAATCCTCTAAAATTAAATTGTCCACAACTAAAAGACTGATTCCAATTTGGATGTTAAATTAAGACAGGAATGAATAATTCTGTTTTCACTGTCTTTGTAAAAAAAAACCACAATAACATTACCAAAATGAGGGTCATTTGCCCATCAAATTAATAAACAAGATCACTTCTAGAAATTTCCAAGGTCAAAAGATCATGTAAAAATGTTTACCCACAAGCAATAATTGTCTTAATAAATAATCTACAATCATAGACAAATTTTAATTATGTTATATGCTGTTTATAAGAAAAACATTAGTCAGGTAGGCCCCAAACTCCTACAATCAATTATGGAAAAAGTCAATCACACAATACATAACACCTTCCATTTAACTGATTGGCATACTGATGAAAGCTCTCAGTGAAACCATTGTACCTTCCTTGCATTTTGTACAGATTCAATTCAAATTTCTCCATTCTGTCCATTAAAAGTACAGTGATCCAAACCATTATCATGCACTCATATTGAGATTCTGTGCATGAAGTTAATTTGTATTTTTGATCTCTGAAAAAGAGATAAGTAGATTCTGAAACCAGTCAGGATAAAACCAGTCTCTTTACAATGTGTTTCATCAGTTTTACAATCATATATTTTCTCTCTGACACCTCTACAAGATCCCGTGTACTTGAAAATGTTTTCACCATATATGATCAAATGTTTGAATGCTTTAATATACATAATTTTCACAACCTGGTCACAAATTTAACCTCATGTCAACTGGAAAAAGAACTGAAAACTGCTAAATTATGAAAATTAAGTATGAAAATTTTCCAATCAAAACAATTTGAGAACATTTAGCAATCTTGACACCAGTGATTGCAAAAAAACAGTCCAAGGCAACAAAGAGTTTTAGATGTTATTCATTTTAATAAAGGAAACATTTGGCATTAAAAATTTGAGGCTTGTGTTGTTGTCTTTAGATTTTTGCCTCAAAGTTACTGATATCTACTTGACCACTCTGTAGGCCTAGTGGTTGGAGCATCTGCCTTGGATGCAGGAGGCCGCAGGTTTGAACCCCAACCGAGTCATATCAATGACTTATAAAAATGGTACAAGCAGCTCCTGTGCTTGGAACTCAGCATTAAAAGGTTAGTGTTAGGACTGCATGACCTGGTGTCTGGATAACGTGACTGGGTGGGACATGATGCTATATGTCTGCAGCATGATGCCCCATTGCTAGACATCACTATAAACTGTCATACTGCAGACACTGCAACGATATGACTGAAAATGTTTTAAAGATATGTTAAATATCCAAATCACACACAATAATATCTACTAGTATAACATAATTTTGCCTCGAAGTTACTAATGTCTACCAGTACAACATATTTTTGCTTCAAAGTCACTTATATTTACTAATAAAACAGTTTTGGCTGAATGTCACTATTATATAAACTAATATAAAATGTTATTGTTTCAAAGTCACCGATATCTACTAGTATACCATTTCTGAGGATGTACAAATGCTGTAACCATGAAGAAATTCAAATTTTATGAAATAAACACTTGTTAGTTCGTGAAGAAAATACAAGAAAAACAAAGTACTTATGATTGAAAATACTAGTAAATAATTGTTGATGACTAATATTCAACAACAGCAAGGTATGGAATTGAAAATTCCACAGTGCAGACCTATGGTGAAATTCTAGTGCCAAGCTAGGTTTAGCAATATGGACATTTCCCTACATATGGATTATACTGGAGTTAAAGAGGCAACCCATTATTCTAAAAATTATGTAGTGAAGGACTATTGTAACAGTCATAAATCTCAGCCTGTCTACCTGGATATGGACGATATAATGTTAATGTGCTCCCTTTGCACCTCCATGATCTAATGCTTGATACCTGACTCCAACATGTAAAAATGTAAATGGTCACCACATCATGGTTAGTGGTTTCCTCTGAATTCTCTATTTACCTTCAAGTCAGGGACTGCATAACACCATTAACAAGCTGCTGTTAGAAGTGAAATACCAGAGATCAGATTTTAATGTTCTTCACATAAAATAGTCTATTTTTATCACTTTGAGACTCACCAATCTTTACAATGACAACAAGAAGACTCTGTGTGACTGGTTCAACTTCTCCACCTCGTTTTCTGTGACTCAAGAGCTCATTTTCCAGCAAATGCCAATCATTCCCTTCTCTCTGTAGACTCCTCAATGCCTTCTTTATCCGCTGATAATCGTAAAAGGAATAATCTCCCATGGTCAACATTTCTAGGAGCTCATCTGAAATATGCTGAAGATGCTCCAGAGACTCAACCTTCTGGTCCAATAACCTGAAGAAAAACAGAAAAAATGAAACAAGAAACTCAAAGGAAGTTCCTGTCTGAAACATAGCATATAGTCTGATGTCAGCTCCAAAAGTGAGCAACTTTGCCTTGAAGAGAAACTTGTAATTGGTTTTTTGTTCTTCAGACATCAACAGCTTATAAATGGAGATTGATTATCAAAGCAAATGACAGTTCAAGCAATAGAAAAACTTCTTTACTTGATTGGCAAACTTCTATAGCAACACGAACTTTATGCATTGCAGCATTAGTTACAGTGAGTAGAAGGGTGCTACCATTAAAAGACCACAAGGTGTAACAAGTGTTCTGAAAGGGTATTCAGCATATATTTTCCAATTAAAATTGTTGTGTGTGTGTGTGTGTGATTTGAATTTTTAACATAGCTTTAACAATTTTTCAGTCATATCGCTACGATGTCTGCAGTGTGACAGTTTATAGTGATCTCTAGCACCAGGGCATCATGCCGCAGACTTGTAGCATGATGTCCCACCCAGTCACATTATCCTGACACCAGGCCAAACAGTCCTAACACTAACCTCTTTATGCTGAGCGCCACATGAGGTAGCTGTTAGTACCATTTTTGTAAGTATTTCGTATGACTCAGTCGGGGATCGAACCCACGACCTTCCGCTGCCGAGGCAGACGCTCTAACCACTAGGCCACTGGAACAGTCTAAAAAATTGTTGGTGCATTGTGATTCTGATTTGGCATAATTTAAGGCAGATATACTGAGTATCAGAAGGAGGTCGGGATGAATTCAAATTTTAGGACAGAGCATCTCATTCTGCTGTCCTTTCAAGGGAAGAAATTTAAAAACATATATTAAGAAGAATTTTAGCAGAAAAGTTAATGAAATCTTTTTCAAATAATTACAGGAAAGAAAAAGTTATGACAATAGAAAAAAACTTTAAACAAATACTTAATGGTGATTTTTGAAAGACCTTGATCATTCCTGAGGATAAAAGGGAAGGCAGGAATACATGAATCTGAAAGGGTAGTGCCCATGGATTCTTAAGTCAAAATATGAATGCTATACTACCAAGATTTCGAGACTTATGATGAAAAACTTTACCAAACACTTAACCAAGATTTACAATGACATTAACACTGCCTGATGGTCAGAGGTTTCATACAGCACACTGATCTTAAAAGGCAGAACTTTCAGATTCTACTGCAAATGCATGACAACTTCCTCTCCTGGGGTTTGGGACTTATGAACAAAGAAAATCTTTCATCAAAACATTAACTACTATTAATGCAGACAACGCTGTAAGAAGGAGTCATTCATACTGACTGTACTCACTTATTAGAAGGATCCAGCTTCAAACTACAAAGTCCCAGATCTGCCATCAGAGAATGTGCCAGCAGATCTGGGACTTGCAGTTTGTTAGGGGTAATTGATAAAACAAATAATCTAGACCCTGATCAGGTGGTGCATTACATGATGAGAGAGCTAGATCTATTTTGTTTGTAGTTGGACCCAACTTTTAAGCATGCACATACAGTATATCTGACCTATACCAAAACAGGCATGAAAATAAAACTAAATGGGTTTCATCAAACTGTTGGGCATTTTTTTTTGCCTGTGCAGGCAACATTGTCTGGACAACCCAGACACTGCCCGTTGAGGTTTTACTTTACTCAGTAATAAACCTAATATAAAACCAAATGACTTTTATGATTTTCAGAATAGTAGAAACTGTTACAGATTTTAAATTCATATTAGTTATGTTGCAATTATTAAAGTTTAATCCGTCTGCAGTGGTGGTCTAGGGATGTAAGAGCATTTGCTTGTCTAGATTTGTTTGGGTTAAATGGTTTGCATTCCTGATGCTGGTTCAATATGTCCTGGATATGATATTAAGTTTGTGCTTTCTCCCAGTCAGTTTATGGAATCTCAGTACTAAGTGCATAAGCATCCCCCACCCCCGTGTGCTTTCTCCCAGTTAGTTTATGGAATCTCAGTACTAAGTGCATAAGCATCCCCCACCCCCTGTGTGCTTTCTCCCAGTTAGTTTATGGAATCTCAGTACTAAGTGCATAAGCATCCGCCACCCCCTGTGTGCTTTCTCCCAGTTAGTTTAAGGAATCTCAGTACTAAGTGCATAAGCATCCCCCACCCCCTGTGTGCTTTCTCCCAGTTAGTTTATGGAATCTCAGTTCTAAGTGCATAAGCATCCCCCTCCCCCTGTGTACTTTCTCCCAGTTAGTTTATGGAATCTCAGTACCAAGTGCATAAGCATCCCCCACCCCTGTGTGCTTTCTCCCAGTTAGTTTATGGAATCTCAGTACTAAGTGCATAAGCATCCCCCACCCCCTGTGTCATGCATCTGGGTGGAATTCTTGGTTGATTCTCATAGTAATAGGTAAAACAAATCTGGCTTATAAAGCCACTTAACTGAATAGCCTATACGGTTTAATCTTTTTAGTCTATAGTGTTGTTGTTGTTGTTGTTTTAGGGTTTAACGCCATTTTTCAGCACACGATAGGCTATACATGGCAGCCAGTATTAATGGTGGAGGAAGAACCCAGGAAAACCCCGGAAAGGACCACCAACCCACAAGAAGCTACTGGCAAGCTTTCTCACATAACCACATTGGCTGAATCCGAGACTCGAACCCATGCAGACAGAGGTGAGATGGCAGTGATCTGTAACGGAGAGCACATTAGACCACTCGGCCACTCTGGGCCCCTAGTCTGTAGTGGTTTATTTGCTTGAATTTGGCAAACAAGGTTCTGGGTTGAATTTGGCAGACAAGATTCTGGGTTGAATTTGGCAGACAAGATTCTGGGTTTAACCCTCAGTGGCAGATGTATATTCTGTATTTTCTGATGCAGAGAAAAAGAGAAATAAATATGATATACGAGTTGCTGGATATCTCCAGTGTTCTCCATAATGGCTGGCAATCAGCAAAAAATAAATCCATTTACTTTTACAAATTATAACCATGACGTCTTTATATATATAGAACACTAAAATCTTTTGTTAAATACTGAACTTATCCAGCCTTGTCTTTTTTAATTTGAGCAAGCTACTTGCAAAAACACCAGAAGACTGAGTCATACCTGGAAAAATACATGTCTGGAATGCTCCATGTTTGAAGCCATATCTGCAGTGCTATTTTTCTCTTTTCTTTGTTGACTAGCTGTTGGATCTCTTTCTTTTTTTGCATAGGTACATCCTTGAAGGTTGGAGATTCGGTCACATCTAGGTGCAAGACATCATTTAAGCTCTTGCATTCTACAAATCAAAAGCAAAGATTAATGCACAATGTACAGTACCATCAAGATGTGTCCTGGAATTAGAATTTTCCAAGCACTTGCCAAATTTGGCCCAGGTAAAATCATTGTCCTTTTCAATCATATGGATTACCAACATGTCAGGAAAAAAAACAGTGATGTGTAATTTTTCATTCTAGAAAATTACTGTAAGTTTCTACCTTAAAAAAAACAATTATCCTCTGTGATTAATTCAACCCTGAAATTACAGTACACTAGGTATGCAACAGGACAAAGTAGGTCCTTTCAACTGCAAATCATGTTTAAGCTGAAGTAATTGAAAACTGATATAACTGACATTTGATGATTCCAGCAACAGCATGCAGCAACAAATCAGACTGATGCATGACAAAGATTTTGCTATTTTTGTACAGTTGTCTAAGCCTTTAACTGAGATACACATACGGTCTTTCTGTATTAAATTAAACAGGAAATTAGTTGGCATTGTTTTAGAACAAAAGCGGTTCTTTCAAAATCTGGACAAGCTATGACTCGGGTAAAAATTTACATCCACTCCTGACTCCTTTTCTGTGTTTCTTTCATGTAGCCATACAGAAAAATATGAGCATTTTAATGCCAATTCTTACATTATGCAAAGTATCAAAATTGCATGCATAAATAGCCTCAAAGAAAACCATCTAGGTGATGTCATATTTTGTTTACTTCAAGGACCCCCTCCCACAAACTCCAGTCTCCAAGGCCAACAATGTGCAACATGTGATATTTGAGAAATGTACCAAAATGAAAATGAAAGCATAATGAGCAGTGTGTGTGTGTGTGTGTGTGTGTGTGTGTGTGTGTGGTTTAAAACAGCATATCATCAATCAACATAGGCATGGCTATACTGTGCCAACCAAGTTTAGGTATCCCTAAAATGCACTTGAAACCATGCCAAAAAAGGGTAAATTCCTTAAAATGCAAAGTTCAATTTATTTTAATGTAAACTGCACTCATTTATAAAGTCTAAGACTATCTTAGCTGAGTCCACATCGGGACTATTCTATATCCCATAACCCTTGTTTTACACCGTTAACTAAGGAAATCTCAATGCAAATTTATCACTGTATCATGACTGGTATTAATGTTATTGCATTTACAAGTAATGTGTTGGCCTGATGGAGACATGAGCATATATATATATAGATGCACATACTGTCATTCTATATTAAATTAAACAGGAAATTAGTTGGCATTGTTTTAGAACAAAAGTGGTTTTTTCAAAAACTTGAACTCAAAACTCACTTATTTCGACTGCAAGAACAAACTTAAAGACCTAATAATGTTTCCTACCTGAAATATTCTCAGCATGTTTTTTATTTTTTAATGTTTTTCTAATTTTGTGTTGTTTGTTTTTGTAGTAATATTATTATGTTTCTTATCTTATAGGTGTTGTCGAATGTTGTAAAGCGCTTAGAGCTTCTAAAGATTAGGCGCTATACAAAGTCCTCATTATATATATATATATATATATATATATATATATATATATATATATATATATATATATATATACGCACACACACACATACTGAACCACTGCCAATATGATCCTTTAAAAGATAATAAATGGGATATATATTTGACAGTGTTGAGAATGGGAGACTAGTCATGATTTTGCTAGAAATATGCTTGGCCAGCATTTATATACTGGGTTGTTCTATAGGACCTGCCCTGCAATGATACTAGTTAGCCTGACATATTCTTTATTATGAGAGACAGACAGACAGACAGAGAAAGAGAGAGACAGAGAGAAAGACAGACAGAGAGTTGAATAAGGGCTGAAGTTAGAACAGCAAGTGAAGTTTGAGACAGTTATCTGAAGACTGATGTGGTGGAGAATCGTGGTAGCTGACTGTTCCTGATTTTTCAGCATAGTTGGAACTATATTTTTAATCAAATGGCTTCGGGAAGACAAATCATTACATTACCATTCTTCTAAGGAGACTAGGATAGTGCAAAAGTGTGGTTCTGAAGATCTAAAACAATTGTAAGGTCAAGCTAAATGAGTACAAAAAAACAGGACAAATTGCACTGTGTATATTTGATGAAGCAGAAAACTGGCTTTTACTTACTCTCAGAGAAAATTCATAATGATATTATGTTTTCACAACCATTTTTGGAAAGGTTCTTCCCATTTGAGGTGTCACATCAAAATTGAGTGAGAGATCTATATTCATTGCTGTAGAGAAGAGATAGAAAGCAATATTATATGGAGAACAGAAAAATGAAAGAGATGAACCTGGGAAAATTAGCATAAGATATCTCTGCCACTGCAATCAATCCAAGTTTCAGATGATTTGTTTTATCCAAGGAGGCAAAGACAATAATACTATACACAGAGCATGGGTCATTCCTTGGAGGAGGTCAAGATGAAGAAACTCAAAGGAGATATCTTGAACTTAAAAGCTGAAATTTAAGAACATAGAGTAACTTAATCCCTAAATAAAGAAAAGAGCAGCAAGGGGAAGGAAAACATGATGGATTCAAGAAAGACAAGATGCCCACATAACATATGTGGTGGGTACAGCATAAAGCATCCGATGTGGAATTTGTAACATAAAATGCTTTCAACACAACAAAATTAGGCATATCAAGGTTTAATATCAACTGCTCCATAAACACTTTCAAAAGAAAAGGTAGGGGATGCATCGATTCTCAGGCCTCATACTGGTACTCATATCCACAGGACAAGGCAGTTAAAGCCTTATAAGGTTGTTGAACATGAGGAGCAGAAAGGGAAAGGAATTATAATTTGCATATAATAGCACTTTAGTAACAAGTATGTTAATTATTAAAATTCAGCAGGCAGACAAGTATTTCAGGCTTTAATTGATACAAGGGCTCTGAGTGTATCTTGCACTTCTGAGAGGGCATTCAGGTTATATAATGATCATCCTTAAGAAAATTTAAATTTTTAAATTTGCAGCAAGCAGATGGAAACAGCATCAAAGGGGTATCACTACTAAAGGAAAGGTAACACTACTATAGAAAAGTCATCATTTCTAGGAAAGGGCATCACTCCTAAAGGAAAAATAACACACAAGGGAAAATTCATAACTACAAAAGGAAAAGGCATCACTACTAAAGGAAAGGTAATCCTACTAGGGAAATGGCATCAATACTAAAGGAAAGGTAACACTACTAGGGAAAGTACATCACTGCTAAATGAAAGGGCATTACTACTAAAGGAAAGTTAACACTACTAGGGAAAGGACATCACTGCTAAAGGAAAGGGCATTACTAATAAAGGAAAGGTAATACTACTTTGGAAAGGGCATCACTATTAAAGGAAAGGGCACTACTAATAAAGGAAAGGTAATACTACTTTGGAAAGGGCATCACTATTAAAGGAAAGTTAACACTACTAGGGAAAGGACATCACTACTAAAGGAAAGGGCATCACTAATAAAGGAAAGGTAATACTACTTTGGAAAGGGCATCAATACTAAAGGAAAGTTAACACTACTAGGGAAAGGACATCACTACTAAAGGAAAGGGCATCACTGCTAAAGGAAAGATAATACTAGGGAAAGGGCATAACTACTAAAGCAAATGTAACTACTAGTGAAAAGGCATCACTACTAAAGGAAATGTAACACTACTAGGGAAAGGGCATCACTACTAACGGGAAGGTAACACTACTAGGGAAAGGACATCACTGCTAAAGGATATGTAACACTACTAGGAAAAGGGCATCAATACTAACAGAAAATATACAAGAGCTAAAAGTTATCTGCCCACCTAGGTGGTCAGGCAGAGTGATTTCTCCTTGATACAGGGATTGGCAGCAAAACCAGTGAATATTTCAGTTACTACTGGAGTGTAAGGTATGCTCTCTATATGGATGTAACTGGGGGAAGGCTGGGAGGGTGTATGTGAATTAGGATTGTGTAAGTATTCATTAAGAAACATATTTTACTAGAAAAAATTAGTTTCTTCTTGAAATACATTATCCAATCATAATAAATTAGAAGAATTGTTAATAGGTGGAGGGAGTTACAGCCCCTTACTGCAGAGATGAGAATTCTGATCCCTTAAGGTATGTGAGACAGCTCCTATGTAAGCCGACTAGAGAAGACTCCATCTGTCAGAGAGCAGCTTCAGAAAGGGATAAAATGTTCCCTCCTGCAAATCCAGTGGAAGTTGTGAAGCCACATCTTATGAAGCTGTTGAACAACCCGGGAAAGTGGCCTGTTACACTGCAGCTATAGGCCAAACCAGATCAAGTTGAGCTCTTTGGGATGAAAGATCTCTAAGGTAAAAACTGAAGAATGTGGACTTAGATATCCATCCCATGGCATCGATAATACCAGTTCGAAAATAATTCCAGTCAAAGGGGTGCTTGTGGCAGCTGCTCTAACCTCATGAGCTGAAATGTGTAACAAATTCATGTGAGTCGGGGTTATTTCTTGATATGCAGAGTGAATAATCCACTTAATCCAGGATGAGAGAGTTAGTGCTGTTAATTCATCCTGACATTGTTGAAGAGGTGAAAATAGACGTGATCTCACTCTATGCAATGTGTGATTTGGTTATGACATGTTGCTCTTGCCTTGGAGTGATGCTGCTTTCCACACCATGTGTCAGCAATTAAAATATGAGATCAATTGCTGCTGGATACACTGGTATTCTGTTCAAACAGGGATTAATACTAAAAAAGTGAGTGTTCTCAATGAATTAATGTCAGTTAAAAAGAAGAGGGATCATTCTTAACATCTGCACACAAAGGTCAGTCACAATAAATTTATTTAATCAGTAGCCAGCAGCCCAACAACCCATCTGAATATCAACACTGATACACACACACAAATCATGCCTTAGGCAACTGTTCTCTGCCAATAGTCACATAAAAAAATTAAAAAAAACAGGCAGAGTGAAACCTGTTGGTCTACATGTACCCAATCCACAGTGTA
This sequence comes from Sinohyriopsis cumingii, assembly GCA_028554795.2. Lineage (NCBI taxonomy): Eukaryota > Metazoa > Mollusca > Bivalvia > Unionida > Unionidae > Sinohyriopsis > Sinohyriopsis cumingii. The sequence goes on along the minus strand of CM068825.1, from coordinate 120,436,349 downwards.
ATATGGGCCTGGATACACCTGGACACTACAGAATAGTAGTGTTTAAATCAGTGGTACCTGCACATGCATGAGTAGAAAATAGTCAATAAAATTTCTGTGTAATGTATACCTAGTTGACAAATCAAATGAGTGTGTCAAAAAGCACTAAAAATTGGCAGCTGCTAATGCTAAAAATTGTATGGTCAGATCAATACAAATAGGATGTAGCTGGTCATTGAAGCCAGCTCAAAATCTTACAAGATATGAAAAGTAAATCAAGTTCTGAAAGACTAGTAAATCTTTAAAGTTCATGGTTTTTCAACCCAGTGAGAAATTTATGAAAAGGGAGAGAGCACTGCTTTGAAAATGGATGCAAAATGTAAACTGCTTACTGGGAGTTCCACTAATGTTAAATAATAGTACAATGCATAGTTTCAAGGTTTATTTCTGATAAAGAGTTAATATCGATAATCTAATTAAGTTAGCCTGTCAAATTCAGAGCTGAACAGTAAATTGATTCAAGGACAATAATGTCAGACCTTACACTGCTCATCTGGATTAGAATAAGAAGTACAGTGAGTGAAGACTGAATCAGATATGCATGAGAATTTAAATCACTCTGTGCAAACAGCAGTTTTATCCAGAGTGTTACATTTAAAGTAGAAGTCACATGGGTAATGTATGCATTTACTCATTTTAAATTCAATATATATTGTTTTTTTAAAATTTAACACTAACTGTCTTTAACAAAAGTCTACTCAATTCTGATTATTGAATGCGCTGCACCTTAACTGCCATCAAGAAACTTCCAGATGAAAATTATCTATCACTATGGACTTTTACAATGATGGCCATGTACTAAACTTTGTTCAAAATAAGACCGCGTCAAGTGTCATCGTTACAATCGAGGGTAGTAGGAATTTGTTTATCAATATGCATAGCTTTCACTGTGACTTCACAGTGCACGACATTCAAACCTGATTGTACTGGATCACACTTGTTGGTTCATTTTGTCCAAACATGTTCACATACTTTAACATTGATTTTGCCGTATGCACCTCTTGGGGCATCTAAATAATGACCTTCCAAAGGAATATGGATATATATGAATCCAAATTAGATGAATGATTGCCATCTAAAGCTATGTTGAATCAAATTCTTAAAAATGACACCCGTTACTGAAATGGTGCTAATGCCTACATGACCTGTGTGACTTGTACTATAATAAGTTTTGAAGTCTTAAACAAATGAGTTTTTATTGGTTTAATGGGTGAGTTTTGTCAGGAAATACCAGAAATTATACTATTTTACAAAATTTACCCGCTTCATTAAATTCTTTCATATATCGCTTCAGGTTGTTGTCATGCATCCATGTTGTTAACTCTCTGTTGGCCACAGCAATTTCTCTTTCAGACTTGATATAGTAAACAAGCGAACATAAGAAAATAATGGCCACAGCTAGCGTTATCTTTCGTTGATCTGTTGAACCTAATTCCATACTTCACAAGGCTTAGATCTAAATTTAAATTTGTTAAGATGGTTGTTTCTATGACGAAAGGTTATGGAAATCGTGTTTCAGATTCCATTTTTACTGCGGAAATGTTTATATGATTATAATGAACGGTGAGAAAGACGTATACAGAATTTTGAATAAGACAGAAGCGTTTGAATGTTTGTGATCAGATTGGTAAATATCATGGCCGATCAAGGTAGTTATGCTTTTTCCTTAATGCGTAGATTTAAGATCATCTGTTGTATAAAAAAAATTGAAATCCACCGTGAATTTTTAACTAATAATTGTGGTCACAGTGGGCTATTATTTGTGTTGTACTATCTTTTGTTTACCCGTTTCAGAAATCTCTCGGAGTTGCTTGGTGCCACCTATTTTCGGTGGGGTGTTAGTTTACGATTGAGGCACTACTGTATTGAGTTTTCTTTTTTATTTTTATAGAGTTGCATTAGTAGTAACAATTACACTGATGTGAGTATTTTGTTAATACTGTATCATCAGTGAAACTTGCCAGGAAATCATGCAAGCCCACATGACAGGTAACCTGGAGATGTTACTGATCCTGACCATAACCAACTTGTCCACATTTCATCATACATAAAGGTTAGATATAGTTATGACTCAATGGTAAATACTGCTAGATATGAATATCAGCCATAAGCATTATGATTTAGATAATGAAACATAGAAAATATATAAAAATACAAAATAAGATAGTTATATTACATAGTCAAATGTATAATATTAATGGTAATAATAATAATAATATTGAGGACTTTGTATACCATCTAATCTTTAGAAGCTCTAAGCGCTTTACAACATTAGATGACACCTATAACATAAAAAACATATATAATGATATTATTGCAACAACAAAAAAACACCATGAAATTAAAAAACATTAAAAAAACATGCTGAAAATATTTAAGGTATGGAACATTATTAGGTCTTTTAAGTTTGTTCTTGCAGTCGAAATAAGTGAGTTTTTAAAGAACTCTTGAATGGGATCACTGTGGCTTTGTGTCTAAGTTCAGTGGGCAATTCATTCCATGTTGTTAGGCCCTGGTATGCAAAAGACTGTTGTCCATATGACTTAATTTTTGTAGTGGGAATAATGAGTATACGATTGACAGAAGAGGAGTGTAAGTATCTTGCTGGTGTGTACACATGGGTGAGGTCAGATAGGTATGTTGGGCTGGAGTCCGTCAGTGAAACGTAGCACAGAGAACAAATTTTGTGTTTGACTGTGGATCGAATGGATAGCCAGTGTAGGGTACAGAGCAGCAGAGAGGTGTGCTCTGATCGTGGTACTCTAAGTATGATCCGAGCAGCTGTGTTTTGAACTTTTTGAAGTTTTTGGAGTAGATATTGAGATGAACCAGACAAAATTGAGTTACAATAGTCCAGTCTTGAAAGTACTAATGAACACACAAGTGTTTTAGTGGCATCCACTAAAAGATTTTTGTGAATTGAGCTGATGCATCTCAGCTCAAGATATGCAGCCTTGCATATGTTCATGACATGTTGGTGCAGTGTGAGAGTACTGTAAGAACTAGACCCAGTCTCCAAAGACGAGGATCTGGTATCCAAAGTGCAGCTGTCCAAGAAATTAGGTCTGTGGGATGATGAGTTCTTACAGTGGATTGCTGGAGATGGATCAAATGCACCCACATCAGCTAACAGCTAACAGCATTGTAATTGTCTTATTGTGCATCCTGTTTCTATATTCAAATTTGGTAACAACTATTTTTTAAACGTTGCTTTTGTTTGATAGTGCCATATTCCTTTTCAACAGAACTGTTTTCCTTGGCCATGTTTGGTTTTAGTTCCTGGTGGCTTTGAATCTTCAGAATACCTCTACTCTACTTTGGGAATGAGAAGTAGTGTGTCATCAGACATTGCATATACATAAAAGAGTTTTCAGTTGGAGTTGCAGTGAGTTGCAAATGATTATTTTAAAATGCAAACTGCATGTTAGTTATTAATTTTTCATCTCAAACAGATTCCTGAGTGGTCTTCAGAAACAGTTGCCATTATTCATATGTCACATGGTTTCTATTATTTCTTGAAATATCACATGATACACAATCAGTAGACTAAATTTACCAAAATCCATCTGATGAACTGGCTACTTATTTTTCACCACAGGTCACTGTGCAATTAGCTGGCATTAGACTGTCAGGCAATTTCACATGCATGGTACTATATATATACTCTCATTTTGTTTTTGTTGCAAACTATTATAAAATATCTTTACAACATAATTTCATCGAGCTGATGTTTTGTTTATTATGTTAATATCTCAATGAAAAGTTGCAAATAATTGTATCATGTAAATTTCTACAACTTTACAAAATTTAAAGGAGGTCTTTACGCCCTGTCATTTTTTGACCTACACTTCTCATGATAGTGTAGAAATTAAACTGTGGCTTTTTGTCCTGTGACTGTGTCATACATTCACTGGCCCCACTCATTCCTATAGTTCTCAGTATTGATGCACTTAAGCATTTCCTTTCACCTGGTCAAAAGTATACTCCTTTCATAGTGACACCCCTGATTACATTTGAAAAATCAGCTACTTTAGTAAAGCATGCTTATCAAATGACATTTATATGTTCCTACCTGCTTCAACCAGACAACCTCTTGTCGGAAAGCTCTTGTTGTTGATGTTATAGGGTTTGACGCCATTTTTCAGCACAAGATAGGCTATACATGGCGGCCAGTATTAATGGTGGTGGAAGAACCCGGAAAGAACCACTGACCCACGAGAAGCTACCAGCAAGCTTTCTCACATATCCACATCGGCCAAGTCCGTGACTCAAACCCACACAGAGAGAGGTGAGATGGCATTGATCCCTGACGGAGAGCGCTTTAGACCACTTGGCCACTCGGGGCCCCCAAAAAGCTCTTGTACTATTTCACTTGTTTTTATGCACATCACACTAGTCTGCTTTGCCTGTTACACCACAGTACATATGCATCTTCAGTAGTACAAAGCTATCATAAGTTTATTGGAAAAATTACTTAAGAAAGTTTGACATAGCATTCCTAAAGTCTTTCTAATATTTATCATAATTTTGGTTCGGTACATATTTTGTCTGAAAGGCTAAAAGAATAAAAATTAGAAAATTCATGATGGTATTATAACAAAATTGTGTACTTGTAGTGAAAAGAAAAGATTTAGCCTATGGCTTATTTTTTTAAAACTTATGGTCAGTGTGAATATCAAGAACCTCAATCATTCAATGTAGTTTTTGAAACTTCAAAATTGTTGTGCATCCCTCTTAACTTATTTCTCTAGCAGTGCAAATAATCAGAGGCAAAAGACATAAAGTTACATGAGAAGGTATATTTTCAATTTATTATTGTTCTTACCATTACCAAATAAATAACAAAAAAATGATCAGAAGAAATTAAGTAACAAGATTCTCTCAATGGATGATTGAAACTTTTCTGTTAGGGTAAACTTGCATACATGTATATATGAGATAGAAATCCTAATACTTGGATTTCAATAAACATATATATAGAGGATGCTGATTTAATTATGAAAGTTATCATAAAAGTTTGTTTGTTGTAAATTTGCACAAGTTATAATGATAAAGAACCGCCTCTGATCAGTAACAACAGATCCACATAAAACTTTATAAATCTGTACACCATTTTAAACAGCAGTGCAACTGATGCAGTTATTTGCTGTTAGTCACTTTGCTACCACATGTTAAATATCAGCTGGACGCATTATGTTGGGATGTTGACTTCCCCTATCCAAATAGCTAGTAAGGATTTTTGTGAGGGCTTACTGATTGAAAAAGGAATAAATGGATTAAGACAAGTTAGTCCTAACTGCACAAAACACTTGTAACTAATCATCAGTTCTTCTAACAGAAAATGTCACACCTGTCTGTACACTTTTGTCTGTCATTATATCAAAGATCTCATATGGTCTGTCATTATATCAAAGATCTCATATGAATTCCTGTAGAGACTTGTTACGCATTTCCATTAAAAAGGACTGATGACCATTTTACTATTAATAGTAGTACTGGTGTATATAATTTGAGCTTGTGTTATTCCTATGGACATTTTCTTTTTTTTATACTTCAATTTCATGTCATTGTTTGGTTAATTGTTATGGGTTTAACACCATTTTTCAGCACATTATAGGCTAAGCATGGCAGTCAGTTTTATTTGGTGGAGGAAGAACCTGGGAAATCCCTAGCAAGAATCACCGACCCACAGGAAGCTACTGGCAAGCTTTCTCATATACCCATGTTGACCAAGCCCAAGACTCAAACCCACATGGGTAGGTGAGATGTCAGTGATCTGTAAAGGCGAGCACCTTGGACCACTCAGCCACCTGGGTCCCCTATTTCAGGCCACAAATAAAATATACACTTGTGTCAGACTTTTAATTACCAGGACCAGGGACCATATCATAAATCTGTTTCAGTTACTTTTTTATTTCAATAAAATCACAAAAACAACAAATTCAGTTAAGAAATATATCATAATTGTTTTTTGTGGAGATTCTGCCAATTTAAATGTTTTCTCATCTGAAATGATTTGTGCAATCATGCACACATTTTATTAACTTAATTTTCATAATAGCATATCGCGTGTGTTCAGGTGAGAGGTGATATTGAAAAGAATAAAATCACTAAAATAACATTTTTTTGTCATAAATATTAGTAATGCTTCCTTTCATACCAAAATTATAGGTCTAGTGAGATTTTGGGGAATGAAATGTTAATGCTGAATTTGTTGATACAATTTTTGCAGTTAGCTCTTTGTTCAGAAGGTGACACTTTTAAAAGTTCTGGTCACAGGTAGACACTAGGTAGACACTAGTTTATGCATTCAAGTTTATTAAATTTTTGTACTGAAATAAGAATATTACCTTTTTTTGCAGTACAATACTGTCACATGGTTTTACAGTGAAATGCCCATTTCTTCTAAAGACCAATGAGAAAGCATAATGTTATATCATAGGCATTAAGTTAACCATGCCAGAGTTAGAAGAAATGAATACCTCCTGTCATTATGTTGATTGAAGATGAGCATTCATGAGTCGTGGTTTTTTCAAGGATTTGTCATGAAGTGTTGGTTGATTAATTAGATTAATTAATTAATTAAAGGGACTTTGATTAATTAATCAGATAATGAGTACTTGAGACTGGTGGATTTTCATGGTCTTTTATAGAAATCAGTCACCCAACACTTATGTGTTGATTATATGGAGATAATTCAGACTCCTTGCTGTTGGTATGCCTTTGGACAATATAATAATTGGTTGTTTGTTGCTGGAAAATATCCAAACTTGCATTTGAATTTGTAACATTTTCATTTATTAATAATATTTTAGGGTTGCCTGACTGGGCTTTTATATTGGGAAAATGGTTGGCTGGTATTAACTTTTAGTTGTCCAGTATTACCAGGCAATGGATTTTTCTACGGCAGAAAACTGTATCCTAAGCTCTTATATTAATTGTCACTACTGACATTTAAAAAAAATGTGTAGATCAAAAAGATTGACAAAACTTTTATTCTGACTGAAATGATATGTCACTGGACTTGCATTGAGATGTATTAACAAAACAACAAATCATAACTTTGTTTGCGCATGTTCCCAATACTTTGAAAGACATATGTGGAGTATATCCAACATTCTCAACATGATTTAAATGGATAGATATTTGATATTTTTAAAGTACAAAAAAGCAACTTATTACTGCTTCAGTCATTAACAAACTGTTTAATCCCTCAGTCTTCCAAGTAAAGATGCCTTTGATGTTTGCTTTGTGTAGCAGTTTTAAAGAAGCAGTTTAATTTTTGCATTTCAGAGCTTTTAAGAGATGATGGAACAGAGATAAAAATTGGAGATAGAATTGAAAGTGATGGATACTTTGGTACAGTTCTGTATATAGGACCAATAGCAGGAACTAAAGGTAATTTCAAAAGGATTGTCACAGTCAGTAATTCGGAATAATGTATTCATCCACTTTCAGAAGGATTGTCAAAGTCATTCATTTTGAATAATGCATTCATCCATTTTCAAAAGGATTGTCCCAGAGTTCCCATCATTGCCGACAGCTTAGGTACAGATTTCCCATCACTGCAGACAGCATAGACCCAGATTTCCCCTCACTGCAGACAGCATATATACAGATTTCCCATGACTGCAGACAGCTTAGGCATGGATGTCCCATCACAGCAGACAGAATAGATCCAGATTTACCATGACTGCAGACAGCATAGACCCAGATTTCCTATCATTGCACACAGTCTAGGCACAGATTTACCATCACTGCAAACATCATAGACCCAGATTTCCCATCACTTCACACAGCATAGATCCAGATTTACCATCACTGCAGACAGCTTAGGCACAGATTTCCCATCACTGCAGACAGCACAGATCTAGATTTCCCATCAATGCAGACAGCTTAGGCACATAATTACCATCATAGCAGACAACATAGATCCAGATTTTGCATTACTGCAGGCATCATAAACCCAGATTTTCCATCACTGCAGACGGCATAGACCTAGATTTCCCATCACCGCAGACAGCTTAGGCACAGAATTACCATCATAGCAGGCAACATAGATCCGGATTTACCGTCACTGCAGACAGCATAGACCCAGGTTTCCCATCACTGCAGGTAGCATAGACCCAGGTTTCCCATCACTGCAGACAGCATAGACCCAGGTTTCCCATCACTGCAGGTAGCATAGACCCAGAATTCCCATCACTTCCAACTGCATAGACCCAAATTTCCCATCACTGCAGGTAGCATAGACCCAGAATTCCCATCACTTCTAACTGCATAGACCCAAATTTCCCATCACTGCAGACAGCATAGACCTAGATTTCCCATCACTGCAGACAGCTTAGGCACAGAATTACCATCATAGCAGGCAACATAGATCCAGATTTACCGTCACTGCAGGTAGCATAGACCCAGAATTACCATCACTTCCAACTACATAGACCCAAATTTCCCATCACTGCAGACAGCTTAGGCACAGATTTCCCATCACTGCAGACAGCACAGAATTCCCATCACTGCAGTCACTGCAGACAGCTTAGTCACAGATTTCCCATCACGGTAGACAGCATAGATCCAGGTTTACCATCACTGCAAACAGCATAGGCCCAAATTTCCCATCATTGCCTGCCAATAGCATATACCTATATGGCAGATCTAGGTCCATGCTCTTCAGCATTCTTAAAAGGATAATAAATCTTTGATGGATAAGGCTTAATTCAGTATCATAAACTGTGATGACCCTATTTAAATCTGATTAGTTGCAAACCTGGAGTGAAATATCCAGTTATTTAAAAAATACTGATTGGAGCTTTAGTGTTCTTGTTTGGAGGGGGGATGTTTGCTAAATTTTGTTATATATATGAACTTATATGAATAGTTGATTTGTTTAACTTTTGTTTTGATTTGTTTTGTTTAGCTATTAGATCACATAACCATAAGGCCGGGTGAACTTACAGTATTGTCCTATGCCTATTGTATATTGTGTATCTCCTATTTACAATAGCTATTTGCAGTTTCTCAAAACTGCTTGACCAGTTTGCACATTATTTTACAGGATGCATTCTAGCATCATGGCTCCACGTGGGCCTCTTGTTTATCTCAAGCTTTTGAAAAGCTTTAATGATCACAGTTATATTTATGTGAATATTTTTTTTTCCAGGTGTATGGCTTGGTGTAGAGTGGGACAATTCAAACAGAGGAAAACATGATGGATCACACCAAGGGAAAAGATACTTTCAAACAAGGTGGACAGAAGACTAAATCATTCATTTCCTGTTTTCTGGGTATCATTTAATAACGAAAAATAGCTCAATAAAGTCTCTATTAATTGCAAAGTGTTGTACATCTGTGAATTTAACATTCCATCTTTACAGTAAAATCTAATAATTTACATAGTATCATCTACATTGATAATTGGAATTGGAATTGGTAAAATCATAATTCTCAGAATTATATAAAGCAACAGTTAATGGCACTTTCAGTGGAGCTACCATAACAAAAGGTCTAAGAATCATATAAAAATATTATAGATGTATTTGATGATATGATGATTTAAATGGTGGCTAACTTACTCAGATATTAATTTGACCTGATCTGTTGATGAATTTGGTTGTAAAACTAAAATTTAATTTTAATTTAAAACTACAATTAGGATTTTGAAATCATGAAATACAAGTCATTTCTTTTATTTCAGAAGTGCTGGAACTGCATGAATTTTCAGCTTAATCATTTATACTCCAAAGCAAAGATTATTTGAAATTGTGCATACATCCAAATTTTTTGTTGTTTTTCAAATTTAAATTTTGGATAAGAAACATGCCCTGTAAATTGTAACTTATCAGAGGCTCATGGACAAATTTTTTCAGCCCTGCAAACAGCTTACCAACTTTCATTATCTTCATCATCTGTATCACAGCTCTCTTTGGTGTCATCTTCATCACCATTGCCATTGGTTATCTTCATGATATGTATCACTGCTCTATTTGGTGTCATCTTCATCACCATTGCCATTGGTTATCTTCATGATATGTATCACTGCTCGATTTGGTGTCATCTTCATCACCATTGCCATTGATGCCATCATGATCATCTAGATCAGTGTAAACATATATGCAGAAGTATATTATTGAATGTTAAATACATGCCAATATTTTATTCAGCCAACCCACATCAGGATCTTTCATCCGACCAAATAAAGTCAAGGCCGGTATAAACTGTTTGAAAGCCATCATTAGCAGATATGGAAGGACAGAAGATGAAAATGCGGGTGTGATCATTGAAGATTTATATGTTTTAAGTGCCAACAAGAAACAGACTGTTGTTGAAATGGTTGGAGCAAAAAAGACGAACGAGAAGCAAAGGTATGAGGACTACAGGAATAATAATTAGCCCCACCCCCGATATGTTTCCTATTGCACTAGTTTTAAAGTTAGGGTAAGTAGGTAAGTTGTAATTTATTAAAAGAAATTATATGTATTATAATGTTTAGTATATATAATGTACTAAGCATTTCAACCACGGCTTAACCAGATCAATTACACAATTAGATGCACAAATCAATTTCGGGAATTTTCTTTTTTTCACACCAGGCAGGAAAAAGTGCTAGGGTCGGCAGTGGAAAATGGATGGTCAGCCAACAGGAAACAAACTTATATTTTTGGGCTTATTAGAACAGGAAAACAAAATCTGTCTTGTCCCAAAACTTACATATTCCAAATTAATGCCATGGAAGTTCTGTCCCTACAGTTGTTGGGATCTGAGAAACTATCATTCTACTCCCACCCACCCCAGCAATACATCTTGGAAAAAGAATGTATTATCAACAAAAAAGAAACTGAATAAATATAGGGGAACTTCGAAAAGTGCAGTTGTCCTAACTGTATCCCTGAACTCTGGGAGAGATCGGATGTAAAATGAAGAGGTTGTTACTCCTGTAATGAAAAAGAAGAATAATTATGCAGTAAGAATTATCGTAATTACAGTCATGTGAAAGAAAATAATAAAGTGATCATAAATTATTCAAGACCTTGGGAAATCTTTGTGATTTATGGCCTGCTGTAAATAGGGCCTTTTTGTGGAAAATCTTTGTGGGTTCAGGCCATATTCTAACTCTGGACTTATGTCACCATGAACTTTGATAATAAACAAGATCTTATCGGCTAGACTTCTTACTTTTAAAGAGGTCCTATTTCCGATCTTAATTTTAACAAACTTTAAAAATGGGTTTATATTACCATGCTTTATGACAAAGTTGATAATGAATGAAATAAATGCATATTGTAAGTGACTGCTACTTCCTGTCTGCTAAGGGGAGTTCATTGAAGAAGTTCCTCTCAACAGCAAAGTCAATTCAACAAAAATGTTTCATGAACATAACACAACATAACACAAGAATCAACATGGAAAGATGTTATCTTTAAAAAATATTTGTTTGGCTTCATACACATATACTCCATGTTTTTTCATTGGTTGAAATAGTGATAATTATTTAGAAAATTATACAATTCAAGGGTTCATTTATGTTTGTGCCCTTTTGTTTGCCTGTTGAGAAAGACTCCAAATAAAGACACAAGTTCATTATTGTATGTTTTAATCTGACTGAATTGAGTGCATCAGAGCTTACTGAATAGAATGTGCTCATCCCCAATGAACTATAGAAGGAAGAATTTCATTGGCTAACATCCCCAAAGAACTATAGGATGATAAATTTCATTGGCTAGCATACCCAAACAACTATAGGGTGATAGATTTCATTGGCTAACATACCCAAAGAACTATAGGATGATAAATTTCATTGGCTAACATCCCAAAGAACTATAGGTTAAATTTCATTGGCTAAGAGAAATGTCTTACTGAATTTGCCCCCTCCCCTTTCCTCGCACATGCACACACAGTAACATGGGTACTGATTGAGAGCACATAGTTGATAATCATTGATAGACATGTAAAGTTGCCACATCAAATGCTCTTTGGTCTTTAAATACATGACAGTACTCATCCAGTCAGATTTAGCACACTGCATCCATTGATTAATCAGTCTGGGCAAACTGGCAGACCTCGTCCACTATCCTTATGATAATGGCTGTACAGGAATAAACTTCAAAGCATTGTAATCTATAGAACATTTGTATGTGCAATTTGATACACTGTATAAACACTCTGAGCTTTTAGACTTTAGTTACTTAACTATATAAGTTTTCAGCAGCAAAAACAGTTCTCCAGTTGAGAAATTGTGACAGATCAGTGACAGGGTATAATGGCAGCTAAAGACATGGGGTTGTTAGGGAGGATGCAAGTAGGCTGAAAATAATGCCATCCTATAATTGAATTAATGAATCATCAAACATTTTTTATCTTGTGTCAGCATGTTTTTTGTATTATTGATGACATTAAGTTGACTGTGACTTCATTTGCATATAAATATAAATGAACCACATACCTGCAATCTTTGAACAGCAATTGTCATTGACAAGAACTTGATTATGTCCATAATAGTTTATTTACTACAAAATACAAGCAATGACAAACTCCATATTTACTAAATGCCTGGTGATAGTTCTTTGAAGCAATGACAAAATGGAGAAACAGACATTTGGAATTACATAATGTAATATTGGCATGCATTTTTTGCATGTGAAATGGTACTGACCATACATTTTCTAACTTTTTTCAAGCCAAAATTGATATGGTAACTGCTGATAGCTGAAACTGATTGACAGAGATTCTTACAGACATAATTAATATGGGATTATTCAACATGTAGTTCTGTATAATTTGACTCCATGGATCACAGGAGGTTTGAGAAATTGTCTGTGAAGGGGGTGCATTTTCATATGCAGGGAGAAGCTATTGAGATTGTAACATTCTCTGCTCAGAGAGAAAGTAACCCTCCATTGCCACTGGATCTCATACTACATAAGGTCCAAGGAGCTAAACAATTAACACCAATATCTTCAAACAAATAAAATCACTTTACTCATATAAATATAGACATCGCAAGATGTAGCAAAACATTCCACTCCCTACTGCATTATAATGCAGTGCTAGTTGGTGCTGAGTCTATGACAATATTAATGAGGTGATCTTGCATCTGGTTGGCTGAGCTTTTAATCTAAATGGAGGCCATATTTCTGGCCATTTCTGATCCAATGTTGAATACGAGATTTGAATGTTTTCAGTAATGACCAAGATCCACAGATAGTTTATGAGATGATCTTGCGTCTGATTGGCTAAGCTTGTTGCCAATGTAAAGACCACATTTCTGATCTGATTTGGATCAAACTTGAAAAATGGTGTTATATAATAATCACTGACAAGTTTGATAATGGGCAACTTGCATGGATATTTGTGAAGTGATCTTGTATCTATTTTAGCAGAGCTTGTCAATACACTAGTGACTGTTTACATTCAGAGTTTCATTGAAGTTGTTAAATAGTCTTGTTTCATCAGTTTGATTCTGAGCAAGATCACCACATATTTTTTTAAAATAATCATATATTTGATTGGATGAGCCTATTACAAGTATGGAAACCAAATTTAAAATGAATTTTGCTCAAACTTGATAAATAAGCTTAAATCACCATTGAATTTTGGTGATGTCTTAGATGCATGCATATTAATGAGGTGATCTTGCATCAGATTGGCTGAGCTTGTTAATAGGCTTTATTTATCAAATATTTTCAATAAAACTTGGTAAATAGGTATATATCAAAATCTTTAGACTAGTAAAATAGGTCCAATTGACTAGCCCACATAGGTGGAAAAGTTGGACACATGATACACCAATCATAAGGCTGAGTATATCATGTATCCATCCATCAATCCATCCATCTATCCATCCAACCAAATTTCATTTCTGCACAACAACTTGAGTTTATTAATACCAGATGTTGTAAATAGCTTGCATTTGTTGAAAGGAAAAAGTCCATCTATTTAGGGGTAAAACAGCTAAAGGTCAAGGTAACTTAACTGAAAGCAGAACAGTGTTTTTGACAGAATAATATTTCATGTAGTTCTACTTTTTCAGACCAGACTTGAGGGTGGCTTGCACTAAATGTAAATAGGAAGCCAATTGATTAGCAGTCAAAGGTTATTGTCAATGAGATAGAAAGATTAAAAAGAGTTTCTGTACCATACATTTAGTTCTACATCACAGACCTAGATTAAACATTGTGAATGTATAGCATTATAGAAAGGTCGAAGTCTATTGACATTAACATCAAAATGTTCAAAGGTCAAGGTTTCCATGTCCTAAAAATGAAAGTTGTTTTTATTGCACAAACTTCTATGTCCAACCATGTATCTTCATCATATTGTGTGGATGATTTACACTTTAGGTTAGAGAGAAATCTATTGAGTTTGGGGTCAAAAGGCCAAATGTCAAAGTCATTGTGATTTAAAAGGTTTCTGCATAATAACATTAGTTCTAGACCACCTATCTCGGCCAAAGATTTTGGTGGGTTTAAAGTAAACAATTTTGTAAAAAAAATAATTGGCAGTTATTAGTCACTGTTGACACTGTTAAACTCATCTTTTGTCTTGTCTTATTTGATTTGGATGTGAGTAAAACTTGAGTAATTTAGTTGGGAATGTGGTCTCAGGGATCAAATTTTAAAAAAATATTTCCCTTTTAAACCACTGTAGCATATTTTTGGCTGTGTTAGTCAATACTTTTATCCCTTGAAGGAATGACCTTCGACTTATGCTTCCCTTGACTAATAAGTATATGTATAAGAAAAATGTGGATTTTAAAATTATTAATCTATTCAAAAAAATAATTTGTGACTTTGAGTTATTGTAGATATTCAGTCCTATGGATTTACACATGGGAATGTCTGTCCATGTTGGTATAATTTGAATGAGTCTGAAAACTTTATTGAAAATACTTTTTTAAGTGTTACCAAACAATCTTAAAAATTATTAGTACCTTTCTGGATGTTTTCTTGTACATTTTTTAGCAAAATCAATCAGCTATAGGTAAATTAAACGGTGCTAATCCATGTGTGTGTGTGTGTGTATGTGTGCTGTTATTTAAAAAGAATTATTAACATTGAACTTTATTTGCATAAACTTTCAGCAAGTACACCAAACAGTATTCATTAAAACTTAATTGGACATGGTGAACTTTTGGGGCAGTGGTGGTGGTGGATGATCTTATCTTTTGAGGTCAGAATTTTGCCTTTTAGTTGAATTCAGTATAAAAATGAATGAAGGGAATAAATAATAGAAGAGTTAGCCCTTTGACGTACACTCCAGATGAATCCATATCCAGAATAATACATTAATCAGATTGGGTACTTTTCTCGGATTGACACCAGTGACACGGTATGAATCACACACCATCCTACGTTTTCTGTAAACTATCATAAAGTTATAGACATCTGAATTGGTGCTGCATTCAACAGAAAAGAAGACACTATGACAACATATTGCACATTGTTGCTTTTGTCAGAGAGAGACACAAACAGAGAGATACAGAAGAGGGACAGAGATAGAGAAACAGACAGAGAGGGAGACAGAGAGATACAGAGAGAGAGAGCAGGAGACAGAGGGAGACAGAAACACAGAGAGGAAGACACTGAGAGAGACAGAGATACAGGGAGACAGACACACAGAGGGAGACAGGTAGACAGACAGAGAGAGACAGAAAGACAGAGAGAGAGGAAGACAGAGACAGGGAGACAGATACAAAGAGAGACACAGAGTGAGACAGAGAGAAACAGTCAATCAAATTAATCACCAGCTGTACTATCTGATCAGTTAGAAATTGAAGAACAAGTGATTGCTGACTCTGCATCATTCCAAGACATTGCTGGAAGTGCCAATGTATTGACTGGTACAGGAAACAACGGTACATTTGTTAGTGTCAGGTGATTGTCTCCCCTACATCTGCCACAAAGCTCAAATAATGGCATGGAATGAATGGAAGAATGTCTTATCTGATTTTGGTAGCCCATTGGCTATAAGTTTCTTGCATGTCTGAGCATGGCCTCTGGGCCTGTAAGTCTGGGGGCATGGGATATTTGTCACATCTTGATGGTCCATATGGGCATCCTACCACTCCATACACTGCCACTCCATTTGCAAACCAGCCAGTCCATTTGTCTGATGAGCCATGGCACATACCAGCAGACCATTCTGTGGTATGTAGAGCCATATGGGAATCCATATAGGCAGTCTGTCCATTTCACAACACATTCCACCCATAGAAGTTCCTTAGCTGACTGTCCATCCAGCACATTCCTCACCCATTAATACCAGCAAGACAAACTTTGGCATATGCCCCACTGCCTCATCCATGCCCTCTTAGTGTTTTACTTGGACATGAACAACCCTTACAGTGAATGCAAGTATATAATCTCAAGCAGCTGTGCAAGAAATTTACCATGTTATTAGCCAATTTTCAAGTTGTGAAGATAGCAAAGGCTTTGGTCTAGTTGGACAATGAGGATAATCAACCTTACTGTCATATACTTCAGCAGTCAGTGAAGACCAAGTAGATTACAGATTGCCTGTCTGAAGTGGTCCAGAATCTCAGTAACTCCAAGGCTTTTTTCTGAGCATCTTCTTGTCATGCTAGTGTCACATGCACTTGTTGACTTTTAGCAGATGGCTTGGACAAAAACATTATGGCAATCAGCATGAAAACGATGCTGATTTATAAGGTGGATAGGAATTTATCCAGTAAATCAGCCCCCAAACCTAACCTCATGAAGATTGTGGCTGATGAGCTTGGAGTGTTCTCTGGAAGCCTTACATTCAGATATCATGTATCTATCCAAGACATAATGTAAGCTGTTGGTTGGTATGTGCAGTCAACTTTTTTAAGCTTTTATCAGCATCCTCTCACTTTGCAGAGATGAGAATTGAACATAATAAATCAGTGGCAGTTACCCAGTTTGATGTCAGCACAATCTCCCCATGAGACTGGGGACAGTGCTTTCACTGGATTCACCTGGAACATTTTAGTTCGGTAAAGAAAAATCATTATTTTCTCTTGTTTGGGTACTGTTGCTACATGATCATTGCTTGCACTGTCCTCATATATGGAGAACAGATTATCCTACAATTGGGGAAATTCAGCCCTTCTTTCCTTGAAGATAATGATAGGATACTCTTGCATTTCTTGCCTATTCTCCTAACATGAATGTGCTTGAGAAATGTATTTGATGTAGGAAGTACATTTTTTTGTAAATTATTTTCTTCCAAGAATACATACCCAATAATATAACTATTAAACTCTCCCACCCTACCCCACCCCACAAATGTGAGCATCCATGTTGATGTATATACTCAGTTTAAACTAGTAAACATCCCGTTGATGGATAGCCACCTTGAGGTGGCAAGGGGAAGTATTGGATAAGAGTTTTTTCCCTTTGCATGTTATGTAGATGGAAAAGAGAAGTTTCATCATTAGAAGATTGCTATATTCAGGAGGTAGCAATGTTTATTTACAAATTTTATTGTCACTGGGTAAATAGTCTCAGAGATGCAAAATTTACTAAAACATTTTCATTCCACAAACTTTCAGGAACAGTGGTTGATTTTTCATATCATTTGTACAGTAACACATATTTTCTGTAGAAACTTATTCTAGATGCTTTTTCACGTCTGAAATTCATACGACAACTTACAAGAATGTTAAATTAATGATGGAGTAGTACATTGAATTGAGAGCATTTTTTCATAACATTATGCGTACAGATGTAAAAGCTTGTGCTGACGAGAACAGTTCTAATTGACTGCTTTGACTAGAAGCACCGAGGCTTCTTTGGGAATGATGCTATGCAGTGAATTATGATTATAAATCAAGGAAACTTTAATTAATTAATTTTATTTGGATGGATGTAACAAATTCATTTTGAAACATGTTACAAAAGATCACAAAAGAAATAAATCACTAGATATTATTTGTCATATATATACAACAGTTTGGTTCAATTAAGAGCTTATTGGTTGTGCAGTGACTCGGCTCCACCCTCTCTAACTCTAATTGTACAACACTGGTAAACTAGTGTTTGTCAGAATGCTTGAATTTGATCGGTGTTTCTTATTTGTACATGTTTGAATTTTTCTTTTGATTTGTCAGGTTCTTAGATTATTTTCATTGTTACATATTGATGCCAATCATGTCCTTCACATTAAAATTCACAAAATTTGGGGAAATCAAATTTAAAATGGAGTGGTTGGTCACCTTTTTTGCCTCATTTCAGTTGCCCTATTTATGTTCCACAATGGTAGTGGTAGGGTATATAGTGCTTCCCTTGTCTACTCATCCACTTGTCTGGACATCATACCTTGGTTCAAGTTTTGCCTTTAGGTGAGATTTCAGGTGTTATACTTATGCAACCATGTTCCTTGAATACATTTCAAAGTTCTTAATATGTTTTTTTTTGTACCACATAAATCAATAACAATTCACTAATGTATTAAATCTCATTTTTCAGCCAGCTAGATTTACTACAGGAAGTTTCCTTGAGGGATATGCTGGTCTATGGAGCAGGTGTTACACCTGAAGAACTGTTACGGACTATGCCCAATATTGAAGACCTGGATTTGTCTAAAAATCTTATTCCCTCCTGGAAAGTAGTAGCCAGCATTACAGAGCAACTAAAAAATTTACAAATTTTAAATGTCAGGTTAGTTTAAAATTAACTTTACTTTTTAGTCTGTTGTCCATGGTCAGCCTATCCATTAGCAGAAATTTATCACTACTTATCCTAAACTACTTCAAGGATTGGTATGAAACTTTACACACATGTACATTCCATGGCTTAGATGGTCTCAAATGAAAATGGTGCCACTTGGGCATCCAGTATGGCCACCACAGCAGCCATATTAAAAATCTTGTTATCACAACTCCACCTAACGGAAAATCATACAAACATTGGATTTTCGCTCCAAGACTTAACATGATGTCTAGTTGGTCTTAAATGAAATGATACCACTCGCACATCCAACATTTATGCCAAAGTGACCATCTCAAAAATGTTGCTATTGCTACACCTCCTGAACAGAAACTTATATTGACCTGAGATTTTTACAGATGATGTAAAGTTTGGTTTCGATGAAACTGTTGCCAATCTGACCTCCAATATGGCTACCATCTTTAAAATCCCACCCCAGTTACCTCTAAATCTAAAGTCATATCAGCATAGGGTGTTAAGTTTAGTTGATACTAAATGAAAGTTGTCCCACTTAGCCAATATGGTTACAGTGGCTATATTCAAAACTTGTTATCACTTTTGCTCTTGAAAAGAAGGTCATGTTGATATGAATTTTAACTAGAAGACTTTTTATAATGTTTAGTTGGTTTTAAAGAAAATTGGATTGATCTTACATCTATTATTGCTGACCCTGGCAGCCATCTTTAAAATTTTGTTATCAATGGAAAGTCACAAGATTTCAATAGAAGAGTACTTAACAGTGTCTACTTAGTCATAAACAAATTTGGTGCTGATGTTACATCCAGTATGGCTGCTATGATAACCATCTTAAAAATCTTTTTATTCTTCAAGAATATCAGAGATGGTTTCAACACGTAGCAGTTAAAAAGAAGTAATGGTTGTATCTTGAATTCCTTGAAATTCATTTTGCCAGTAGAGCATTAGTCCCTTCAGGGGACTCTTGTTCATTAAACAGAACTATATAACACACAGTGATAATATGGGAAAAACAATGAATGTATACTACAGCAAAATCCATACAGGTCAAGCATTTACTAATCTTAAATATTAATTGTTGATTTAAAATTTAATACAAATTTTGTTTAACCAAAGTCTATGAAATCCTGATTATTGAATCCTCTGCACCTTAACTGTCATCAGGAAACTTCCAGATGGAAAGTATCGATCGCTATGGACTTTAACAGTGGTGGCCATGTACTAAACTGGGTCAAGAAAAGAGCATGTCAGGTCTAATCATCACAATATATGGTAGTACAAATTTGTTTATCAACGTGAGTAGCTTTCATTGTGACATCACAGTGTGCAACATTCAATCCAGTTTGTACTGGATCACACCTGTATGTTGATCTCATCCAAAAATGTCCACATACTTAAAATTGATTTTACTTTGTGTGCTTCTTTTGGTGTGTATATAATGACCTTCCAAAGGAATATAGATATATGAGGATCCAAATAAAGTGAACAGTTGAAATTTAAAGGTATGTTGAATCAAATTATAAAAATACTGAAATAATCAATGTTGGACGCATACATGACCTATATGATTTTAGCCAGTATCAGTTTGAATGCCGAACATGAATAGATGACGTGTCCTTTCCTGTTTTTACCAAACACAAAGTGTCTTTCGTGACATCCAGTTCTTGGGATTAGGATGGGGTATGACACACTGATCGATGTAGCCAGTCCATAATTCTGATATGTGAGATGGATGGTTAAAATTGAACACAAATTTAGCTTGGATTGATAGAAGGTGTCTTATACAATGGTGTTGTTTGGAAGCAAAGCCTAATATCTAGTTACCTTTAGTGGTGGTAACTGGAGGTAATAAGCAAGAGTTATTGCCCTTTGCTTTTATGATCTAGAGAGAAAAGATGAATTTTCTTTTTTAGTTTTGCTGGATTCAGGAGGTAGTTGGCTTATATCCCAGATGTTACGGTGATCATGTGATGTATTCAAAAGAGTATCATAATTTACTAAAACTTTTCTTTCTGCAAATCTTTTTCTAAGAAATATAAAACTTGTTAGCATGTTATGATTGCAAGAAAAGTTACACTAGCATTTTGCAGTTATCTGTAATTTGTGGTGAAAATCAGCATATAGGAGTACAAGTTTCATCATTTTAATTTGCTTTTTTATCAAACAACAGTGAAGTTATGTTGGGAGATGTAGCATTTTGCCTTTCTGTTTGTGTATTTGTTCATTCATTTATTTATTATTTCCCCAATCTCTTGGACCTAAATATTTTACTGATAGTAATGAAAATTGGTATGAGAATGCATTTCAAAGAGTGTAGTTCAGCCATACCAGTAGTGGTTCATGCTAAGCAAAATTTGAGTGACTTTCATATTTTCAACTCTTTGTTGATTACACCCAAAAATTGTGTACTCTAATTTGCCTATTCTTGTAAACATTCTTTTGCCAATTCAGCTCAGGGTGACTAACTTAACCATACACTTGCTTTAGATTGAGACTAATCTGACTGCCATTTTCTCCCTGATTGATATGTAGTTTCAAGCACATGGTGAAGGTAAAAATGATAGGATCTATTCTTGTATATTTCAGGAAAGGTTTTGACATAGTTGATCATGAAATCCTTTGCAGAAAACTTAAAATTTACCTACATGATGACAGCGCATTTAAATGTTTCACTTCATTTGTGTACATAAAACATTCTGTATAAATCTGAAATAATTAAGTATGGAACCTCAAAGGGCTCATTTCTTGACCTATGATTGTTACTGTTATTATTTATTAAGAAAGTAATTCTTTCATTGGGAAATATAATTTCATTTTCAGAATACTGTACATATGATAGAACATTATTAAACTTCCAAAACTCTAATTAAGAATTTGAATTTTTTTTCAGAATGCTCCAAACAATTTAGAACATGGGTACACAAGTAATGGCAAGGTTCTCAGTGCTTGGTGAACTAAAATATTACATATCTCAACATGATAAAAAATGATTATGATGATTATGTTTGATATGGAATGATATAAAATTTACCAATTTTCTGTCATGATAGATTATTTTGTGCATACACTTAATCTGTCATGGACAACATATCAATTATGTCAGTAAAAATGAATTTAAGGCTATGGCTTCTCAGGAAGAAAATATATCTAACAGAAGGAAATATGAAAATATTTTATAATAGTTGCATACAGTGCTATTTAGATTGCTGCAATCCATTGTTGAGTAATTCAATTTGAAACAACTTGCAAAGCTGCTGAATCTTCAGAAAAGATCATTAAGTTGATATCAAACCAATAAAAACATAGAAAATGCAGCAATAAATTGAAAGTATTACCCATTAAAGACCAAATTAATTTTCTATTTAAAGTTGCTATTTCAGCGCAGACAAACTTTTTTTACTGAGATCCATGTCTACCAAACAGTATAAAATTTCTGAAACCAAATATGAAACTGGTGTGGTGAATCTCAAAGAGAGTAATCACATAAAACTAAGTCTTTGTAACCTAAATTTCAACTATTTGTTAAATTTTCTGCATCATTAACTCTATTACTTATAAACTAATCAAAATGATGTATTTCTGCATATTGATGCATCTTAATGTGTAGTATTTCCTTTATCCACTTGGTGGCTTAGTCATTAGGTTAGACTCACAACCACTGGGTAAAAATTTTGAATCCCATCTAGACCAGCATAAGTCAGTTTTCATGATGTGCCTCAATGCAGAGCACTTAACTCCATTTGCATCATGGCATCAGTTCTGCATACCAGTCTATGTTTTCTACATACCAGTCTGTGTGTTTTCTGCATACCAGTTTTTATGTTTTCTGCATACCAGTCTGTATGTTTTCTGCATACCAGTCTTTATGTTGTCTGCATACCAGTCTACTTTAAATGTACTTCTGCTGATGAAGGGATTTGTGTTTATGACTAACATATTGTATGCTGTCTATGGTGAAACGAATCACCATTCCCAAAAATGTTATTGCATTTGGTGATTTAGGCATTTAATATCACTAACATAGAATTCTGCTGGATTAGCGCTTTGCATTAAATTGATTTTTAAATGCAGTAATTGTTGAGCACATTTTAAAATCTGTTTTCACCAGACAGTTAAGGTCATTGAGCATTGATCACATTTCTCTTTCTTTTCCAGTGAAAACAAAATGGTTCTGCCTGAAAACCCTGAGAGTCTTTCATCTTCTTTTGCTAATATCAGGACTCTTATAGTGAACAAAATGATGTACAGCTGGGAAAATGTGAGTTGACTTAGTATGCTGTGAATTCCATTTCTTTTATGGGCATTCATTGTTATGGATTCACAATGAAGGTTGATTTCTTAAACTCATTAATATTGCTTTCACAGATAAAGCCTCATTTGTTTGGTCTATATAGTCCTTGTTTCCAGCAAGAAGAAATTTATGGAAATTGTAAATTCTTAGTGTCACATATTTTCATAGTAGTTCTGTCTAATTATTAACAAATCCCTATAATAAGGGACACAAAAGGCTTGCAATTAATTCTTTTGGTTAATTACCATAGAGTCTGTAATATCTTATGCTCTAATTTTTTGTACAGTCAGGATCCATAAAAGATTGTGTTATTTTTTGTACTCTTAGCATTTCTGTTACATAATTTTTTTTTACACATTTTGCAATTTTTACATTTAAGAATCAGCAGAGAATGATAATATTTAGACCTAAAATTATTTGTACATTAAAAAAATTATGTTTGAGAAGGTATACAAAATTACAGGCAATTTAATTCCAGGCAGTTCAGTCTATGAGTGAAAAATGAAGAAAAAAAATCATATATTTTAACAAATAGAAAATTGCTGTTGTGTCATGATTCAAAGTTACATCGTAATGCTAATTCTATAATGGAATATTCATTTTTGAAATGCTAAGTCTTATCAGAATTGTTTGAGTTTGATGTACTTTTAAAAGATGATAGAATTTATTTTCAGAATGCAAAAATCATTATTTTTTTCATTTTTGTTTCAGATTTTACAATGCTGTAAAATATGTCCAAGTTTAGAGCAGCTACATGCATGTTTTAACAGTATAGGGCATTTGTCTTCACCGGGGAACCAACTACAGAAACTGAAGTTATTGAATCTAGAGTCTAACAGGTTGCATAGTTGGGATGAATTGTTGAAGTTAGGTAGTTTACCATGGTGAGTATAATTAAAATTCACAATGCCTCCATTACATCACATTGACCGTTAATTGATTCCATCACAAAAACAAAAAATATTTGAGGAGGTGATAACTTGGTTCTGTTTATTATGCTGTATTTGTTCTCAGTGATAAAAGCTAACAAATTTAAGCAAATGTCATTAAGTAAAACTGACCATTTGAAAATGAGATGACATGTGTGTGTGTGTGTGTGTATATATATATATATATATATATATATATATATATATATATATATATATAAATATATAAACCATATCTTTGATAAACCATGAGCTGTATAAGTTTTTCATCAAATAAAAACAATATTTGCAGAGTTTCCTGTTAATAGAAATTTATATATATAAGGGATTCCAGTCTTGGTATATTTTTGCTGTATGTTTACATGATTGTAGCATCAGATTTTAACTGACTTGCATTCTTTTTATTTTCAGTTTAGAGGTGCTGATAGTCAGTAATAATGAGTTAGATGACATCTACTTCCCTGATACATCTCCTTGTGAAAAATCCAACTTGTTTCCTTCCCTGAAGTCATTAATTATAACCCATAATAAAGTGTCCAGGGTGAGTAACAGTCTGCAAAACAATATCAAGTAGTCACCCTGTTTTTAATGGATGACCTATCAATAAGTGGGAGCAGAATGGTTAACTGTGTTACTCCCTCATTATAATGCTGTTTGTGGAATTCATAGAGTATACTGCCTTATAATGAAGTACATAATGCATATAATTTTACTACCACTTAATGAAATTGGATCCTTGACCTTACCCATCTCACCTCTGTCTGCGTGGGTTCGAGTCTCGGATTCGGCTAATGTGGGTATGTGAGAAAGCTTGCCAGTAGCTTCTCGTGGGTCAGTGGTTCTTTCTGGGGTGTTCCCGGGTTCTTCCTCCACCATTAATACTGGCTGCCATGTATAGCCTATCGTGTGCTGAAAAAATGGCGTTAAACCCTACAACAACAACTAACTCATCTTATATCTGTGTCATAATGAAGGGCTATATAATGAGGGAATGCTATAAGTATTTGGCTGTACTGTACGGTGGCTTCAGATCAAGAGGTGGCCTCTACTGAGAGGGACCTCTCAAGAGGGGGACTGCTGATCAAATTGGAATCTAACTATATAACAATTTGAATTCATTGTTTTTGTAGGTATAAATATTTGTCAATTTTGTTGTTGTTATTAAGAAAAAATATTAGAGACCCCACAAACAATGATAAATCTATACAATTTGACCCTTTCCCCAATCCATAATTTTATGTTTAAATGTCATTTTTCCAACACCACAAACATGAAAAGGAATGTTTCAAAAGTCACAGTAAACTTCATGTATATGTTCATATAAGTTTCATCCAATTGCAAACAATACAGATCCTGATCTGCCATACCATAATGCACCAGCAGACCAAGGTCTTTGCTGTTTGTTCTACTAATTAGATATGCCAGTTTGGAGTATATGTGTTGAGTATATATATGATTCTATCTTTATTAAAGGTACTGTGATAGCATTCCATTCTCAACAACAACAGATTTATATTTGTCTTTATGATAATGAATAATACATCTTTTTAATTCAACCACTGCTTTTAATATCATGGCATAAAATGGAAACATTTCATTAAAATTGCAAGTTAAATTCCTTCATTCAGAGCTTGATTTTAAATGCACTTTTTCAAATGAAATGATCTGCATGAGTTAAATAATAATAGATTGTATTAAGTTCTTTATGGCATTTAATCTCCCTTCTCAAGTCTGAGAAAAATATATATTTTTTTAAAATTACTCTTTGTATAGTTTTCCAATTTTGCATTATGCTCCACACTTTAAGATTTCATTTAAATTTTGTTTGAAATCCTATAAATGCTTGACATACAATTATTCTTTTGCCTAAATGTTTTTCTCTCGTTTCAGTGGAAAAGTATTGATGAAATTAACAAGCTGCAAAACCTTGAGAAATTAAAAATAATGGGTAATCCTCTTATGGACACTGCCAATCCAGAAACTGTGAGACAGCTGATTATTGCCAAAATTAGGAATCTGAAACGGTGTAATGGAACAGAAGTATGTGACTATATATTTTTCTGAATGTTTTTATATACTTTTTAAAGTACAGTTAACCAAATTCTCAAATTAAGACTATCATCTCCTTGGCATGTAGTGCTTCAAATTCAAGTTATACCTTGAAAGTCAGTGTAAAATTCTCTGTTAAACCATTTAAACAATGAATTGTATCCACCAGTACTCTTACTAATTATGTTTTCTATGAGAAGAAAACATAGTGGGTTTATATAAGTTGATTGGAATTTTTTTAAATGGAAAATACTCTTGCTCCATACTAGCTGTATGATCATATAATTCTTAAAGATCTTCAAGACTATAGTCCATGCTCCCAGGTCCCCCCAAAAAGGTCTTGTATTATTGTACAGTGTAGTCAGTCCATGTGTCTGTCTTGCCAATTTAACTTTTGCACAATAATTCCAGTTGTCCACCATCTCTAGTTACCAAACTGTATAGATTGCTTGCATTTGGGTAAGGAAGAACTCTATCAATTTCATGGTCAAAAGTGCATATTTATAGATCACTGTGACTGAAAGAAGAAAAGTGGTTTCTGCACCACTGATAGTTACCAAACCTTGTTGATAGCTAGTTGTCCACTATTACAGCTACAAAACATTATGGATGGTTTTCACATCTGGGGTTAGAAAAAAACATATTTTGGGGGGTCAGAAGGTCAGTCATAGTGATTGAAAAACGAAAAATGGTTTCAGCACAATTACATAAGTTGTACATCATGTACCTGGACTAAAATTGTATTAATGGCTTGCACTTGCATTATGGAGGAAGCCAGCTGACTTTGAAATAAAATATTTCATGAGATTTAGCTCAATATGTCATAGACTAGAAGAGTTTATAGGATGGCATGTTGTCCATTGTCCATTTGTCCAGTGACACAATTTTGTGTCACTATTCCTCATACAGTTACTGACTGATTACCATGAACATTTACACCCCCATTCAACATCCCAATTAACAATTTGTCCTAAATGAACATGGTGCCATTCAGACATCCATTAAGGCCACCACAGTGGCCATCTTGAAAATCTGGCAATAGCTACTCCACCTGAATGGATTGTCATATCAACATGGGGTTATCACTGAAAAATTTCTTGTGATGTCTATGGTGCCATTGCAGCAGCAGCCTTCTTGAAAATCTTGTTATCACTATTAGGGTATTCCTCCTAAATGGAAAGTCTTATGATGTCCAGTTGTTCCCCTGTTAAGATGTTTTTTTCACTGCCACCCATCCTGAAGTTTTTGCTAAAAGACTTCTTATGACAACTATTGAATCCTAATTGCGAAAAGTACTGATCTGATGTTAAGTATGGCCACCATGGCAGCAGTGCTGAAAATCTTTTTATCACTACTCCTCCTGAACAGACATGGGCTTGAAGAACCAGAAGATTTCTTATGATGTCTAATTGCTCTTAAATGAAAATGGTTCCACTGAAACACCCAATATATGACTGCCATAGCACCTGGCTTAAAAATCTTGTTATTGCTACATCTCCTGAATGGAAAGTCATATTAGCATGATGTTTTCTTCAAAAGATTTCTTAGGAATGGTGTGTACTTGCTCCTAAATGAAAATGGTGCCAATCTGACATCTGTTATGGCCACATGGTGGCCATCTTGACAGTTTTGTGTAAAACTGCTGAACAGAAAGTCAGCATGAGACTTCAGCAGAAGACTTCTAACGATTTCATGATTGTCCCAAATGAAA
The DNA here is from genome assembly GCA_028554795.2 of Sinohyriopsis cumingii. NCBI lineage: Eukaryota > Metazoa > Mollusca > Bivalvia > Unionida > Unionidae > Sinohyriopsis > Sinohyriopsis cumingii. The sequence goes on along the minus strand of CM068825.1, from coordinate 120,408,665 downwards.
ATGATGTTCAGCTGCCTGCCTAAAGGACCTTCTTGAAAATATTGTTATCGCTACTGTTGATGGTCATATCAACATTAGGTTTTCACTAAAAGATATTTTGTGATTGGTGGTTGATCCTAAATGAAAATGTTGCTGATCTGACATACAGTATGACCACCATAGTTGCTATCTTGGAAATCTTGTTATTGTTACACCTAATAAATGGAAAGTCATATTGACATGGGGATCTTTCAAGAAGACTTCTTAGGATGTCTGGTTGGTGCCAATATGATATCCATCGTGGTCACCATGGCAGCCATGTTGAAAATCTTGTTATTGCTAATTGTCCTAAATGAAAAGTCCTATTGGCATGGGGTTTTCACCAAAGGACTTCTTTTGGTGTTCAGTTGGTCTGAGTTGAAGTTAAAGCTAATCTGAAATTCAGTATAACCAATATGGATGGTCAAATTCACATGGAGTATTACATTTAATATGGCCATCACAGTGGCTAATTTGAGAATTTTGTTATTAATCACATATATTAGAAATGGTATCATCACTCAGCATTTAAAAAGACATTGTCTTATATTGAATTCCCCAAAAAATTAGTTAAGCCACTAGTGTCAGACATTTCAAGGAACTATTTTTTTTGTTTCAATGGAAATCAGCACAAAATTACTTAGAAGATATTTTCTTGTGCTATGTTAATACCAGATATATTTCATCTTATGATACAAAAAAATTGTTATTTTAATGAGTCGAGAAGACATCAATTAAAATATATTATTTTTGGTACCCCAAGTTGAAAAATACCCAGAATTTAAGCAGTAAAGGAAAATTTTCTTTTTACTACATACCAAACTTGCTCCAGAACCAAGCTTTCAAGATTGAACTCTTCTGCACATCACCCCACCCCCCTTTTCATAAATTTGCCTCACTTTCATAGGCTGATCATATAAATATCAGTGACTTAAGAGAGCATTGGGATTGGGATGAACTAGTCTGTCACGGTAAATTACATTTTTGACATTTTGTGAACTATTTATTTAATATCTGACCACAAAGTAAGTCTGCTTCAGCAGTGATTCACAGCAGATTTATAATTGTTGTCAAGGAAGTAAGGGGAAATTATTTCATAGAGTGTTAATTCAGATTTCTTGAGCAAAAACTGATTTCCAAGAATGGAATGTGTTTCATTTCTATTTATTTGTTTTAGCTTACAAAGTGCTCATTTTTATTGCTGCAGATATAACTTACAAAGGTACACAATGTAAGCAACACAACCATGATGGGAAAGCATATATGGTTCAAGTAAAAATATAGAAATGAAAAAAAATATGACAATTATTCCACCAATAAGTTTCTTTATTTCTCTTAATTATATAACGAAAGATGATAATAATATGCAACAAAATATTTTAAATCAACAACTTTTTGGGACACAGTGGTTGGTAGATGTTGTTGTGGTAACAGTTGTGTAATCAAGCAGATTTTTTTGGGGTGGCTATGTGGGGTGTCTTTATTTAATGACAAAGATCAAAATTTAAGGTAGTTCAGATAGAACTAATGTTTTTTGTTGTAAATTCAGAATCTGCAGTGTAATTATCGACTTTTCTTCAATGATATATGACACCAACCAGAAAATTAAATGTCTGATGAAATGAAACAAGTGATTGTCATAATGCCATCACTCTGCTGCATCTTATAAAGTTTGAAAGCATTTATCAGGATATAGAGGAGCCTCATTAGTCCAGACTCCATTTATCCAGAAACCTCACTATCTTGACAGGGTTCAGCAGTTATGGAATTCCTAAACATAATTTTTCCCTGTGAATCCAGAAATCTGCATTTCATATCTAGAAATCAAAATCATGAATCGAAGTGTAAAATTACTATAATCCAGAAATAATTTATCCAAAGATAAGAAAATTTGAAGAATCATATGAAAATACAGTCAGTCAGATCACATAGTTTCGCCTTTGCAAATTTGGAGGTGTGTCAGTTTATCAGTTGCTGATTGGTCAAGTTCAAGTGGCATGTTAAAGTTATAAATTGATTACTTGATCATGTGTGTGGGAAAACATCAAGCAGCTTGACCATATTGTAACCAGTGATTGTATAAACAATGTGTTTGGGATGTTAATAATTAAACACAGGGATCCACATATGGTTAATAAGGCAAGTCTTTTTTGTTGTTTGTAAATATGTATGTAACAATCTCAGTTTTTTTATGGCTGCACAAATAAAGTTGATTGATTTTTTTTTAAAGTGCAGGAAGGTATAGGGCTTTGTTTAAGAATAAAACACAAGTTCAGTTATCAACTCGTTAGCAGCTTTAACTATAATAAAATATGACTTACAGAAATGGTTGCATTTTATTAGTTTACCATAACACATTTAACTGCAAGACATTAGTTTGTATTCATTGTATGTTTTACATTATTATGGCAAAACCATCAAGCAAACATAGACAAGTAGAAATACTGGTTAGCTTAAAACAGAAGATTTAATAACACCCAAAAGCTATAATTTCATGATAATCTGCCAGCATATTATATCTGACTCATCCTTAGATATTGGCAGGTCAATAATTGCAGACATAATAAAAAAACGAGAACAAATGTTGTCTGTACCTTCCGATGTCTTAATTATTTAAACTTATGTCTATTTACGTGTATGTACAAGTGCATAAAATGAAGTGAACTCAGCACAAATCAGTAGATATGTACATATTCATTAATTTATTTGAACCATTATGGAATCTACAGTAGATGTGCAGCTAGTAAATACAGAACATGTACATGTATACAGTATGATGACATTATAAAATAAAAATGTGCATGATTAGAAAATTCCAGAAAAGTCGTTAATCTGGACCTATTCACTAGGAACAAAGGTGTCTGGATTAATGTTGTTCCACTGTATCTGTTTGTTTTAGGAATACAAAAGCATAATGTTGCATCTAGAACTCTCTAGGCCTTTCCATGATGTTTATCCATTGATATTCTTGTACAGAGTATCAAACATGTAAAGCTCCGATAAACTTTGTATATGTACTGTTATATTTGTATGGCTACAATGTGATGAAAGCCTCAAGTTTAAGAAAGAACATGTTATGGACAAACCTATGTTAATGTTTTGTTCATGAGAAAAAAATTAACCTTTTACATCATATAGAAATACATCACAGCATGAGAGTCTTGATGTATTCCTATGCCTATCAAACTCTTACTGCCTACAAAACACTCCTGCAATTTTATATATTACCAACAAAAATCATATGCTTAGCTTTTAAAATTAATAATTTAATCTTTTTGAAAGCCACAATATAAGGTCATAACATTGGTACATAAGCCACAAAATTCCTCTCTGTACATTTTTCAGGTGACAGAGGAAAGGAAGGGAGCGGAGATTGATTACCTGAAGAGATATGGGTTAGACTGGGTCAAGGCTGGAGGAAGTCAGGACCCTCAGAAAAACAGACCCAGTCTGGAGTTCACTAATACCCATCCTAGATACCAGGAGCTCATCACTTGTATGTTGCACTTTTAACAACACTGATGACTAATGTTAAGTTAGATAGCTCAAGTGGTAGAAGTGATTTCTTAGACTAGAGAAGAAGCTTTTTCCTTCATCCAGCTGTACATATTGATTCATGGTTTGATGTACAATTAAACAATAAGTGAGGCTGTTGTGTTAAGTCTATAAGGTGAAATAAATGAGCCATGCTGTGAAGAACTTGTCTTTCAAAAGCATATGAGTAAAATGTTTCAAAGTACAGAGATGGACTAATGATATGTTTGTATTACTTGGGGTTTGAGTGTGGTTCCACTTTTGAGTGCTGTTCTAGCTTTAGATAATTCTCCTTAGTTTTTTGTACATAAGTTATAATAAATTCACAGTCAAGTAAACTCAGATGGATGCAAACTTGGTAATTTCACATGTTGTTTATTTTACATATGCCAAGAGTGATGCAATGTATACCCCACTCCTGGAATCACCACACACTTGCCACATTAAAAATTAGCACAGATCTATAACATTTTAGAGTTACAAAAATAGACAGATTTGGGGGAAAGCAAGTTTTTTTAAAAAAAGCATTGATATTTGCAAAGGCTTGCATCTCTGATTTCTTTTTTTTTATTTTCACATTATATTTCAGTATGGGGAGCTCCAGAGGACTCTGAGCTGAAGCAGTTGTCAACAACTTTGAAGAGTAATTTGTTATGTATCCTTTTTAAATGTGCACAGGTTATTTTATAGTGTCTCATCCCAGAGTTGAAATAGTGCATTACAATAATGCTCAGATGCAAGTAGATTGCAAGGTATATTTTTAAATACTTTAACAATGTTTCTACTACTATCTTTCTCTCAGTTTGTATAAACAGAAGTATATTTTATTTAATAAATAATTCAAGAATCCTAAATACTTCCTCATGTGGGCTAGGTTGTACATACTCCTCCCACACAAACACATGCACACAGAGGAATGGGTTTGGGACCACTCTGGTGGCCTAGTGGCTAGAGCGCCTGCCTTGCCTTGGATGTGGGAGGTCGCAGGTTCTAACACTGGCCGAGTCATACCAAAGACTTATAAAAATGGTCCTAACAGCTGCCTCTCTAGGTACTCAGCATTAAGAGGTTAGTGTCAGGACTGGTTGGCCTGGTGTCAGGATTATGTGACTGGGCTAGACTTAACTATAAACTGCCACACTGCAGACATCATATCGATATGACTGAAAAATTGTTACAGCTACATTAAAACTCCAAATCTCACACACATACACACACACGCACAGAGGAATGGGTTTGTAAACAATGCCAATTCATGACAGTGAAATGAATGACAAACAAGGACAAATTATTTATTATGTGACAGGGAAACAATGATGCCTGTACTCTGGTTTAAGTCTGAGGAAATAACTGCTGAAATAGAAGAAACTCCACTCAAAGATTCAAATGCTTTCATAGTTTTCCTTAATTAAGAAAGCTGTTAAAATCTTTTGCCCGTTGATGCCAGATAGAGAGCCAGTGGAAAAGAAATTGCCAGGTAAGGAAAAAGATCCATTATCATTACTTTTCTGGAGTCACATTTGTAGCTCTGCTGGTCATAGACCTGAAGGTTATATGCAGTGTCCATTATCTATCCATTAGAAAAAGATTTTTATGGCTACTCCTCCTTAACTTCTGAGAATAAAGCCATGAAACTTTTCACAGTGGTCTAGTTGGTCATAAATGAAAATGGTGCCACTCATACACCCAATATGGCTGCTAAAAAGGTCACCCAGAAATTCTTGTCACTTTTCCTGAATGGCTGGTCATATCGACATGGTAGTTTCACTAAAGGACTTCTTATGATATCTCATTGGTCCTAAATGAAAAGGGTGCTGACCTGGCATCCATTATGGCCGCCATGGTGGCCATCTTGATATATTTTTAATTGCTTCATTTCCAGACTGATGGTTGACTCTGCATGGGTTTTTTCACTAAAAGACTTCTTACGATGACTTGTTCATGCTAAATGAAAATTTTGCCAATCTGACATCCAAGATGGCCACCATGATATCAGTTTGAAGTATATTTAGCTATACTGGTCGTGGGCATGATATCATTTGAATTATTTTTAGCTATATTGGCTTGTGGTGATGATGTCAATATGAAGTATTTTGTAACTATACTGGCTTGTGGTCATGGTATCAGAATGAAGTATTTTTCGCTCTACTGGCTTGTGGGCATAATATCAATTTGAAGTATTTTTAGGTTTACTAGCTTGTGGTCATAATGTCAGTATGAAGTAATTTTAGCTATATTGGCTTGTGGTGATGATCTCAATATGAAGTATTTTGTAGCTATACTGTCTTGTGGGCATAATATCAGTTTGAAGTATTTTTAGCTATACTGGCTTGTGTGCATAATATCAATTTGAAGTATTTTTAGGTTTACTAGCTTGTGGTCATGATATCAGTATGAAGTATTTTGTAGCTATACTGGCTTGTGGGCATGATATCAGTATGAAGTATTTTGTAGCTATACTGGCTTGTGGTCATAGTATCAGAATGAAGTATTTTTAGCTATACTGGCTTGTGGGCATAATATCAATTTGAAGTATTTTTAGGTTTACTAGCTTGTGGTCATAATGTCAGTATGAAGTATTTTTAGCTATATTGGCTTGTGGTGATGATCTCAATATGAAGTATTTTGTAGCTATACTGTCTTGTGGGCATAATATCAGTTTGAAGTATTTTTAGCTATACTGGCTTGTGGGCATAATATCAATTTGAAGTATTTTTAGGGTTTACTAGCTTCTGGTCATGATATCAGTATGAAGTATTTTGTAGCTATACTGGCTTGTGGGCATGATATCAGTATGAAGTATTTTGTAGCTATACTGGCTTGTGGTCATGGTATCAGAATGAAGTATTTTTAGCTATACTGGCTTGTGGGCATAATATCAATTTGAAGTATTTTTAGGTTTACTAGCTTGTGGTCATAATGTCAGTATGAAGTAGTTTTAGCTATATTGGCTTGTGGGGATGATCTCAATATGAAGTATTTTGTAGCTATACTGTCTTGTGGGCATAATATCAGTTTGAAGTATTTTTAGCTATACTGGCTTGTGAGCATAATATCAGTTTGAAGTATTTTTAGGTTTACTAGCTTCTGGTCGTGCTATCAATATGAAGTATTTTGTAGCTATACTGGCTTGTAGGCATAATATCAGTTTGAAGTATTTTTAGGTTTACTAGCTTCTGGTCATGATATCAGTATGAAGTATTTTGTAGCTATACTGGCTTGTGGGCATAATATCAGTGTGAAGTATTTTTAGGTTTACTAGCTTGTGGTCATGATATCAGTTTGAAGTATTTTTAGCTATACTGGCTTATGGTCATGATATCAGTATGAAGTATTTTGTAGCTATACTGGCTTGTGGGCATAATATCAGTTTGAAGTATTTTTAGGTTTACTAGCTTGTGGTCATGATATCAGTATGAAGTATTTTTAGCCGTGCTGACTTGTGGGCAAGAGATCACAAACATAATGGAATTTTGTCAAACCAAGTTTTATGAATATATTTAAGTTTACCTTGAAAGATGCCATTTCAAAAACTGTTTTTTCCCAACAAAATACAGTGTATACTTGCATATAACCTGAATAATTTAGGAAAAAGTAAGGCCTGTAAGGGGGGGGGTCGGTTTATCCGCAGGCCAATGTCTAAACTTGACAGTTTTTAGGTCTTTTAGCTGACTACTGTAATGGCTGTAAATCTTGGGACATGAAACAATAATTTTTTCAGTGTCCTAAGACAAAGAGATAGGCATGTAAAAAAAAATCAACTTTCGGTGACCCAGCAGTTGTTAAACTGTTATAAGGTAATATCATTGATTTTGTTATTATTTTGCATGTGTATATTATCTGATTTCTCTAACATGAAAATAAATAAAGGTAAATACAGACTTCATTATTCGCAGGCCGGTTGAGTTTACCAGGGAAACTATGCTGAACTATAATGTACAGAATTTTGTGTAAAGCATGCAAAGCATCACTTAAATCCTTATTTATTCCCAAACATATTAGATGCAGATTTTGCTTTATTCATTGTTTCCACCAAATTGCATCCTTCCAGATAACATTTCAGCTAGTCCTTAATAGTTGTTTCATTTACGTTGATTCACACACTCACAAGTTACTCATTTTCAACGATATAAGTGATCCTACAAATTGAGGTTATATTTTTAAAAAGGTACGCATGTTTAATTGTACAAGGCACATAACCATCATAATTTACTTGTTCATGAAGAGTGGTAATAATAAAGGCAAAAATTCTCTTATAGATCAACTAAGTTCAACATCAATCAGTTTTAGTTTTGTGTTTTAGCTGAACAAACATCATAACTTTCCACGCAATAGAAAGCTTGAGGTTTTGGCATCTCCTATGTTGATAGTCGGCATATTTGTATTTTGCAACAGCAGTACAGGCCAGATAATCATTAAAACCCAAAAACTGGTTTGTGATAAGAGGGAATTTTGACCGGTAACTATACCAGTACATTGATGTGTAATTGCCTTTAATTCCATAATATTAGCAGGATTACCATAGTTTTGTAAAATGCAGTGTAAGGCATACCTATGATACTTTCAAAAGCCAAGTAGGGAGGCTGAATAAAAAAATAGAGATTGGGACCTAAAATAGGAAGGTTATTCGTGGCATTTTTAAAGCCTGTTTTCACTAAATATTGATCGATTTGCCTGATCCAATATGCATGAAAATCGCAACAGGACTCGCCGTTTCTCCCTGTGATGTGCCCTATTTTCCCTCAGAATATGCCCTTCATATTCTGGTCAGCTGTGGACAAACTGCACAATAGCTAAAGATTAGTCTTAAATAAACAAACAAGAAAGCCATCATGACTAATTAAAAGTTAATCCTTATCCATGCAACTATTTTGTGAAATGATTGACCCTCTGCCGTAATTCAAAGAAACCACATTCTACACTATTGTGTGTTACGCAAACACCAGCAATTGATTGGTAAACAAAGGATTCCCAATTTTGTTGAACTAAAGGTACCAAAATAGACAGCCTCATGGTACCGTACATGTGGTAACTAATTTCCCCTCATCGTATGTCCGACCTATTTCCCTTATTTTCAACTCGTAAAGCATTTAGTATTGTTTATTATAAAATATGTATTCTGAATTAGTTTTTTGAGGACACATTTGCTGCGTGGTATGTATTTTCATTCCTTCTTTTAATTTAACGATGGTAATTAACATTGGTGTATATGGTATAAAAATGCCAGGTGTTACCTCATGTAAGCTTCTTTCATGGGAATGGCGCTATAGCATATGGAGTTACAGCATTCGTATAGATCATTCTTGGGATTGAAATCATTAATTTACATGAATGATGTTTAAATTTAACATTCTATTTAGTGAAGAAGCAAATTTTTTATAGTAAAGTAATTATTTCATCACAACAGTAATTCACAGGAGTTACAACAGAACATGTAGGACTGTTTTTGTTTAGAAGAAATGAAAATCGAAGACATAATTTAATAATTGGGAGTTCTCAGCAAAAATTGGAAGATATTATGAAATTGGGAGGTAGGTGTTGAGCAACCTTGAAAATCAGGAGTTTTTTTTTCCCTCCTGGAGTGAAAGTTGACAGGTATGGTGTAAGGTCGCTTACATCAAAGCAAACTACAACTCAACTTTTACGGTATTAGCATCGAACCGTATTCTTTGTTCGTTGTGTTGTCCTATTGGGATTACATTTTAATGAGTTAGGTATTTACAGTTTCAAAGCAAAGTAAAAAAGTAATTACCAGTACACTGATATAAAATGTCCAATGGAATAATGCATAAGCAAACATTAATCGAGTCAGAAGGGAGAGGTAATGTTACAGCAACTCGTGATTGCTAAATTCTTGTCATGCGATCAAAGTATACACAAATCTAAATTAGGCAGAAACAATAAGAAAACAGAAAATTAAATGAATTACTTTTAATAATCATGCATTCCGATATCGAGATAAGTATACATTTTTTGTTTTTAAATATAAGTTTGCCTAAATAAACACATTTAGAAGTTACCTCGTGCATCTTGAGATTATACATATCGGTTTGTATTGTGACATATTTGATACAGACACACACACACACACACATACACATACACACACAGACACACACACACACACGCACACACATTTGTCCCCGCCACACTTTTATAGATTTAACCAAACATAACATATGGGTGTATCTTGATGGTGGCTGAGATCTTCAATCTTTAATTATATCAGGTTGAAGGTCAATAACATGACAAATTTTGTACTGTGCTTCCTTGTATTGTTTAAGATTATTAACTCAAACACAATATTGTTGTTACCAATTTGGCTTGTTAGAATTTGTCAGGAATATCAGAAATGTTTTTAATATTCAGCAGTTAAAAATAAAGAAAAGACAGAAGACACAGACTTACTGTTAATTTCCTGAAATTTCTTTTTTCAGTATAGTGTCAGTTTTCATGGATTTTTGTTACCAAGTCGTGTTTACTTTTAAAAGTAATTTTGTTCTGATGAAAACATCCATTTGTTGAAGAAATATGAACTTCCTGCATGAATATTAAAACCACTTTTGTAAATAATACCTTACAGGTTGATAACACGAAAAAGGAACTTTTAAAAATATATCCAGAATTGTGCTGACATGTACTAAAACACATACCACACATACTGCGTATAGGAAACTGCATTGTTCCAGATCTGCTGACACATTGTGTGCCATGGCAGATCCTGATCTCTGCATTTTGTTAGAAGTAATCATTAGATCCTGATCTGCTTGCACAGCATGTAACAGCAGACCAGGGTCTTTGTTGTTTGCAATTGAACTTGACCGATAAGAGAGTATATATGGTACATACATCAGACATGTAATGCAGCTCAGGAGTGCTTGAAAAGATGCGGTTATGAATATACCTCACATTTAAAAAATAACTACACAATAAAAGCAATGACAATAATCCAAAAAATTAATTATATTATTTTAAGAATGCAACAAAAGCCAGAATTATCTTTTTATGGCAAGGTTCATTTAGAGTCACCTGGTCATCAGGTTATAACGTGTTGTAAGAAAAATCATTATGACAGAATCATGTTACAAAATCTTTACAAACTGAGATAATTTTTGAGGTTTTTCATTGTAAAGAATGATCAGTCTTTGACTGCTTTATATTTCAATTGTGCTGTTTTATAACTTTCTGATTTTAGCTTCCATGACAGTCCAGAAATTGAAGGCACTTATACAGAGGTTATACAAAGTAGACTCAGAACTGCAGTTATCCTATATAAGCCAAAAGGTAAACAAACATAAGAAATTTGTGAAAGCTTTTTGAATCTTTTTGCAACAACTGCTTCATCATAGACCCTGATCATTATGTGACAGCATATTTGAGTCTATGATGTTTGCAGTTGGACTCAACTTACACATGATTATACATACCTGGTATTTGCATATTCTGCCTATTTACATAGTAAAATATCGGAAAATTGTTGCCATTGTGTAAATAACATACCTTGGCATGACTTTCTCAATTGTAGTGAAACAAAGTTCATTCAGTATTTGTCGGTTATGGAATCCAGTAATAATTATATGCTTGTATGCTTAGTCAGTCTGATTAAAATCAGATCTCCACTGTCCTACGTGAAGATCTGACAGTGACTGCTTATGGGTCATGTTCTGGTGACCTATGTTATTACCATAATCTCTAATTTTATCAGCCAATCAGATGAAGTCTTATCTCTTCACATTTGGGAGAATGAGCAGTGTGGCTGAAGTGGATCAGTGACCTGAACAATTTGATCCACTTTAAGATTTCTGAAAGCTGCATTTCTATTGGCCAATTCATAGGTCTCGAGGACATAACCCCTAAGCAGTTGCTGTCAATTCTTCACATAGTGGAGGTCCGATTTTAATCAGATTGCATGCATAGTATGTCATTATGTTGCACAAAGACTCCTTTTGCACTGACTTACAGAGTTTTTAATATTGAAAGGACCTAGAAAAAGGGCTGTCTTTAAAAGATGACAACAGATGGCCACCTAGCTGTTTTACATTTTACCTCCAGCTGTGTGTCCCAGTGCTTTGTGTAACAAATTGACTTAAAAACAATATTATGCACATTTTTAATTTGTTGAAATAAAAGTTTTCCTGCTTACACTAAACTGTGATTGTAAACTAGTCAGCACAATGTAAATTTTTTTATATTTATTCCAGTTTGGTAGCATCTTCCAGTGAAGTTTTTCATTAAATGAAGTCATGACAGTACAGCACAATTTGTTAAGATCTTCAGTATACAGGAGGAATCCATTTGAGATTAATGATTTTGAATCCCATAAACTTAATTTTTACAGTTCCTTCTTACCTCGTGTTTACTTTTAATTAATTCCGAAACATGACATTTGAAATTATTCGGTTTTTTTTTTCATTAAGTGCTGGTATCCATATGCTTACTTAATCCAGTCACTAATTGGATTAAAAAGATATTCTAGAGTTGTTTTCATGCCTCTAAATGACTAGTTGTACACTAAAACCATATACACTCAACAGCTCGATGTTGAGCTTCTTGGATACATCATGAGAGATTTCAAAATTTAAAAAAAAATATGTCTTAGGGAATATTGTAACTAAATAAAGGCTACTTTGTCAAAATGATATCTAATTTCATAATTAATCTAATAACTTGCAATAGGTTTTGGCTGAATGAGCCTTGGAACTTAAATAGTACAAACCTAAAATTCCTGAACGTAATGTTATATTGACATGGGGTTTTCTCTTTGTGTATGGCTTGACTTGGAGTAAGGAAAAACCCTATCGATTTTGGGGTCAAATAATCAAAGGTCAAGATCACTGGCTGAAAGAAGAAAAATTGTTTCAGCACAGTAACTTGAGTTTTCCATGATCTACAAACGTGACTGGCTTGCACATAGGGTTAGGAAGAAGCCTATTGGTTTTAAGGCCAAAAGTTACAAAGGCCAAGGCACTGTAACTCAAAGAAGAAAATTGGTTCCACATAATAACATTAGTTCTACATCACGGTCTTGGACCAAACTTTGCGGATGACTAACACCTCATAATGAAGAAGTCTATTGATTTGAGGCTAAAGACAAGGTACTTTTGACTGGAAAAAGAAAATGGGTTTCTGCACCAAATTTCAGCCATCTAGATACATTACTTTTGAACAAAGCCAGGCATACAATTTGACATTTATGTTAGTTATTTTAAAGAAAGTTGTACAGCTGTATCATCTTTAGTTTGCCTATGGTGCACAAAATTTAATTATTGTGCAGTATGAAACCAGCAAAATTTACTGAAATTTTCAGGAAAAAATACACTAAATTTGCTAACTGAATTTTTAAAAAAATGTGTTTAGAAACCAGATATGAAGAAAAAAGAATCATTCAAACAACACAGTCTAAGTGTATCAACCATAAATTACCTAATGGCATAATAAAATATTTTTGTTGATAGGAATAATCTGCGTGTTGTGATGTTTTGATCTATGCACTTAAGTAGGCGTAGGTAGCACCATTTGGGTTTTAATGAAGTATAATAGGTATAATGGCATAAACAGTTTGTATCATTGTTTAATTCTTTTCCAGACCCCCATGTGGCTGAGTGGTCTAAGGCACTCGCCATTACAGATCAATGATCTCACCTCTGTCCATGAGGATTCAGATCTCAGTCCTAACCAGCTGGGTATGTGAGAAAGCTTGCCAATAGCTTTCGTTGGGTCAGTGGGTTCTTCCTGGGATTTTTCTGGGTTCTAACTCCACCAGATATACTGGCTGACATGTATAGCATATAATTTGCTGAAAATGGCATTACACCTGCAACAACAATAATAATTCTCTTCTAGTATGAAAATGGAACCTGTTTATAAAAAATTCAGATTTAAAACTTTTGGAATACAACAAAGAGTTAAGTGAGAATCGTTTTAATATATAATGGTTTTATTTATTAATTTACAGATGCACGGCCCAGAGATAGAACTGGACAGTGATCTGCGCCAGCTGTCCTTTTTTGCTTTAGAGACAGGTGACACAGTTAATGTCAAATGGTAAACTGTCAGTCCACAGATGATAACATCATAAGCATAAATATGACAGGTTTGTCATATTATATATTTAACTGTGATATCTATAGTGGTACAGGATTGAAAGAAAAAGAAACAGTTTAACTTCAGACTTACAAGCAATTATGGGAAATTTGCTGAAATGCATGATGTTGATTGATATATTTGTGTTATTATGCTTTTTTATTATTTTATGTTGTAGGCTTCCAGTTTATATGATATAAATAAAAACCAAAAGTCCAGTTTCAAATTGACTGACTGTTTTGTTGTTGTTTTTTCTACTCCAAGGCTTTGGTTGCTGCAATATCCTAAAATATCAATGAAAAACATAATATAGTTAAAGTGTATACTCAGTTGTGAATTACTACAGTGTATGTGTCTACCCTGTTGTGAATTACTAGTGTATGTGTCTACCCTGTTGTGAAATACTGCAGTGTATGTGTCTATCCTGTTGTGAATTACTGCAATGTATGTGTGCTCTGTTGTGCATCACTGCACTGTATGTGTGTACTCTGTTTTGAATATCTGAAGTGTATGTATGTACCCTGTTGTGAATCACTGTATTGCATATGTGTATGCTGTTGTGCATCACTGCAGCAGTGTATATGTGTAGTCTGTTATTTCTAATTCCTTGCTAATCACCTTTTTCATGCAGCCAATCCACCATTCATACTTCTTGTAACACCATATCTCAGCAACCTTTGTACATATAGTTCATGATGGATGAAAATTCCTTATGAATATTTGCATTTCAGCTCATGTGTTTGAAGTACAGGAAAGTTTATGAAGTACCCAGGCATCCTTAGCAGTCTTTATCCTGCTGCTGAAGTTTTGTTTCACTGCACCTGCTGACATTTATTTTGGTATTATTTCCATGGAGCTCCAGGTGTTCCTTGAATCATTCTCCACCACCCCTTGGAGAGTAGCTCACTGTGACCTACATTTCATTTAAATGATTTTTTTCCCTCAAGGTTGATCCTATTTTAAAGGTTTTGTCTTCCCAGCAGATGTACAGTAGTTGGCACTGTATGTTAGGTGTACCATAACCATCCATTGCCATGCACACAGAAGGGAAACTACTAGATATATATTGCTTCCCAATCTTTGGTCCCTTGGCTTCTTTGGTGCATTCAGAGATACCACATGGTTAGATTTGCCTCCTAGAAATATCAGCTGAGAGCCTTCTTTACAAACATTGTCTTCAAGTATAACTGTTCTGTTAGAACATTATTGAGGCTGTAGGCTTGGCATGCACAATTAACCATTTATAGTTTTTACCTTTTGGATTTTCTTTCCTTCATCATTTGATAAGCCCAAATATAAATAAAAGAGATTGCTGTGTGTAACTAACCAGTTTTTATCTTATCATGTCTCCAATCATGATGGGGAGGAATTTCAGGCTAAGTTACTTTGTTTCAAGTTAATATTTTGTTGGTTGAGTTACATCTGTCTTCACTATTATATTGAATAAAACAGTGAGACAGCATTTTTCTTATTTGGAAGTAAATATAAAATTTGTAACATATTTTTAACCAACCTGGAATACATTTATCTGTTAAAATGGGGGCCCCGAGTGGCCGAGTGGTCTAAAGCGTTCGCCGTTACGGATCACTGCCATCTCACCTCTGTCTGCGCCGGTTCGAGTCTCAGATTCAGCCAATGTAGATATGTGAGAAAGCATGCCAGTAGCTTCTCGTGGGTCAGTGGTTCTTTCCGGGGTTTTCCCGGGTTCTTCCTCCACCATTAATACTGGCCGCCATATATGGCCTATCGTGTGCTGAAAAATGGCGTTAAACCCCACAACAACCAACCAACCAACCAATCTGTTAAAATGCCCATTAGGTGTACCATAACCAGCCATTGCCATGCACTCAGCCCAGTTTAAATGGAATTACCAAAAATATATAAAGGTCTGTTTGTCATAATCTCTTTTACAGAGTAATATATTTTTATATATTTTTATCATAAAAATATATTTGCAGTATCAGGATATGGATTCTAGTTCATTCCACACAGCATGTAGATCAGTAAATTTTCAGGTCAGCATCATTAAATGTAGCTTAAAGTAACTAATTCATTTTGCACACAAAATATTTCAGCACCATTCAAATCTACATACAGCATAACACATCTTATTAAATACATGTTAAAATCAGGGTGGTCTCTTTACATCAAATTTTCCATACTGAAACGACCTGTGGAAGAGTTGATCTGTTTATTAATGGGTGTCAGCTTTTCTATTTAGCTTCATATTTTTTTGTTATCTTTTTTAATTTCATAAGTAATGTTATTTATTATGCTGCATGAACATTATATTGTAGTCACCTTATCATGTATCATTTTGTTATTTACTTTTGATGTTTCTGGGTGTATTTTATGCTTTCCTTCCAGTTTGAAATTTACACAGATTTTAACTCCATGCTCTAATGCACTGTTTTTGTTTTGTTTTTCAAACCTGTGATATGCAATAAACTCCTGATTTTAAAAAAAGCTGTACCTTCCTTAGTACTTCTATGAATTGTGCTTGCTCTGTTTATTTTAATGTCATCATGGTTTCAGCTGGTTCCCAATTGTTAAAAGATTATTTGTATCCTTTTGTTTCTTGAGTACATACATTTCATTGTTCATCTGTTTTGTTTTCTCAACTTTGTGTATGTCATCTTTGTCATATAGAGATACATTAGGTTTGTACATGTCCTCTCTTTCCTCTCCCTTCATTTCTTCCAATTTGTAAACAGTTGTACCACACACAATTGGTAGATTTCAATATTTCTTGTGTAAATTGAGGAAAGTAGCCCTTTCCAAAAACTTGTTTTATTTGGAAATTCTGTTCCACCAATTTTAAATTTTGGCCATCTTAATATATCAGTTGTTAAGTAACCAAATAGGTGAATAGGTTATCAATACTCTTTTACTGGCTTGTTTAATACAAAGTCAAGTTTATTAATGTGTGATGTGCTTTTGTAACTGTCAAATAAATTCATTAAACAGGAATCTATTTTCTGGTTTCATTTGAAGTGAAATACTTTCACATTCTAATTGTTTATGTTATGCTTAACCTTCCCACCTGAGATGCATTTATGTCAAAGTTGAAAAACATTGTTTTCATTATCTAACAAATCCAAACAATTCTTTTTATAAAACTTTTCATTCATCAAACCATATATTTTCAGGTTTTTGCTCTTGGAAGATTGTTTGAGAGTATGATTTATGTTTTCAGACTTTTGAAAAAATGTGTCAGTGTCAAAAAATGTGTCAGAGTCAAAAAATGTGTCGATGTCAAAATCTGAATGCATCCATTATCATATTATTTCATAGGATGGTATGTCAGCAATGTCTGCCTGCTTGGTCATCCACATGATTAACATGCTCTTTTATTGAGAAAAAAACTTTCTCACTTCCTTATGCTATTGTTTTGTGGTTTTGACACCATTTCTCAGCACATGACAGGCTTTACATGGTAGCCAGAATATTTGGTAGAGGAAGACCCTGGGAAGAACCACTGACCCAAGGAAGCTACTGGCAAGCTTTCTCACATACACGTTACTGGAGCCCAGATGAAAATCACGTGGACAGAGGTGAGATGTGTGAGTGATCAATAAGGGCCGAGCCCCTAAAACTTCCTTATGTAATGTTCAGGTATACTGTTCAGTCAGCTCTTTAATTTCAGTTTATTTTTTTGTTCCTTTTGTCCCATTTAATTTGTTCCCACGATAAAACTGGACTTTCAGAATGGAAGTAACAATGCTTTAAATATTTTTATTTTTCATCAATTTAAAAGGAAATAAAATGTCCAGAGAATACTTTATGGTTGATAAATTGTCTGAAGGTGTTATCAACAAGCCAACAGAACCACTGTCTGCAACAGGAACTTTTATTTTCAAGAATTTGCAACGTTTCCTCAATTTTTTCAAATGGGAATAATTTCAGATGTAAAATTTTGCTATAGCTGCATCTGAATTAGCTGCTTTAAATACTTAATCGCCATGTCCAGTTTGTCTATACATTAGTGTGCAATTAATTCATTCTTCATGGTGCTCGGTTTTAGCCATCGTGCTGTCACAGATGGTGATAATGCTCCTGATAGTATCATCATTAAATGAAATCTGCAAATCTGCCTTTTCTAAAACAATGAAGTTTATTTTTCTGAATGTTTGAAATAAAAAAATGTTATTCTCTTGAATGTTATTTTTCAACACAACCAGTTTTAGCCACATCTTTAAATGGTAAACACTATCTTTTGATACCCACACTGATGCTTTCCTGTTAAATTCTTTCAATATTTTTTTAATTCAGTACAGTATAGCTTTGTGCCATTATTCATATTTTGTCTTACATTTTGTATTTAAAAATATTTGTGTTCGCTTAGCTAGTGGATAAATTTTTTTGATTTAATGACAGTAATACAATACATCCTACCATTGCCTTGCTACCCTTTTCATTGATGCCAAGTCCCCAGTCCAAGCTAAATATTCCCTCCTCTAGTGTATTTTGTGTAGTTTTGCGTGTGTGATTTGGATTTTTAACATAGTTTTAATATTTCAGTCATATCGCTACAATGCCAGCAGTGTGGAAGGTTATAGTGATGTCTAGCACTGGCACAACATGCCACAGACATGTAGCATGATGTCCAACCGTCACATTATCCTGACACCAGGCTGACCAGTCCTAACACTAATCTCTTAATGCTGAGCATCTAGCAAATCGGCTGTTAGTACCATTTTTATAAATCTTTGGTATGACTCGAATGGGGTTCGAACCCGCAACTTCCCGCATTCCAAGGCAGATGCTCTAACCACTTAGGCCACCACAGCGATCATTCCAGTTAGTACTTGGAGGACCAGAATAGAAAAGAGTATTCACCCAGTCTGATTCCTTTATCCTATCCAACATATGGTATATCTTCCTCATTATCCTGGGACTCTTGTGCCTATGCATACTTTCGTTGTTGTCTTGAAGATTCTTTTTGGCCAAACATCAGTTTGTTTGTTATTTTAGTAATTTATATTCACAGTCCTTGCTTATTTGTGTATTACTGTGCCTGTTTTTCTTGCTTAGTGAAGTAGTACCTCAGTACATTTTTACCTCTTCTTATGACTGGTGTCTGGGTATCTCATACCCACTTTAATTCAGTTAATGTCTCTGTGTATGTGTGTAAATGTGGACATAATCAGTCACCAAGGAACACTAACACCACCTATTTATAGAGCATAATTAAATACGTACTGACGGTTGCCCTTTTTATCTTTAGTGGGAAGTCAGTGTGGGACTTGGCTGAGTGTGGCCACACTGACAGAAAAAGAAAAAGGAAGGTACCTACTTCCTTTTGAACTTGGGATGACTCCCTCCTTATATATATATAGTCTAAAACTGGATTGAAACTAATTGGGAATTACCAGCAGTCAAAATGTTTTAAATATAATTCACTTAAGGCGTGTTGTGTCTCATCTTCCAATAAAAATACAGCAGATGCGTGACCTCACTTTAAAGATCTATTAATGTATATTGTTACAACTGTATGGTCTTTAAGTAACCGAAAAGAGGAAAAAGTTTTTTCAAATTTAACAAATAATTTATTTGTCTTGAATACATGAAAATTTAAAATAGAACTTGCATTATCCCAAATAGTCCTAAAAGTTGTATCACAAGTCCAAATGTATTAAGTCCTAAAAGTTGTATAACAGGTCCAAATGTATTAAGTCCTAAAAGTTGTATCACAAGTCCAAATGTGTTAAGTCCTAAAAGTTGTATCACAAGTCCAAATGTATTAAGTCCTAAAAGTTGTATCACAAGTCCAAATGTATTAAGTCCTAAAAGTTGTATCACAAGTCCAAATGTATTAAGTTAGAACTGAATTCAAGTAGTATCCCAAATAAGTTCCCGTAATGAAAATTTGGATGTGTTTGTAGTTTTGACATGGTAATGTGCCAATGGCCTGGAGAGTGGTGATGTACTAACAGTCGTTTGATGTATCCTAATAACACAATTCAAAAAAAATCTTTTTGACATCACTTTAGTTCCAAATTAATGTTCCAGTCCAAGAAGATTACTGATGAGCGCTTTGAATTACCACTGAATATCAATTTGAATAAATAAGTCCACCCATATTAAAAACTGAACAGAACAATAATATTGATTTGGCTTCTAGATGTTAAGGCTGGAAGTAGCAATTTTTCAAGTAAACAACATTGTAAATTTTAAAAACAAACAACTATAGAACTAGGAAGAGGTCAAATGTTCATTTCTAGACCATTCTAAGTTGTCCACAAGATAAGGTCTGTTGCTAAAATTATAATAAAGAATATAGCAAACAGCAAGTACACCAGGCTTTTCCATGGGGGACACCAATGTCCTAGAATCAGATTAAGATAAACATGTTTACTTGGAGGCTCCATTGATAACAGTCTAAATAGTAAACCTATTACCTATGCAGTATGTTGTTTATAAAATAAAAGTCACTGGCCAGGTTCACTATGAACTTGATTTTCAACAAGGTCAGGTTCAAAATATAGACATACACAACATATAACCATTAACAAAAACCAACTAACATTACAAATTAAATATACGTAACTTAGTTTATATGGCTTAAAAGGAAGAATGGGGTGCACCAGTAGCAGAAGCTTCTTATGCCTTGAGTTATATTAAGACTTCTGCTGCAGCTGTTGCAAGTATTCTTCCAGAAGAGATCGACTTCAAATTGAACTTCTGAATTTTCTTACCTTCTTCATAATAGCATTTGCCAGTGGTACAATCTTCACCACCCTCTCCATAATTGCCATGTGATGCTGATTTCAGAAAGTAAACAGTTGGAGAGTTTTTTGCAATTTCAGAAAGAAAAAGAACATACATTTGTTTGACATCATCAACAAAAGCAAGAAAAGGAACAAAGAAAGCAAGAAGAGAAGTGAAGAACTTTGCACAATGTGAAAAAGAAAGATATTAAAAACAAACAGTCTGTCCTTTACAAGACATTTTGGTGGAATTTAAATATCCAAGAGATATGTATAAGACCTATTTCCAAACGTAAGAAAAAGAGACTTCATGATCCAAGGCCCGTAAATATTCTATGTTGTAATTGTAATGATGCTATAATTAGCTATAATCAAGGAAAAGACCAACGATAAACATAGACTTGCATTTTTCCACAGAATGTAGCTATAAATAGATACTAGGGTTTTTAAACGGGAACGTCACACAAGTTGAGGCTATAAATAATAGTGGATTTTTCCAAGGGAATTTCCCACAAGTTGTAGCTATAAATAGATAGTGGGATTTTATAGGAATTTAAACAGGTTATATATATAAATAGATACATGGGTGTTTATCCACGATCGTCACACAAGTTGAGATTATAAATAGTTACTAGGTTTATCCATTTTAGTCTCAACCAATGTAATCTAATGTTTGGGGATATGTTTAGTCTCCATTTAATTCTGGGACAATTTTGTCATTTTAGTCACATCCATTTTGGCGTTGGTCTTTTCCTTGATTATAGCTAATTATAGCATCATTACAATTATGCAAATTTATGAACACCGCCAATATAATTTCAGGTCTAGGTAATGCTTTATATTAATCTCTGATTTGTACTTGTATATGTCTGTCTCTCTCTCTGTTGTGTTTGACCTTCTACCATCCTTGTACCTAGACAGGCCCTATACATTTTCCACATTGTCCCTAGACGGGCCCATCCAAGTTGAATGTACCCTTGTCCCTAGACAGTCCCATGTTTAATAACCCTCGTCCCTAGACAGTCCCAATCCATTAAAGCTATACATTCCGTTTGGTCGATTCCCATTGTCCCTATGCAGTCCCAGGGTGTTTTTCCATATATGTTCTCATTTGCCCTACGATATCAATTTATGTTGTATGTGTTTTATATGTCTATATCTCTCCTGTATTTCTCTCCCTAGAGTAGTGTGTATTCAGATCATCCCCTTGCTACATTGTTACCAATGTTCAGTACCGCAAAGTCACATAGCCGAATTTGTCAAACGTTTGACAAAACAATTTATAATTGTTCGATCTTCCTCCACAATTTCATCGTATAGTGTTACAAAGAGGCAGTCACATTGCATGTAACAGTAATAAGTCAGGGATAATTCATTTCCACTGTAGAATGGAATCGTGACTGATTTTAATCAAACACATCTTGTCATTATGTTAAACAATACGAAAAAGAAATTAAATTTTATTTTTTCCACGAACGGACATCATCGTAACGCAAATCTTATTTACATTACTCAAAGTTTATTTCAACAAAGTAAGTGTATCGTACCATCATTCTCAATGCACATTATGTCCAAGAGACAAATCTTAAAGTGTTGGCCAAACAGTTAGGAAGACGTTGGTTAAGTCATGCTTATAATGATGGCATTTGACCATCACATACATATTTAGTATCGATCTAAAACTTAACACTTACGATTATTTGAGATTTAGTACGATTTTTTTCACAGTTGGTGTCAAGGAGGTACAGTTATTTACACGAAACCTTCCACGTTTTCTTTTGTCTGAAAATGCAAAACAAAACATTTTGATTACTTTAAAATGGATTGTTATGCCGAAGCTAAATGAGCCAAACATCCTACATGACAGACCTCAAAGAAAGAAAGATTCAGTAGGTTCACACTCAAATAAGAAACAAATTATTCCTTCAAGAGAGATAATGCTGCAGTCAGACAAAAATACTGCTCGTTCAGCGAGAAATATTTCTACCTATAGTGGTATAATGATTGTTAAAAGTGGCTGCTATTTTTGTTAGAATTAACTGCTGGACCTCTTTTAAGAGGAGTCATTAGATGACGACAATGATAAAAAGGACGAACTTTTCGGGTGATACAACACACATGTACCCTTGGATCTTACGGGAAGAATGAAAATTACCTTTCGTTCCTTACAAGCGGTAGGTGGAACTCCGTCCTTGGTATGAACAATTGACACTTCACTTACCTCCTAATCAACTGGAACGTCACACTTGCAACAAGAATTATTCTCGCTCATGGATCGAACCGATTTCTCAGGAACATTTTTAAAAAATGCACCATACAGATAATTACTGCAATGTCTTCAAAAGTTTCATCAGAAAGCTTCAGATGTAACGACTCTGAGAGAAAAAAAAAAACAAACGCTGCTACATCTCTCGGGAAGATAACAGACACAGCTACGGGGATGATAGAGAAATGAGAAGAAAAATACTTCGAAGAATAGTTTTAAATTCCGCTAGTACACATGTTGACATCAAAAATAGGCTGGATCAAAAACAAAAATCAACACACTTATCAGCAGGAAGATGTGAAGAAAAATGCCAGACTTATTTTGACATGCCTACTCTTATTGGTCGTCGGACACGTAATGCATTACAACACAGAAATAATATACCATAAGAAGAAGGGTGCATTGGCAATTGATTCACTTGATTCGCATCGTTACACTTTTTGCCAGAATTTACACCAGTCCTGTCCATGCCGCACTATGAAGGAATTATAAATATATCATGCAGCTAAAGCCAAACTCAAACGTTTAAGTCTGCAAGATGCACGACAGTTTTCAAGAAGCTGGAATCGATCATCAATGGCAATCCGATTTTGCTCATTTACCGTCGTATTGAAGTTATAAATATTTGGTTTGTATCATTATCATCTTTTCAAATTTAACTTGTGTAGTTCTAGTGACTTCTAAAACAAGGTCATAATACTAGCTTTAATGCTCGTCTTAAAACAAAGTGATATACACCTTCTATGACAGGGGTCTCAAACTCAGACCACCATGAGGGTCGCATGGGGGCATTTTCGATGGCCCAAGGGCCGCACTACCTTTATTATCTCTAATGACACCTTGTGACGCAAGTCATTGCTGGCACTGGATACGGCTTGGCGAGACGCATGCAGTCCGCGGACCCCGTGTTTTGAGACCCTTCCTTTACGACATAAGCACCAAATTTCATAACCAAGCTTTTGAAAAAGTACCGAAAAAGGCACATTCATATTTTGTACAACTGAAATTCCTGAAGCAAAAGCATGTAACGCGGAGAGTTTTCAATGAAATTTGAAAGAAAATATTCGTGGAAATAGTTTACACATCAACATACTTTCAGGTGCTATAAAGCAGATGAGGTTCAATAGTATGCAGACAGGAATGGCATTGAAGAACTTCTATGATGCTTTAAAGACAATATAAGGACCACATTCATCAGGAACATCTCATATACTGGCTGCAGACAACACCACACTGCTCACTTGCAAAGAAAACTTACTTAAATGATGGGCAGAATACTTCAACAGCGTCCTCATTCAACGGTGATCTATCAGCAAGGAAGCAAATGATCGACTGGCCCAAGTAGAAATCAGCAGAACACTCGCTGATCCTCCATTGCAAAATGAAGGTCAGTTGACCTGCTGGCCCAGTCCTCTTAATATGATAGTCTTTACTATGTTTACCGATGCCTGCTGTGTCCACAATACTGGGATCGACATTTGGTATCAGACTGATGGCAAGCTTTTCAAATTAAAGAAACTGCAAGCGAAGACAAAATTACAGGAATTGACTGTTCGTGATCTTCTATTTGCTTGAGATTGTTCCCCGAATGCCACGTTTGAATCTGACATGCAACAATTTAAATCATTTCTCTTTAGTTTGTGAAAATTGTGGTCTCTCCATCAATACCAGGAAGACAGAGTTGATGCGCCAACCTGGACAATGATACCTTACGTCTAGCCTACCAACACAGTAAATGGCCAAACTATCGTGGCGTGGACAAGTTCAGTTATCTCAGCATCACATTGTCGGGTGCAGTCCACATCGATGATGAAACCAACGCCAGAATTGGTAAACTATACCCATGGTAAACAAACTTTAGGGTCTCCATATCCATTGGTTTCTTGACCCTGCTGTATGCCTGCGAAACCTGGACAGTGTAGAGACACTATGTCAAGAAGCTGAATCACTTTTCAAATTGTGTTACCAAGGAAATTGTTGAGGATAAGATGGAATGCCAGGCTTCCAGATTATGATAGTCTCACATGGGCACCATTTCGAAGCATCCACACTTTGCTGATGAAATCACAGTTGCTATCAATGTTTCAGACTATTCACTGCCAAAGAAGATCTTCTAAGGCGAACTGATTATGGAAAGCAATCTCAGAGTGGTCAGAAGAAGCGCTTCAATGATTCATTCAAGCCATTCTTGAAACGCTTCAACATTGACCCTGAGTCTTGATTAGATCGCGCAAGGGATCTCTGCACTTGGTGTTGTCTCATCCATATCGGAGCGACGGACTTTTCATGAAAGTGAACTACAGGGGCAGTGCAGAAGCGCGAGCAGAAGAAATATCTGAACTTCAGCACGTCCTCTGTTGGTCAAGCACACTTAAACGGCATCTCCTGTCTAGTGTGCCACAAACAGTTCAGAGCACAAATTGGCTTGATCAGCCATCAACGTATTCACAGAAACCAAAGACGTTAGCAAATTCGCGGTCATCTTTGAGCTCGAAGGACGAACAACATAAGGATACATGTTATTTTGTGCATCTTCAAGCTCACTGGTATCAATATTTTAATTAAATCAGCCCTTCTGTTTTCCGTTTTGTCATGTATTAAAAATTGTCAACATATAAAATATGTTTTATGCTGAAGTAAAAACGAAATTTAGTAATTAACTAGGAGCGAGCAACTGTAAAAATTGCAGTAAATTCATTGATACAGAAATTGTTATCATATTTTAGAGCTATAAACAACAGAATAGCCAAGAACATACGTATGTTGGAAAGTTGTAAAACCGACACTCATATCGTCACCACATTTCCCATTGAATATATTGATAATATTGTGTCTCCATATGTCTGAAAGTATTTCCCAGTTTAATTAATTTCTTAATCTATTGCCATTTGTTTCTTTGGAATTATACTAGTACATAAAATTTCGTAGTATTATTAAATATCTTGACGTATTTGGCTACAATCATCGAAGTGTTTGAGAAGGAACTCATGTTTTCCAAATAATCAGTCATGTTATGAAATGTGGCATAAAAATCTCCTATTAAAACATATTTTATTCTAAGTTCACAAAATAGTAATTTAGGAAGCAAACAAATGAGTTTCATCTCAAAACTTGGAATCTTATGGAGAACGTAGACGATTCCAAAATAAGCGTCATTGTTGTTTTGGAACATGCTTTATTGATTTTCAAAAAAATTCTGTTGTTGTTTTGGGTTTAACATCGTTTCTGAGCGCAATATAGGCCGTACATGCTTGACAGTACTTCTGGTGGAGGAAGAACCCTAACAAATCCCAGTAAGAACAACTACTGGCAATTTTTCTCACATACCCACGTTAGCCTAACCATAGACTCGACCCCACGCGGACAGAGGTGAGTTGGCAGTGATTGGTAAAGGTGGGCGCTTTAGACCACTTGGACACCTGCCCTTATTCCCCTACGCTTCCAAAGTATGTAGTCTGAGTTATATTGTATGAGAGTTACAAAAAGGGAGATATAATTATTTCTACGACATCGCAGTTAGTCGTCGAATATGAAGTAAGCTTATAATATTTCTGCCATCCAAACCAGGAAACACGCTCTCCCCCCCCCCCCCCCCCCCCGTAACCATGCCGTTAAAACGTCACGGCGATGATCGTTATACATGTTATGTCAATCTTTGACGAGACTTGCTAAATCTTCGACGAGATTTGCTACGGATAATTTATAAAGCGATGTTGCAGCGTATATTGAAATACAGACTGGTTCGAGACCCATTCAAGTTAAGAAGCTAAGAGCTAAACTGTATTGGTTTATGTCTCTTTTTTGTTCTAATATTTGAAAAACGAAAACTCTGGTTAGAAAGATTTATCAGTCGAAAGAGTAGTTAATATATAACCACAAATAAGTTTCATCATACAAGTATAAAATAGTATTTGTTATTGTTGTCTAGTCATTCAGATACAGTATTTATAAATGTAGAAACATACATAAACTTATACTATTGGAAGCAATATTAGAATCTAATAATTGCCGATCTGCGCGGCCTTATAAGTGCAACAAAAAAGGACGTTTTTTAATTTGTTAGAAATTTGATGGGGATTTTTTCTTTCCGTTCATGGTAACCATGGTCGACCAGTCAAAATTTATCTTATCTTTCATCTATTGCATGAAAACTTAATGCTCATAGAGTCACGCATATTTACTCTATATTGGTGTCGTTGCTTTGCTGAGAAGGACACTTAACGCCATAAATAAAGTTCATGCGTGTGATGACACAGGGCTAATTTGCTTAGAGTATATATGCAATGATTGCAATGATACGAATTGCTTATTTCTTAATGTGTATTTACCTAAAGATGACGGAGAGTCATATGAAGAGTTTGTACATGATCTTGGTAATATATATATATATATATATATATATATATATATATATATATATATATATATAGTGTGTGTGTGTGTGTGTGTGTGTGTGTGTGTAAAGAATACAAATAATATGGCAAATAACAATCCTTTCAAGTGCACTGGATCCAGCAAGGGATCAAGTGTATCAGGGATTGATTAAGATAAATGCAATAAACTGACAACGAACAGTGCGAAACTAGTATCTAACTAACCTGAGCGCTTTCGACTCTTTAATGAGTCTTTTTCAAAGGCAAATACAAAACATAGACGAGACAAACGAATAAAACAGAAAAAAGCGGTTATGTTTGCGAAACTTTACATGGATGTTTCTACAGGAATTAAACCTTTTTAACTTTATTATGTTTCAACTAGTTTATTTCAGAAACCTAATTAATAAACCGGTCCGTTGTATGTTGTTCGTTTGCTTTTCGATGGTACGACAAGCACAATTTTTGTTTTTTTAAGTGGAGTCAGATAATGTTTTTTCCGTGTGACTAGCGGTGCGGGAAGGAGGTGTTTTATCTCCATTTCGGTTTAATGTACGTGTTATTAACTTTAATTGTGATTTTAATTGGTTTTATATTGGATGCAACATCGGTGGTTTATTTATGAAAACCTCTTGCTGACAATATGTCTATACTAAGCCCATATATTGGTGGATCACGAACATTATTAAGAACTTCACGTTAGCAAATTAGTACAACACAAAAAAGACCAAATGTGTTTCAAACCACAAAATCTGAAGATAAAAATGTACATAAGTGAGATTGGGCTTTGCAGAGAAACGCTGCTGTTGTCAGTGAGCATGTATACCTATGGCATGTCATTCATTCTGATTTGTTAGATCATTGTGAAATGCAAAGACGAAACATCGTTCTCTTTGTCTACGAGTAAAAGTACTTTTTTGTCATTTACATATGTAATAATATCGCTCTTTAAATCCTATTGAATGAATATGTATTTTTCTCCTTTCTGGACGATTGTTCGCGTTCTACAATGACGCGGTTAAATTTCTGTTAAAGCAACACTCGATATATACAATGGTTTATGATAGGCGTCATAGAGTGCCAAGAATATTTTAAACAACAGCGTCAATATCCTTTGCGTTTTGCTTAGAAAGAGAGTGTATTTATTTAGAAATAAAATGGTTTGTCAATATATATATATATATATATATATATATATATATATATATATATATATATATATATATATATATATATATATATATATTCCCTGTCATTTCTTGTACGAATGTGCTGTTTTGTCTATGGACTTAACTCGGAAATAAATTTATTATTATTATTATTATTATTATTAGTATTTGTTCTGATTTCAGTTTAAACTTTACGAGGGCACTATCTTAGGTAAATTTAAGAGCTAACAATCAAACTATTACCTTCTCTTTCTATGTATGCCAAAACAGTACCAAATACTAACATGAATCAAGTACGTGACTTGCATTCTTTTTGTTAAAATATTTAACAAGATCCATATCATCATCGCATTTTGTCCGAATCAGCCCGTAATTTGGTCCCAGTCGTGCCCGAATCTGCCGTCATTGGATGATAAATAGACTCGGAGCCTAGTGGAGAAATACTATTCAAATGTGAAGTTTGTAAAACGTTGTTAAGCCTACAAAACAATCTGAAAATGAAAGACGAGTACCGACTGTAGACAAAACCATTAAAATCGTGTCAAGTATTTTGATCATTGTTCTTGAAAAAAATTATACTTGTATTTTATTTATCATTTAATTTTATGTACATCACGAGACATATTCATTCATGAAAATACGTAAAACATGCAGTCTTCTTGCCTGAATTGTGACATGTGAATCAAATACACAGAGTTCTGGGTTATCAAGAACCATGGTTGACACATCCAAAAATGAAATAGGCAAAATTCAGGTGAAACAAACCGGGCTTTAGTCACCTGTGTACTTACTGACACTGTGTGCATTGACTGAAATTCTCCATAAAGTGAAGGAATATGTTCGGGTGTGTGTGTGTGTGTGTGTGTGTGTGTGTGTGACAACAATGATATTGATGTCTTGGAATGGTTTTGCTTAGGGATGTGTATGGTATTTTTCACCCGTGCAAATGAAGTGTTTTTGTATGGCATGTATATTTAAGGAATTTATGTATAGAAAAATTAGTCTTTTCTTATTTCTTTGATTTTATTTTTCAAAATGTTGCATCATATGCTGAAGACAGTGATGTACCATATATGCTTGCTTATATGTGGGGTCTAAATGAAGACACTATTGATCATTTTCTGTCAACACAAAGCAACCACAGATCATGGTCAGCCTTGTTTGTTTTACTAATTAGTCCTAACAAACTGCATAGTCCCAGATCTACTGGCACAATATGCAGTGTGATTTTGGGGACTTTATGTTTTCAGTTGGATTCGATTATAAAGTATTCATGGAACAAGGAGTTTTAATCTGGGCTCCTTTGCAGAAAATATTCATTAGCTAATGAGCCCACTTTGCAAGGGGTACCAAGCTACGCTTTGTTTTATGCAGACACCCTGCAGATCGATGGAAAAATTTCATTTTGGCTTCTCTGATTTCATGCTGATATTTCTCCCATTTTTGCAAACAATATGCACTATTCCAAGGTTTGGCGACCAATTTTACATAACGTGTTACTTTTTCCCTGGATTAATTACAAAATGAACAAGGGCGTGCCACTATTAAGAGAGTAACACTGTTAAACTCAGGAGTTTAGGCTGCCCTTCGTGTGCTACTCAAAACCTCTTGACATGCCACCTTGTGATCTGTGTGCCATAGGTTGCCAACCCCTGCACTATTTAGTTCACCATTGATATGTAATGGCATTCAAGATGTAAATTTGCATCACCAGATTGGAGAGGTTAGAAGTTGCAAAAGCCATGCAGGGTTGACTGCCCTTGATTTGCCACATGCTACTGTTTGCAGCAGAACTTTTAAATATCTTGATTTTTAATTGAAATAATAAAAAGAACCTTTCAAACAGAATATTTAAGATTACTGAAATAGTACATGACCAGAACTCAACCTGGATCAAGGATCATGAACACCTGCGCGTTAAGAAAACCATTTGAAAACAGAGTTAGTTTTACCATTATGAGCACCCATGTAATTGAGGGAAAGAACTACATTAGTGAAGCCTGAATAAACACAGAGGAACCCTTTCTAGCCAGTTTTACATTGGTTTTTGTTGACTTTTAGATAAAGCATCAGGTGGAGTGATAGATTATTTAGTAAAAAAGATCATATGAAGTGATGAAAAAATTACGTATTAGATGTACTGTATATACTTGCTTATAATTCAAGTCCAACTGCAAACTGCTGATTTGCCATCGCTTAATATGGCAGGTCAGATCTTTGTTGTTTGCAGTTTGACCCAACTTATAAGCAAGTATAGACAGTATAATGTACTGAATATACATCATTGCCTACTTAGTATAATGTACTGAATATACGTCATTGCCTACTTAGTATAATGTACTGAATATACGTCATTGCCTACTTAGTATAATGTACTGAATATACATCATTGCCTACTTAGTATAATGTACTGAATATACATCATTGCCTACTTAGTATAATGTACTGAATATACGTCATTGCCTACTTAGTATAATGTACTGAATATACATCATTGCCTGCTTAGTATAATGTACTGAATATACATCATTGCCTACTTAGTATAATGTACTGAATATACATCATTGCCTACTTAGTATAATGTACTGAATATACATCATTGCCTACTTAGTATAATGTACTGAATATACATCATTGCCTACTTAGTATAATGTACTGAATATACATCATTGCCTACTTAGTATAATGTACTGAATATACATCATTGCCTACTTAGTATAATGTACTGAATATATGTCATTGCCTACTTAGTATAATGTACTGAATATACATCATTGCCTGCTTAGTATAAAAGAAGCTCACTCACACATAGCATCATAGTTATATAAATTTATCAGAACTATTGCATTCTTAATCCATATCAATTGTTTTATATTTCAGAACTGCTCTGCCTACCTGTTTTTGGATCGATTAGATAAGTGATATAAATCATCTCAGAATATTGTTGTAGAGATGGCAATCTATGTAAGTTGTGGTCGGCACAGTTTTGACTTGAAGAGGATAACAGTTGAACCATTAATGTTCTTGTATATGTTTACAACTTTTTTCAACTTGCTTACCTTACAAGATCTAGTTTTCCAAAAGGTCTGTTATGACAAATATGATACATATACATGTAAACAGTTACACAATGTTTCCTACAAAACTGTTGAGGATGATGTTCAAAAAGTAACATCAAGGTGGATCTTATATTTCAACGTTACAATGGGAATTCCATCATTGTTTGTGCTTTTATTCTTTATGGGACCTATTGCTGACCGAGTCAGCAGAAAATTACCTTTAATCATTCCACTAATTGGGACACTCCTGAGCACAGTTAATAATCTTGTAAACTCAGTTTTTATGTCAGCACCTGTTGGCTTCCTTCTGATTGGAAGTGCAATAAATGGGCTTACTGGAGGTTACTTAGCAATGATAATGGCAGTATTTAGCTATATATCACACATCTCTTCTCCAGAATACAAGACAATCAAATTAGGTATCACTGAAGCCATGACATTTTTGTCTGGGGCCCTTGGCACTCTTTTATCAGGAGTCATTCTTGACAATACAAGTTTTGTATTTGTGTTTGGACTTTTGGCTGGTATACTTCTTCTTGCACTTGTGTATACAATTTTTTGGGTGGATGACATTAAACCAGCGAGAGATCCTGAAGAAGAACCAGCCATTCTAAAGACATTTGTAGCTGAATCAGTCAAAGAGACATGGGTATTTATTTACCAGACGTGGAAGAACAGCAGAAGAATACTGTCTTATATTGCTGTTTCCTGTGTTGTTATAATGCTACTGATGGTGGTTTTAGTAGGTAATATTAGCATCTTTTCTTTTACAACAGATTTCTTTTATTCCACTTAAGTCACCACATTCTTTCTGTTGTTTCTTACCTTAAAAAACATTCAATGGTGTTCAGAAATTACTGCCATTAAAATTTATATAGATCCTGGATCTTTGTTCTGGAATATTAGACATCTTCATTTGTATACTGGTACATAAAGGACACTAATCAAGGTTGCTGATGGTGAATTTGCTTTGGTACAAGTAATTCTATGAGTAAGTTAATATATATATATATTCATATATAAATGAGATCCACCTGTGAATTGCTTAGATCTGGGTCTGCCATGACAAAGTGTTGTGGTATATCAGTCTGCATAGAAGTAATCAGTAGAACAAATGGCATAGACCTTGATATGCTGGAGTATTATACTATAGCAGATCAATGTCTATATTGTTTTCAGTTGGATCAAACACTGTGAGTATACAAAGTGTATTTCTCATAGAGAAAGTTCACTCATAGTTACAACAGAGATGGCTTTTCCTGTATGTACTGAGATTATACAGATTTATTCTTCACAGTCACTTAGAGTTATTGCCCTTTTGACAAAAGGGAATTAATTAACTTAATTCTGATATTTGCCCTCAGTTATACAAAATATGGTAGTTACTTGGAACTCAAGACTGAAAGCATTTTAGGTGGTGATAATGAAGCATTTAATATAGATTCAGGATATGCATAGCAGTATCAGTCTTTTAAAATGGTAATTATTGTCCAGAATAATCATTTTAGATATTACAAAATGTATGGTTCATTTGTAAGTAAATTTAACTTCCAGGTAATTGCTTTTCTTGTCTGTATATTTTTTGTTTGTTTCAGGTCAGGCTGATATCATGTTGCTGTACACAAAATATGAGCCATTTGCATGGTCACAGACTACTCTAGGAATGTTCAATGCTGTAGAGACGTTTCTTCGAGGTCTGGCTGTGCTAACTGTGTTGCCCATTCTTAAGAGAATTTATCATCAAAGGGATACAGTTCTTGCTTTGATAGGGCTTGTATCGAAAATTGTCTCCCTTTTGCTGATTGGAATTGGAAAATATACATGGATTTTGTTTCTTGGTGAGTAGTTTTGGTAGATATTCATGTCAAAATGAGATGATATCTAGTAATTTTAAATTGTTCCTGCTGTAAAAGTTTCCCTGCAGGCTGGAGTAACATATAGCTAAACATGTTTCCCTGATATTGTGGATGACTGAAAAAAAGGCAGGATAAAATTGTACAGGTTGAATATCCTTTGTTGGAATGAAGTAAACATAATTTTTTTCTTTGCATTTCTTAGAAAAGATGGTGGACAGAGTATCTCTTCATTGGCCTACCCAGATACTCTTCTGTCCATCATCACACTTTCCATTCCTCTCAATAATTTTTAAGACCATTTCAGAATAAGATATGAAACTTTGTATACTTGTATAGTACATCATCACTATGGGGTGTCGTGTATCACAATGCAACCCTATCTTGATGGTCAGGGTCCTGGATCAGTATTTTCCATTTTTCATCACACTGTTGCTTGACCGCTGTTTGAGAGTTAGGAATGAACATGTACATTAATTCAAGGAACTCTCACTTTGGTAGCCATTATGATGCTCTGAGGTTTAGCCTAGAAACAGCTGCAGGAAGGCAGGTGGCTTAGCAGGCTTCACTGGGAGAGCACTTAGTACTTGTAGAGGGCAAAGAGTTAACAGGCAGTTAATAGTATGTGAAGCATATAAGTCTTTGGAGATCAAACCAAATTTTGATAGATATTGCTATAGAATTGCGTTATATCACAGTATGATTTCAGGTGACACTATTTACCAATACATATCACACTGGGTTTCTTATCCTCAAGGTGAGAGTCACATTGGGTTTGCTATCCTCAAGGTGAAGGTCACACCTCAATATGTTTTGTTTTTCTTTTCCACTCAGTACCTTTCAAGCTGTTTGAAATTAAGCATTGCTATTTGGTCCAGTGAAACATTAAAATAGGGCAATTAAATTTGGTCACATTTTAAATTAGCCCAGTAATTTTACAGCTTTGTCTTGAAGTTCACATTCAGATTTTGTGATCTTTTATGATCTTGCCTTAGTGATGGTGGTGGTGAAAGGACAAAAATTCACTTGTTAAATTTCTTCTGAATAAATTAGAGTATAAAAATAAAAATACTCATTGTATCTTTGTAGGAAGCAGTTGTTTGGCATAAATAAGCAATTTGATTTGGTTTTTTTAAGCTATCACATTAGAGCATGAGGCAGTGATTTTTTAAATCTGGTTAGATACAAATTTTAAGAAAAGGCTTTTGATGCATAACAATTTAACCAGTTTTCATTTTATTTTATTGTTTCATAAAATGTTCAGCTTGACATCTGTTTTAAGATGTAGGTATAATTAAGATTTGTCTCCTGATTTCTGTCATTATCCATCCCATGCAATGGACAGGCAAATCCACTTTTTCAGAGAGCTTTCATCCTAGATAGCTCAGCTCGACCTTATGGAACCTATGCTATTGTTCACTTGTGGGACCTATTGCTATTGTTCAACAGATTACCTTGCCTTGTCATTCTGTGGCTTCTGACAGATTTGGGGGAGAGAAAATTTTCCCTTTCAAAGCCACTTCATAAATTGAAGTATGTTTTCCAGTCTGGTTATCTGGAAGCCGTCTCACATAACTTAGGTGACCAGAGCTCGTCTCTAAGGGGTAAGGGGATGTACCTTCCTCCACCTCTTACCTATTCTTTAAAGGTATTATGAACAGGTAACATATTTTGAAGAAGAAACAAATATTTTCTTGTAATATATGTTTCTTCAATAATACTTGCCTGATCATGATACCCACCTCCCACAGATATATCCATCTAGGGAGCATGACTTCTGCTCCAGTCGTATCTGAAATATTCACTGGATTTGGCACCAATCCCTGTCACTGTTGCCAACTGCACTTAGGTGGGCAGATAACTTTTAGAGTTTTAGCTTTAAAAAATGTCCTAGCTGGGGGGTGGGGTGGGGGGCTGGATTTGCAAGGTATTAACAGTTCTAAGGCAATATGATCAGATACTTATTATTAAAGAAACATATTTTACTAGACATGAAATCAGTTTTTGGTCTAAGACTCTGTGCATTAAGGGGTTCATAGTAATAAGGAGTGCATACTGTTAAGATGATTTCCTCGGGTTTCTGGACTTGGGTTAGGTTCTATTCCTGATATGAATGGAATGATACTTAGACAAAACATTAATAAAACAATTGAAAACAAATTGGTGCTAATGTAAAAATAAAGCTAAATGATTTAAAAATTTGTTAAAGTGCATCCAATCATTAAAAAAAAACTTTAGTTATTCATGTAGTAACAGTAGGAAACAGTAAACCGATTTCATGAATATAAAATAAAAACAAAATATCCTCACATGTCCATACACAATGACACATTAAACCATGCCTTTTTGCACCTTAATCTACTTCACTCCTTTTAGTTAAAAAAATTTTTGCACAAAATAATACTATCGAGGTGTTTGAATAATATTCATGGAAGAGTTTTATGATTATTTTTCAAATATCCAACTTGATTATCCTAGAAAATATAATTGATCCAAGTGGTCAAATTTGACCACCAACCATACCAGCCAACATTTTACAAGTTGTTTAGCTTGTTGGTAGTCTAGTAGTTGCGTAGTCAGTCGTGATTTATTACCAGATGCTTATTTGTTTCTATTATTTTAGGTGCTATAATAGGAGTCTTTCAAGGTTTTCCTTCAGCTGCTCTACGGTCAATAATGTCAAGTAGTGTGCAACAAAATGAACAAGGTATACAACATTTTTACATTTCCATTGTGACCGTGCCTCATTTTTCATATGCTTTGGCAACTAATATAATTTTCCCCAAGTGGGCAGTATAAGAAAGTCCAACCTGGTGTGTGTTTTGGATTTTTAGTCATATCGCTATGACATATGCAGTGTGACAGTGTATAGTGATGTCTAGAACTGGGGCGTCATGCCGCAGACATGTAGCATCATGTGCCACCAATTCACATTAATCTGACACCAGTCTTACAAGACTATGTTCTTAAAATAAGTAACAGAAAAGAATGAAGACAACAAGCTCTGTAAAATGGTGATGCTGTTGGTAATAACATATTTGTGAATTAAATTTTTGAATCTCAAAAGTATTTCAAAACCTAAATCATGTTTTATTTTCTTAAGTCTTTTTTTATTAAGATATGACAAAATTGCCTTGAAGTTCTTTATTCTAGTCCATGAAAGTTAAACTAGAAACATTCTTTGATGCATAACTCAAAGTTTTTATCACTTGTTTAAACATTATTTATTCAAGAGAACATCTTCACATATTATTTATAGGAATACAATGTATGGGGACTCGGTAGAAAGCTAGAGGCTTGTTGAAAATGTTCCCCTTTAACAGAGAAATTTTAATGATCAATAATTGTCTACTGACTTAAAATTGTTAGGTCATGTACAAATATATCAGTTCTAGTATATCATTATTTCAGAGATCATACAGTAGTAAGAAAGGAATGTGTGTTTGTGACCTGTGTATTATTTTAAAAAAACATTTTGATACTTTTATGAAGATTTGCACTGCCATAAATATTTGTATAATAATTTCATCAGAGTACATAAGATTGCCAGATAATGTCTTAATTTAAAGTTTGTACAGTAATGTGAAGAGAACACAATGTCTCAGAGTTGTATATAATTTTACATGCTAACCAACAGTGTTTAACTGTTTCTACTTGTCCACATGTGCAGTAAATAATGTTAGAAGCACAATTTATGAAACATCATTATTTAAGTTACATCTTTGGATTCTCAATCGCATATGCTCTGCTGTTTATCCCTTTTCAGGTAAGTTTTAAGATTTTGAATTGATGGGTTACTTATTTGATTTCTATCAGTAAAGTATTCCACAAGCAATCCAATCTATACTTCAAATTCTTGAAGTATTTTTATATTTTAGGAAAGTTGTTCAGCATTATTGGTGCACTGGAAGCAGTTGCCACACTATGTGCAACCCTGATTTTCAACAACCTGTACAGTGCTACACTTACCTTTTACTCTGGAATTCCATTTTTTGTGGGTGCAGTACTGATTGCAGTGGGATTATTCCTGACTTTGTGAGTAGATTTGATATGCTTCGTTTCACCAATCATGCATCAAATTCTGATCTTTAATTTCGTTTTAAACTATATATTATTTATATGCTTAATCTGGAATTGTATTTTTTTTTTTGCTGTCTTTTTCAGTACCATATAATTATTCAATTTTGACATAGTTTCAGCTTTAAATAGAGTTTCCTTTATTACCATCTCACAACATAATTTTATTACAATTGTTTAACTCATTCAGCCCCAGAGGTTTTTGTCGCTTTTGCCTGAAATGTGTGTAGGAAAGACATTTGGGGTGCTATTTCTGAATACATCGTAATACAGTGGTTTTCAACAGATTATCCATGAGAATAATGTCTAGTTGTATTAGAAACGTCATTTTCCACAGGTTATTTTGCTTGCGCATGAGCAGAAGGCTAAAAGTTGAAGTTCTTTTTGTTTGTTTTTTTTGGGCTTAATAGACCCATCATTTTCGTATGGAGACTGCAATTTTTTCCAAATGCCCACCTTATCCTAGTTTTTGCAAAGGTTCACCTGTCTGTGTGCAGTTAAGACCGGTATGCCTTAGATCTGAGGCCAAAAGGTCTAAAATCCAGACACAAAATCGCATTCCGATCTCGAGAGATTTTGGGTGGAAAAAAACCGGGTCCAAAAACTGAGGTTTTTCTCTTTGTATTTTGTAGTGCAACTAGAACTTCTAGATTATTTGATCATTTTAGAGCTATATCTGTCTTCTTTTTTTTAATACCACCCACGTTGGTGTATCTTAAATGGCCTTGATGCTGCAGAGCTTTGAAGTAGGGTACAGCCTCATCACGCCTACAGATGGGATCGGGGCCGAATCGGTTAATAGTTTATAAAGTTTGTCATGGTAGTGTCAGATATTGGAAATGAAAAGGAAAGAAGAAAAATGTGAAATTAAAATATTAATTTTTAGGAACTATTTTTGGCTACAGTCGATCACCTGTTTATTTGTTGCCACAGTAATTGTAGTCCCTTTGGTGGACTCAGTTGGTGCAGTAGCTGCAGTTCCTTCAGTTTGGCACAGTTGCTGAGCAGGAGACAGTCTTAGAAGTAACGTGAATAGAATTGCATCAATAAATGGTATATGTGTGTGGTGATAATATTTGACAACACCAACTATGTTTTTGTTTTGTAAGTGTAATAAATGCTTCAGATTTGTGTATTTTCATCATTTTCTATATGTTTTGGTGATCCACAAACCCACCTACCTCACCCCCACCCCTCCACCAACATTCTGTTGGAGGTTGGCTGGTATGTGTTTGTTTCAAGTGGGCAGAAAGAATGAATTTGATATGGCATAGAGATGTGTCTTGGCCTAATAAACAGGTTGTATTTATATGCCATATGAAACAAGTTCTTTTCCTGATTCAGAGCAAAACTTAAATGTTGTATACTCTGACATTGACACTTAATGAGTATTTTTATTGATTTTGTGTGAATGGATTTTTCTATTTGATGCATCTAATAATATTAGTACATAGAGATTTACATAGTTCCAATCAAGGTGTGCGATAAGGAAATATGGATTGTATCAAATGCTATATCAGCCATGTAAGATTAAATGGGTACATAACATGTATGCTGGATAAAGTGTATGTCTAAAGGTACTTCATTAGTATGTGTAATTGGTATAAGTTTAGTAGATTCAGGTAGAGTATAATCACATGCTGAAAGTGTGTGTGTGTGTTGTTTGGATTTTTAATGTGGCTTTAATAATTTGGACAGGGGCAGGTCCCTGTTGATTCTAATGCTAAGAAATCAAAGCTCAAGGTCACTTGAGCCTGCTTTTTAATACTTAGCTCTCCTGACTACAAGGTCTAATGAGTTTATGCTTTGGCCTGGCATTTATCTTGTATGATGTGTTGTGTGTCATCTGTCCATCAACAATAGCTATATATCCATTCATCGTAAAATCTTGTGAATACAACTAGTCTCACAGCTTTATAAAGATTGCCATGAAACTTGATAAATATTATTGCAACTGTGTGAAGATGTAAATATTGATAAATCATTATGGGCCTGCAATTTTTCTTGTAGTTTTTGTCCTTTTGGCTGGCAGCTGGATGAAGTTTATGAAAGAATCTTAGTCTTTACGTTTTCAATGGATCCAGTGAAATTTAATACTTATTGTGATCATGTGACAATACTCATAAACAAACCACCATGCTATTATGCAAATTATTTTAGAGTCATTGCTCTTTTTTGTATTACAGTTGAATACAGTCTTTTACAGAATCTTGTGAATGCAACTAGTCTTTTGACGAACTGCTCCATAATTTTGTTTATATTATGGTCATCATCAGAATATGTGGACATGGGCAGATTACTTTGCTCCAGCAAGGTTTGTCTGAGTTGCTGCCCTTTTGGATTTCATATAAGTTCATATTAGAAATGTGGGAATGGAATTAGTGTAGCAGAATTTGATGCATTTCTTGGAAACTTGACAATTACAAATCCATGTCAGGGTCAACTCAGCCAAAATAGTAGCCTCTTTGCATGTCATTTTGCCCATATTTGCATGTCATTTTTGCCCATATTTGCATGTCATTTTGCCCATATTTTGCATGTCATTTTGCCCATATTTGCATGTCATTTTGCCCTTATTTTGCATGTCATTTTGCCCATATCAGCAGGTAAAGCAAACTTGACCTTTCCATTTCTTGAGTTGATGTCTTCATACATACCGACCCCTTTTTTTTGGCCATTAAAAGCTCTCATATTTTGAGTTCAACATCTATTCTCTTATTTTTCCTGTTTGAATTGGAAACAGTTTACACAAGGTATTTTCATCCCTGTTATAAAGTATCCATGTAATTATTACTTATATCTGCAAATACATTTTAATGGGCTAAATTCCTGCCAAAAATTCACTTAGGAAGCTTGGAGAAGCTGAATTTCGTACATTTGTAGCCCCACTTAGATGCAACTTAATGCTCTGTGGAGGTTTATAGGCTGATTGGCTTATCACTAGTAAAACAGAATACGTGAAGAAAATGGAGGGGTAGTAGCTAAAAATGTATTACACACATGATATTATTGATAAGAGAACATATACAGATTTAATCACATATATTAAGACAATTATGAAAACAAATAGGCAAGATATGTTTTAAGTTTTAATAATTTAAAAAAAAGTTATTCTGTTCTATTTTATTGTATCTCTTTTATTTGACCACAAAGACAAAATTATGTGATAAATAAATAGGCAAGATATTAGAGATCCTCAAGAAAAGAATAAAATGTAATTTATATATATCATTTTTTAATTTTTTTTTTTAAAAACTAATATAATAACACATTAACCAAAACAAGTAGTAAAGGTAAACAAGGTTATTTTGTATCTTGTCAAAGGAAAAAAGAGAGGACTTGCACGTTGATAATGTCACCTTGTTTAAAATAGTAACCTATCAATTTAGCCAAATGAAACAAAAAAACATTAAATATTTTCATGAAGATAAATGAGTATTTCTTTTGTTTTGTATTACCTTGCTGGAAAAGTTTTTAGAACATTGTTTTATGTGACTGTTTTGAACTTTCTAAATGTTAACTCCCTTACACTCACTTCACTCTATTTTGGCATCACTTGCAAGTGAGAGAAGTCATTTCTCCCCACCCCTACTCTGTGTCCAGCATGGATCCTGACCTGCTGTGGTCATTGTCTTAAGACACAAATATTGACAAATCACATAGTTCCCACGATTTTTGTAAAGTTTCACTTGCAGCTGGATGCCATATGTGACAGAATCTTGTGAAGGCAGCTACTGTTGCAGTTTTTGTGGATGACTGTAAAACTTTGTATGTATAATGCCCATCAAGATGTGCATATTTACCAGTCTCTGTATTCATAATATGTAATTTTGGAAGAGTTTCTGTATTTCTTTTATGCAACTTAGAGCTCCATGACAATCTTGTAAACTCAACTAGTCATGTGGTTATTAAGGAATTTTTTCTTGTACATGGTACACATTATGATTGCTATCTGAAGACATGTATATCGACCAGTCACTTTTCTCCCATTATGATCATCCCCCTGATTGAAGGTAAAGGGGATATAGTGATAGTGAAGTCTGGCCATTGATCTGTCTGGCCGTAGACAAGGTGGCTTCCACAGAGTAACTTTAGTTTGCTGGGGTTTTATTTGCTCAAGCCTCATGTGTGCCCCCTCCCCCCTCCCCCCCACCCCCTGGTAAAGGCAGAAGTCATACAATTTTGTGGCAGGCAGGTCCAAGGTTAAGTTTTCTTGGCTTACATTTCATGAAATTTCATTGTTGACACTTGGACAGGGGCAGGTCCCTGTTGATTCTAAAGCTAAGAAATCAAAGCTCGAGGTCACTCGAGCCTACTTTTTAATACTTAGCTCTCCTGACTACAAGGTCTAATGAGTTTATGCTTTGGCCCGGCATTTATCTTGTATGATGTGTTGTGTGTCATCTGTCCATCAACAACTGATTGTTACCACTCCAAAAGCTATATATCTGGTCAGATTTTTTTAAAATCAGTTTTTGAATAAGAGTCTGTCTCTATCAAGCTCTTGGATGACTTTGATAATGAGCTGATCTGTACATATAAATGAGGGGACCTCGCATCTAGTTGACTCAGCTTTTTGCTACTTTTCAGGCTATATGTATGGTTCAGTTTCAGACATTTTAATGTATTCAAGATCTTTTGTTCATTAGTGAGCAGCATCCTGATTTGATTCATTGAGCTTGTTACTACTTGGGGTGTATATTTCTGGCCCAGCTTTGATAAAACATGGAATAGAGGCTTCTGTCAACAAGTCCTCAGCTGTATTAAAAAATTATCAGGATCCACAGTGATGTTGCCAGGCTGTGCAAGTGTACTAATCATGCAAACTTGACCACTGATCTTGCAGTTTGAAAGTAGCTATTCACAAGAACTTTTACAATGAAACCTGAACTCTCAAAAATAATAATTTACAATGCATGAATAATCTAACTGATTTCTAGTCATGATTTGCTCCAAGTAAGGATGTCCACTTTAGTCTTGATCACCAATGTGATTTTTTTGTGTTTTGTGGCCATTTCCATGTATCTTTCATACTTCTGGACTGTGCGTCTAACTTGAAAGGTAGAGTGTTCTTACGCAGAGCCACCTCTCATTTGATTACTGGCCACAGAGGGCAGAGGTCATTGTCATTTGCAGAAGGACAGATCCTTATTGGGTCTGCATTTTGTGGATAAAAGGTCAAGGTTACCTGATGTAAAATTGTACATTTATGTCACTTTTACATTTGTAATAGTA
Organism: Sinohyriopsis cumingii; assembly: GCA_028554795.2. Lineage (NCBI taxonomy): Eukaryota > Metazoa > Mollusca > Bivalvia > Unionida > Unionidae > Sinohyriopsis > Sinohyriopsis cumingii. Next base: position 120,366,288 of record CM068825.1, on the reverse strand, counting down.
TTGGATATAGGGGCTGAGTGCATGTCATTCTTTTGGTGGCAAAACTCAATATATGTATAATTCCACAATGACTGGCTGCATAATGGTGAGTTCTCTGTTTTAATATATGTATGATCTGGATGTCACGCTTCATTATATTTACCTGTATGGGTTGTCCTTGACCTCTCACTTCATTATATTTACCTGTATGGTTTGTCCTTGAACCTCTTACTTCATTATATTTACCTGTATGGGTTGTCCTTGAACCTCTCACTTCATTATATTTACCTGTATGGGTTGTCCTTGACCTCTCACATCATTATATTTACCTGTACCAGTTGTACTTGACCTCTCATTTCATTATATTTACCTGTATGGGTTGTACTGGATCCTCTCACAGGTAGTATGGTGAATTAATTTGGTTTTTACATGGATGATTCATAGCTTTATTCAGTTTGTTTGCTATTTTCCAGATAATGCTATAAGTCATAGCTCTGTCTTTGTTCAGTAATAAGAGACAGGTGCAGAGGTACAACAGCGTTATACATCCTCCATTATTTATCTTGTTGATTAGACCATTGGCAAAGTGCAGAAATGCAAAGCTAAGGATGAAGACAATATAATCCTACATGCTGACATGTCTTCAGTGCAGGAATTTTAGGCAGATAAGGGAGCTAAATCAACAAAGGGCTTTCCAGTTATATAACACCAGAAATCTGCATGATCAGAGACACTTATGTCACCACCATTAGGCCTTGCATCCTCAGGGTTCCACTCTACAGCTCTTGATGATAAACAGCAAGCGAACAAACAAAACAAAGTATCCTTTCACTCCACTGATACATGGGCTGGTCACGTGGATCAAACAGCCTGTAATCCAGTTCAGCATTACAACTCAGATGATGTTCTTCCTACTAGCATGGTCTATTTTCGTTTTGACTGGCAGAGGCCTACTACAGAGGAAATTCAGGGACAAAGACCTCAACACAATAAGTTCCTGGAAATCAATCTGTTATCCAGTCTGTCAAACCCAATGTATACAGGCAATTATGGAGACCAGTCTAACCCTCATATGGCCTCACTGCACTCTCCATTTACGATGACAAGCCTAGTACCTGCCACCTCTCAGTTCTCTCAACTCTTGGTACAATGGAAAGGACTCTTTAATCGGTGACCTGTTGGAAATCACCAGTTCTACTTAAGGGCACTCCACAAGTTTTGTCAGTAGCAGACCTCGACATTCTTCACCATCTCTTACAATCAGGCAATGACCTCACCTCATGTAAGCAAAGATAATAATGCATCCTCTCAGCCTCCTTCTTCACTTTTTGATTTCACTATGTCATGGGAACAATCCATCAGAGTTTGAAGAAATCTTCTGCCTTTTGCCTCCAGCTTTGCCTGCCTCCTCCCACCTTATCAACCACCTGGACTAGAGTTCCAGCATCTGTTGATCTTATTACAAAAGAGGAAGAATCCAACTTCAATTATTTCCACAGTCTGGCAGATTCACAGACAATTCAAACTGTTTAACATCATCAATTACTAGACCCCATCATCGATCATTTCCGTATCTCACAATTTATCAACAGCAACAGTTGGCCAGGACATTTCAGCTTTGTGGGTGAATAAACCATACTACACCGCTCCCCCGATAACTCATGCACATCGGGGTCCAGAAACATCGACTGCACTATAAGTGAGGCATGAGTTTTCGAGGGACCTATAAAATAAGCCCAAAACCAATAAAGTGATTGACGAAATAACGGAAAAATAAGGGGGGTGGGGTAGGCAGATTATACTGTTGAATACTCACTTTATAATCGTTCTGAGATTAACTGTAAATAAATATCTCTTCATAACAGTGTACTTTATTATTTCCTCATAGGACAACATTAATTTCAGGATAAATTACAGAATATTGAGGCGATCATCGAAAACATTATTCCACGTGGTTTCCGTTCACTTAACATGTGCACCACTTCACACATTGTGTACTACGTCACTAATTTTTATGTTGAATTGGATACATTCTAGTTTTATTGTTTGATCCAAATTAGACGTTTTTTTATATACAAAAGATCAACTCTTTTCGAGAAACAGTGTCGATCGAACAATAGATAGATTTGAATGCGATAGAAGTAAAATGGAAAACAAAAAAAACAAGGGTTAATCAGTACTAACATATTTAATTGGTCTACAAATTTAAAACAACATAAATTAGAACAAGTTAATACTTGCCATTTGTGCCACACTTGACAAATATCAATTCACTTTTTGAAAAAATCAATTTTTTGTGTGTGTTACTCCTTGGTTTCTCTGCCGCCGAGCAAAATCCCTCAGATTTCTCAACTGCATGAGCTTTACGTAGTCAACATTTTGGGTCTCCAGCCACATTATGGCAATATCAAAATATTTGATTGCTTTCTGTGCAGAGGGGTGGGGCTGCAACATCTGCGTCTGCATCACTTTCAACACTTGTGTTACTCCAGTTAGAATCGTCTTCTGCTGCAAATTTGTTCGTTATAGAATTAATTATAGTTTCATTTGACATGTATTCGGCTGTGGGGCAGTCATTGTCAGCACAAATCCACTCCTCCATATCATCAAGAGAAACGCCCATCTCAGGACCATGAGTCTGTACGAATTTCTCCCAAACAGCCTTGGCATTAATGACATCAGTTTCACTGAAACATTCAAAGTCACTATCATTGTTGTTGTCTTTGTTACTGTTTTGCTTTACGTCAAAGGCAGCTCCATGACCCTTAATCCAGCACCCCAGGTCTCTTGTAATCGATTTTTTTTTAATGCAACAAACACTTCCCCAAGGCGTTGATCAAAACAAAGCCGGCATGTACATGTAATTAGGTTCTCACCGAAGTACTCACGGGTTTCGATGTGACGGTCGATTGACTCTTTTCATGTTTTCAATGAACAGAATATGTTGTGATTATAATGTTTACACTGAAACGGAATTAAAGGATTAGAACGTGACTTTCACACAGGAAGATGTTTAATTGGTGTTTATTTCATTCTCTGTTGCCACCTGTTAGCATTTACCAGAAGTTTTCATTGATCGCTATTTCACCAGACTGTTTATTTGCAGAATACTGACAACTGTTTATCATAAAAACTTATGCAATATATGATATCTTTAAACATAGGTCTCGCTAGGATTTTAAAACTGGGTCTTTCTGCCTCTGAATTCAATCACTAAATATCAGTACATTTTCTCACTCGGCCGCCAGTCAAAGCCTTTGAACTAGCTGCCTAGCTGTTGCATCATGTTCTTTTTTTTTTAATGTACTCTTATAAAATGGCAACAGTACATCAAAGAGTCTTTCAGACACTGAATTCTGTCATTGTAAATATCAGCACAGTTAACTGATCAACACATTTTCCCACAAAGCAGGTGGCTGAAACAGGACCGGCAAATCTTTGAATTTTCCCGCGCACCTATTACATGCGTACGGAAGATATCTGCCTCAGTGATTTTCTGCATCCCAGGTCAAAAATTGGCATCCAAATACGCATAATTAAGCATTTTCGAGATCTCTGAAATTAATTCTTCTTTAGAACTTGCAAATTTCAAAATATGGATTATATTTTTACGGGCATTAGGCACCATTTTCGATGATAAAACGAGCAATGTATCAAGGTTTAATTTATCAATTCTTATAGTATTTTTTTCATGTTCAGCATATTTTAAAGATATTTTAAATACATTTTCTCTGGAAAAAAAATCGAGCCAAGACAGACACCGCGTTATAAGCAGGATCGCGAGTTATCCAGGTGCAAGTTATCGAGGGAGCGGGTAGTCTTATGTATCCAACATCTTTCAGTGACACTCACAAACTGGTAGTAGTAGCCATGATCTCTATGTTGGACTTGGTATCAATGGCTGTCTTCCAACAGGTGGAACAGATTACTCAAATTCCACAGTACATGCATGGGAGTTGGTTTCTAGAATGATCCAGGTCTTGAACATAGCTGCTCAACATACTTTAACCAATGCTGTCACAGCATTTGCAGTTAGCAGAATAAGATGCACTGCTGTCCACCTCCACCTTCCTTAAGGATCACCATAAGGCTCAGCTACTGGAAGAACCATTATCCTCTAATCTACATTCATTGTAACAGCCAAATCGAGTCAGTACAAACCACCAAGGAGATGAATTCAACAGCAACACCAAAAAAGAAAAAAAGATACATTTTTGGAAGCCAACAAAGGAACCAAGAGACATGACTCGATCAAAACCTTCTGACCAGTTGTCTTATTGTAGTTCCTCATGTCGAAAACCATGGTTCTTGCAAACTAAAGTGGACAAAAGACAGAGAAGTAGTAATCGCTTATGCCAATTTTTCTCTACATGACTGCTTCCATCTCTCAGAAAATGACATTGTCTCCACACCGCCCTTCCTACAGATCCCAGTAGGAGGAAGGCTTCAGTTCTTTGCTGCTGAATGGGACAAGATTTGCCATGACAATCATTGGGACTGGCAAGTGGTTTCCAAGGGACTCTGCTTCATTTTCAAAACACCTCTGTCCAGAGTCCCATCATCTTCAAACATTCTACAGACCCATTCAAAACCACCAAAAAAGAAACAACCTTCTTTATATGTGCCCATTACAGATGATTAGTTTCTCCCAGTGGAGGCCATAAGCTTGCGCACTGGACCAACCTCTCCTTATTTGCACAAATATGAAGTACCATCTGCAGTCTTGGAGTCACTGAACTTGGCTCACAGTTGGTATACCTCTGCAAGTACAACTTCCATAGATCATAGTCTGTATGGATGCAAGAACAGACAGCTGTGTGTGTGTGTGGGTCACACCTACTGCTGTCTTTCCAGGAAACCAGTGGAGTGTGGTCTTACCAGGACCAGCATCTACATATAAATATTCTTGAGATGACGGTCATTTTTAACTGGAAAGATTGCCCTCATTTAATCCAACAACTCTGTGACTTATCTCAAACAGCAAAGCAGAACCAGGTCTCCAGATTTCTGCATACTGGTGTGAGACTTTCTATAGTGATGTTGTCAACAACAAATCCACTTCCAAAAATTAATTTTTATTCCCATACATCTGAACATAATATCAGATTCTTTGTCTCAGAACAAGTAAGTTGTAAAGATGGAACGGTCTTTCTATCCCTGGGTTTTCATTCAGATGTGCATCTGATGGAACTGACCATTGGTGGACCTGTTTGTGACAAGGTGGAATACTAAGCCCCCAACTTTTGCCTTACCAGTGCCAGATCCCAAATCAGAGATATGGCTTGCATGCTGTTAAAAGAAGGGTCAGTTTCACTTATGATGGTTCCCTCTTTCATCGCCAAGAACAGGCTTCCATCCATGGATAACTATACCTTTGTAATGAAATCATTGTCTACTCTGGACACATCCACTTAAGGCTTATCAACTCTGCAATTTCAAGATATAACTCAGATGAATTTGTTACACACTTAAGCTCACCAGGTTAGAGCAGTTGCCAGAAGCATTACCTTTTACCAGAACTGTTCTCTGATATTATCCATGCGATGGGATGGAGTCCACATTATCCAATTTTTACCTCAAAGATCTTTCATCCCAAAGTGCTTGACTCTATCTGGTGGAATCTATAGTTGTGGCACAACAGGTTACCTTTCCAGGTAATTCAACAACTTCATAAGATGTGGCTGCACGACTTCCACTGGACTTGGGTGTGTGAAAATTTACCCTTTTTGAAGCAGTTCTTCAATGGATGAAGTCTTCTCCAGTTGGGTTACCTAGAAGCTGTCTCGCATACCTTAGAGACTGGAGTTCTCATCTCTGGTGTAAGAGGATGTACCTCTCTCTCCACCTCTTACCTATTCTCCTAAGGTATTATGATTGGGTAACATATTTAAAGACAAAACTAATTTTTTTCTACTAAAATATGTTTCCTTGTGAATACTTACCCAATCATAATACACATACACTCTCCCAGCCTCCCCATAGTTACATATATATAGCAGCCTTATGCTTCAGTAGTAACTGAGATATTATGGGATTTTTGCTGCCAATCCCTACTTCAAGGGGAGATCACTCTGCCTGACTGCCACATAGCTAAAAGTATATCTGGAAGGGATGGATTTCTGAGGTGGTAGTAGTTCTCCTAAGGTATTATGATAATATGATTGGGTAAGAATTCATGAAGAAACATTTTACTAGAAAAACTTAGTTTCATGAGTGTGTGTATGTATATATATAAGTGCTTTTCAGTTTATAAGATCATGTAGCCATAAGTGTGTGTGTGTGTGTGGGTATATATATATATATATATATATATATATATATATATATATATATATATATATAATGTGTGTATTCTTCTACAGTCTGATAATACAAACCCGTTTGTTTGTACACCCCACCGATAAAAAGTACAAGGAACTTAGTCAATTCATTTATTGATTTATAGTTTCCAACCTGACTCTGAGTAGAGTGGCCCTAACACTATCATCTTATGTACATTTCATGCTTAACGGAAGTTTTCAGTGTAATAGTCAGACATGCTCGGATCCATTTCCAGTTTCTGGACAAGTCCATTTTCAGCAAGGGGGTGTATCATGATTACAGATGTACATACATAAGTCGTCTGCTTCCGATATTTACAATGTTGAATCAAGCAAAGGAAAGTGACAACTACGCTTTTCATGTGGATTTAGCAAGCGGTTTAATTTCTATGTTCATGTATGCAGAGGGATATAATTCCAAACTCTCAACGTTATGTAATTTACGCAATTACTCAGCATTTGCCGAACAGGATGAACTATGTCATTATGTTGTTTGATGGAAATAAACTAGCCTATAGTGTACGCAATATGGCGCTGTGTTAGTATGGAAAGTCTATTAAGCATGAAATGGTGCAGGGAATGCTAGCAGTAGTGCCATTCTGGTGGCAGTCAGGTTAGAAATTATAAATCAATGATTCAATTGACTTAGTTCTGTGCACTTTTTATCACATTACACGTTCTCTTTTTTTAAATCGGTAGCAGGGTACAAACAAATGGGTTTGTGTTATCAGACTATAGTTTGTGATTACATACTAAGTATGTAAACAATGAAACCATTAAATTTGTCAAGTAGTTATTTTTCCAGTTACTTGAACATTTTGGTTTCTTTGTCCTTTACAGATAATTTTTCCAAGTTAAAATTGTACAACAACTTTTAAATTAAATTTCTTGCTCATTGTAAATGAACTGGACAATAATTGCTCAATTATTCTGCTTTATTATTATCATTATTCAGAAATAAGGACCTTAATATTGTGAATACAATTATCCCATTTAATGTGTATTTTTAAAACTCATTTTTGATGTAACTGTAAATGAATATAGAAGTGTTCGCAGTGTATCCTGTTTTATTCGGTCTCTCTCATGTCAAGCATATACAGTATAAGTACTTGTGATGAGCACCTTAATGGCAGAAGCATATAAAGACATTTAGTGGACAGGGCAGAAAAATATGGAAAAACTGTCGACTAGAAAGGTCGGGATATAGCCTTTAGAATATTTCATTACAGGTGTTGAATTTTATCATCTGTAGATTATGTTATTTCTACAGTTGGATCCACAGAAAAATAGACCCAGAGCAAAGGTACCATACTCTTGAAGAGCCCCTTGGTGAGGAGGTGGTGGAGGAGCCAGTTGTTGAGGATCAACCACAAAGTCATAATATGAATCATATAATCCCTGATGATGTGGACATTTGATTAAACGCTAGATTTGATCATACTGTCTATTGACTATCAGATTTCAGACGAAAGATCAGTTTTGGTAGTTAATAAAGGGAGATAAATATGTATATTTGTGGATAAGTCTTGGATTATGTGATAGTGTTAATAATTTCAATTCCCTTGGGACAATTCACAGATGCTGCAGCATTGCCATATATACTCGTTTATCAGACAAGTTGACTATAAATTGAAAGCTAATTTCTTTTTGACCTTCCAATTAGTCAGGGTGTTACTTTGTATGTTTGATTTATCTGTAACTTTTCTTCAGAGTTGTACTTTGGAAAAGTAAGCAGACCAAAATGGATGAATAGATAGATTGATAGTAAACTAAAGACACAACTGGTGTCAAATAAATCCAGTAATGTTACTGCAAGAACAAACTTAAAGACCTAATAATGTTTCCTACCTTAAATATTTTCAGCACGTATTTTGTGTTTTCTAATTTCATGGTGTTTGTTTTTTGTAATCATATCATTATATATGTTTTATGTTATAGGTGTTGTCTAATGTTATAAAGTGCTTAGAGCTTCTAAAGATTAGGTGCTATACAAAGTTCTCATTATTAGTATTATTATTGAGTGATATATATCACAAATAAATTGTTAGCATACATTTTGTCCATCTTTGTGTAATAAAATCCATAGAAATCCATAACGCTTGACAATTTAAATCCACTTATATGATAAGTCCATGAATCCAGTTATTGGTCACATATGGGTATAAAATTAGCAGTCCAGAATGATTTGATTCACAATACCCCATAATACAATTAATTCCTTATAAGTAATACGTTACTTGTCACTATTTCACCTTGCCACGAAACCTTTGTCTGTGCCATTTGCTCTGTCCACCTGCCCTGGAGAGCTTTAGAACACATACATTGACTCCATATGTGTCATAGGCACATATGCGGTAGTGAGTCATTCTTTTCTGGATGACATCTTGTCAACACATGGTAAATTCTTGCTTATGGAAGTAAGTATCTTTCATCTGTGATTTAATGCTATTCAGGAACTTGTATTCCTCTTGATGAACAGACATTATCCCAAGTCTGTTATTTATCAAAAGTTGTTTTGATAGTCGAGAGTGGTAATTTTTTTAGTGGGTTTGAGAATTATCAGTCTGGAAAACCATGAGGCCCAAAGACTCAGCATCCTGGGTATTTACCAGAGTGATGGGAGTATTGGCTGCCACCTCAAGTATTTGGAGATCCACCTTCTCTAACTCTTTGATGACTTCTTCCTGCACAACAGCAGAAAATGTCCCAATTTAATCATATGTCCCACGGTTGGACTGACTGCTCTGGTGGCCTAGTGGTTAGAGAATCTGCCTCAGAAGCATGAGGTTGTGGGTTTGAACCCTGGCAGAGTCATAACAAAGACTTACAAAAATGGCACTAATAGCTGCCTCACTAGGAGCTCAGCATTAAGAGGTTAGTGTTAGGACTGGTTGACCTGGTGTCAGGGTAATGTGACTGGGTGGGATATCATGTTACATGTCTGCGGCATGATGCCCCAGTGCTAGACATCACTATAAACTGCCACACTGCAGATATTGAAGCATAATGACTGAATATTTTTTAAAGTTACGTTAAAAATCCTAATCACACACCACTGTCAGACCACAATGACTCAGCCAGGACTTTTATTGAACCTGGAGAAATGAGATCTCATTCCTTCACAGGATTTCATTTGCATAAGAATATATTTCTACCACCTATCTGGACCAGGTCCATCTTGCAGAAGACAGAATTATCATAATCTGGGATCTTATGAGAACTCTACAGGCCATGACCTCATTGTCAGCCTTGCATTTTCTATTGACAAAGAACTTTGCAGTAGACAATGGTAGCTATAGAAGGAGTCCATTCATTTTCTCCTGCTGACAGTTTGGAAACCACATGAGGATTCATTTTCAGCCTGAAATCCTCTAGTCCTCTAAGGTTGGCATTTGAGTACCACCTCAAATAGTGGTACTTCATGCCCACAGTACATATGAATCAAGAATGAGTACTTCTCCAGGCCATTGGTCTCGGGAAGAAGGTCTTCTCCATACAAACAACTTGACTGCTCCGGTGGCCTATTGGTTAGACTCGCTTAGCACTCAGCATTAAGAGGTTAGTGTTAGGACTGGTCGACCTGGTGTCAGGATAATGTGACTGGGTGGGACATCATGCTACATGTCTGTGGTATAATGCCTTAGTGCTTGACATCACTATAAACTTGCCACACTGCAAACATCATGGTGATATGACTGAAAAATTGTTAAAGCTACGTTAAAAAAAATCCAACCAAATCCAAATACAAACAACTTAGAAATGAGAGCAGTGCTCTTCACCCTGAAAGGTTGGCAGGATCAAATCAGGGATCAGTACAAGATGGCGTTCTCAATGTATGCATACCAATGATGACAAGGGGACATTCAAGCTCCATCTCTTTTTATGGAAGTCTGGAACCTTTTACACTGGCAGCAGGAATTACACTCTGTGTTCATCACATTCTGAGATATGAAAATATAATTTCTGATAGTTTGTCCAGGAGAGGCAAGGTAGTTCTAACAGAATGGTCTCTTCATCAAGCAGTTGCAGAGTCCTTGTTCAGTCTGTGGGTGAAACAACAAGCACTCCCATGTCATGTCTCCCCAGTCTTTAGACCTAAGAGCCTGGGCAGTGGCCACCATCAACCTCAGGTGGATTGGTTGGTTACTTATGCATTTACACCTTTCTGGTTGATCCCATAGTTACTTCAGAAGGTCAGGTTAACCACAATTCAGATTATTCTGATGGTACCTCTTTGGCCTTAAAGGACATGGTTCACTTACCTGTTTGACAAGTTGATACCTGGGTTTGAACTTGGTGGAAAGAGCCGATTTCAGATTCTCAACTTGACCCTTGTCTCATCTCAAGTGATCTCTCTGCCAGGCAAAGTTTCAAAATAGATTAGGCCCAGAGACAATCTACTTACAATTCAACGAAGCAAAGTGAAACATTTTGTGATTGGTGCACTCAGAAATCCATTAATCTAGCTGCCCCTCTGTTTCTCCAGTAGCAGATTTTCCGTTTTCCTCCGTGAGGAAAGATCATGTTTGGTATCCACAATCAAATGTTAGAGGCACCCATTTCAAACACTTGAATGCTCCAAGGGCCTTGCCATTGGCTCAGAGCCTAACTAAGCAGATCTTAATACATACTTTGAGCTGCAATGACCAGTGTATCCATGATGCAGAGATAGAATTTCTCATGCTATATGGGCCTTGACAAAAAACTTTAATAACCTTTGAGTAATGTTTGTTTGAAAATCTTTCACAGAAAGTTGTTTTTCTTCTTGAAGAAATGGCTCAACTTCTTGCTTTATCCCAGAAATAGATTAGCTCACCAATAAGGTAAGTAATTGAAATTTGTCCTCTTTTGTTGGTCATCAACCTCCCACCTCACCAACAAATTCAACTTACAAACATGAACAGTAAGGTGTTATTGATATTTAAAAAAATTATTTATATGGGTGGGTGGGTAAAGCTAATTTAATAATGCAGTACACCTCTCACTGTTGGATGCCCTTCTCCTACCTCTCGGATCTTCTTATATTGTCAAGGCCTATTTCATGAAGTGAGACTGGACTGATGCTCATGTTCTTAGATCTTTCTAAACAGGAAGATTATACATCTGGTACAGACAAGGGTTTTTCCATTGTGGAAAGGGTAAGCTAAACAATAGTTAAGGAAAGTATTACATAATTAATGTTAGTTTTATCCCCACCCACCCTTCTCAGTTTTCATATGTTTTACAAGTAGGCAATGAAAGTGAAGTCTGTAATTAATGTGATTCACAGTTTCCTGTAAAGGTAACTGTTTAATGTCATCTAGTTCACTGCCCAGGAATTCATGCTCATCATCTAAGTTGCCATCTGTAATGCATCACCATTATCCATATCTCACATCTGTCTGCATGAGTTCAGGTTTTGACTTGACCATTGTGGCTATGTGAGAATGCTTGCCAGTAGCTTCCTGTGGGTCAGTATTTATTCCAAAGGTCTTTCCAAGTTCTTTGTCCACCTGATATACTGGACATCATGTATAATCTATCATGTGCTGAAAACTGGCATTAAGCACCACAAAACCAAACCAAACTGATCCACCATGATCTGGTTATTGTAAACATAACCTGATTGATTCTAAGTCATCTGTGAATGAATATACGTAGACTAAGCTTGGGTTATGTATATGACTCTGATCATACAGTCTTTCCTGTTGTCTGTGAATGATTATAAGGAGACTAAGCTTGGGTTATGTATATGACTCTTTGATCATACAGTCTTTGCCACAGTGGTAGAAGTGTTCAAAAAAAGACCCACTGTTACTGACAGTATGATTCTAATGGGCAAAGAACAAGTATAAACTTCATGGCTAGATCAAAGGGTTGTTATTTGGGAAAGCTAAGAGATTAAGGTCAGACATGCACAAGGGAGTTGTAGGATTCTACATGGCATTGAACAAGTATTGAATTTGCAGCTTGATCAAATAATTTTCAGCTGGCCTTGTGCATTGGCAGATAACTTAGCAAATATTATTTAGGAATTAGATCTGACTTATGAAAAAAGCAAATACAAATCAAATCAAAATTTTCATTGCATCAAACACAAATGGTGTTTTTGCTGGAAAATACAAAATATAATACAAATACAGGTTATCAGACTTGCACAAAATGGAAGCAGAATACTTACAGTACTAGTAAATACCCATGGTAAACAACATTGATGAATGAAAACTTAGCAGTGCATACTACTTCATTTCATAATTTCAGATTATTAAAATCAATATAAATTTAGATACAAGTATTATGTAATGAATTCTGTAATGAAATGGATAACACAGTGCATACCATATTTATTTCTGGATGGGAACAATGGCATGAAGAAAAAAAAATATTTGAATTGATGGTAGTTTGTACATACTGGAAACATTTTTATTGTTGTTGTTGTAGGGTTTAACGCCATTTTTCAGCACACGATAGGCTATACATGGCGGCCAGTATTAATGGTGGAGGAAGAACCCGGGAAATCCCCAGAAAGAACCACCGACCCTCGAGAAGCTACTGGCAGGAAACATTTTTAGAGTTTTCATTATTACTCCTAGATTTATCAAACTTATTTTTCTCTTATAAGATGACCCTCCTACTTGACATGAATACAGTTTTCTATATTAAAAAAAAGAAAATCATTGAATTATAAGTGAGTATATATGGTATTTATCAGTGTAGGTTTTCTGTGTTTATTGTAATTATATTATGTCACTATGTAGCAGATGCTACAATGCAGTATTTCCTTTATTATGTACTACCAAGTTTTGTAATCGTTACTGTAACCAATATCTTTTTATGTTCAATCATTTATTATTCTTGTGACAGTTTTGCAAGGCTCCATAGGATAGTATATCCAGAGAAAAGTGCTGGAAACCTAATGCTATAATATCCCTGGCACTAAAGTGCTGGAGACCTATAATATCCCTGGCACTAAAGTGCTGGAGACCTTATGCTATAATATCCCTGGCACTAAAGTGCTGGAGACCTAATGCTATAACATTCCTGGCACTATGTGCTGGAGACCTATAATATCCCTGGCACTAAAGTGCTGGAGACCTATAATATCCCTGGCACTAAAGTGCTGGAGACATTATGCTATAACATCCCTAGCACTAAAGTGCTGGAGACCTATAATATCCCTGGAACTAAAGTGCTGGAGACCTTATGCTATAATATCCCTGGCACTTAAGTTCTGGAAACCTTATGCTGTAATATCCCTGGCACTTACGTCTTGGAGACCTAATGTCAGATCATTGGCACTAAAGTGCTGGAGATCCTATTCTATATTCCTGGCATTAATGTATCTGAGACCTAATGCTATATCCCTGGCATTATTCTCATTGACATTATTGGCATCAACACATGTAAGTTTAGGTTTGTTTCTTGGACATATATTTGTTTTTACAGTGCTGTAATTTGTTATGTGCATGCATGTAGGTTATAAGCTTGGAAGCATAATGATTAACATTGAACAAAGGTACTTGAGAGTTCTCCAAATACAGATGTTAAGCATCATTAGGCTTCTGGGTAAAATTATAAAACTTATTTACTTATGAGAAAACCAAAATTAATGAACAGGATACAAGTATTATGACTCTGGTCTTGAATTAAGTAACAGAAAAGATTGAAAACCAACATGTTTAGTAAATTACAACAAATAATTTATTTCCGTGGAATACAAAGTGAAAACTGAAAAAGAACTTCCAGTATTGTGAGTTAAATTCTAGATAGTCCTAAAAGTTCTGTCACAAGTCCCAAAGTGTAGAATATTCTAAGTGAATTAAAATGTGTTCCAAATGAATTCCAATATTGTATGTGCTGATACAACAGTATTCTGGAATAGTGTTGATGTGCTCATAGTCTTGCTGTATCACAGTGATACAGTCCAAAATGTCCTTGAATAAATTCCAAAAAATTCTCTAAGATAGTAATTTAGTCCTTGAGTAAAAATGTACTTGGTAATTCCAATAAATAATTTAAATAAATTAAATCCTCTCAACTTAAGACAGCTTGATTCTACTAAGACTGATGTTAAGATATGGAATGATTAATTCTGAAGTAAACAACTTTATATAACTATCCACCTGACCCATGTCACAAAGGTCATTTTCTAGAAATACTCTTAACATCTTAATGGAATTCTCCGTCAAATTCATAAGGAGTTGCTTCTAGAACATTCTTAATTTTTTTTAAAAAAACAGACCTTGAATTAAACATCTTTTAAAAAGTATACCTCCAAGTAATAACGTTCTTAAAATATAATCTAAAATGAAATACAAGTTTTAGCTATGTAGTATGTTGTTTGCCATAAAAAAAATTGTGTAGTCAGGTAGGCCTCTTTCCTCAATTTCTGACTAAGGTCAACCACACAACACAAATTAAAATATATATAACATAAACAAAGATTTATTTTGGTGTCATGCACACCCATTATGAAGTCAAACGACAAATTACCATCAAAATATTTGCAAGATTGTCTCATAAAATTATATACTACATTGTATGAAATGCTGGTGATATTCTATCCTATGCAGGGGTCCTGGACATTTGTCCAAAATTGGTACAAAAAAGTAATTAAATTAGCAGTTTTGGTGAATGAAGAGGTGCAATAGATTTTTGTGAGTAAATGTGTGATAGTATTGAAATGAGTACAGTAATGCAGTTGTTTTTATATAGATGTAATCAATACATTTGATATTACTTTTATATCATACCCAACATGAAGAAGTTTGTTAATGGTATATAAATGATATTAATGTATTTAGCTCTTTAAAGTATCTATGATTTTCAACAGCTGTATCTTTTCTGACTATCTTCAAAGCGTAGATTCTCAGTTGTTAGGATTGTGGGTTATTTCCCTTGCTTACATATATAAAAAGAGAGAGTGAGATAGAGAAAGAAGAAAGTAAGTTAAAAGAAAAAAAGAATTTAGTATATAGACTGTAAAATTAAGATTTATATTTCAAAGAGATATTGTATTTAAATTTTTCATGACAAGAAAATGATAACTTTGCTCTACAGTAAAACCTTAAATTGTTGTCAAGTGTACTATGTTTTTAGGGTAATCATAAATTTTCCATTATTTTTCTTTGGACATTGCTATATTTTCCTATATTTCAAACATTAGGTTGAGAAAAAAATATAAAACTGAAATGAAACGTTAAAGAGAAATATATTATACTTTTTGTGTCTGTTTCCAAAACTAAAAGTTCTTGAGCTCTAATTTTGTGTGCGCTTTTCCATGTGCTGCACCCCAGCCACTTGTGTTGATTGGATAAGTCGTAAGATTAAAACTAAAATTCCTGGATACTTCTTTTACTTCTAGAACTAGTACTTTCATGATAGCGATTTTGGATTTTTGTTAGTTATTTAGGTCAGATCCTTTACCACCAATGACTGTCATCACTTAACACACAAGTACCTGTGAGCCCACACCCAAACCTGCCATGCAAAAATACCAAGAGGCCTTGTGAGAGGATACTTATGTGGGATAGAAGACTTTAGCCTGGATTAGTAAGGAAACGCAAAACTATTATCATACTACTATCTTATAATACCATTGAGTAATTATTATGGTTCCAAATCCTGAAACCATATGAGTATAGCTAATAAGTGCAGTTCTTACAAGGTGCCTCAGTACACTGGCAAACATTTACTCAGTTTTTTCTGCCCGTAAATCAGGGTCGGTAATGCCCCAGTTCCGTATCTGTTCTCAAAGTCAACAGTGGTTTTCCATTTCCGCAAACATAGTGTCGAATTATGCCATGTAAATCATCTTATCTTCGATGACTATCAGGTAGAGTTTACTAATTGTATTGAGACTGCTTTGTGCCACCACAAGAAAGTTCTGAATAGAGACATATGAATGCAGCTGCAGTAAGCTTATTTTACCAACACTGCTAACAACACTTGTTGCTATCAATACACCTCCAACAACAAAATCAAGTAGGTGCACCAATGATAGTTGCTGTTGTGAGAATGCCAGCAAAATAAAAACAAACAGTGGTCATTTTGGTGATTCCGCTAATAGCATCTACAACTGTACAGATGCGTTAGTATTACAAGTAGCATGGTTCTCTTGGTGATTTCATCTCACAGTTGTTGTTACGCTTAAATTATTTTCTTTCATTGACGGTCCATCGTAGTTCTTATATTAATAATGTGATTGTTCAACAATCTTACCTTCTTAAGGTGCAGTATGGACACCCACTTCTAACCAATAAATTTACTGGTGCAACTGAGATACAATCATAGAAAATATCTTATCTGGTATATTTAAGCCCTTGGTACTTGTGCATTTTCTTTGGCCTACCACCACATTCATGTAAAACCATACTGATTACATCACTGAATTGTTTCTGAAACAGTCGTTCTCGACTCTGCCCAAAAGCACACAGACAAGTGTATACTTGTTAAGTAAGTAAATAAGTCAAAACTTCTCTGTTCATGGTTGAGTTCACATTAATACAGCGTAATCAGCAGTGAATGAAATGGGTCAGTGAACTCACTTTATCATTATAAATCAAATCTCATTCCTACGTGTGCATTTTAAACTGTTTTTGCATGTTAACGAACCCAAGCTGACATCTACTTGATATTAGTACATCAGGGTGTTGTTGATCTCTATCTGATCCTAAACAAGATTATATTATAGATTATATGAGGGTTGGCTAATACCTTTTTCATGCAGATATGCTTTGACAAGTGGAACAAAATTGCCACTGATGTTAACATCACTGGTCAGCAATTTCTGCAATTTCATCACCATGTTCAGAATCCATCACATATATGTGATGATAAATCTAATCTTAAACACAAACACCAAAGATATTTTTAAGTACTGTTTTGCTTAGACATTGAATGCTCCAAACATGATTTAATTTCCCGTGACTAAAAATTTCAGAGAGAGAGAATTATAAATATACATAAGACAGAATGGAAAGTGCTATCCCTGGATTCTGTAGAAAAATGCTTGATAATAGTAGGCAGAATTAATATTTTAATACAAATAATACTATCATACAGGTAACTGGTTAGATAAATTTTAATTCATACTTTACTGAGATTCGAACCCAGGTCCACGGGTAAATGGCACCCTTCGCCTTGCCTGCACACGTGAGCCTCTATTCCCTCACGACTATGCAGACATCACCAAAAATGATGTTATTTAATTGGTGTTATATGCACTCATGTGTAGCAGACACTCGCATGACAACCTGGTAATTAATTCTCATGTATCTACACATACATTCCAGGGGCGCAGAGTGGTCTAAAGCGCTCTCCATTATGGATTACTGCCATCTCACCTCTGTCTGCATGGGTTTGAGTCTCTGATTCAGCCAATGTGGGTATGTGAGAAAGCTTGCCAGTAGCTTTTCGTGGGTCGGTGGTTCTTTCCGGGGTTTTCCCGGGTTCTTCCTCCACCATTAATACTGGCCGCCATGTATAGCCTATCGTATGCTGAAAAATGGCGTTAAACCCTACAACAACACCAGAAAAAGAATGGAATGTGCTATCTCTGGATTCCATAGAAGAATGCTTGATTGAAGCAGAATTAATATTTTAATACAAATAATACTATCTTACAGGTTAGAGAAATTTTAATTCATACTCTACTGAGATTTGAACCCAGGTCTGTGGGTAAATGGAACCCATCGCCTTGCCTGTGTAGATACATGATAGAATCCAGGGATGGCTCTTTCTGTTCTGTCTGGTGTATATTTATAATTCTCTCTGTCTCTGTGTGTGTGTGCATGTATATATATATATATATATATATATATATATATATATATATATATATATATATATATTCAAATCTTGTCTTCTGTAATAACTTATTAATATATGATGCATGGAATTTTTT
Source organism: Sinohyriopsis cumingii (assembly GCA_028554795.2). Taxonomy (NCBI): domain Eukaryota; kingdom Metazoa; phylum Mollusca; class Bivalvia; order Unionida; family Unionidae; genus Sinohyriopsis; species Sinohyriopsis cumingii. Next base: position 120,348,105 of record CM068825.1, on the reverse strand, counting down.
ATCACTATTGTCCTCACACCCCACATATCTCTATAACTGTTTATAATAAATATAATCCAAACTCACACACCTTAATATATATTAAGAACCATTCCAGGATAGAAGTGAAAACAAGTCAACCATTGTGCATTATTATCATAATATTTTTCAGATCCTTATTTGGGTAATATTCCACTGAATATGCCCCACAAAGGTGCTACGCCTGGTAGTGAACACAACTCTGTAAACTTTTCATCCATGTATTGTTTCACCATAGCCTCAGCTTCATCAATGTAATCTTTCATAAACACAGCTTCAAAACCAGTCTCTGATTTCCCCAATTTTGTTGATTTTCCTACCCGTTATTTTTTTTAATGGTGTGTCACATCATCAAACAAACATCTAGAATGTCCACATTAGATGTTTTAAGTTTTCCAGTTTGTTCTTGGAAAATCACTTTCTCACAACTTCAGCTGGCAAACTTAGTCCAGTTCGTATTGGTGGTAAACCTGGTCAGATCCACTTTGGCATATATCGTCAAGTAGATGAGTGGCTATAAATGTCAATAGACATTTCATATAAAATTAAGCATTGTTACTAAATGTAAAATCAATAAGTGTTTGCAGGTTTGGCGAAAGGTCAGTTACATGCAGAGCTTCAACAAGATGTCCAGGAAAGTTTGCAATGGCAGTGTTGAATAAAACGACAGTTTTCATGCTGCATCCATGTTTAAATAATCAACAACTTCACACAGTGTTGAATCCCATATGAATTGAAATGCAAAATATATCAAGATGTAACAGATATGCAACCCAATGTGTTCCAGGTCTTCTTGTCAAATTCAGGCTGATGATACCAGTTTCCCTTGTACTATGTGAATCGTCAATGTAAGTTCATCCTGCATAAAGACACCAAATTTGTTGTTTTTTTTTACTTTGCTAGTAAATCAAAATTTGCCAATGGATGCATCAGCAGCAATGCCACAACTAAAGACCTATTCCACTCCAGCACTTGGATAATTTTAAACCTTTTACTTTTTAATGTGTCCCCTGGCTGCACTTTTCAGAGCCATCCCGGATGCAGTTCTGAAGGGCCCCTATCGCAGCCACTTCTGCAACCGTGGGAGTCACAGCTGCTAACAATGCTGGAATAGCTGCAAGGAATAGAAATATTTCATGTTGTTTTTAATAATTTGTGCCACTTTTCACTTAGATAACTTTAATGTCACTGAGGTGTTCTTTTTTTCCTGCCACATTATGTTGATTAAGTTGTGTTTGGGCTAACCACATGGGGAAAGTTCTAGTTAACTTTGTCAGAGAAAACAATGTCCTACCATAACTTCATGACAGGAGATTATTATTGAAAACGAAACAGGTTCGATAACTACTTTTGGATTTTTCCACAGGCGCATCAATAGCCATCATTTGGACACTTAAACCCAGCCACAGTAGAGTCGTGGTGGAGAGGATCACAGCAACATATCTGTACTCGAGGTAATTTTGGGTTTCTTCTACATGTGCTTTTAAATACCGCAGGCTGTTCAGTCAGGTTTAGATGGTCAAGAGAAAATTAATAAATGAGTGAAGTTGGGCTGTAAAATCTGCAAACCTGTGTCAACATTTTGTTCTCGATCCAGTATTTTAACAGCAACAGCCTACAAGGCACACGAGAGACTAGATTGTTGTCAAGGTCAAGCAGAATGTTTCAGTGCATTCTTGGTGACCATTTAACATCAGTGAGGCCTCAGTTGCTGACAGTTTTGCAAATATCACTGAACATTCCAGTTGGTTGTTGAGATTATCAAAGACTTGAAATGATATGAATGCATGCTGCAGTGCAGACACCTTGCTGAATACTTGTACTTATTAACATGAGAATTCTCCACATTGTTTTGAACCCGAGGCCATCACGAGAAATGACAACTTTTCCATCAACTGTAATAGCCTTGCGTCATTGGCATTATCCTTTCTGTTCAACATGCCTCTGTGTTTGGTCCCTAATAATAAATTTACAAAAGTTCTACAAAACCAGAATATGCTTGACGGTGGAATCGTGTAGGAGATATTCCCGTTAGAGTGACTCTGGACTCGATGCTGTGCAAATCCGACAATGAAATGATGATTGAGAGCAATGAAACCGGCAGTAACTCCATCTCAGATTAACCTTAATCGTTGAGATAATTCTGATAATATTTGGCGTGATGCTGTAACTGGTACCGTCGGGTCTTGCACGCGGAATTTATCCTCTGGAAACTTATTAATATCTTCCGGCCAACTGAGAACCGTTCTCAACGATGACTTTGCATAATCATCTGTGTACGTTAGAGATCTGATCGAGATGATAGAGCGGAGTCTAGGGTCATGTTCAAGTGTTTGAATTTTAGAATCACGATTGGTCGCATAGGAAATCTTCCGTCGGATCTCATCATTGATAGATTCAGTCTTGTAGACGCATCCTGATCGGACAAAAAACACAAGCAACTTATAAGAGTTGAAGCCCACCAACTGTCATGATCGGATCTTAGGCCAACGGCAATAAACTCGCAGCGACGCTAAGTGCAGTCTTTAATGTGTGGTATTACCATCAGAATGACTACATAAAAGTCTTCAGCCTATGTGGGTATGTGAGAAAGCTTGCCAGTAGCTTCTCGTGGGTCGGTGGTTCTTTCCGGGGTTTTCCCGGGTTCTTCCTCCACCATTAATACTGGCCGCCATGTATAGCCTATCGTGTGCTGAAAAATGGCGTTAAGCCCTAAAACAACAACAACAACAACATAAAAGTCTGGTTTTGGTGATGACATTGTAATCATCAGTGTTACTGTTGGGGTTGTAACTGCAATGATTACTGCATAATTGATGCGTTAAATAAGTGCATGAAATGTCCCCGGGTCAACGATGTCAATGGTGAGCAACTGCTGAGAAATTATGTCGGCCACTTTGATGACTTCTAGTGATAATCAACCCTACAAGCGTTTCCAAACGATTTTCAAGGTCTTGAGTGTCACCGTCCACCAAATCCACTTTCTTTTTGGTTGTTTAGGTTTGTTTTGATAGAGATCTCATATGTTGTGATCCATCTTTCACATTACACCTAAAGATAGCCGCATAAATGCGGACAAAAATTACTCTGCAGAAACTTCAACTAAATCCAAATAATTTTAAAAACAAAACAAAAAAATACAACTAATGTTTGATAAGCTTGACACTAAAATCTTGTGTATGTATATAAAAGCACACAATGCCTTAGCGGAGAGTGGGGAAAAAGATATACAAAAGGGATGCAGTCTATCTACTGTGGGCATGTTGTTTCTTTATGTGTATCCGCAGGGGAGTTGGTTTCAGTAGTAAGGTGGGCATCTTCCAAAGACTGTTTATTAGTTCATAGGGGTGGCTGGAATGCTAGCAAGATTCCAAAACATTTTAAACTAATCATATCGCTTGGATGGGGAACCTGACGTTTTATTATATATTTTTGATGTGTGGATGACCCTGTTGTTATAAAAGAAAAATTAAAGGAAGGGTCATTGACTAGTAGTCCGAGGTTTTTATGACCAGTGGCTCAATACCCATCGGAGATAAAAGTGGCAAAGGAGTTGTAAAATTGTGAACTCCAGAGGCCTAATTGGGCCAGTGTTTCTTTTTCATTTCTTTTGAAGGTAGAGTCGAAGGTTATGGGTAAACTGTCCAAGATGAAGTAGTAAGGGAAAGTGATCAAGGGGGTTGGTTAAAAATAATGTGACCCAGAACAAGCTTGCTGGTGGCCACGTTATGACCTCTTAATTGAAGACCGGTGGCATAGTTGGCCTAGGTGTTTTGAAGGTCAGTGTCCCAGGATTTTCCGTACAATTTGGGAGGTTGGAAGGGTGGTGGCCAAGTTTTTTTCTTCTTCACAAAGTCAAAAATGGTGGATGGCCACATGTTTAAAAACGATGAAAACCTGCCTAAAGTGGCTGAAAACTATTTGTCCGGTTTAAACTGGAGACGACAGGCTGCATGACCTAGAATTCGGATAGACTTTCCTACTTTTTAAATTTGTTATTGTTTAGTTGTCTTCTTTTTGCGATACAATGGCACTCTAATGGATAATAATAATGCTACAGTGCCGTTACATTGTGAGGACAGTCAACATATTTTACAGCACTTGTAAACCATTCAGTAACTTAAAGTGAGAGGCAGCAATAAAACCAAACTTTTGAAAATGCGATGCATTGAAATAATCAACAGGACGTTACCAGAAACCCGTGGTAAACAAAATATTACTTAAGAGAAACTGGGTCAACAACAGTGTTTGCCATTTCTAACGCATTTGGTAAATGGTTTCCGTGACAACGATCTGAGGTGAATAATACTTGCTGTATTTACAAATCTGCATTCGTTTTGTGCAGACAAATATGAAGAAGACGCCTTTGTTTTTTTTATAACTGCAAGCACATGTGTACTGTATATTTATTTTTACCTTTTGGTGGCTTGATACGCAGTACATTAGAATAAACACTACATTTGTTAAATTGTATTAGGTACTGTGTTGACAGTAATATATATATATATATATATATATATATATATATATATATATATATATATATATATATATATATATATATATATATATATATATATATATAATACATTCATAGAGGTTGGAGAATTTTTAATTCGTACTCTACGGAGATTCGAACCCAGGTGCGCGGGTAAATGGCACCCATCGCCTTGCCATATATATTATTTCATTTATCTCTTTGATAACCTAAACTTTCCAGCTTTAAATGAAATAAGACGTAATCAATCAGTTACGTCCTACTGAAATCCCTGACCTTAATTCGGTGCATCCGAGGCTTATGTTTTGACACTGGGTCAAGGCACTCTATATCCTTGTGGAGCCAAAAATGATTTGGTTTTATCGTCTGGTCATGAGACTAAATTGATTTATCTAGTCAGATACAAATCAAATTGCAATACCAGGTTAAACATGCAATACAGATGTTTTAAAAACTTTGCTGAAATGAATTTCTCACCGAACTACCACAAAACACTAACTAAATAACTTTCCAAAACATTGACCCAGATTATGACTTGTCTATCGGGAACCACTGTTTCTTACTACCATAAAAAAACACGCTCCCATACGCATCAAAAGAATTAAACGATCAAAACAACCAGAATGGTGTACTAATAAAATCGCAGAAGTACAACGCAAAGCAAACTCGTCCACTATATCAGCACCTACTCTGTGGAATTCCTTACCACTGAGGATAAGTAATTTAAATTCCCTTGCTTCCTTCAAAATATCATTAAAGAGATTTTTCTTGACAAGCTGGAATGACATACTAAAGGCTCTGAATAGAAAACAGTATCATTATATCCATAAATATGTCCAGATCATATTCGATATATGGAATACGTACAACTTATGCTGAAATAGATGTATCTATGTATAGAATATTGTTCGTATATGTGTTTCCCAGTATAGGTACACATATTCATTCATGTTAAATATATATGAATGAGAGTACGACGATACCTTACCTGATTATGTGCATGGTCTTGGTTTTCTTTTAACATTACAAATTACAAAAATCAAGGACCACATGGCAGATGGGTCAGTCATGACCAAATGTGTTATCCTTGTTAAAGAAAGTTTATTATTGTTATTATTATTATTATTATTATTATTATTTGAGTATTACGTCCTTTCCGACGAATTTCAAACTTTAAGTAGTACAGTGACATATGTATGCCTTTTAAGATGAAAAAAACATAGCTGAGGTTAATAATCCGCGGCTGACACTGTTATAATATAGGAAGTACGAAATTATGATTGACGGGTATGCATATTTGTATAATATATGCATACAAATATACAGTCCAAATTCCAGTAAACCACACACCCTCAACGTAGAAGATTTTAGTGCAGTTTCATTCAGTATCCAAAACATATTTTAGAAAGCATCGTTAGGTACATCTTTGCTATCCAAGGTTCCGATAGATTAACCCATCTACACCTTGCCGCATCGATCAGATATTTCATTGCTTTGCCCCAGAGATATCTATTGGATTTCATGAGCTCCCTTCCTTAACATGTAATGACAACTAACAAACAGCGTGTAACGGTGGTGAGTTGTACATCGTCCGAAAATATGGAGGCACTTGGCTTCAAAAAGATACTTTTTAAGTTCAACAACAAAAGTACAACTACGTACCAGAGACAAGCCATTACAGTTGGATTTAAGGTAAAGGATGTATTTGTGCAAACACAGATCGGTAGTGGAATATTGCTCATTTATGAGTCCATTTAAGTTGTGCGCGCCCCTTGTTTCGATCATGTAGGAGCAGTGTTCACATTTTGACATCTTGATTTTGACTGGAAGTGGTGGCCTGCCGCCGCATCCATTGAAAGTCACAGACCCGAATCACTGAAATATCTGATCGATCCGCATAGGTATAGCTCGTTTACCGTATCCCAAACTTGACTATCGAAGATCGTGACAGAAGTGTTATGGCAAAGCTGTAAGAGTTAAAATTTGATTTTAGCTTTGAATGAGTGTCATGAATGTAAATATAATTTTCAACATCATATGCAACCACCACCTCCATTATCTTCATTATCAGCAGCAGCAGTATTATCATCGCAGTCATCATCACCAAATAATTTACATGTCTCTAAGTCTTTTTCTTCTAATAATGACGATGCCGATCATTATTATTATTATTATTATGGGATCGTCCATTAATTATGTCAACAAAATGGGGGAGGGTTGAAGAAGTTTGACAATTGTTGACTTTTGGCGGGGGAATTCAAGATAAATTGACGTCCACAATGTTATTTTTTACAATAAATTTAATAAATTAAAAAATAGTAAATTAGTCGTTGCGTTGGTATGGTACACACTTGCTCGCCCGTCAACATCCCACCAGTTTAATCATAAGGAAGTCATAGTCTTGTATCATCATATTTTGTTTTTATTTGCAAAATCTGTCACCTCTATGTTACTTCACAAGTTATGTTGAAGAAGCATGTTCAACAGCACCGACAACGTGATCTTGGGCCTAAGCAATTGCCACATGCTCCTCAACCGCAAAGAATTCGGCCAGTGCGAGTGGCTGCCAAAAGACAGAGAGAACTGATGGCAATTATTGCTCATGGAGAGAAGTTAAGCGCAGAATGGTTAGATGAAGATGATGTTGACTTGTCGGGTGTATCGGTTCCATAAGAAATTAATGAATCAGCTACTATGCCCCTTATAACAATTGAGGAACATTTGGCTTCCCCATGGGAAGATGATAGAAGCTAGAATATAAACTCTCGATTTTTTTCATGAATTCAAAGTGTTATAGTCAATTTGAAATCTGTTAAACAAGTAAAAAAAATGTATTAAAATTTATTTGTAGACCTTTTAATTTCCATAATTTTATTTTTAGCATAAAAGCCAGCCGTATAAAATATTGTTAGTTTGTGTGTGGGGGGTGGGGGGTAAAATTTTATATTGGGGGTCATTGAAAGTTTGACAGTTGTTGACAAGGGGGGGGGTGTAAAAAAATTGCTTAAAAATTGTTGACATAATTAATGGACGTCCCCTATTATTACGTTCTTGTCCTTGTCGCCACTGAGAACGACACTAAATCGGAAAAGTACTACATATACCTCGTTCATGTTTACCAGGAAAGATAAAACAAATTGCTTAAGTTGTCCCACAATCAAATCAGGTCATCTCCATTTTCAAATAAATATGTTTCCGTAACAATATACAGATATAAGATAGGAACGACTGACCCAAAAAACACAAGAGACCCGTACGCATACAAAAAGATAATGTTAAAAACAACATGTACACAACTGCTTCGACTACACCCAGACACGAGACTCGTGACTCCACTCTGAACTTAACACTATGCGAAAGGAGAGAAGCAATAACCGCGTTGCCATCCAAATTACTTTCGTATGTAAAGTGAATAGCATTCGTTTTGATCTCAAAACACATTTTCATGCAATTTATTCGGATCATTTTTTTGTGGATTGTGTTGAACGGGTCAGCGCCACCCCCACCCCAAAAGTTGTTGTTGTTGTTATCAATTTAAGCCATTTTTCAGCATATTCTAGGCTATACACGGTGGACGTGGCAAATAATTTTAATGGAGGAAGAACCAGAAAAAATCTCGTTAACAATCACCAACCCACGGGAAGCTATTGGCAAGTTTTCTCATATTCCCAAGTTGGCTGAGCCCGAGACTCGAACCTGTGCTGACAGAGGTGAGATGCCAGTAACCTGTAAAGGCGAGGCCTTAGAACGAATCCCGCCCTCCCACGAACAAAGTGAGCACAAATCGATCAGGATATTTCTTGCAACAAGTTTTCTTTACAGTGGTTTGATTGTTAGATTTATGCCATAGAAACGCTTATAATTCAGGAACATTCGGGGACACCCCCTCCCCACTCCAGGCATTTCAGCTCTGAAGATAAATATTGTAGCTAAATCTTAGCTGCTTGATGCAAATACCGTGCTGTTGGGGCATGTTTGAATAAATAAACTAGCTAGCTGCAGTTAGCTGTATAGAATATCATTTATTATCAGTTACGCACAACTGTTTCTGCTCATGATAGGGTTTGAGAGAGGCTCAAGCAGTCTACTTCGAGATTTTGAGGTTAAATTGAAATTTGGAAATGAATCGAATGCAAAAACAAGTCCATACAATTTACTATGTAAAGATTTAAAAGACAACTTAGCAAACTATGAAGTTTATTATTTTCAAAATTCTTTGCTTAAAAAAAAAACTTAGGGTTTGAGGCCCGGGTAATGTGCCCCACCCCAACCCTCCTGTGGCTGGGCCTGGTGCTATCACATCTCTTCAAGATGTGGTCTACTGTACCTCCATTGCGAAGGAGCCATCCGCTTTTCGGTGCCTTATTTATCTTCCTCTCCGATCTGCAGGATTTGACCTCGGATGCCGGAGGTCGTGGGTTCGATCCCCTGTCCGAGTCATACCAAAGACTTACAAAAATTGTACTAACAGCTGCCTCGCTTGGCGCTCAGCATTAAGAGATTAGTGTTAGGACTGGTCGGCCTGGTGTCAGGATACTGTGACTGGGTGGACATCATGCTACATGTCTGCGGCATGATGCCTCAGTGCTAGACATCACTATAAACTGCCACACTGCAGACTTCGTAGCAATATGACTGAATTTTTTTAAAGCTATGTTAAAAATCCAAATCACACACACACACACACACACTGTTGGATTCACGTCCTAACCCAATTTTCATAGCAGCAATATGACTGATTTTTTTTAAAGCTATGTTAAAAATCCAAATCACACACACACACACACACACACACACACACACACACACTGTTGGATTCACGTCCTAACCCAATTTTCATAGCAAACCTATACAAACAATATATTAAAAATGCCATAATTTCACATTTCTGGATGCTCATGATCAAACCTGTCTTTCTCAGCCCATCTTTGATGCAAGCTTCTGTGCAGTGTAAATCAAGTGAGGCAGAGATTTTTTTTTTTATCTTCATGTGGTTCAAACACGTATTTTCGTTTTTGCACCTAACGATTCGGGTGCTAATTTCAGAGCCGAGTGTTCCAATGTCAAACCTGTAAAACGAAATGAAATTCCTCCAATAAAACATTGTCCCTGATTTGTTCTCAAAGGATTCATTATACTAAAATTTTACTTTTCATTATCAACAAATTATCGGCCTTCCATCCGATATATGTTCTATTTATTTTCATCTGTTTGTAGACTGGTTCCCAATCTTCTATATAATTAGTATCGTGAGTTCTGCAGATACAGACCGCGTGTCCATGTTTGCAAAATGGTAAGTAGTACACATCATCTGTAATAGGGGAATGGATTGCCGAGTGGTCTCAAGCGCTCTCCTTTACCGATTACTGCCAGTTCACGACTGTTCATGTGGGTTCTAGTCTTGGGTTCGGTCAGTTTGGGGTTATGAGAAAGCTAGACAGTAGCTTCCCATGGGTTGGTGGTTCTGATAGAGGCGTGGGGTTGGGTTCCGGGTGCTACCTGCAGCAGATATACTTGCCGACATGTACATGTATCGTTGGCTGAAAAAAATTCGTTTTACCAAGAAAAACAACAACTGCTTGAAACAAATGTAAGAAAACTTGCTTAATTGTTACACAGTTAAATTGTCTACCTTCTTGTTAGTGCAGTTAGCACAAGAAGGATGTTGTAGATACGCAATTTAATGTAAATATTGAACCACTCATTTTATTTAAACAGTTAATTTGTTTTAATTTACAACTAAATGACAAGGGGGACTGATTACATGTTTTCGGAACTAATCGAAGGTCCTGTCAATATTAATCATGATTGCGTAAAACGACACAAGGCATACATTAAAAGAAAAGTAAAAGTATGTAGAGTGTTATATGCGCAAAGTGATAAATATACATGTATACAAAATTATAGAAAATTATGTAGAAAAAATACCCCCGCCAAAAAACAAGGAGACTGGATGAAACAGAGGGTATCCAGGTGGTAAAAGAATACTTATTGATATCAGTGGATCTAAGAATTCAAATGTATGTTACTGGAGTGTCATTGATCGAAGATGAGATATTAACAGTTTTGTTTTCATCATTATTTTTTCATGTACTTCCCTTGAAGGAAGTTTGAGAAATAAAGAGTTACATCGCTCCTCTGATTAAACCACTCAATCGCCGTGCCGACTCATCGAATGTCAAGACCCGTATGAACTTTTCGAATATGATAATTAAAGTTAAAAAGTGCCATTCATGACTCCATATTTCGGGGATTTTTTTCTTCAAATCCAGTATAAGTAATCGAGGATATTAAGATTTAAACTTCATAATAAAAACAAATTAAAAAAAATTCCTAGACCCACTCATTGTTTGCGTATCACCATTGCAAATCAACGTTAAAAAATACTAAAACTGAAGCAAAAATAATATAGTTTCATATTGAATGATTTTACAGGTTAATAAATATTATATATTACCTTTTGGTTCTGGCTACTGACCATACTGTTATGTCATGATCCTAACGAGATTTATTCACATCAGTTTGCGAGCAAAAGACATTGTTTCATGCTGCAGCAAAAATCATTCATGCGGCAGACTGTCGAGCAGCAGAGGGGGCGAACAGACCAAAACAGTTTTACAAGTAACCCCTTCCACGGAAACTATTCTCGATAGAAGCGTTATTTCGTCGAAATAACACTTTTATTCAGAAAACGAGACAAAAAAAATGTCTTGAAAATGCTTTGTATTTCCGCTGATATAACGCGAGTTACTTCAATAAATCCGACTCGTATCCGACATAATTTCCACGGTGAGGTATCATCGAAAAATCAGGTGTAGTTTGCGCCCCCTCTGCTGCTCTACGAAATGAGTTTCCAAGAAAACATTTTTATGTCGCAAATAGTGTATCAAGGCCGACGCGGTATCGTGTACGCGGGTCGTGTAAATTTATTGTCACAAATCCGTGCTGGTTTCTTTGAGCGCGACTAAAGAAATTCTTAAACTTATTAATATCCATATCGCCGCTACACCAGGTTTGATGAATATTTCTCAGCGTGTGAACATCAACTCCATTAAACACCGCAAGAAGATTACAGTTATCCCTGATTACTTTTGGAATTTGTGTATAACGCTGAGTAACATAAATCACATCAGTGTTTTTATGACGACCTCGTGAAAATATTCTTGCAGGATTTTTTTGCTTGTCCAGCATCACATCATCATACACTACTAGGTTATTTATTTCCCCGTTAAGGTCTTCCACGGACGGAGCTTCTTCAATATCAGTTATAAATTCAACAACATCCTCGCCGTCTTCACTCAGCGCTTTTGCACTCTCATTAAAATCTTTTATAACATCATAACAACGTTGATCATCCACAGACGGAGCTATCAAGTATAGTTTGTCCCATTTCATCCACTTCATTATCATGTTCAGCAACAGCTGTGTTTTACCTGATCCTGACGGTCCTATGATGATCATTCTGATAGAATTTGGTAGCGCGGAATTATGCTTGACTGGTTCTTTCCTTCGCGTCGCAGAAAAATCAGTGATCTCCATTTGTATATAAGGAATAATAATTATGGATCTATATTGTGTGAAGTGTAAGGCACAAACCCCTACGAATGATCTAACAACCATTACAACAAAAAATAACAGACAAGCACTTTCTGGTAAGTGTGCGCAATGTGGCACAAAAAAATTTAGATTTCAAAAAAAAAGCCTGACAAAGTCAGCGGAGGTGACATCGCAGCAACCCTCGGACGACTTCCAGGTACCCCTTGGGCTAAATATCCGGGAGAAAAACATCTCCCAGGATACAATTACTGCGGTCCAGGGACACGACTAGATATCAGACTTGATGAACAATCTAAACCAAAACCGGGAGAGTATCCGATAAACGCTATCGACGCAGCGTGTCACATGCATGATGTTGCTTATCGAAGTAAAGATCTGCAAGACAGGCATATCGCGGATGTGAAATTAATTCATGCACTAAGCGCCATAAAAAATAAATCATTTAAGGAGTCACTCGCTAATTGGTTAATAAGATCAGCGATGAAATCTAAATTAGCATTAGGCGCTGGATAATTAATAACAATGGAAGCGATTTATTATTCCCCGGCCGGATACTGGAGAGGTAACTCAGCAATTAATAAACTCGCCAACGCGGCATCAGTAACACGCGAGGTTGCCAAAAATTGGCTATCAAAACAAGCAATATGGCAAATCTACTTACCACCACCTCGACAAATCAATTTTGCACATTTTGATGTTAGTATCCCCAATGAAGTTCATCAGGCTGACATACTATTCCTGCCTCATGATACTGTCCGTAGAAAAATATACAAATACGCGCTAACAGTAGTTGATGTTGCCAGTAGATACAAAGAAGCAGAACCGTTAGCGACTAAAACAGCGTCCGAAGTCGCCTCTGCGTTTAAACGAATTTATCAGCGAGGACCTCTAAGCTGGCCTCGATTATTACAAGTTGATCCTGGCAAGGAATTTCAGGGCGCGGTATCATCACTGACAAAGCAGCATAACGTTACCATACGACGAGGACATACTGAAATTCATCGGGATCAGGCAATTGTTGAGCGATTTAATAGAACACTCGCTGAGAGATTATTCGGATACCAGTACGCGAGGGAATTCATTTACGATACGAGATCTCGTGAATGGGTTGCAAGACTGCCAAACGTGATAGCCGCACTGAATAATGAAATTACCAGAACAACAAACATGAGACCTGTAAATGCAATCACAAAAAAATATATACCCCGCGTCAGTGAACGTGTTTCAACGCAGCCAACGACGCTAGCGGGTAATGTCACCGTTAGGTATTTATACGAACCCGGCGAACTCGAAGGAGGAAAAAAAAGGGCAACTGATCCTATATGGAGCGTTACAACACATAAGATATCTAGCATAACCAGATCAACTGGGAGAAACGCAATCTACAGATTAGATTCAACTGCTCCTCAGCGTGGGTTCACACGCGAGCAACTTCAGGTGATTCCCACGGATACACAATTACCACCTCGATCACTTAAATAACTGCAGCAACACCTCTGCGTCGATTACACTCAAGACAGGTCAGCATTACATTTTCACGCGTATGACCGCGATTATTATCTATTCTATCTACGGTAAATTGCCTTGGATTATTTTTCGAATACTGCCACAGCAATAAACAATTACAACTCGCGCAGTGATTATTCTGCTGTTGTTGTAATTGTATAATAAATGTTTCGTCGAGATCAAACTCTCTACCATTTTTTTTGTCGCTCTGTTTGTAACCGGCTAATTTCTTTCTTATTGTGTCATCAGCGATTGAGCTGTCGTTGACAACATCATCTAATACAATTCTTCGTAACTGACCTATCCTTCTTACTCTTGACACGGCTAAATAAACTAAATTTGACCACTCGATGCGATCATCAACAATCCAAACTGTTGTATCTGAAATAGTTAGTCCCTGCGAACTGTGGATGGTCATAGCGTATCCTAGCGTCCACGGGGATTTGCTCATTTTCAGTGCCTGTTCAACAGCATCAATATCAACTGTGACAATATCATTTAATACTAAATTCTGTTTTTCCGATCTCCCAGGTATATCAACGTCGGTATTCTGCAATCGCGTATCAGCTGGTCTATAACACAACGGCACTGGCAACATGGGAAATTTCTTCTGATGTAACTGAAATAACCGCTGCTGAAGTGTGTCCCTGACTATCTTTCTACTTGCCACAATTAAATCACCTGGTTTCCACGTTTCCCAAAAGTCGCTCAGCGAAGTCTCTGGAATTATTTCACGCATTATCTCACACTGGACTTTATTGGTTTGTAGCCTGATCAACGCCTTAAACTCTTTCAGCGTTTCATCGAGTGCTCTAACATCGTTAGTTATTTCCTCATAATAATCTACAAAAGTTTTCAGCCACGTGTGTGGAGATTCACCTGTAAATGGCGGTGGTTGACCATGATCGACGCACATAACAACTGCGGTATTTTTCTTTAGCAACCAATCCAGAAACTGTTTTAATGTATCCAACGGCACAGTGTCTATCTCATCCCAGATGATTATTCCAGGGATATATTTCGTTCCCATTCGCGTAGGAGTCCATGTGCCGCCGCTGTATTTGAAAAAACTGTGATACGTACACGCGTTAACATCCCGTTGTCGCATCTCCCTGGCAAGTCTATGTGTGGGTGTTAGCACAATCATGTCAGAGTTTCTAAATAATTCTATCGCGCGAGTTGTCTTACCGGAACCACCAGCCCCGTTGAGATAAACTGTTCTATGTCTCACAACAGGATCGTGCACCGGCGGCAGCGAAGTTGTCGTAGAAATTGAAAATTTCCCAGATATTTCTGCGCCGCGATATTCATCCTCGATTTCAACATCAGCTGATTCACAATATCCATGCAACATTTCATTTTTTATTCTCCATGAACCCCACGATGGATCATTCGGTATAACCTTATTCAACGCCGCTAAGTGTTTTTTATCGATATAGAATGAATCCGTTGCAACTCTCACTGCGTCAACGGGAAACCTATTAATCATCGACAATAGGTTTATTGATACATAAGCTAGCATCGAAGATCTCAAATGTGTGTACTGAGATGATTCTCCGTCGATATAACTAAAAACAGTTCCTAATTTTTCCCCGTTTGACAGAAACACATCTTCGCGGGTACAAAACGTATTATTCGTGGCGGCATCAGCGACAATAAGATCCAATTCGGCCTCGTCCATGATTAATCGACTATGATGTAGTTTATGATCATACGCTCCACCTTGAGTAAATTTTCCTATTATTCTTCGTCCTAGATCTTTTGCTGTGCTTTCATCAGTTCGGGGAGCTCTTTCGATGATAGTGTCGATAAACGATTCTGGATATTCTCGGAAATTTTCAATTTCTACGGTGACTTGCGGAGTTGGCAACCAAACTTCGGTTTGACGACAGTAGCATATAATCGCTTCACTGACCGTCAGCGACAGCAGTATTCGACTGTCAAGCATGTATCGCAATAACACTATTGGTGCCCATCGCTTCTCAACGAAATGTTTACCAAACCAAGCATAACACACAGGATGTAAACCCGTAGCGAGTTTAAACGACGACACACAAGCAACCCCGGTCAGGTCAAAATCAGGCAATGGTCCGTTTATGGCAACTCTTGTCATCGAGCTTGTAATATGACCAAACCGTTTAAAATACTCACTACATTCCCCCCGCCCAAGAAAACTTCCTGGATAACACGCCGTCATATCCACGGATATCATATCGCGGTGATCATACTGGGTATTCCACAAACCACCGTGCCCGTATTCGATACAGCTCTGTTGAATATCCTCGAGAAAGCTCTTCGGGGTTGGTCTCCATGAATTTCGTTCTCGGGCTATATGCGTGACAACACCCGGGACAGTAAAACACTGCGTCAGTAACGTATCAGTGTTCGTCGCATGATATTTTTCTGCGAGTTTTTTCATTTCGTGATGTAATGCCGCCGTTCTGTATACCTCCCCGTTGGGTTTCACAAACTGATCAAACTCTCCCTCGAGGTCACTTCGGAATAACCACACCGACACTGGATCGGTTTTACTTATCTGATAAATAAAATCAAACATAGAAATGCTGGCATTTCCGCTCGTGGAACCACTAGCATTTTCCAATTCCGGATAATACTTTACAACACGATCTCGAGGAAATATCCTAACCGAGTCAGTCCAGGCGTGACTGTTATGATCGATAATAGTTATTGGTGCTCCACGGGAATCATATTTACTCTTGTACAATACCTCAACGGTCAACGATGAAACCGTTATAGGAAATTTTAGTAATCGTTCGAGCTCGGCAACATCATTTATTGACGCTCCTTCATCCACTACTTTTGCCGCCCACGCTGCTATTTTAGTCTGTCTTAGCGGTGTTAGGCCGTTTCCTCGCATTGCATTTTTAAAATGTTCCATTACTCGCTCGGCTACACAATTCAACCCTGTGGATTTTATCAATGACTCTGACATCTTCATCGGTTTGAGTTTATCAACGCGTGGTTTCTTCATCGGATAAATTCCATAAATGACTGCGGTCACAGGATACGCTCTGGCATAATACGGTGTATCAATCCCAACAAGTACTCCCGGGTTTGAGTCTTTGGTTACGACGACGGTTTTCCCCCGCCGGGCATCAAGAATAGGGTCTAGTTTGTCTCTGATAATCCACGTTGTTTCACCTGTTTCCGTGTCGTCGACGCCAACGATAAATTTTATCTGAATGAAATATTTTTTATCATCGAGATACCCAATTATGTTCGACGCGATTGTATCGTTGATGGTACCATCAATGATGGCATTTTCAGAAATGATTTTATACGAAGACCACACATGTGCAGCACCATCACGACGAAACTCTTCTTTGGCGTTCTTGATAACACCAATTACGAGTGTGAGTTCTCGTCGTCGTCGATCAAAAGTTAACCGGTCAAGATCGAATCGACCTCGGGGAAATTGGAGATTTCCAGGTTTTATTCTGGATAGTCTTTCAAAACTCATTATTATAATTAAGACAAGTATTTAAATAGACAAAAATATTATATATAATGAACGAAAACTCAAAGAGTTTCTCCGGCGATGCTAGCATCGCTCATGCAAAGCATTTCTCTGGTGCGCAAGCGCACTCATGCAAGTGGATCAAACTAAATTCATCAGAGCCGTGTAACAGACGTTGCAGAGGCGAATACTGTGGACAACATGCTCAACAGGTCCGCGGTGGGAGTCTAGGACCGATACCGTGTATCAGATGCGGCATTGGAGTACGAGGAAAAACGCAATTATGTTCAGCGTGTGGGGGGAAACGCTATCGAGAACTAAAACGGTATTATGATAAAAAAAATCCAGACTCGAACACGTTCTCGGAGCGTGATTACATAAATAAGTTTTCAGACAAATTATGAATTAGACAAATGATTTGCTTATAGTATAATGAATCAAGAATTCGTCCCCGAACAAGAATTTGTTCCACATCCAACTATTCCAAATTATGAGGCAAACCGAGATGGCATAGTGAGAAACTACAGGCTGAGGAAACAAGTTGGTACAGTTGATAATTCTGGTTATTTAAGATTTACTGCCACGTGCTCAAAGAGGTATTTATGTCATCGTTTTATTTACGAATGTTTCTTTGGAGTGATCCCTAAGGGTTTTGTCATTGATCACATTAACGGTAACATACTTGATAACTCTATAAACAATCTTCGCGTGGTCACTCAGAGCAAGAACTGCCTACTGGGTAACACAGGGCGTTGTAAAACAGTTGCAAGAAGAGCTATTAAATCTATAAACGCAATTACAGGTGAAGAAATTGTATTCCAGTCAATAAACGCCGCCGGTAGGTATTTCGGTATTTGTTCACCTGTTGTACAGCGTGTCGCAACCGGGATCTACAAAACAGCATTTTCAAAGAAGCTCAAACAGAAGATTTCATTCTGCTATATAACTCTTATCGCTGACACAAACGACGATAACTCCTCCACGAGTGTGTAACGCTTTGCAGAGTTGTCGTCGTCAGAGGATTTGCTCACCTGAGAAAGCCACCTTGATAAAATATTTTATCGAGTTCATAACATGTAATCATTTATTTACCGTAGAATATATATTTTTTTACAAACAATATCCTCGTTTTACTGAATATATCCGACTGTTTTGCTCTTCTGTGCTTGTTATATGACCGCGCTTAAGAAAACATACAATTAAAATATTTTAAACAAGTCCCGCCCACTGCTAGAGCGAATTTCCAACTCGCAAGTAACAGTTGGGTTATATACGAAATCGCTCCCTAAGACCTTTGGGTCAATCGAAAGTCAGCACGCGCAAGCAAAACCATAAATTAAATCCGCCAATGGCGGGTGTTTTTACACCATCCAATGGTCGATTCAATGGATGGTTTTGCTCTGCTGCTGACCGTAGAAAATGACCCACCTGTGTATGTTTGTGTCGTCATAGGATAAGTTAGGATAAGATTACATGTTCATTGTGCCTTTGCCTGCTATGACACTCGAATCAGAGGTTAAAGGTTGTTCTGTGTTGTATCGTCCCTCCCGAGCTTCTAGACCGTTATTTGACGATCTAGAAGTTCCTCATGGGGTGAGTAACCCCCAAAAATAAACAGATAGATGGATGCATAAAGCTCTACGTCACCTGGGTGCCCACCAATAGAAACATTCAGAAAGAGTGTTGGCCAAAAATAAACGGTAACATGAGGTGCCTAAGGGAAAAATCACAACACGAAGGTCTAATATAAGACCAAGAAAAAAAAATCCTAACAAAGGACTCATGAAAGAACCGTAGGCCGGTGAAGAGTACCCAGTAAGTGATAACCGCTCATCATCTATCTGTTTATTTTTGTTTTTGGTGATGCTAGCATGAGAAGTCCCTTGGACTTCCAGAGAAACTCTTCGAGTTTCCACGCTCATGCAAAGCATTTCTCTGGCGATGCTAGCATCGCTCATGCATTTAAAAATATAAAAATATATAATAATATGAATCACGAAAATATAAATACCATACTTGTTGAAATTAAAGAATTACAACAGCGAGGTTTTAATATTTTACTAGACACTGAAACAATTATGTCAGATTTTGAATCCTTGAATGAGCTATCACAATCGGGGAAGAACAATCTCCCCGCGTGTTATAGGTTCATTAAGGGTTTGCAAGATCGCATTTACAGATCACTTGCCGGGATAACTGAAAATCAGGTATCTGAATTTATTCCACTGTGCCGTGCAGTTGAGAAGATTCGTCTTGTATTGTCAAGCGAGTATGAGACTCGAAAATTAATTAGCACCAGGGTGAGACGGTTAAAAGGTTATATAAAGAATCTAGACACGGAAATGCCTTGCATTTCTGACGAAAATACTAGTATTTGTGACTACGAGGCCGACAAGGAAGTATAAACCGCATAGCGTGTGACTCACAGCACAAAGTGAAAGTAGAACCTGAGAAACGCTAGCCCCCCGCTTGGAGTGTAAAGCACATTTCCACGGTAAAAAAAAAGTGTATTATTTTTTTTGCCCGAGCGTGGAAACTCTTCGAGTTTCTCTGGAAGTCCAAAGGACTTCTCAAGGGCGTTTTCAGATTTGAAAATGTTTTACATGAGAAGTCCTTAGACTTCCAGGATTTGCTTAAGCGTTTCAACATCAATACAACAATGAGAATAGTTCATAATCTGTTCTCGTTGACACCAAGCTGTGATCATATGATTTTGCTGTAGCTGTGTTAATTGTGACGACGTTAACAAGAAGTCTTCGTCACCATACACGTCAACGATTATTTTAACGGGGAAATACTGTTCCGGGGGCTGACTCTTTGAGTTTCCCCGGAAGTCCAAGGGACTTCTCATGCTAGCGTTTCCAAATGCGGTTTTTATTGCCTCGTGAAGAATTTGCTTATCATGAATATGAACTCGTGCGTGAATGTATTCACACATTATATACAACTGTTTTTTTTTAAATGCGTGAGCGTGGAAACTCGAAGAGTTTCTCTGGAAGTCCAAGGGACTTCTCATGCTAGCATCGCCAGAGAAACGCTATGCGTGGAAACTCTTCCAGAAATGCTTTGCATTTCCAATTTGGAAACTCGAAGAGTTTCAGGACTTCACCAGTAAGTTCACGGAGACAGTCTCGCCACGCAGGTCCAACAACCCCCCCCGTTGGTCGGTGAGTTTAAAATTTATCGTTGACAACCACGGATTATTACACCGTAGATAGACGGGATTGATTGGTTCTTGCACAATCAGAAAACCGGGGGGGGTCTTTTGGTGTGAACGTATACAGGATAAACCCCTGTTGGGCCGTCGTTGTGTCAGCGCTAGCGCTGTAGCTACCGTCGATGACGTCACATACAAGATTGACCGCAATAACATCTGTGATATTTACGATCCCGGGTGAGATGTGTCTGCCATCGGATGCTGTACTGTTGTCGTGTCTTAAAATAACAGGTTGTGGTTTTGTTCGCGTGTACGTGGCAGAAATATCTTCGAAAGATTCCGCGATGAGATCCTGGACTGATTTTCTCAGCTCGCGCACGTTATATCCAGGAAGTTTAAAATCTGAAATATCCTTCACGGGAATACCAAATCGGGATGCAAAATTCGATCTTTTTTGGGTTCCATAATCGCCTTTGAGATCCAGTAGATTCTGAATTACTTTTTGATTCATAAATTCCATCGTGGATACGAGTTTGTTTAGTTTTTCTATGGTGGTGATAATGTTCGTGCGTGGTTTTGTTATATCAGAGATATAATCTTGAAAATATACTCGCAACAGGTCTAGCTGTTGTTTATGTGCTTGTTTGATCGGATTAAAAAAATGAGCTTCTATGTCTTCTGGAAGGTATTCACGGAATCTCCCGTCTTCGAAAATTACATATATTATATCCAAGGGGTGTCTATCTAATGTTGAAAACCGGGCTTGGCCTGATCGTAATTGATCTGGAAATAATAAATGCTCGCCGTACACGAGGTCGTGTAGTTCTTCCTTCGTGGTCTCGAAATCCGATTTTTTAGGTTTTGGTGGACCCGGTTCGACCTCGGGTCGTTTTTGTGGCCATCCTAATACTGTTCGAAGAGAGCTGCTATAAATATCCACGGCGTATCCCGGTGTTGAGATTTCAATGACCGCAGACAGCGTTGGTTCGTGCGCGGTCACAGATATTTTGGCTTCCTTGCCGGTGATTCGTTTTATTTGGTGTTGTATCTCATTATTGATTTCTTCGATCTGATAACTCCCAGTGGGTAGCGTAATTGTATCCCAGTCGAATTCGTCAGAGTCGGCTTTGGTTTTCCACGAAAACACAAACGAATTATTTGGCTGCTGACCGCCAAATGATTCCGCTCTGACATTAGGCCAGCTGTGATACGCACTGAGCTTCGACAACGCGATTTCGTTCACGGCAATTGGAGTTCGAAAATTAATGCTGAATTCTGGTGTCGTCGAGGACACTGAGATCATTGTGGTCCTTACCGGCGTTGTGTTTGTGACTATTTGTTGAAGCAGTTCCTGTGGCGTTGCCATCAGTGACATTATTTATTTGTTTAGTTTTCAAATAGTCATTGTACGCATCTGACATTAGTTTGAATTCAGAATCTGATATCAACGCAGCGTCGCTGGATTGCGCGTCTAACGATGATGATATCAGCGATGATAATTTCTGATATGCGGTCGTGGCTGTATTTAATTTTGTCGTGTAATCGTGTAATTTTGTGTTAGCACACGAGGATATTTTTTTTGCTATGATGCCGAAAACTCCTGCCGTGGTTGTGGTCGCACAAACAGAGATCGTGGCAGCGACTACTGCTGTTACCGGAGTGACCGCTGATAGTATTACTCCCGCGGATGCAACAACGGCAGATACTGAATAAACCATAACGTCTAACACTGTTATACGTCTGCGGTATTTTTTTACTTTTTGACTGGTTACTTCGATGACAGTTTTTAACTCAGATTGCCACTCACGGACTTGATTGTATCGATATTGTTGAGCATCTGGCGTCGTTGACATTTATTTAAAAATCGCTGCCGATTTTCAATTACGCGGTCATCAACTCAGGCGTTGCAGCGACGAATTCCAAACACCACCAGTAAGATGTTGATGTTAAAGTATCGTCGGCGGCTTCAAGCATAAATGTTTCCTCGGTTCCGCTGTTTAGTATTACAGTGCAAACCCCGGAATACTTATCGGTGGAATGTCTCCAAGGATATGTTGTGAAGATTTCAAATTTAGCGGCTGAAAACACAGACAACCTGTACACGCCAGTGACCGTTGCTATGTGTTTGATAGTGTTATTTTGTCGTGACCATGTTGCGAATCCCGATAATACCATGAATACGATGTTGGTGATATGCCCGGGAGTAACTCCAGTGGGAACTTTAATCAAACTGGTTTTGTTAACGATCTCAGGAATTCCCGCTACGATATTCTGCTGTGTTTGTTTGATCGTGTTAATGTTATTTTCTATTATCTGAACTTGATCTGAAAAACTTTTTTCCGTTCTGACTACACCTAACCGGGTATTAATCTTATTGATATCGTTGGCGTTATTAGTAAGATTTGGTATGATTTCAGAAAGTTTCGTGTCGACGACTGGAGGAGTTCCAAAGAACTTATCCACGGTCTCATCAGTTTTTGCGAAGTTTCTTTGGAGTCTTTTAAACCCGTTCACGTGAACATCATACTCTGACCGCAGCGTATTTAGTTTACCGTTGACGATGTCCACGTATTGTTTGTTTGACGCATCCTGGTCGGATTCGGGATTCGCTAACGCGGTTATTTTGTTGCCGCTCATGCTGAGTTCACCGGTCATTACGTCGCCGGCTTTTGTTACTTTATCGCTGATTAGGCCAGCAACGTGTTGGTACTGCGTGTCGACGTATTGTTTATTTGCGGCAT
Source organism: Sinohyriopsis cumingii (assembly GCA_028554795.2). NCBI lineage: Eukaryota > Metazoa > Mollusca > Bivalvia > Unionida > Unionidae > Sinohyriopsis > Sinohyriopsis cumingii. The sequence goes on along the minus strand of CM068825.1, from coordinate 120,325,150 downwards.
CTTCGAGACCTTCCGGATTTTTTAGAACGGTTATTTTGTTGCCGCTCATGCTGAGTTCTCCTGTCATTGTGTCACCGGTTTTTTTCACACAATTTTTAATTTCATCGTTGATGTCTTTGATGATTTTGTTCGATATACTTGAATCCCTGATGCTACCACGGTCAGTAAAAACGGGAAAATTACCAGGGACAGCTGTACGAACATTACGGATTAAATCATTCCACTTGATGTTGCTAGTTTTTAGTTTTCCTTGCTTGTCCTGAAAAACAGCAACTTCATCTGGGTCAACTCCGGCTAAATTCAAAAGATTATCGACTTCATCTCGGGTCGCATATTTTGAGAGATCAACATCTGTGCTTGGTTTGACTTTTCTTGTGAAAGGTCTTCCGTAAATATCCACCATTATTCTTATTGCTGTTTTTTAAATGCGAGCATAAAAATGCTAAGCATTTCTCGATGCGGTATATTCATACACTACTTTATGAGGAGACGTTGCTGGATTTCTTGAGATTGCATCAAGAACATTTAAAACCTCGTTCCCACAAATGGGCGGATCAATTAATGTTTGTGTTGGTAGCGTCGACTGCCACACTGGAACATTATAAAATCTGCTGTTGAGAGTGCGAGGCACTCCGCGGACATACTTGAGAAACTCAACTGGCGGTGCTAAACCGTACGAATCAAAATAGATAATTCCACGTGGATCGATCGCGTAAGCAACCCAGTGAGTTCCAGGACCGTCTTTGTTGTCGAGATTGATAATGCCAGTTTCTGGATTATTTGGTCGTTGCGGTAATTGATCTCGCATGAATACACCTCTGAAATGTTTTATACGCAATTTTTTAACAGCATCGAGTAAATCAAAATTAGAAGCTGGAAGCGTCAACGGCGTTAGAATTTTTTTGGATACCATGATGCGGGAGTTCCCGGTAGTCTTAGCCCTGATCCGCGAGCGGATCTCCCCTTTTTTTTCTTATACCCGTGTCCGGTTGCTTTCTTTAGTGCCATTCCAGCTGCGGTTCCAACTGCACCAAGTGCTGCTGCCTTTGCTACGGCTGGTGCTGCCGCGGCAATCAACGCCGGTATTGCTGCGAGAAGAGGAAATATTCCACCGGTTTTGGTCATGTCCTTGATAGCTGCAGCAGAGAAATCAAGTCGGACACCGGTTTTTGCTGTTAGTGCCTTATTAAAATGTTTAAGCTGAGTATTAGTCAACGACAATTTGTTTGGACCACCAACAAGTTGATCTCGTTTTAGTGTTATTGATGTCCCGCACGTGCTTGCGTTCTTTGATTGCAATTTCTTCGTTTGACCGGAAGTCAAGGCGACATTAACATGACTGTATGACATTATATTTCAGAAACTAATCTAATTGTTATATGTTTTTGGAAAACATCACATGTTTTCTACGGGAGCGTCAATAACTCTCATTCGTCCACCAGCACCTTCAAGTAGCATTGCCCGGTCGGAGAGTATAACCGCGACAGCTCTAAAACCAGCAATGCCTGCCATTCTAGTTGGAACAACAGGGGGACCTGCGGCCTCGTTTGCACCAATGATTTCAGGTGGAAACACAGCGACGTTAGCTCGAAAGTAAATATCAACAACAGTTTGTTTAGCCAAATCCATATGCTCGAGTGAAAAGTAGTAAATGGGATACAACGTTGTAAAATCCAACTGTGATATTTGCAGACCAGTGTCGACATTCTGATCGCGACCCATAAATGTCATTAAACGATGATATGCACGAGCAACTTGATTATTCCTAAAATTTATGGTTATGTCTTCGGATGGTTCTTGATGACCGTTTATCCGCAGCGAAACATTAGTGACTCCAAGATTATCAAATATCATGTGATTTCTTGTTTGTTCACCAACTCGGCTGTTATTTTGAAGTGCAATAAAAATGTGACGCGGCGCTGATATTCCCTGTTGTGATGATATATGCCAAGTAAACTGTCCAACGCCAGAACCTTGAGCAGAATCTGTTGTTGTTGTTAACCATGATATTAATGATTTGCCGCCTTGGTCCATAAAAGAAAGTAATCGTTGTTCTTCAGCGAGCGACGGGGACATCACTGGCATCCACAGTGCAAGTTTTGATAATACTACTTTACCGTTAAGTGCTGTCGTGTTAGCAATTGTATCAGCTACTTGATGCCAGAGAGCGTCATTGTCGTCACCTTTTCGGGTGAGTACAACTGAATGCTTGGCTCCAAAAATAACCTTTCGGACATTTCTGCAAAACCCAAAAATGTGAGACAGCGGAATTGCGCATGAAAAATCTTTGCGATTTCCTGATAGCATTAATTTACGCGTAGCAAATCCAAGATTGTGATTAGGATTTGGTGATAGTACTCCGGTTGTATCTCCTGCTTCTCCTGCTGCTCTTATAGGACCTATAATAACGTTTCTATGATCCGAGTTATCAGAATTATCCTTAGCGAACATCATTGTTGGGCCAGCTGATCTAGTGTAATCATCTGAATATCGTGCTAATCCCAAGATTGTTGTAGCAACGTCAACATTATCCTGAATCGTTTCAATTTCGCGGCCATCAATACTATATGAGGCACTTCTAAACAGCGCCATAATACCATTATTAACAAACCCAACTCGGGTATCAGGGTTGTATTCGGTATCATCAGTTTTTAAAATAATACCTTCAAATTCAAGAAATGCTTCCGCGGGCAAGAAATATCTACTTGTGTCTTGGACTTGCAACTCAATTCGGCCCCGTTGATCAGGTGTTCGTGCCTCGTAAGAATAATACTGATAATCGCGTACGGATTCGTCTTTGAGTGTTGGTGCGTCCATGTCGAACGCGGGATCAGATACACGTTTGAACATTTTATATAAAATTATTGTCTTCTAAAACGAAATCCGCTTCCTGATATCAGGCTTGTATTTATTTGTTCGGGTGTTTGGGTTACAAGCTCTGCAAGTTTTTGATTGGCAGCCTGATTTATTACTTTACTGACGTCCGCGGACATAAGTTCAGTACTGGCCAGTTTCACCGGTGGCGGTTTTTTTGATCTACGAGTTAACCGTAACAGTCTATCCTTGATTGACGCGAATGCCTTCCCGGCGAGATCACCAACAGATCCAAGGGCTTTATCCTTGACAACATCAATAGCTTTCATCGACAATTGTTTTGCAATCGGTAACACCTTAGGGGCTATTCTTGAAAACAAACCAGTAACTGTATCACCGAGACCATCTCCGTAGGTTGCTCTGTAGACTGGTAATCGCGAGTTCACTACGCGGACTGGTAACACGCTAGCGTGTCTAGGTTGAGAATTGTGCACGATCATTTTATTTAATTATTGTTTCTCTAACTAAATTTGCTAGTCGCTGTGGTAACCGTCTGCGAGTTCATCAATGAGTCCCCGGTAAACGCCGATATCCATAATGCCACGCTGAAATAGTCTCTGACAGATATCTGCGGCTTCATTTATAATTTCCGGAGAGTTGTTTCCGGCGCGTTTTCCTCCGATGAGAACTTCTAACCGTGATACGTCATTGACGATATTGTCAGGACAGATGTGGTTGTTATATCCGCGACCGGTGTATCCTTTTCCCATTTTTTTCTTTAGTTTTGCTGATGTTTTAACAATTTCATCAGTTACAGATCTTTCCCTCTTTTCTATCTTTTTTACCTTAGAGTCGGTACTCTTTTTCGGTATTCCTTCTTGTAATTTTTCTTTTTCATCAATTAAATTTTTTAATTCATTTTTTAATTCTTTTAGTTTCTCTTTCAGTATTTCCTCTTCTGATATATCGGGGGGGATGGGCAACGAAACAGGAGTGGTAAAATCATCATCAGGAGCGCTAGCCCCCATTTGTTCAGGTGATGAAATTTCAGGCACTGGATCAGGCAGTGTTATTGCGGGGTCTATTTTTAGAGCTGGTGGTTTCTTCTCCTGTAGTCTCGACTGTTTTTTCATTTCCTTTTCCTGTATTTTTTTCTTCTTTTCTTCCTCCCTTTCCTGCCTTTTCATTTCCATTTCCTGTATTTTTGCCTGCCTTTCCCTTTCCTTTGCCTTCATTTGTTGGTCTCTTAGTTCCTTATTAACCCCAATTACGCCAGTTTTTATAAAATTATAGGTATCATCAGTGCTAGATATTCGAGAAATACCTCGGTTTACTTTGTAAACATAATCCCTCCAATCAGCCTGGGTTATACCCGAGGCAGCTCCTGGTTTTAGAAATTCTTGCCGGTTAGGATAATTTAAGACAATCCAAGTAGAAAACTCCTTAAGTTCATCCACGCTAGTAAGTGGAATATTTTTTATCTCAGTAATACCATCTTCGGTAAATTTATTAATAAATGTTTCCTTAGCAACTGTCACTACTCCGGCGGCACCTGGATCAACTACAGCACCTTCATCTGCCTGTTGCTGTTTAAGTTCTTCTATTGCTTGAAGTAACCCTCGTTTTGTTTTGGTAGGGTCAGCAGGATCAGGTTTTCCTACAATTGCAGTTTTAACTTCACCAGTAGCTGCTGTAATAGGCTTAAATAATTCCTCCGCAGATGTTGCAAACTCAACTCGCGCTTCTTGTCTTGCTCGTAATTTTTCTTTAACGGAATCATGGACCGGAATAAATTTTTTAATCGCGGCTAGTCGTTGTCGTGCCAATCTAGTTGTGAGTGCTTCTCCGATATTTGCCATTATTTATTTATCAATGATTTAATTCCGTTAACATAAAAATGTTTTCTCGTAGCAGCAGGGGGGCGCAAACTACACCTGATTTTTCGATGATACCTCACCGTGGAAATTATGTCGGATACGAGTCGGATTTATTGAAGTAACTCGCGTTATATCAGCGGAAATACAAAGCATTTTCAAGACATTTTTTTTGTCTCGTTTTCTGAATAAAAGTGTTATTTCGACGAAATAACGCTTCTATCGAGAATAGTTTCCGTGGAAGGGGTTACTTGTAAAACTGTTTTGGTCTGTTCGCCCCCTCTGCTGCTTGTCGACAAGGCTTGTCCTGAGGTAAGGAGACGACGACATTTTTGATGTTTAATATTCCCTACAACAAAGACAACATACTGTTTTGCAATATTAATGTTTGTAGCTACTGCCCAATTTATGAGTTTTTAGTATTCCTTTAATACGTTGTTTGTCTTCTTTTTTCCCCTTTTCAGCTTAACTAGTTTTTATAACCCTCCGACGGATAAAGGAATATAAGTGTACAAGAAGTCTCATGCGATGACACACAACACACACATATACGCGTATAAACTTTTTCGTACAGTATAAAGACATATATGCTAAATTAATGGGGATTTTCGTGAACTCATGACATAGCGTTGACAAGCTGCCATGCGAATAAAATGATAGTGATTACAATACCTGCATGGTTTTAAGCGTCCTAAGATAGTGAACACAGAGGGACATAAGACTGGATTCAATGAATAAGGTATACAACTATTTGAAGAAAATATATGAGGCCCTCAGCGCTATTATACTTTAATCAGGTCATCCTTGACTTTACCGGTAAGATCTTTTCAACACTTATCACAGTTATGCGGAGTATTATATTTGACTATTTCCTATTGCATCTTCGTCTGTCATCAATAACGTATCTACTAAACCTAATTTATCTGCGTTAGGAATACACATGCACATTTGTACAACTTTTAAAAACTTAAATTCATTTAAATTCATTTTAATAACTAGTACACTATAACTATGATTAACGTACACCATAACATGACAAACTATGTTTCTAACGCTTGGCAGTAAAAGGGATTGATTGCATTGCGGAAGTAGACACTCTCTATTAGGGACAGACCACTTAATGTAGGGCGGGGTGTTTATCTTTTTATCCAGAATATCTTTCTTTGAAGGCAAAATAGTTTTATAAATTTTACATAACGGATATAACAAGTTCTTTCTACTTCAAATCAGAGTAAGAATATATGTAAAGCTACTTTGGATGCAAATAAGCCACCTCATCCTTACCCCCCCCCCTTCAAATATTAATGGTTGATCCCTTAGCGCAGTGATGCAAACTACTTTATCAGAGAAGCAAACGAGTGTTGCGATGACCAATCGATTTCATAAGTACATAGGAAATCTGTGGATGTGCAAGTATACACGTGTACTGAATGTACCATTCCAGTCGTACAGATAACGACTTCTGGAACCAGGATCTTCTTGTGTAGTCCTAATTTACAGCCAGCAAGTAGAACACATGTGATAAGGGCTTCACGGAATGTAAAGATTATACGAGCTCTACTGAAGTTGGGTTATGTTCACTCTAGACATATACCAGTATATTAGGTAAGTTTTTATAAACTTTTAGAGATTTTTGTGCTGTTGATTCCTACTGCATATCTTCAGCTGAACATCTTTATGATCGACTTTACATGTATATATACAGATAATATTTTAATTTAAAATAAGACCATGAAGCTAGGTCACGCTAAGCTTTTAGTTTGTTTTATCCGTCAGTGTTGAGTCACAAGGTGCTGTCCTCATTCACGTGTTGAGTATATTTGAATGCTCTGTTATATTCTCGATAACACCTGCACTCGTTTTTATTAGATAAACTATTCTTCTTATATGTTTGCTGAGGAAGATTTCGTTCCGAATTTTCAATTCTTTAATTTTTAAAATACATATAAATTCTGATATAATACGCATTTTTAGGTATGAATTCTTTGCCTCGATATCTCCCGTGGAGATGTTTATAACAATTTACCTATCGAATGCCACTAAAAAGGAATGCTTTTATATATCTTTCTGGAGTTTCAAATGGTAATCCAGATATGGTCACTTGACTGAGGCTGAAGTTTAGTTTATGAATTCGTGTGCATTAGTTAGATCATTTGATATTTCGTTTCATTAAATAAAATTGACGCATGTAATCTGAACACCTTGAGACTTTTATATTAAAAATGACTGAAAGACCAGAGCAAACGCCGATTGCAGATCCTCAAAGTAGAGTCGGAATTTAACAATAAAAAAGTTAGACATACATTCTTGTATGGTAAAGACATTATGGGAATATTTACGAAGCCTTTGAATTTTTTTCTTTTTATTGAGGTTAGTTATCAGGTGTTCCATGAAAAATACACTTCCTTGATTGTTTTTTTTGTTTTAATTTGTTTTAAATGTTTTTCCCTGACAAGTGGATATCTTTAAATGCAAATAACGGTGTGCAGTTAATACTTTTTTCAAACACACTATGCATGCTAGGTATTGAACCAAATAGTTCCAATTTATTTACTGACTACCTTTGTCAGTATAACGCATATTTTTTTTAGAGCATTCCCATATTCTTTACAAAGTATCTACTGTTTACAATCATGGAAGGGAGGGGGCAATTGTAGGTGTGTATAGCTTGTTAATGAAGTAGTCTAATGACATTTTTGCTGTCCTTGGTTCTCGAGTTTTAATTTCAGGCTCCGTCAATTTGGAATTCAATTTTGTTCTGTGGTTTGGTGCTTTTGTCAGTAGCATGTCAAGTGTCAATTTTGGCGCATTTGATAGAAACGACTGTCCTTCTTTTATGTGTTTTAATTTTGAATTACTTCGGAACTTGTTTAAATTTGTTTTGTGGTTTTTACAAACCTACCTTTCATAGGTCCATGAAAAATGGTTTATAAATTTATTATTGGATGACTTCTATATAATTTTTTTGTGTTGTTATTGCTGATAGTTAGTAATTAAAAACACATGGTAGAGAGGGGGGAGGGAATACAGAGCTGATCGGATCCCTTTCGATATCACTTTGGAGTATCTAACGTTTGTTTTAATTTTGTTGAAATTTGCAGGTTTATTATCATGACCATATGTTATATTATTTGTCGTCTCCTAGTTGGAGTGCAAAACCCTTTTCAGTAAGAATAAGAACCAAACTACAGCAACGGAAGGAAAACAATTGGAACTAAAATCTGACCGTGACTCGAATATTGAAATTAATTGACCAAGAATATAAAAACTGACCACTAAAATATTTTGGCAGAATTATACATTCAGCCTGAACAAAAATTAGGACTAAAATGCTATGCTTACCGTGATAATAAACGTGTATATAAACTATATCGTCAAATAGATTACAATTTGATTGTTTTGATAATAATTAGTCAACACTTTAAAACCATAAAATGCAAGTTCCCACGTAGAATATTTCTTAGAAGATTTTTCAAAAGATATTATTAAATCAGCATTCGACATCTTGACAGATTTGATGCCAGCCAGAAGAATGAAAACGTTATATAGACATGACACAATTTTGTATCATGATATCTGATTAATTTTGCAGATGTACCAACTGATGAATCAATTAGGACATTGGAATATGTTGAATACCTTCGCGAAATGATAATGGTATAAGTAAGAATGGTCAAAACACCATATAAATTATGGATAAAGATATATACATGCTACTACATATGGTGTTTATTGAAATCAGAGGTAGACTGAAAACAAATGCGAATCTTCCAGTAATTTATAAACCAATTGATGCAGTATTGCCACTTAATAACACATAGTCTCTTTCTCGGTGCCAAATGTATGATCGATGATAATTTGATTGAATCAGTGACCTTATAGCTGCCACAAGGACTAGTATCATACTGAAATCATCATGCATCGTCAGCCGCAAACTGTCGTGGTGTAAAAAAATACTGGTATTGGAAATGCTTCTTTTAAAAGATTTATGACAAGGGCCGAATGGCTTCCCGCTGCTGGCGCTTGTTCTGCGGCTAACGATGATAACGATGCGAATTTTAAATGAGCTTTTTTTTCGAGTAGCGATTGACAGGCATAGATACAGGTGTTATATTAATCATTTACAAAAAGACATTCTCACCAGTGGTGACAAACAAATGTCATTTTTTCACTATTATGTAGTATATTTGATCTATATCATATAAATATTGTATTTCTTGTTGTTAAACGCTCCATAATGTTATTTTAGAAATCTGCCAGACCAATATATTATGAGAACAGCAGCAGTTGCTACTGGCACTGCAGGTATATTTAACATTAATCATCTTATCTTATAGATACTGACATTTGAATTGTCGCTGCCGAAACAAAATTAGTTGCTGCATTACCAAATGATGCATTTTGAAAAGATGAAAATATATAGACAACTATATAACGCTAATTAATTAAATCCAACATGGAGAATATGCACAACACAACACAACACAACTTCCAGGACACGTGTTTATAGCATTCAGAGTGCAGCCAGATGTTACTACAAATATGAAAACAATATTATATTTAATAATGCAAATTTATGACGAAATTCGCTACAGTTCACACTGTCCAATATCTTCTGCGGACATCACATTAAAATGTTGCAGAACCAAATAGAGATTATTCAAGAACTTGTATAATGTTTAAAGACATTGTAAATAAGTACACATACCTTGACACTAGCACAAGGGTAAGCAGTTTTGATCTTGCTACTCAGCCAAGATGTTTATGGTATAGTACAGAAGTCTGCAAACTTTCCAGTGCAAGTGCCGCATACACAAATTTACATCTTGTCGCGGGCCGCATAGTTCATTAAGTAAAATAAATAATATTTGAAATAGGAAAAACAAAGGTTTTTCTAAATAACATCATAATTAATTTTCAGTTGTTAATATGTTGTTAATATTTGAAAACTTAAACTTCAAAAGAAGCACATTTATTTGATAAACAGAGTAACATAAACAGAGTCAGTGCGAATGATGACTTGTTCCTATGTCGCATGAAAACCCTTGGCGGGCCGCATGCAGCCCGCGAGCCGTAGTTTGCCCACCCCTGGTATAGTATGTTGTCGGTGGTCAATCTGTCGTGCATCCATTAGGACATGTTTGTTATCCTTACCCCTCCTAAACTACTTCGAGAATAGCCACGGAACTTTAGACGCACATTCATCCCATGGTCTATTTGGTCATAAATGAAAATCATGCCGCTTGAATATCCAATATGGCCGCCACAATGGCCATCTTGAAAATCAAATTATGTTTACCACTACTTATTTGATATCAATGTGGATTTTTCAGTAAAATATTTCTTGTCATGTCTTGTTGGTCTTAAATGAAAATGGGATCGACCTGATTCCATTATGACCGCCACAATGTTCATCTTGAAAATATTGTTATCACAAGTCCATCTGAACATTAAGTCATGCTGTAATGGAGTTTTCACCTGAAGACTTCTTGATTTCTAGTTATCCGGTATGGCGGTCCTTTTGAAAATATATTTGTCGCCATTACCTTGAATGGATGGTCATTACATCATGGGGTTTTGTGAAACGAATTCTTATGATATCATTTATTATTAGTTATACCGATCTGCTGTCCAATATGGCTACAACAGAAGCCATCTTGAAAATATATATTGTTATCACTGAATGGATAGTTGTATCATCGTGATGTTTATACTACACAACCTCCGATGTAGTCTAGTTGCTGTTAATGGTGCCAGGGGTTCCGGATGGCTGAGTGGTCTACTGATCATTTATATATCTCACCTCTGTCCGTGTGAGTTCGAGTCTCCAGAAAACTTGATAGTATCTTCGGGGGATTGGTGGTTCTTCCACGAGTCTTTTTACAGGTTCTTCCTCCACCAAATGTAATGGCCGCCATATGCTGAAATATGGCGTTAAGCCTACTAAACACGAAGACCAACACAAAAATCTTGTTATCACTAATTATCCTGAATGAATGGCATATCAGCATGGGATTTTCATTGAAAGACTAATATGATGTCTAGTTACTCGTAACTGAAAATGATGCCAATCAGACTTCAACTAGGACTGCCACAATGGTCACCTTGAAAATATTGTTATTACTACTTCTCCTAGTTGGCTGGTCATATTGACATTGTGCTTTCAGCCAGTGACTTCTCAGGATAGAAATAGTGTCAGTCTGATATCGAAAATGGCCATTATGACATCCATCTTGAAAATCTTGTTGTCGTTGCTCCTCGAAAAATGTTAAGTCACATCAACCTAGGGTTTCCACCATAAGGATACATATGAAGCCTTCTTGGTCCTAAATGAAATCCGTGCCACGTTGACAGCCATTATGTCCACCACCGCCGCTAGTTTGGAAACCTTATTATGGCTGAAGAATACCAAACATGGTTTCAACAATCCGATGTGAAAAGGAAGAAATGGTCTAATTTTGAATATAGCGCCAGTCAGTTAGAGGGACTCCTGTTGATACTAGCAAGCAGGATGAATAAACTTATAATGAGTATCTGTGACACTGAGGTTACATGGGAGTTTGGGTGGCAATTTTCGATATGGAGATCTCCTAGCTTATACTGCAAGCCATTGTTATGCTGTTATCTTTAGTCGCCTTTGCTTAAAATTAATGCAATAAATGATAAAGATGAATGTTATTGTATAAACATGTTATATATATTATAACAGGTTCTGCCAAAACTCCTATTGTATTAAATTGAAGAGAAAGGAAATATTAAAAAACGATTATTTAAATATGCAGTCAATAACAATGCTATTAAAAGCGACTCAGAATAAAAGATGGTTATGATATAATTATTCTGACTAAAATACAAATAAGGAAATTTATTATTGCAAACAAGAAAACTTAATTTTGAATACGAAATTTCAAAAGCATGCAAAAAATAAGATGGTTCCATTTTTCTCCTATTATTTCTTATTAAAAGCACTGACTGCACAGATGTTAGGAAATATACTACCATCTTACAACATCAAAAGTAACCTTTGGTTTTGGATTATCTACACTTACAAACCCGCTAACACGAATTTAATGCTGTATACTAGCATCAATGGCTTACAACACAAGAAAAGTATATGCCATAAAAACGGTTGCTGTTAGACTTGACAAAAACAATTACAAGTGTCAGATAAATTGAGGTTAATAAAAGTTGCAAATGAATTACAAAGGAATAACGCAGAGACCATGGCGAAGATATACAAATTTTAGGGATACAATTATAGAAACAAAGTGGGTTCTTCCTATGTCACCTCTAGTCCCGGAGACAGCAGGTTATCTTGTACTATAGCTTTCTGGAAAACTTTTGGAAAATAATGGCATCGCCAGGAACAAGAGAAAAGGTCGTCCTTTATTCACTTTTTATCGGGAACACTATTCATAAAATGTAATAAAACTTCTTTGTTATATACTGAATAATGAAAATATAAAATTTGCCATAAAAACCAACAGGTGGTAAAATAGATACAGATGAAAATTTTTGCTTTCTTGCCAAAGACACGGTTTCACAGCATCATACTACTGATATGGTGGACCTGGTATAACAATACTAGAAAAAGTAAGAACAGAAAGGTAATTATGAAACTAATCATAAAACTTAAGCATGAGTTAGATTTAGGCTAATCAAGAAAATGGACTTGGGCTTAGCAGTCGAAGACAAAACGTGTTGAAGAATTACATAAGCCCCTGATAAAAAGTTTAACTCTGCCGCAGATAAATAACAGATAAAATAGATTCAGTACGATAGGCCAATTTGGTTGATAGGCATTAATTTAGTAAGCATAATAAAGGGTATATTTTTACATACTGTGATTGACAAATATAGGAAATATGCATGAGCAACAACACAACACCACTTCAGAATAAAACTGGAAATATTATAGGAAATGCTTTTATATGAATTATAATAAACAAGAAAAAAGAAGTTTAGTGTTAACCGAGAAACTTAATTTTATAATGAAAGTTTTAGAAAATATTGTATGATAGCCATATTGAATCATATCATACGTTGAATGAGGGAAAGGCTGTGGTTGTTGAATATTTAATTGAAGTCTTAAAACTAAATGTGGAAGTACAATACAGCAAAAACACAAAAAAATATTTTAATGTTTGGACAAAAATTAAAAATAAATATAATAATGCAAGACAAAAGAGTATTACAATGACACATAGAGATGCCAGGAAAAATGGAAATAGAAAACTGATTTATCTATGTAGCAACTACGATTTTAAAAGAAAGAAAGAAAAGGGGAAAAAAAGCCGAAATACATAATAGGTGACATGGCAAGTATATCTAAGAAACAATATAAATTTGTTAAATTATGTACTCCAAACTGGACAGAAGAAATTAAAATATTATCAGATATTCTAATTCAAAGTGTAATTGAAATAGAATATTGGTTATATGCTATGAACCTGAATTACAAAAAGCGAATTAAGAGATATTTCGAATTTTAAAAATATAAAAAGTGACTATAAGACGAAATTGAATTTTCTTAAATGGAAAGGGTATGGTTCACAATTTAATTCTTGGCTACACCCGAAAGATTGGTAGAACTGAACCATATAATAATAATAATAATGAGGACTTCGTATAGCGCCCAATCTTTAGAAGCTCTAAGCGCTTTACAACATTAGACAACACCTATAAGATAAAAACATATAATTATATGATTAAAAAAACAAACACTATGAAATTAAAAAACATAAAAAACATGCTGAGAATATTTAAGGTAGGAAACATTATTAGGACTTTAAGTTTGTTCTTCCAGTCGAAATAAGTGAGTTTTGAGAGCACTCTTGAATGTGATCACTGTGTCTTTGTGTCAAAGTTCAGTGGGCAATTCATTTCATGTTGCTGGGCCCTGGTATGCAAAAGAACGCTGTCCATATGACTTTGTTTTCATAGTGGGAATAATGAGTATACGATTGTCAGAAGAGGAGCTTAAGTATCTTGCTGGTGTGTACACATGGGTGAGGTCGGATAGGTATGTTGGACTAGAGTCCGACAGTGAAACCTAGCACAGAGAACAAATTTTGTGTTTGATTCTGGATCGAATGGATAGCCAGTGTAGGGTACAGAGCAGCGGGGAGGTGTGCTCTGATCGTGGTACCCTAAGTATGATCCGAGCAGCTGTGTTTTAAACTTTTTGAAGTTTCTGGAGCAGATATTGAGATGAACCAGACATAATTGAGTTACAATAGTCCAGTCTTGAAAGTATTAATGAACACACAAGTGTTTTAGTGGCATCAACTGAAAGATATTTGAGCCATATGAGGAAAAGTTGAATTGTTTTTTACTTAATTTTTTTAAACATTTACATACTTTGATCCTATTGTCATAATTTCGCTGCACAAACATATGATATACAAGTTTTGTGTGGTACTTTTTCATAGCTATGAGCTTAACTATGTTCGGCTCATCGTCATTTTTTTCTTACGCTCCGGTCTATTATATTCTTCCAGTAGTTCATTATTAGATTCAAATTTATAAGATAAACCAGTCCTTGTTGAATTACCTGACTTACAATTATTACCACTTTCGCACACCTTTTTAATTATCCTATAATTAATCCCAACTAATGCCATTGTTTGGTATACATGTTCCTGTTACAAAATCTTTCTTAAAACAGCTTTTAGGTACAAAAGAGTAATAACGAAAAACTGCTCATTACTCACTTTGTTTCTACAGTTTTTTTTTTCTGCGTGCTCATAAGTTGTAAATTTTCACATTATTTAACTTATCATTATCAACATGGCCATAAACAATATCAACATGAATAATTCCATTTAAGCATCCCCAAATATGTATGTATGTATGTATGTATGTATGTATGTATATATATATATATATATATATATATATATATATATATATATATATATATATATATATATATATATATATATATATATATATATATATATATATATATATATATAAGCAGTGAACAAAAAATAATACTTAAATATAAAATAAGGCTAAAAACTAAATAATAAATACTTAAACTATATTAATTGGAGACTTGCAAGAATTCAATGTAGAAAACTAGAATTAATACATATCATTCGATCACTACAACTTAAAAGCTTGCCATAAAAAGAATAACGAGCAAGCAATTGACCAATAAATTGTAGTTAATTATGGGATTAATCCGTCAAAAACAAACCTCAAAGCACATTCTAGTCATTTTTCGTAATTTGTTTGAGTATGATGAACATCTTGTCATGAATGAATTTCAAAGAGATTAAAATAAACAAAATACACAGCGAAGAATATGGAACAGACGGCTTGAATTCATTGATTGTATGCAGTTTATTATCAATGAATTTGAAATATAGGCATATACTCATCTATTGTTGAATCCCTCTCTATGCACAATGCCAGTAACACGGTGTTGTACAATGAGACTGTGTTTATGATTTTACCATATCATGTCCTCAAAGAGAATAGCCGCAGTGAAGAACACCTAACATATAATGAAATCCCTAATAATATTGGATAACTCCATACCGCAGCATATAGTCTACATAAGGTTATTCAACAACTGTTCAATGTTTAGCGGTAAAGCCATGAAAATCAGCATCACAAATACGTTTCGAAATACGTTTTATAAACAATTAATTGCATTAGTTCTATTGCCACATATCAAGAATAATCCATTCATTTGAATGATGTCACTCTAACTCTTTGTGGGAACACAGAAACAAACCCGGACCTATCGAGGGTAATGAAATTTCTTTACTTCATTTGAATATTAGGAGAGTCCGACAAAATCTTAATTACTTACAAGTATAGCGGAGGAATTTTCAATGTTATGTTAATGTGACACACATTTAAATTCTAGCATCCATATGATGTAATTAACTCTATGGTTTTAAATAACCTTTTAGAATAGGTAGAAACTGTCAAGGAGGCGGCATCATGGTATATGTTTAATCAATCTACTTTGCAAACGTCTGAACGATTTTAACTTTGGCTGTCACGACATTGAACTTTTGTCGCTTGAGATTACGTTACCCTCGCATAAATTAACCTTAGGGGTAAGGTACAAATCAAACAACTCTCAAACCAATTTCTGGGAATATTTTGAAGCTCTAACTGATATCGTTCGCGACTACGTATAAACATATTATTCTTATGGGGTACTAAAACACTGATTTACTTGTTCCTTCTACTTCTGTAAATTCAGTTAATTTAAAAGCAAGATATAGTCTATGCATTGTGATAACAAATCCTACACAAGTTACGTCTACCAGAATTTGGCTTGATCCAATCTTTGTAAGTAGTTGTACAAATATAATTCATACAAACATCTTAAAAGTTGATAGAGAATTTAGTGATCACGATGCTCCTAATATAGCAATCAAGTACACCTCCAAACGGCCTGCATGCGCCGTGTCTGGATTTACAGCAAAGTTGATTTTAACAAATCAAACGCTCTGATGACAGAAACTAATCTTTTGTTAACACCAAGGTACATTGATTTTGTAACGGATACATTCACGGCCAAACGATTAGAATTCTCAATTTTTTTCTTTTCTTGTAAAACTGAAACAATTCGCCCAACCGATAAACCGTGGTTTGATTGCCAATTAAGAAACATGACAGAGCACGCAAATTTGTTATGAATCGTGGTAGTCCAATTGACTGGAATAAATTCATACAAATCAGGAATAAAGCAAACAACATGAAAAAGTGCGTTAAGAAGCAATATACTGATAATATTGATGCACATATTTTAGATTATGAAAAATGCTTCTAAAACATTTTAGAAATTACAAAATCCATTTTGAAATAGATAATTACTTCAAATTATATTCTACCATTTACAGATCCAAGAAATAATATTTCGGTTTGCATCTATGATGAATAGGAAAAGGCTAACGTATCAAAGGACTATTTTACTTCAATTTCAACTATTGATGATAGTAATGTTCCTGTCCCTAATTTTCAAAATACATTCTCTGATACCCTAAACGAAACTACTATTACTGAAAAAATAAATAAATAAAAATACTATTAGCTCCATTTCTGGGTCTGATGGCGTAAGTCATAGAATACTTACAGGCGTCAGTGATACAATAGCAGCACCACCATGATTTTTGGAAAGGAAATACATTTATAGATAAATGGAAACTTGCACATAGTCTTCCCATTCCAAAAATGGTGAGCCACACGAGGTTGCCAACTATAGACTAATCTCTCTAATTATCTGTGTAGCAAACACATTTGAAAGATGCATTTTTAAACAAGTAATATAATTGCTTTCATAAAAAACAGTCGTTTTAATAAGTATCGATTAGGATTGCTTCCTGGTCATACCACTGTTTTTCAACTTATTGAAATGTATCATAGTATATGGTATTCACTAGAACAGTCACAAAATTGTTGTACTGTATTCTATGATCTATCAAAAAAATTTGATAGGGTCTTGCACAGAGGCTTATTTAAATTGAATGAATACGGTGTTTCAGGTAACATGATTAAATAGTTTGATCGTTATTTAAGTAATAGAAAACAAACGATCCTTTTGCATGATACTTATTCACGGGAAATGATTATAAAAGCTGGTGTGCCACAAAGATCCGTACTTGGGTCGTTCTTGTTTTCTGATTAATGTATACGATATTGATGATGGCATGAGCTCTCTCTCACTCATCGTATTGCAGATGACTCATCTCTTCATTGTTCATCCCCTTACTGTGCTGAAATAGAGCTTGTCATGAATAATGATCTAATAAAACTGCATAACTGCTCCGAGCAATGTCTCTTACAGTGTAATCCAGAAAAAAAAAACATAAACAAACAGTAGCTATGTTTATCACGAACAAAATGGTAACAAATAATCCCGCAACATAGAGTCGTGGAGATGCATATAAGGGGAGTAGTGAACAATTGTTCCCTTTCAATGATTGTTAGTGTTCTTTTTTATGTGCAGAGGTATTTAATGTTGTGTTTAGATTTAGTTTGAGAGGAACCATTTATTTAAATTATTTATTACAATGTGCTTATCTGACTGTTTATTCAAAGTGTTATTTTGAGATTATTGTGAATTCATTCAAAGGAGCTCTGGACAATGCAACCGCTCCGGTGGCCTAGTGGTAGAGCATCCACCTTGGGTATGGGAGGTCGCGGGTTTGAACCCCGACTCATTCATACTAAAGATTTATAAAAATGATACTAACAGCTGCATCGCTAGGCGCTCAGCATTAAGAGGTTAGTGTTAGGACTGGTCGGTTTGGTCTCAGGATAATGTGACTGGATGCGACATCATGCTACATGTACATGTTTGCGGCATGATGCCCCAGTGCTAAATAATCACTACAAACTGCCACATTGCAAACACCGTAGCGATATGACTGAAAAATTGTTAAAAATCCAAATCACACACACACACACACACACACACTGTATAATGTCTTGTTGATACAACAAGATTGTTGGAACTTGAGCTCATTCAAGGGTAGTGGTACATCAGTACATTCAAAACATGGAATACATTAGAAAAACTATATTCTTTTAGACTTATGGTAGAACTTTTAGGATTACCTTTGATTTAATTCTCAATACTGTCATTTCCTCATAAATTTGCATTTTATAGCATAGATAATTAAATTATCTGTTAAGTTTTACAAAACTTGTTGGTTTTGTTTCTTTCTGTTACTTAGTTTAAGACCACAGCGTCGTAATAATTATCCATACTGTATTAGGAGTTCATTAAAAGCTGATCTTTACCGTGTTCAGGTCATTGATATAAGTTTTTGTTCCTGCAGAGGTTTGAAACCAGAATGTATTTCTTATTTTTGTCCCAAGTATAGTCAGCAACGAACCGGGTTGATGAAAAAATTACTCTCAGTGCCATAGCCAGGCATTAGCTTAGATTTACTGCTTTGGAGATGGTCGATACCAATGAAAAATATAGAATTATACAATATGTATCTAAATATATAACCAATACAGGACGTTGTCAATAATTTATTCAAATCGCGAATGTTGTCACAGTACCCCTTCTCTCTTTCTCTCTCTCTCTCTCTCCATCCAATCATTTTTCATTAGTCACTGTTGTAATATTGAAATATATGTAAAGAATATGTCAAAAGTTGTATTATGTAGTGAAAGATCTACTTTAAATTGTTATAACTTGTACCCAATCCCACTGTATCATATTGTGAGAATGATGTATGTTTATACTACTACTACTACTACTACTACTAATAATAATAATAATAATAATATTATTATTATTATTAAAAAGCAAAAGTCACAACATAAAGTGTTGTGTAATTAAATTTAACACACGAGTTTTAAAATTAAATTTAATGCATGAGTTGTATAAAAATGTTTTAGTTTATGGAAAAAATAACAAGTACAATGCATACGATAAGATCACAAAATATAAATTCAGTGTTTTTTTAAAAAAATAAAAATCGAACTAGTTTAATCGGATTAGATCATAAAACTAAGGTGTAAATCAATATTTTGAAATTTATCATGAACAGCAATACAAATGTCGTAGCCAAAGGAATTCCAACATCAGATCTTTAAACTTTCCATAGACCTGTCGAATGTGAAATTTAAAACAAACCCAAAATTTATTAAAAGTTTTGAACTGTTTCATTTTCAGGAACACATCAAATAAAAATACAGTCATTCCTTTCATTGACGCAAGAATTTCACCATATACTTTTGTCAAGATATCTGTTTTCGCCACCTTATGAATTATTCCGCGCAACCATCCTATTTGCTTTTAAGAGTAGTCATTTTCTGTTTTTTGATTTTTTAATTATATATTTCTGCAATACAGGTCCTAAAATTAAATTGAATGAAATTATAGAAGTAAAAATGAAAGCAAATTTACATTAGTCCTTAACGCAGAGAGTTCTTCGTTCTTATAATCTGACGACCTGTACATATTTTAGCAAGAATTGTTTTTCAAAAAATTGATCAATAGGATGTTTGCGTAGAGATAAAGCCTTTAAGATAGCGTATATCTTATTCGCCATTTTATCAAATGCGTAATTTCGATTCATTCCGGGAATGCTTTTGCAAAGGTTACAAGTCCCTAGATAGAGTAATGGTAGGACATCTGGAATTTGTGCCAGATCATTAGATATTTTCAACAGAGTTGCCAGTTCGCCGCGGTCTAGCATTTGTGATTTGTTATGTGGTATTGTTTCATAGATTTTAATAACATCAAAAATAGTGTATTACACAGCCACATTCCTATGTGTTTTGAGCGATGTTAGGTGGAACAGGACCAACAAACCTTCCACTATGGCCTTTACAGTTCGATCACCTTTGTCCGCTAGACTAATATAATTGTTTCGTACAGATACAAGTATATAATTATCTCTATGCTCGAGTGATGGATCTAATTATTTTGTTCTGAACCATTTTTACCACAACGATTTAAAACTACTGGGGTAATGGTCTATTAGAGCTATTGAATCCCCCCCCCTCTCTCTCTCTCTCTCTCTCTCTCTCTCTATATATATATATATATATATATATATATATATATATATATATATATATATATATATATATATATATATATATATATATATATATATATATACACACATACACACACACACATACTTAATCCAGACTGCAATTGCAATGTTTATCATCTAGCCAATAAAGAAGCTACACATAATTTGGGTTCTATTGAAGGTCTTGAGCATTCGAAACATTTCAAAAAGCGCTGGAATACAATCGAGTAGTGTTCTGGACACGTTTTGACATTACCATAGATAGATGATGCAGAGAGGGCCGAAGTGTAAATGCAAAATGGCTGGACCGATAGTGAATGTGCTTCACACGCGGTGATTGCTTTGAGCATTTTGGAAGCTTCAGGTCGACTCATATCTAATTCTTTTATAGCAAAGATAGAATCCCATTATTCATCATTCGTTTGATACGCATGTGCACAACGATCAGTACATGTGCCGAACAGATGAATGGAACATTTATTGTATGGAAATGTTGAATGAGTTCACGTTTATTTGTTACGTTTCCAGCTATGGTGCAATAGGAACTCTGTTGTTAGAGGGTCTTTTTAATAAAATATAGTTAAGGAAGGATTGCCAGATTCATAAAACCAAGGTAACAAGTTGCCTTCCTCGTTGTGTCTTTGGAAAACACGAAGCTCCCATTTCCTCGGCATTAAATAACCAGTAATATATCGAAAGTGCCGTTATAAACATCCTTAACCTGTTGACCTAAGTACACATACTTCTTTGTACATTGCTTCATTATGGTTGTTTCTGCAGAAACATAGATGATGGTCACTCTTTATTGCTAGTTTCTTTTTCTTCCATGAGATATGGGTTTGCATGATTTTATCAGTGAAAACTGCGGGTGCAGATTTTTTTTTAATTATTGTCTGATATGAATGAAAGTTAGTAAACTTTTAGAGACCGCAGAAACTGCACAGTCTTGCACTTGCATATAATTATTGTTGGTCTCTTTATTTCCATATGAATTTTTAATAGTTTGACATGTGTCATATGATATAAAATTGTGTAATCACAAGGAAAATCATCTGTAATAACTCTTAGTTTTTGGAATTTGTTTTCCCGAAAGGCGAGGGAGGGAGAAGAGTTAGGGAGAACTTGCCATCAACCTTTGTTCATGAAGATAATCTTAGAAATAATACGTATAATAATACCCCTTTAATGCTTACTTAGAATTTCACAGAAACACATCAATTTTCACCAAGACATATGAAGTTTTTGAACACCCAATTCCCCCGGAGGCGCTTCGTGTGTGACAGTTAAAATTTGGAAGAAATTATGCAAGTCATGAAAATGCAAAAGATCGAATCAGTAATAAATAGGTCATTCAGCTACTTCATGACATATAATTTACACCTCTCTCCCTGCGGCCCCCGTCCCCCCGCGAAAAAAAAATTGTTTCTGTTAACCTAATGTTGAGGATGAATGATGTGAAAGATGTTCGCGACGATTTAATTTCGTTTAACTGTCACTGCTTATTAAATAAATTTTCAGGATTACTTAATTGCGCGAACAAAACGTCCCGAAAATAACACGCGAAAAAGTTGGTCTAAACTATGCATTAGTCTTAAAATATATAAGCTGCAGTTTCTATCAAGAATACATTAGAAATACAACTTTGTCATTATATCCGCCAACTCCGCCACTGACGGTCCCAAGCCCGGATATAAAAGGAGGAGGGTTGGGCGTGGGGCTAGCAACCCGATCCTGTAAAACCTAACTTGCTACAAAAACGCCAACAGAAGATAAATCAGAAATGGAAAGCCTGAGGGATGAAGGGTCTTCTTCTGGAAGACTTATGCCGCTATGTGGTGAAAGCCGCGAGCCCTCGGAAGCCATAAAGCAGACCACCCTTCTATTAAACAGGAGAATTAACATCGCAACATGGAACGTGAGGACAATGCTTGAGGCAGGAAAAACAGCAGAGGTAGTAACAGAGATAGATGAGGAACTACAAGCTATCCTTACTGGGCATTAGTGAGACAAGATGGATTCAATCTGGACAAAGAAGGCTGGTGACAGGAGAGCTGTTACTGTATTCAGGACATGAGGAGAGACACTCTGGAAACGTCTTCGCAACTACGGCATCCCAACCAAGCTGGTGAACCTGATAAAGACCACTTTTAACGGAATGTCCTACAGATTCATTCATGCAGGACAACACACAGACAGCTTCTTAGTGCGGACTGGAGTGAGGCAAGGTTGCTTGCTGTCGCCGTTTCTCCTCCTTCTCGCCATTGACTGGATTATGAAGACGTCCACCATGGGCGGATAAATGGGATCCAATGGACATTGAGGAGCCAACCTGAGGACTTGGACTTTGCAGATGACTGACGCACTGGCAGCCACATCAGCACAGGTTGGCCTCAACATCCACAAAGACAAGACCAAGGTCTTCAAACCAAGATCCTCAAGATCAATTATGTCAGTAAAACCCAGTCACACTGCAGGGAATTCCCCTGGAGGAGGTGGAGTCCTTCACTTATCTGGGAAGAATTATCAACCAGCAGGGTGGCACAGGAGCAGATGTCAAGGCAAGGATCGGAAAGGCGGGAGCAGCTTTCATACAGCTCAAGAACATCTGGAGCTCCAAAGAAATTTCCTTAACTACCAAGATCAGGCTGTTCAACTCCAGCGTGAAGTCAATCCTATTCTATGGAGCAGAGATCTGGAGAACCACTAAGTGGACCGTAAAGAGAGTTCAGACCTTCATCAGCAGCTGCCTAAGAAGAATTCTCCAGATCCGCTGGCCAGACAACATCAGCAACACCAACCTGTGGCAGAGAACCTCCCAGCTGCCGGTAAAGGATGAGATCAAGAAGAGAATATGCGGTTGGATAGGACACACCCTACGCAAGCCGCCAAGCAACATTACAAGACAGGCATTGAGGTGGAACCCTCAAAGCAAGCGAAGAAGGGACCGACCAAGAAACACCTGGCGACGCGACCTCGAGGCAGACATCACTAAGATTGGTCACACCTGGAGTCAGCTCGAGGGGATAGCACATGACAGAATCCTCTGGCGATCTATTGTGGGCAGCTATACCGCAGCAGGGGTGACGGGCAAAACAGAACTGAACTGAGGATATCCTCCAAAATCCGGATTGGAACCTCGTGTCTCAAAGCTAGTCCAGGTAAATTGTTACAGAAATTTTGGTTTCATTGAATTAGAATGCTTGCTTGATATGGTACAGACCTTAGACGTAAATGTTCATTCACCTGCTTTGTAGCACAGGTGTCATAATAAAATTGGGTCAGTTTTATTGATTGACCAAGTATTTGACATAATCAAATTGGGTCAGTTTTTTTTTTATTGAACAATTATTTGACATAATAAAATTGGGTAGTTTTATTGATAGACCGGTTATTTGATATAATACAATTGTATCAGTTTTATTGATTGAATAATTATTTAACATAATAAAATTAGGTCAGTTTTATTGATTGAATAATTATTTAACATAATAAAACTGGGTCTGTTTTATTAATTGGCCAATTATTTGACTGATTGATTTAGTGCTTGATTCTAAACACAATAAAAGAGAGAATAAAATAAAGTCGATAAAAGAGAAATTTGGCGTTCAGAGCGTTATTAGCGATGTTGTTTCTTTTTTTAATAATCCATTATTTGTACTCTTCAAAGTTCGAAGGTTTAATTTCAGATTGAAACAAATGTTGTTCTTCATTTTCGAAATTTGGTTAGCATAGTTGCTGCGCATGTTGATTTGACACCATTGGTTTAGTTGTGATTCCCCATACTCACCCCTCATAAAAATCATGATATTTCGCTATTGTTTTATTTTTATTTTGTACCCACCCCAGCCCATCTCAAAGACCCACTCAACGAATTATTACAATCAAGATTAATCATTCGACGTTTTGTGTTCTTTGGACATGTACATATACAGTGGAACTTCGCTGTCTCACATACGGTTGGTGGATACAACTGGGATCGCTCGAACTAATGTTTCAGACACGATAAAATATCTGTATATTAAATCAAACCTCGTTGTGTCGATTTGATGTACCTTTGAAATGAATCACGAAGATCCTCGGCTGTTCAGATGTTTAGGTTCAAATGGATATAATTCACCAATTCATCACAGTCAGTGCGTTATGTAAATATCAAGATTTTAATGTGGTCGAAAATGTGAAACTCATTTCTATGAAAATGAAACACTATGGTTGATATAACTCGTCTCACTAGAGTACTAACATTACAGTGCTGAACCAGTTAGTTCAGATTCCTAATGAATTGTCATTTGAATAGATGTGATCGAGTCCCATGGGTCGATCCATGAAGTCCGTTTTAAAAATAGGTCTCGATACGATAATATTTTTTAAAAATTGGACAGTTATTCATAACAAGGAAGAAAATAGTTGCGTTTCATAGCTTGCAAAAGATGTTAAATTAAACATTAATTTGGGTGCATTGAAGTGACAATGAAGTGCTTTCTCTCACCATTTGGCACATAAATGGAACATTTATTAACTTCCTGGTGCTGGATAATATATTAACTGTTACTTGTATTATAAAAATAATTCACTGTCTCTACTTATAAATAATCACATTATCCCAGTTTCATTTAGAAGTCAACCGAGCCTTGTCTGTATTACCGTCTGCAAATAGCATATCGGAGTTGAAAATGTATTGTACATTGGATTTCAATTTAGCTCAGTCGGTTTGAGCTGTAAAAAGAACTACTGTCATAAAAAAAAAAACGTCTCGTGTAAATGGCAGGCATATAACCTGACAACAGTGAGAAATTTTTGGTAGCCCCCCAAAATCATAATATACCGAATGATACTGATGTAAAGAAACGTGTCATTAAATTCATGATTGATGGAATCGAACCCGTGCAGCGGGTTCTCACGTTTGGCACCTATCCAGTCGCATAGTTCCCATGCAGACACAGCCACTGTACCTACACGGCCGTACGCTCTTTTTCTAAAAAGGATGGAGCAAAGTCGAAGGCACAGTCAAAAGTGATAAGAACACACCACATAAGTGGACACCAACAATCGACTTCATATGATTCAAAGGAAGCAAATCAAGATTGATAATTCTGTTTCTTTGTATTAGTGCACACACATGCTTTGCTTGAATAAGGTTCATACTAAAAAACAAAGTGTTTTAATTCACCAAGTAAAATATTTTTGTGCAGCAATTTCAAGATCGCATAAAAGAATCCGCATCTAGTGCGGTTGTACCCAGTAAACATTTTCAAATATTAGAGAAATCATCAGAAAATAGAAATGCGAAGAAATTACTATAACTTGGATAATTTTATCTTTCTTGGCGTACTACTATCTTCTCTTGGCGACTGAACTATCGATTTGAAAACAATTATTTCCACAGTGCTTCTAGTTGTTTTAACTTCTGTATTTCTGTTGTTTTTTTTTTGCTGAAGGCAACTTTCGGAAATGCATAGGAATTGCAAAGGCTAATAAAATCTGAGACATTTTTATCGGTTTATTCATATTTGTGCAGAGTTCTATAAAAATAGTTTAAAAGAGTTGTTAAACTTATGTGCTTGATGTATTGAAAACGAGCAATTTAAAAGAGGAGGCTGTCTAGGAAAGGTTAAATAGAAACAGATAAATAGTTCTGAGAAAAAGAACAAAACAACTTAGCTAGATATAGTAAGTAAGTGTTGGCGGAAGGGGAGGTTGTATTAACTTCATGCTTTCCAGCTTCACAGAACATTATTTGACAGTAATCAAGATAAACAGTACATGCAGACATATCAAAATGAGCAGCGGCTGAACTTATGTGTCCTATGAACAGGCAGCCATCGACTTAGCTGCATTCTATGTACCGTTTTTTTAGTTGAAAAAGCTGTTGCTGTAACCATTTTCCCAACATATTATATCCTCATAATTATGTCCGAAGGGAAAATGTATTCAAGAGCAAAGCTGAATCGTGGACTATTTCGCCTGTTCACATTTAAATCAATCCGCAATTTATTTTCAGTGCTTAGTCTGGACGCTGTATATGGCCATTACCTTTGCCGTCTCAACCATCGGACAAGAAAAATGTGTTTCAACGTCATATAAAGTTAACACCGAACATTTCAGTGTAAACCTAACGTTCAACGCTCTATATTAAGATAACGAAATGTTTAGTAGGTGTTTTGCTGTTCGAAAGTTACAGTAGCAATCACAGTACGCCATTTTAACTTCGATCATTTATTTTTGTTTAGGGGGCGCTCACCAGTTATTATGTACTTTTGAGAGAGTGACGTATGTAAGGTGAAGTTGTTTGCATTAAAAACATGCACAATGGAGAGAATGTTGACATACCTCTATGCTACATTAATTTAATGTGGATATTTCTTTGGATATTGTACTTTTGGAAATTGTACATGATCTAAGCACACTGCTAACTAAAATGACTGCTCCCTTGTGCTACAAAATCAGCATGAATTAGTCTAAAGTACACTTTCCATAGCAGCTATTAAAATAGGGAAAATGAATTTTGCCAGACCTGACAATACCAGGTTCTGAAAGTGCAATGAATGAATTACCAAATATATAAAATGTAAAATAACTTATCGGCTCTTTTTTATACAGTTTACCTCTGAAGTTCAGGAAGTGAAAATGACCAAGTGGAGCTAGAACTTTTTTGAAAGGTGCACATCTGGAGTAAGGCCAAGCTGTTTAGTCTATAACCCATACCACACCCATCAATCATACACCAAAATAAATAGAATTAAAGGTTCTTTGAAATATACCTAAGATATACAAGGTCTTTTTTAAATAGCCAGTATAACCAGTGAGGAAAGCCGGGGAAATTCTTTTTCTTTAAAGTTCTAACATTATGCAAATTGCGAAACTGTAGAGTCCACCTGAAGACAAATATAAAAATGTATGCAATTATTTTTTTATTTTCATATCATTATGTATGATGTTCTGAATAAAATGTTTCATTAATATTGATATTAAGCATGAAAATAAGCTAATTATGCTCATTTTGCTGTTGCATGCATAATTTGCCATGAGGTATGTTTGTGTGAGTAGTGACCTTAATTATGGGGAATTTATAAGTCTTAGAATATAGGAACAGAGTCAACTTAAATTTAAAACTGTTGCAATAAGTAAAAGAAATGCATAGTGAAAATGTTTCTTTTCATTTATTTGCAATAAATTAAAAAAATAAATGATTAGAAAGCAAATTCGCTTCTTCCATATTAACCAATCGGCAAATATTTTGCACTTTGACTGTATGAACCTAATCTGTTCTATCCCTTTTCAAACTGTAAAATTTATAATTTATTGTTGATATCTCAGAAATAATTCTGACTAGTTTCATGCTCCTGTCATCCAGCATAACATTGGTTGCTACGTTGACAAAATGTAATGTGCATTTTTAAAATAGCTCACTTCTTATCATGGGGGGGGGGGGCTTGACTTGTTGGAGACTCTAACACTCATAAATGCTGTTCTGTAGGGAGAAATACAGGAGAATTATTCAAAAGGACTGTTTTGATGCTTGCGACTTATATGTTTCAGCCATACAATCAAAATTAAATCATATAATAATAATAATAATACCTATGTTCTCTTTAAGTGGGCGCTCACCAGATATTATGTACTTTTGAGAGAGTAACGTATGTAAGGTGAAGGTTTTGCATTGCATTTATACCATGCACAGTGGAGAGAATGTTGGCATACCTGTATGCTACATTAATGTAATGTGGATGATATTTCTTTGGATATTGTACTTTTGGAAATTGTACATGATCTAAGCACACTGCTAACTAAAATGACTGCTCCCTTGTGCTACAAAATCAGCATGAATTAGTCTAAAGTACACTTTCCATAGCAGCTATTAAAACAGGGAAAATGAATTTTGCCAGACTAGACAATACCAGGATCTTAAAGTGCAATGAATGAATTACCAAATATATAAAATGTAAAATAACTTATCGGCTCTTTTTTTTACAATTTACCTCTGAAGTTCAGGAAGTGAAAATGACCAAGTGGAGCTAGAACTTTTTTGAAAGGTGCACATCTGGAGTAAGGCCAAGCTGTATACTATATAATCCATATTACACCCGTCAATTATACACCAAAATAAATGGAATTAAAGGTTCTTTGAATTATACTTAAGATATACAAGGTCTTTTTTAAATAGCCAGTATAACCAGTGAGGAAAGCCATGGTAATTCGTTTTCTTTAAAATTCTAACCCTGTGCAAATTGCGAAACTGTAGAACGCCACCTTATTGATGTGAGAAAATGGGTCTTCATTTTATGCCATTGTGCAAAACAGGAAATCTCTACCGTCTTAATAATTAGTTTGCCTCAGACATTCGGCTTTCCACTCTCGTATTCAAAATTGCCACCCGAAACTCAGAGAAACTTCTTGTCTGACGCAAAATTTTGATCATTTGGTGGAAGTTTTTTTTTTTATCCGACACCGATGCACGTGAAGGTTTCTATTAATCTACTCTAGCTCAGCTGGCAAGCAAGCGCAATGAACGGCACATCAGACCAGCATCGATAGCATCTAGTTCAATGTCAGAGCAACAACAGCATGTGCAAACTACAACACAGTAATTAGATTTTATTTTACGGAACATAAATAATGGCACAAAAATATATTGTGATAAACTTGCCAGTTTGCAAAGAAATATTTCATGGCAAACACGAAAACGAATCGCGGTATCTAGAGATAATGTGTATTGTTTATAAGTTCGGATGATATATGCTCAAATCTTGTTGTATTTACAAAATGAGATGGAAAACAATAAACATGTTGATTTGTCTATTTCAAACATCCTGCAATGTTTCTGTAGATTTACAAATCTCACTCAGCTATAATCGTGCCATCTAGGTAAGCAGTACGAACCCTGCAGACATGATGATCAATCAGTGCTTACGAAGATGGAATTAATTTCATATGTGATCTGGATAATTATGTAAATTTGCATTCGGCTAAATTTATTGTTTGATGTGTTAAACTTTACAATGTCAATCTGCAACGATTGAACAAAAACAGAGATTGAATTTATGGAAAACAGTCTTCGTTTTAAGCAGCATTATTAGAGACTTTACGGTATTTTTGTTTCTTAAATTTGATTGCTTCAGAAATGTTTTCATACCCATTTATTGAAGTAACATTTCAGTAGCGCGAATTTATATATAGTGATCATTCACTTAAATCAATAGCTCGAATTTGGTCTATAGCTCTTTCATTCATATCCATAGGATCACATCTTGCTCCATAGTTTGTTTTGGCTGGTTGGGATCCTCATTGCATTTCTCTATTTCCTTCTGTCATTCTACCTGTCCTATGTCTTCCGCATTTTTCTGTTCGCATTTTGTGTGTATGTTTTTATTTAATGTGTTATTTACTATATCTACATGTGTAGATTTGCCACATAAATACTTTGATGTTCAATCATCACATTCTTCTCCATATAAATAAACATTTGATCTTCCTGAATCAGTTTGCTTCCTAAATGAGCACTCTCTGCATCGTTCTTATATGGGGATTATATTGTGATCTTTTTTCTGCTTCGTTTGGTAAATTTTAGTAGCACAGTTTTGTCATCCCTATTTATTGGAGTAGCACGATTTCACAGTAGCCAGAACTGTAAATATAGCGGCCGGTACAGAAAAATAAATTTCGAACTACCACCTCTACCCCCAGTGTTTGAGCAACCTTTATTCTTAACACCCTTTCGTAGATTTTGTTTTAAATTTACAAAAGAGCTAGAAATATTTTCATACCGTAGGGTTATAGTTAGGATGGAAGGTGAGCGAGAAGCCTGATATAATGTCTGCTTTGTGGAGATTGGTTGATAGGCAGACAAATAGGTATGTTCTTTTTGTTATTGGCCGAACGCCATTTGTCAGCACATAATAAGCTATGTGAAGGAAAAGCCAGGGAAAAACCAAGAGAATCACCCACGGAAAGCTACTGGCAAAGCTTTTTCACGTGGTTATATACGCCGAGCCGGAGAGAGAGAGAGAGAGAGTTCTCGGTCTCTCTGTCGACAGACGGTTAAAGCATTAGACTAGGATTATCAAGCTCAAACCACCCTTAGGGCCGCATTAGGGCATTTTCTATGGCCCAAGGACCACATCCCCTTTATTATATCTCATGAAACCTTGTGACGCAACTCATTTGCGGGCCACAGGATACGGCTTAGCGGGCCACGTGTTTGAGACCCCTGCCTTTGACTCTTGACCAGAACGATACGGGATCATTTTCCTTGATTGGTTGAGTCCGGCCCGGCTATCATGGTGTTTTCTTGTACAGTACTTCACCTGGCCATGATATAACTTCGAACCAAACCTAATATGGATCTATTTAGAGATAGATATATAGATAGATAGATAGATAGGTAGGTAGGTAGGTAGGTAGGTAAATAGATAGATAGATAGATAGATTGATAGATAGATAGATAGTAGGACAGTGTGTTGGTAGAAAAGGAAGTACGTTGATCGAATAACGTTTTGTTCTATTTTTCAGGGGCGACATTGGCAGTGTTTAATCTCTTTCATCTGGTGAGTATTGGTTTCATCATTTCTAATATCAGTGCTAGCTCTGACACAAAGTTTTGCTCTATGACTGTCCAATATGACCATTTTGTCTGCTGAATACTCAAGAGAGCCGTCTAGGTCTCGCACGCTATTAATATTTATTGAAATTATCATAAAAATCAATACGGAATTTTGATGATGCATTTTGAGGCAATAAAAATACCATTTTAATAAAATATTCATAACCATGGGCTCAGAATACAATCGCAATGATTTACAAATAGAAATATAATCCCAAAATGTATTAGACTTGTGTTGGAATTGCTATTTTGCCGTTAAAAATTCCACAACAATTCCGAATTTCCACAAATGGGCAAGATTTGTAAGCTTTGAATTTTTACTGTGTCCAGGACAGTTTTGGAATCACACAATGCTAATGCCGATTTCGAAACACCTTGTTTAAAGAGTCCAAAGTAAATATAAATACAATTAAGTGTCTTTGTGAACACTTTTTTAAAATGACACATACACATACGGGACAACATTTATAAACCTCACTTTCTTAACCTCACTTAAATATTTAATCTTAACATAAAATATAACTTTCCAAAAAGGCCAACTTTATTGTAGCATAAATCTTCTCGATAAACATAATCTACGGTATTCATAATGTTATTATTTAAAAATCTTTACTAGCCGCGGCAGTTGATAGAGCGTTGGATTCGTAATCGGAGGGTCCCATGTTTGATACCAGCATTATTAAATATTGGAAACAGAGCTAGTGGAATTTTTGAAGCCGCTGTTTCATTTTAATGTTATTATAACCTCGTGCTTTCTACGGAATCCCCCAAATGATATATTTGTACTTGTATTTGACAAAGTTTCTGAAAAATAAACAAGGTTTCAGAATAACATAAATCTAATGACAGCTCTCTGAGTGAAATAGTTCTGATTAAATCTTCGGAAATGAAACAAAAGGCCCGACACCAGGACCAACAGTATATGCTTGTAGCGGCATTGTTCACAACGTCATATACAAGAGTATTTTGCTATGACTTGAGAATTACCTGATATGTTCCGACTGATGGGATTACCTGTTAGTTGCTGTTATTTTGGTTTAACGCCATTTCTCAGCGCAACATAGGTTATACATGGTGCCCAGTATATCAGGTGGAGGAAGAACCTGGGAAAACCCCCAAAAGAACCACCGACCCACATGTAACTATTGGCAAGCTTTCTCAAATACACGCATTTGCTGAGGCCGAGACTCGGGCAGCGGTGAGATGGCAGTGATCGGTAAAGGCGAAAGCTATTGACCACTCGGCCATCCGGGGCCCCTCTGTTCTAATTTCTTGCTATCCATCGGGTGGAATAAAAGCTGAGCATTGTATCATTTGTTTCAGTATAATACACATCCAGCTGTAAACAGAATACATCTGGATTTTACTGCCGCATAATGCAAACACAAATTTGGAGTGCATTAGTGCTCCGTGACTGTTAATTTTTGTTCCAGTATGTTGGTAACATTGGTTAAGATGAAAGGAAACATGTTCATAGTTTAGAAACTAGATGAACCAAAGTCACCCAAATATCTGATTCATGATTTAGATCGTTCATATTCTAGTCACATACGCCAAATTTCACCACATGGCCGTTGCTGGTTGCCATTCGGCGCACCTTGGTTTTGTTCGCAGTAGTGTTATGTTCGCAGAAAAACGATATGTTCCAAATACGCTGTTTTTACGCTATCATACAAAAGACGAAGATTACAGATCCCTATCTGCTGGCGCAGCATGCAAAGGGCGGTCTTTGTCAACACTACACGCTGTTAGGTATGCGTTCTGTACGTGTTTAAATACCGTCAACCCATCCAATATTTAGCAGTTTCGCCATTCTGTGTCAGGGCATTTGGACCATTTTCTGGCTTTTCCGCATTAGCTTTAAATCTCAGCCCCTCTCAGCTGGTTGAAAAAATGGTTGAAGTGTTTAGAAAAAAAAAACGGCAGAGTATTTCCGGCAAGAAAACCAACTTAGAGAAGTAGTTTCAACTTTTGTGTTCTTTGTGTACACAAAACATTGCTTGTAGCAAACTTTGAAGCCACACCAACACGTACATCGAATTGAGCATGTGTTTTTGACGGCGGCACCCAATTCCAACACGTTTTTGTGCACAATTTTACTGTAAACAATGTTTCGCGAAGATGATGTAAAAAACGAAAGACATTGTATTAGTAGCTATTTATATATATCTTGGCTTGTCAAAGTAGCTATGATTTCATCTAACAGTTTGACCAGGTAGTGCAGTTGGCTATGACATAAAGCCACTTTTGGGGACACAAGACAGATGCCCCCTCCCTGATTTGCCAAGAACAACAAAGAAAAGTTTTTTTTGTGTTTGTGAACCCCATAAGGTCTTCGATGTTGTGTGCTATACATTTTGTTATAATTTCGAGAAACAAAAATTTATTTAGCTAAGTTTTTGATCTGGGGAATTTTCTAATGTTGAGGTACCCAGGCTGGTTCCTCCTACGAAGTTTGTTCATCCGAACATAGACCTTTACCTATTTCGGAGTTACTTCCTTCCAAATTCTCTGATTCTTGCCAGGGATCTCCAAAGTTCAGTGCATGCTATATGTGTACACTATACTGTGTGTTTCCTTTAGATATCCTTGTAAGGGCTATGGCTTACAATCAAATTCTCACCAAGTTATCTATTAAGTATTATATATATATATATATATATATATATATATATATATATATATATATATATATATATATATATATATATATATATATATATATGGAGAAGTTTTTCACTTTTCTTTTTGAATTTCTTTCTGTTATGAATTACTTTCTATGGAATCTTTCTAATGATAAACGGTAAAACGCTACAAAAATAAATAAAAATGCTATTGTTTAATGTGTGTGAATATCTGTGAATCGTTTCTCATTCTGTTCAGCGTAGTTACTCGAGGGTGGTTAGGCTGCGTCCTATTTGACGAGCCGCACTATCTTGATTTTGGAAATCCATCATTCTACTCTTTATATGTGGACATAGCCTTGTCTGTCGCCTCCAGCGTTATGTAGACACATCTTCGCTAACATGGCCTGATAAT
This sequence comes from Sinohyriopsis cumingii, assembly GCA_028554795.2. Taxonomy (NCBI): domain Eukaryota; kingdom Metazoa; phylum Mollusca; class Bivalvia; order Unionida; family Unionidae; genus Sinohyriopsis; species Sinohyriopsis cumingii. The sequence continues at coordinate 120,291,293 of CM068825.1, read as the reverse complement.
TTAGTTGTCGAATTTCGTGGTTTTTCAGGAAGCAACTGTCCATCATATTTTGCGAGATAGCTTTCACTGGGAGGATGCCCCTGATGCCATTTTCCTCCAAACATGGGAAAACGACCGCAGTACTCATTCTTCCAATGATATTATTTTTTCTATACGCCGCCTTTGTGACCGTTTGCTCCATTTTGGCGTACGTCTCATGCTGGTCGGGAGCTTCCTTCCCCACACTCAGCCACGTAACATGACTCGCAGACAGTATCTTCAAAGCCAAATTAATAGAACACTCGAAAATTGTTTCCATCATCATCCCATGGTTATCTTTTGTCGCCATACTGGCTTCAGGTATTCATACCTTTCTCCAGATGGCGTGCATTTAAGTTCTGCTATCAATAATTGGCTATTATTCAGAATTTTGATTTTATTCGGCCATTTTTAGTTTCGATGCTTTTCTTATTTCTATAAAAATGGCCCGAAAGGGCCTAAAATCAAAGAAAGAGTAACAAAAAATTATTGTATTATTGTGTCTTTGTCTGTATGAGATTTAGTTAGGGGAAACCACGGGGTTAGTAGTGTCTCTATACATCCCCATGTTTCTGTTTATCTGTCCATATACTTCGTCCAGAATTTTCTGGAACTCTTTCGCAGGTCTGTTCACTTTGCGAGGCGTCTTTTGACATAGCCCTGCGATGTCTGCGCCCCATACTTCCTCTAGCATACAGGTTCCCTGTGTCCGTCTGTAATCTTTTGTTGTACCTAGACTGTGCAAAGAGTAAAAAGGAGGCTAACATTGTAGGTTTCCCCTTCATGTATGTACCATTAGTATATGGTTATTTTGAGAGTATAACGAGGAAGTATCAGTTTTAAGTATAATAAATGTATTATAATAATGTAGAATATTAGGATATGGCTGACTAAACGCACATCTGTGGGATGCAGCAAGTGTGGGAGGTAGGGTCGACAAGGGGGGGGGGAACCAGGGATATATCCACGAGGCCCGGGCCCGTAAGGACGTCTGGGTCGATCAACCGTTTTTAATTTTATAAAAGAAAATTTTTTTTGAACAAGAACTAGGAGAGGCCGGAGTGTTTCTTACTCCAGGGCCCGTGACCGCTCTCTACGGCATTGGCGGGAGGATCTCCAGCCTTTTTGCATCCGGCATGTTCTCTTTTCAATGATTCTCTAAATTTGCATACTAGTCACCCAATAACCTATAATTACAACTATAACAATGAAATATCCGGGATATAATTTGCGCGTACATAAATTTACATAAAATAACAGATGACACTATGGATGATTTCTAGGTCAATATAAAATATCTTTCAGCATCCGCAACAAAGCTGTAGTCATGTAAAGTTTTACAAAGACAATGGTTTGTCTGTTTTATTTGTTTGTCTTGTCTATATTTTGTATTTGCCTTTGAAAAAGACTCATTAAAAGTCGAAAGCGCTTAGACTAGCTAGATACTAGTTGTGCATTGTTCGTAGTCAGTTTATTATTATTATTATTATTATTATATATATATATATATATATATATATATATATATATATATATATATATATATATATATATATATATATATATCAGCTCTGTTTCTTAAGGTGAAGCCAAACAAATATATATAAAGTGCTTCCCATGCCATACTGGGTTCCGATTTTATTAATTTCATTATATCGAGTATATTTGTACATTTCCTAAGTAGTATGGGGCTTGGTAATCCTAGCTCCTCCTTATTTGCTCTATATAAGGTTTCTTTTATTACATAATGAGTTTTATAGTTCCACATAAAAGTAATTATTTCTTTATCCAATTTTTTTTTATTTTTGATTATTCTTAGCTTTGGATTTGAGTGCGTTGTTAATATTACAGTATAAATATGTTTTGGTCACTTGGGCCTGCTCCATTATGCATAGCGGCGTTAGAGCCCAGATGTTTGCGTTTTCTTTAATCTTTTTGACTGTGTGTTTGTAGTTTTCTACTTCATCGCCCTTTCCAAAGAAAACTCCAAGAGCTTTCACCCTCCCTATTATTTAGTGTTGGGGAAGCCCAGGGTGATTCCCTCTCCGGTTTCCTATTTTTAAGATCTCGGTTTTGTCGTGGTTAATATTTGATCCAGAGGCTTCTCCAAAATGTTCAAATTATTGCGCTAGATGTTTAAAAGAATTTTCATCTTTTATATAGTTTGTGCAATCATCGGTATGTTGGAGCATTTTAAAATTCTGTATTAGATTAGGAATTTGGATACCTTCTATTTCTAGGTTATTTATTTACTTATGTCTGAGAATTTCAATTGCTGTTACGCATACTAGCATGGACAGTGGGCATCCTAGTCTTACTGGCCGCTGTATATCAAATTATTTTGTTATGGCTCCATTTACCTGCACTCTCAAGGTTATTTCAGCATACAGGATTTAGGTCCATTTCCTGAATTTTTTTCCGAAACCAAATTTTTCTACTACTTTCTGCATGTATTTGTGTTCTAATTTGCCAAAGGCTTTTTCTTGCTCGATGAGTATCATGCCACCCTTGTGACCTGTTTTTTTTATAGTCTATAACTGTTTTTATATTAAGTATATTATTTTGAATATCCCTTCCCTTTCCCCGCATGTCTGATCTATATTAATTATTTTTCCCATTCCTGTTTTCACTCTATTTGCTAACATTCTACTTTAAATTTTGTAGTCTATATTTAGAAGGGAGATGGGCCTCCAGTGTTTTATATCTTCCATATCTCCCTTTCCATTATATATTAAGGTAATTAAGCCCGCACTCATAGTTTTCGACATAAAACCCTTTCTTAGGAAAATTTTATTGTAAAGAGATTCAAGGATCGACGCTATCTCTCCTTGGAATTTCTGGTAGAATTCCGCAGTGAGTCCGTCTTTAACTGGCGATTTTCCTTTCGCCAAGGGACGCAATTATTTTCTTAATTTCTTCGCTTGAGATGCAGTCATCACACATGTCTCTGTGCTCTGATGAGATCATCTCACATTTAACATCCTGTAGATAGTCGTTTATTATGTTAGGATCTATTTCTTATAATGTTAAAGCTCTTTATAGTGGTTAAAGATACAGTTTAAAATTTCATTCTTATCTGTGTAAGTCATGTTATTTTCTCTTATCTTTTTTAAGGCTTTTTCACCAACTTTTCTCATTTCATCTCTTTTATATAATCCCTATGCTTTTTAATTTATATATATATATATATACGAAAATTTTCCTGTTCTGATTTACCTTCCTTGATTTTATTCCCCTGTTTTTCTTTCAATCGTTGTAATACTTGCTTGTCTTTTTCCTCACTGTTTGATTTCCTTACAATTTTTTTTTTTGATTTGCTCTTTTCCACTTTTTAATTTCTCCATCCTTATTGTAGAGTATTGGACAGCTTTCTTTCTCCTTTTTTTTAATTTTTTTTTAAACTGTCCAACTCCTTAATTATATCTAAATTTCCTTTTTCCGTAAATGTAATATATCCATTTTTATGATGTCAATGAATTCTTTTTCATGTAAGATTTATTATTTATCTTCCATGGTATCCATTCATGTCTATTTTCGATGCTTATTTCTATAAATACTAACTTATGATCAGATAATTTAAAATTTGAAATCGTTGCGTTTTTATATAAAAAAAAAATTTCCGGAATTTGTTCCATAAAATTTGTCCAGCCTACTGGCTTTACCATTTTTATATTATACGTAAATTCTCTTCTAGTTACATATTGTCTCCTATATACATCCATTAAATTATGTTAGTTAAAATGTTTTTCATTTCCTCTTTTATGAGCTTGTCGCCTCTAGTCAGATCTGAGTTTTTGTCAGTTTCGTCTCCAATCCAGTTAATATCCCCTCCCAAGACTAGGGTATCCATAGACAAGTTATGCAATTAAATCTATAAAGTTTCTATAAATATTTGTGTTTCCCCTCTCTGGGCCGGAAAGCATACGTTTATAATGTGCCAATCTTTGACTTTTATATGAATCAACCTCCCTTTGAAAATATCGCTTTACCAACTCATATCTCTTTATCTTAAACTAATGTCTCTACTCCCCCCCCCCCATTGATGTCATCCTGTTCATAAATACTAATCATCAAGATTGCATTTAGTTTTGTTCTCATTCGTTGCCTGGATTTCCTTTGTGAAACCATTATGCGTTTTTTGCAGTAGTATTATGTCTTACTCTGCTTCTTTAATTAATTCTTTAATAAACTAATCTGCATTTTCTTTATCACTCCCATTAATGTTTATAGTAGCTAAACGAAAGTTTAGTCCTTCCATTTTCGTATCTCGCAAAGGTAGCCGCATCTCTTTGAACTGTTACATTTTATTGGACTGCGTTAGTAATGTTTAAAATGGCTTCCCGTATTGGTTTTAATTGCTTATATGATATTGGAGAGTGCTGGTCTCTGGCCTTCTGTCAGAACTTCTTGTTGTATTAAACTTTCATTTTCTGTCGTTTCATTTTGTATTTGTTGTGTCTCATCAGTGTCTGTCTCGTCAGTATCAGTCTCCGTTTCCATTTCTGTTCCTTCTGTCTCCACTTCATTTTCTGTTCCATTGTCATAATCAATTTCGTTTTCCTTACCATTGTCGTTTTCCTGTCTCTGCATTTTTATTTCTTTATTAGATTCCCCCATTTTTTCTTGTACATTAAAATAGTTGCCTTTACCGGAGTAATTACTGTTTGGGGTGTTTTATTCGCTTTCTCTTGTGCCTATAACGGGGTTGTTTCACCTCCCTGAGAAGAGCTAGACTATGATGTTCTCTTTATTCTTTTTTGGGGGCGCCGATGTAGCTGTTAGGGGCTTCGGCCCAATTAGATCCATCGGTCACTTTTCTGTAAGGAAGTTTCCATCCTTCTCTTCTGCAGAACGTCCCTCCTCCACCATTAAGTTTTGAAAGAGGTATAACTGGTTGTTTTCCAAAATATTTCCTGCCTAGCAGCAGAGAGACTGAGCCCACCAACTATTTCGTTCCAACAGAACCATCTATCGAAAACACTCTTGATAGAGGGTCTTATTTCACAAAATAAACCCTCTATTCAGAAAACTATGATAAATAACTCCTCTCTGCTGACCAAGAGAAGTTATTTCGACAAAGATAACTAACTATAAAAAATATTTCTTGACGATGGGACGGTCGACGAAACAATTGAGGGCTCAGTCTCTCTGCTGCTCAAAATGTAAATATTTTTAATCCTTCAGGATTTCTGCTGTGAATTAAAAATTTAAGTTAACAATAATGGCTAACATTGGAGAAGCACATTCCGCTAGACTAGCTCGAGAGCGACTAGAAGCAATAAAACAATTTCTTCCTGTCCGTGATAGTGTCAGAGAAAAATTACAAGCGCAACAGCAAGCAAAAGTTGAATTCATGGAAGGTACAACAGAATTATTTAAACCCATTACATCAGCTACTGAAACAATAAAAACCGCTATTGTAGGAAAACCTGATCCTGATAAACCGCAACAAAGTCTTCTTCAGGCAATAGAAGAACTTAAGAAGGCTCAACCGAAACCGATCAAAGGATTTAATTATAAAACGGATTTTATTGAAGGTTTTGTGGATGAAATTAAAAATCGTCCAGTCAGAAATAGAGATGAAATAATTGCTTTTGGTGTTGACGCTGCTAGGGCTTATCACTCTCGAGAAAAGTTTATAAAAGATCCTAATCAAAAGGTATCTAAACAACAATTTCTCGATGGAATTTATAAAATAAAACAGGGCATCGAACGGTTAGATACCAGTGATGTATTTTACCGAGAGTATATGTCAGGATCAGATCGATTTGATGTCCAAATGCGACAGACAAAACGACATAAAAAACCAACTCCGAAAATAATAGCTGAACCGCAAGTCGTCATAGATCCAATAGAAAAAGAATCAAAAGAATTATATCGACTTCCTTCTCCGTTGCAGCAGACCCAACAAAGAACTCCTCGAGGTTTGTTTACGAAATTCGGTCTTGATAAAATGGAAAAGACTATGTCTCTTCCCGCTTTTACTTTTAATAATTTTGATAACAGAGAAAAATTTTTAAGAAAAAACCGTAAACAAAAAATTGACACCTTCGAGGAATGGTCAAGTGCGGTATATTTTGGTAGACATGATTTACCCGTTGATCCAAGCAATCCTGGTTATATAAGATTTAATGAGAGACTGGCAGAGTTAGCAGAGATACAACAACGAGAACAATCACCCCCCAAGGAGGAAATCATTCCAGAGGAATTTTTCGATGAACCTAAAGAAATATCCGGGAAAGGTTTAGGATCTGGTTTTATTCCCTGCCCTGATAATATTATCAGTGATGTATCACGGCTAGAAGTTCTCATCGGAGGAAAACGAGCCGGAAATAACTCTCCGGAAATAATTAATGAAGCAGCTGATATCTGTCAGCGACTATTTCGCGGTGGCATCATGGATACTCACATCTATCGAGAACTTATTGATGAACTCGTTGAAAACGATTAGAGAAATAACAATTAAATAAATGATAGTACACAATTCTCATCGTAGACCAGTCATGATCAGGGTGGTAAATTCACGACTACCAGTATACAGGATGACTTATGGAAACGGATTCGGCGATGTTGTCAAGGGTTTGTTCGCAAGGATGGCACCTAAAGCAATACCGATCGCAAAACAATTAGGCATGAAAGCCATTGATGTTATTAAAGATAAAACTATTGGCGCTATTGGTAGCGTTGCCGGTAAAGCATTCACGGCAGTCAAGGACAGACTATCACGACTGATACGCAGAAAACCTCCACCGGTAAAATTACCAGCCACCGCAGATATGCCAGCGGATGTCAGTAAAGTGATAAATCAAGCCGCAAATCAAAAGCTAGCCGCGCTAGTCAACGAAATTCCTGAACAAATGAATACAAGTTTGGTCGCAGGAAGTGGTCTTCGTTTTAGACGATAACTTTTATAATAAAATGTTTAAACGGGAATCCGACCCAGCATTCGACATAGACGAACCGGTTCTTAAAAATGAATCAGTGCGTGATTATCAGTATTATTCTTATGACGCACGAGAACCAGATAAACGAGGACGAATTGAACTTCAAGTTCAGGATACCAGTAGGTATTTCCTGCCTGCTGAAGCATTTATTGAAGTAGAAGGTGAAATTATAAAAACCGATAACACAAACTACGGGGGTGCGTTTAAAGTCGGTTTTGTCAACAACGGAATCATGGCCTTGTTTGATAGTGCTATCTACATGATTGATGGAAAAAATATTGAAGCAATTCAGAAGGATGTCGATGTTGCTACAACAATAATTGGTCTAGCGAGATATTCTGATGATTATACAAGATCATCTGGTCCATCAATGATGTTTGCCAAGGATAATTCTGATCATCCTGAACCAAATTCTGTAACTATAGGTAATGTGAGAAACGCAGCTGGTACTGCGGAAACACCTGCAGTAACAGGGTCAAATGCACATTACAATTTAGGTTTTTATATACGTAGACAAATGTTAAAAGATAATCGTAGAAGATTTTCATGTTCCATTCCGCTGTCACATATCTTTGGATTTTGCAGAGATGTCAGAAAGGTAATTTTTGGAGCAAAACATACAGTCGTGCTTGTTAGAAAAGCCGACGACAATGATGGGCTATGGCGAGAAGCTGGTGCTGGTGCTGGTGACGCTGGTAAGGTAAACATAACAAAACTATCACTGTGGATGCCGGTAATGACTCCTGCAATTGCCGAAGAACAGCGACTGCTTTCTTTTATGGATCAAGGTGGTAAAACGCTGCTATCGTGGCTCACAACAACCACAGATAGTATTCAAAGTACCATCAATGGTTTTTTCACGTGGAATATAGCAACACAGCAAGGGGTTGCCGCGCCGCGACATATTTTCATTGTTTTTCAGAGTGTTGCACGATTAAACGATCAAACACGTTCGCATATGATATTTGATCAACTTGGTGTCACTGACGTTTCTCTGAAAATAAACGGACATCAAGAACCATCCGAGAACATAATGCTAAATTTTGATAACAACCATGTTGCACGTGCATATCAACGATTGACGAAATATCTAGCGCGTGATTTAAATATCGACACTGGTTTGCAAATATGACAGTTGGATTTTATATCTCATTATCCAATCTATTACTTCTCGCTGGAGCATCTTGATTTAACCAGACAGTCTGTCGTTGATATTCACTTCAGGGCTATCGTAAACAGAAATATAGTAGATATACCTAATTACAGAGCCGTTGCGGTCATACTTTCCGATAAAGCAATGTTGCTTGAAGGTGCTGGCGGCCGAATGAGAGTCATCGATGCCCCAGTGGAAAACTTGTAACATTGTTTTAACAATGCAATTAGATCAACATAGTATTAAATAAAATGTCATATCATCACGCTAACGTCGCTCTGACTCCTGGTCAGATCAACAAACTAAAATCAAAGCAAGCATCAGCGTCAGGAACGTCAATAACACTTAAACACGGACAACTTAGTGGTGGTCAAAATAAGTTATCGGTTTCTCAAACACAACTTAATCAAATTAATAAAGCAAGAGCATCAGGAAAAGGAATCAGACTTGCTTTTACTGCCACAGCTGTCCGTGACATGGTTAAGTCCGGTGGAATATTTCCACTTATTCCAATACTTGCCGCAACACTAGCATCGGCAGCAGCCGCAGCAGCAAAGGCAGCAGCGTTAGGAGCAGTTGGAACCGCAGCAGGAATGGCACTTAAGAAAGCGGTCGGACAAGGATGTACTAAACGTGGAGGTTTTCTTATCCCGGGTATGAAACAGTATTCTTCGGCAGCAGAAATGCCTCCTCAAATGAGACAGTTATATGAAGCGGCACCAGCAATAGGAAAGCAAGCTCTTAGTAGTCTCCGTGCTCGAATAACTCCGATCATTGCAGCAGTAATGTCGAAAAAATCAGGATCAGGATATAAAAAAACAGGCCGCGGTCTAAGACTACCGGGAACTCCGGCGTCATGGTATCCAAAACGGTTTTAAAAACGCTTCCAGCAAGTAATTTTGATTTGCTTGATGCTGTTAAGCAATTACGTATAAAGAATTTCAGAGGTGTATTTATGCGAGATGAATTACCAGCACGACCGAATAGCACAGAAACCGGAATTATTAATCTCGACAACAAAGAAGGTCCTGGAACTCACTGGGTTGCTTACGCGATAGATCCACGTGGAATTATCTATTTTGACTCGTACGGTTTAGCACCGCCAGTTGAGTTTTTCAGGTATATTCGCAGATTTTCCAACATTCCAGTTTGGCAGTCAACGTTACCAACACAAACACTGATTGATCCACCCATTTGTGGTCAGGAGGTTTTAAACGTTCTTGCCGCGATAACAAAACACCCAAAAATTCCTCCTCACAAAGTCGTGCATGAATACACCACAGATGTGATTTCCAAATTTAAACAGCCCCATAACTAATAATGGTAGATATTTACGGAAGATCAAGCAGAACCAGGGAAGAAAAAAAAAGATATCGATTTATCAAAGTATGCGACCAAAGATGAAATTGATAATCTTTTAACGTTAACCGGGATAGACCCAGATGAGGTTGTTATTTTTCAGGACAGGCACGGCAAACTAAAAACCAGTAACATTAAGTGGAATGACATAATTCGCAGGGTTATTGGAGCTACCACGGACAACATCGTTGTATTCACTGACAGCGGCAGAATCAGAGATTCGTTGATATCAATCGCGGCGCTTCGAGATGATGCACGAAAAGCCGCCCAGGAACGTGTGGCAAAGACCGGTGATACAATGACAGGTGAACTCAACATGAACGGTAACAAAATAACCGTTTTAGCGGATCCGGAAGGTCCCGAAGATGCCGCAAACAAACAATATGTAGACACCGTTGACGGTAAACTAACTACGTTGCGGGCAGAGTATGATGTTCACGTGGGCTCGTTTACAAGACTTCGAAGAAACTTCGCAAAAACTGATGAGGCCGTGGATAAGTTCTTTGGGGTTCCTCCAGTCATCGACATGAAACTTTCTGAAATCATACCAAATCTTACCAATAACGCTAACGATATCAACGAGATTAATACCCGGTTAGGTGTAGTCAGAACAGATAGAAGCTTTTTTCAGATCAAATTCAGATAATAGAAAATAACATTAACACGATCAAACAAACACAGCAAAACATCGTAGCGGAGATTCCTGAGATTGTTAATAAAACCAGTCTGATTAAAGTCCCCACTGGAGTTACCCCCGGGCATATCACCAACATCGTATTCACGGTATCATCGGGATTCGCAACATGGTCCCGACAAAATAATTCACTCAAATATACAGCAACAGCTACTGGCGTGTATAGACTGTCTGTGTTTCCGCCGCTAAATTTGAAATCTTCACAACATATCCCTGGAGACATTCCACCGATAAGTATTCGGGGGTTGTGACTGTAATACTAAACAAGGACACCGAAGAAATATTTATACTTGAAGCCGCAGACAAGAAATTAACCGCAACATCCTACTGGTGGTGTTTGGAATTTGTAGCTGAAACACCTCAATTGGTTACCGCGTAAAATAATAAAATGAAATCAGCATCAACGACAACATTAGATGCTCAGCAGTATAGGTATGATCAGGTACGCGAATGGCAGTCAGAGTTAAAAAACACTATTGACAAATGCGCAACAAAGATAAAAAAATTCAAACGGCGTGTAACTGTATTAGACACAATAGTGTATTCGGTATCGCGGTAGTTGCATCCACGGGTGTGTTATTATCAGCGCTGACACCAGTGACATCTGCAATCGCGATTACAATCACAATTTCAGCATCAACGACGATTGCAGGAGTTGCTAATATAATTGCAAAAAAAATATCCTCGTGCGCGCTAACCAAATTACACGAGTATGAAAAGTTAAACAACGCGGCCATGAGCACCTACTCGAAATTGTCCTCGTTGATATCATCCAGCCTTGACGATACAGTTATATCCGATTCCGAATTCACTCTGATCGCAGCAGCATACAACGATTACGAGCGCACAAAGAATTTTAATTTGAAAACGATGAAGATAAATAATGACGGAGATACTTCAAGAGATAGCCGCGAATACAGCTCCAGTAAAAACCACAATGATAACAATATCTTCGACGCAACCAGAGTTTAATATTAATTTTCCAACTGCAATTCCAGTTACCGAAATAGCGTTGGCACAATTACGAGTATATCATAGTTGGCCCAATATCAGGTCGAGATCATTTCACGGACAATCGCCGAATAGTTCATTTGTATTTTCGTATCAGAATAAACCTGGTACCAACGACACACCAGATTGGAACGTCATTGTGTTACCAACAGGGTCTTATCAGATAGAAGATATCAACAAAGAAATACAGCGTCAAATAAAACGAATTACCACCAAGGAATCAAAAATATCAATAATCGCACACGAGCCAACGTTGTCAACGATCATCGAAGTCGCTTCACCGGGTTACGCCGTAGATACCTATAACAGTTCAATCAGAACAGTATTAGGATGGCCAGCGGAAACCCCTGATGTAAAACTGCGTCAACCAGAACCTGTAAAATCCGATTACGTAACTGATAACAAATCATATCATGATGATATTATGATTTATCAATACAGAGAATGGTTATCTCTGATAAAAAATCCAGCACATATAGAAAGATATAATGAAGATTCTGATCCCGATTGGCGGTTTTATTATAATGTAAAGAGTGAGAGTGAGATTACTCCTGCTACAATACACTTTCATAGTTTTAATTTTTTGAAGAACAATGCCTTTCTAGAAATGTATCAAGAATATGAAACACAACTAAAATATCTACGAGAATCTTTTCAGAGTCATCTTTCTGATATATCAATTCCACGTGATAAAATTATCAAACATATAGAGGTTATAAATCAGATCATCGATGATATGGAATTTTTGAATAATAAATTAGTTCAAATGGTAAATAATAGTAAAAATAAAACAAAATTTCTATCGAGGGTTAAAATAACAGAAGCTGGATTACCAAGTTTTAAATTTCCAGGATACGTTTCCCCGGTCATCTTACGAAAACACGTCACTGATGTCATCGATGAATACTTCCCGGATATCCTTGACCAGTACAAGCCAATATTACCACCGCCAACTATCCTCAGACACGATAATTCCACAGGGAGCGATGGCAGACATATTTCTCCAGGCGTAGTAAATATCACTGATGTCGTCGCGGTCAATCTTGTATGTGATGTCATCCATGGCAGTTACAACATAGACACGACAATATCAAATCAAGCCCAGCAAGGGTTTATATTGTATTCATTTACTCCTGAAGAACCACCTGGATTTTTGATTGTGCAAGAGCCAATCAATCCAGTATTTCTGCAGTGTCATAACCCGACGCTGACAAGGATGAATTTTAAAGTCACTGACCAGCAGGGTAGACTTTTGGACCTACGAGGTGAAACTATTAGTATTAATTTGCTGGTGAAATCGTGAAACGATTTTCAAGTCCTAAGGACTTTCATTGTGAAACAATTTCCATCTTAAGACTTTCAATTAATAATATCATATCATAATAATGTCCAAAAAATCTTCGAATTACCAGAAGTATGATGATGATGATGAAGATCTCTCTGACATTTCCACGGAAACACAATATGTTTCCGACGACAGTGATTTTGTTGTCAGTGATGACGAAGATCTCTCTGACAGTGATTTTATTGACGGTGACAACGACGACGATGATAGCACTGTAAGCGACATCACCATCAGCGACAGCACTGTCGTAATAAATTATATTAAATGATAAAAAAAAATATAGTATGTATCAGCACGTGAGATGTTCCATCGTTGATAAGCGCGCGCTTGAAGAATTCATCCGAAAAATATTTTCCGGAAATCATTTCCCGGATTATGTTAAAATAATCATCGATAAGTACGGCAATGATGATTTTTTACTGACAGAATTTCAGCTGAAGCAATTCCGCGAAAATAATATCACGATGGTTACTTGTGACGCAGACCAAATCTTCAATGTTGTTCACTCGTGCATTTCACAGGATCATCTTGATAAAATACTGCAGTGAAAATCATTTAGGATTTTTAAAAATGTCTTTGACATTTCCATCCTTTGAAAATATTTTACTTTATGTATATTTTTTTACCACTGACAGTTTTGCTGATTTTTTTACGGTAATTGCCGGTGAAAACCAACGAAATCGGACAGTTGCAGAATTTTAGTATAATATTAATTTTCTTACTGACTGTTTTCGCAGAAAATCAGACGAAATAGGACAGTTGCAATAAATTTATTATACTGTTTTTTCTGCAACAGACCAAAGTCACGAATTTTGTGGGGTATTTCCACGAAAAATTTAACAAAACAGACCAAAGTCACGAATTTTGTGGGGTATTTCCACGAAAAATTTAACAAAACAGACCAAAGTCACGAATTTTGTGGGGTATTTCCACGAAAAATCAACGAAATCTGACAGTTGCAGAATTTTACTATAATATTTATTTTTTTTCACTGACAATTTTCGCTGGTATTTGCTAGTAGCAACCAACGAAATCGGACAATTGCATAATTTGGACGGTAAAAAAAATATTACTTATTTTTTTACTTCCTTGACAGCGTCAAGGATTTCACTTCCAAGTAAAATGAAATCAAGGTGAGGTTTTTACTTCTGAAAATCCTTTAGGATTTTCGTGACTGACTTCGTCATCCGTGACAAAGCTGTCATTGCTTTCTAAATTCTCTGGATTTTCAGCGGACATACAATGTTTCAATTTTCTGACCCGATTATTAATTATCTTCTTTGTTTCATACTCAGCTGCCAGTGCCAGCCTGATCTTTTCGATTGCACGAGACAGTGGAACAAATTCATTTATTTGTGTCTCCGTTACGCTGGCTAGCGATTTATACAAATTATTTTGATTCATCTTTATGAATCGATATTGAGCAGGAAGAATATAACGCCCTGCACATTTAGCTTCGTATAATGATTCAAAATCAGACAGAATAGTTTCAACATTTAGTAATATATTAAATCCTTGTTTTTCTAATTTTTTAGTAGCATCAATCACATTATTGATATTTTCTCGATTCATATTTATATATATTTTTATATATTTAAAATAAAAAAACATCACATCTCCTTGAGTTTCTAGCTTATCATATGATAACCTACCAAACTCAGGAGGGAGCGGAAACACTACCCCCATATGAGCTCCTAAACTGCCAAATAACAGTCTAGAAAACCCAGAAGGTGTGTTTTGCGAACGACGAGACATTCCCCATTTGTGAACCTCCTAGCTTACCATTTGATATCCTAGCAAGGCTCATATGGGGACAACACATAACATATAACTTATCCTAGTACTTAATTCTAACTTATCTTAAGACGGCACAAACACATAGTATTTACAATATTTACAGTAGAAGCATATTTACAGCAGTTGTATTTACAGTAGAAGCATATTTGCTGCAGTTGTATTTACAATTGTATATATAACTTATCCTAGGACGGTACAAACATAAAATAAAGGGAAGTTATTTACTTCCTTGTGCAGAAAATCGTCTGCTCGTACCTGTAAAGTATTACTGTCAAGGTGACAGCGGGAAATAATTGTATCATTGACTTTTCACACAGTCGCTGCAGAGTTATCCACATAGGAAAATATAATCCAGCTATCAAACTTACTTGAAAAAGTTGATTTGATAATATTCTCTGCAACACGATGAACCGAATGGGAGTGAATAACAAAATACTTCGCAGCTGAGTACATTGAGCGAAATATATTTTCTTTATTAGTATTTTTGTTGAGAGATCTTATAGCTCTGGGAATTTTTGCAAATTTACCAGCGTCACCTCGTGCAGAATTCTCACTTGGAGTAATGGCTTGCAAATTATGAAGGGAGTTATTAAGTTTATTATTATCTTTGTGATCAATTACAAGACCTTTTTTGATCTCTCCGCGGAAACACTCGAACACAAACCTGTGATTATAATAGTTTTTCCCGCCAGCAACCCTAAAATGGAGGTAACCAGAATTACTAACAACACCAACTGGTTTTTTCAATCTGATATTTCTAACTATTCCCTCTCGAGATGCTTCGTATTTCTTGATTGTGGGATGTGGGACAAATTCTTGGCTTATTTATATAATAATATATTTGTCTAATTTATAATTTGTCTGAAAACTTAGTTATATAATCACTCTAGGATTTTAGCGCGTCTCCGTTATTTTTTTTATTGTAATATCGCTTGAGTTCCCGGTATCGTTTCCCTCCGCATCCCGCACATAACTGTGTTTTAGCTCTGACACCAATGCCACATCACAGACAGGGAACAGGTCCTGTGCTTCCTCGTTTGATGCTTTGTATATGTTCACCGCAGAATTCCTTTCTGCAGGACTTACCACAGACTG
Organism: Sinohyriopsis cumingii; assembly: GCA_028554795.2. Lineage (NCBI taxonomy): Eukaryota > Metazoa > Mollusca > Bivalvia > Unionida > Unionidae > Sinohyriopsis > Sinohyriopsis cumingii. The sequence goes on along the minus strand of CM068825.1, from coordinate 120,275,877 downwards.
TTACGGATCCAACTTTTAACCACTTGCAGTTGTTCATTGTATATATAATATTTTCTTATTTAAATATTTGTCTTAAATATAATATGACAGTGTTTTCGAGATTATCCGCAGTTGGCGCCGGGAGATTCGATCTTGACAGGCTAAACCCGGATCCACGACGACGGCATCTAACTGATCTGTTTAATATTATCAACGAGGGTAAAAAAGAATTTCGCGACGACGGCGCCTCTCATGTATGGTCGACAATTAAAATTATCCGCGATATTAACAAGGTCAATATCATTGACGAACTCTTCTTCGGTGATGAGGTCATCATCGATGCTACAATGACTGATGCCCGAGCAAGAACAATTATTGATTATATTGATTTTCATCAACGTAAACAGAAATACTTTTTCAGAATAAAATTTATCGTGAAAGTAGAGTCACTGTTTGGCGATGAGTGGATTATCCGTGACAAACTTGACCCTATTCTTGCTAACGGAAAGACAATTCTGTTAAGTAGCAATTCCAAACCAGCAATGCTGACCGGGATTGATATACCATATTACGCTCGATCGTATCCTTTTACCGCAGTCATTTATGGAATATATCCGGTAAAAAAACCAAAAATTGATAAACTCGCCCCGATGAAAACTTCGACGGTGTTGAATTGTGTAGCCGAGCGAGTAATGGAACATTTTAAAAACGCAAAACGAGGAAACGGTTTAACCGACCTGCGACGTAAAAAAATAACAGCGTGGACTGAATCGGTTAAAGATACCGGGGCAACAATAAATGATGTTGCTGTGCTATCAAGTAAATTAAAATGCTCAATAACAGTAAAAACACTAACCGGAGAGATATTATACAGTTCGAAGCATTATAAAAAGTCAGGAAAATCGATTGAAATTATTGATCATAATTCGCACGCGTGGACTGATGCAGTTACAATATTTCCACGAGACCGTGTTGTCAAGTTTTATTCTGGAAACATATACGAGGTTATTTACGCGCTGAGTAAAACCGACCCTGTGTCAGTGTGGTTATTTAGGAGCTCTGAAGATAGCGACTATGATCAATTTGTGAGACCGAACGGAGAATTATACAGAACGGAATCGTTGCACCAGGAAATGAAAAAACTCGCAAAAACGTATATGAGAAATGCTAGCGATGAGCAGTTATTGGTTAATTGTTTTACAGTTCCAAGTGTTGCGGCTCACGCCGCAAGAGAAAGAAATTCGTGGAGACCAACCCGAAGTCAGTTTCTTTCAGATATACAATTAAGTTGTGTCGAGTATGGTCATGGCGGGTTATGGAATACCCGGTATGACTACCGGGATATGATTTCCGTGGATATGATTGCTTGCTACCCAGGAAGCTTTCTCGGGAACGGCGAGTGCCGCGAATACTTTAAGCGATTCGGACACCCCACGAACTCGATGACACGAGTCGCCGTAAATGGCGTTTTACCCGACGCTGATTTGACAGGATTTGCTCGTGTGACTTCGTTTGTGTTCGCCACGGGACTTCATCAGATTTGTTATGTTTGGTTTGGCAGACACTTCGTCGAAAAGCTCTGGGTACCAATAGTGTTATTGCGATATATGCTTGACAGCGGCATGCTGGTATCGTTGACCGTCAGTGAAGCAATCATATGTTATCAACCGCAGACCTCAGTTTGGTTGCCAACACCAGAACGTGTTACCCTCGAAGAAGTTATCGAAGAATGGACACAAGCACGTCCAGAAACTCCTCTTGATGCTATCCGCGAAGGAGCTCCTGAAATTCTCAAGATTAGACTCAAAAACAGTGAAAGTACAGCGAAAGATCTTGGACGAAGAATAATCGGTAAATTTACTCAGGGTGCAGCATTTGATCATAAAATGCATCACTCGCGGTTGATTATCGATGAAGCTGAATTGGATTTTATAATCGCCGACGCGGTTGCCAGAGACATATTTTGTAATCGGGACGATGTGTTCTTGTCCGACGGGAAAAAGTTGGGCACAATTGTAAGTTATATCGACGGAGAATCGCCTCAATACACACATTTGAGATCTTCAATGCTGGCTTATGTTTCTATAAATTTGTTATCGATGGTAAATCGATTTCCTGACACGGCAGTCAGAGTTGCCATGGATTCATTTTATACCGATAAAAAATATTCAGAATCACTGACCGATATAATGAAATTCTGCGGCGCAGATGAATGGAGTTCGTGGAGAATAAAAGCGGAGATGCTGCACGAGTATTGTGAATCCGCTGATGTTGCAATTAAGGATGATTATTGTAAATCAGAAATGCCAGAAATATCTTCCACACCGTCTGTATATGATCCAATCACCAGACACGAAACTGTTTATTTGAACGGGCCGGGCGGGTCTGGTAAAACAACTCGAGCGATTGAATTATTTGGAAAATCGGATATGATTGTGCTAACACCTACACACAGACTCGCCAGGGAGATGAAACAGCGAGGAGTCAATTCTTGTACTTATCACAGCTTTTTCAAATATAGCGGCGGTGTGTGGACGCCAGATCGAATGGGAACAAGATATATCAATGATATAATAATTTGGGATGAGATATGTACGGTGCCGCTGGAAACGTTAAAAACATTTCTTGATTGGCTGTTAACGAAAAATACTGCGGTGATTATGTGCGGCGATCACGGTCAACCACCTCCGTTTGTCGGCGCATCTCCGCATGATTGGCTGAGGAATTTTGTTGATTATTACGAAGAAGTGTCTGATGATTACCGAGCACTTGATGCAACGCTGAAAGAATTTAAAACATTAATCAGGCTACAAACGAATAAAATTCAATGTGAAATCATGCGCAAGATGATTCCTGAAACTTCGATGAGTGACTTTTTACGCGTGTGGAAACCAGAGGATTTGATAGTGGCAAATAGAAAGATAGTCAGAGACACACTTCAACAACAGCTATTTCGGTTGCAACAAGAAAAGTTTCCAATACTGCCAACGCCGTTATGTTATAGACCAGCTGATACGCGGTTATAAAATATAGATGTTGATATTCCAGGAAAGACAGAGAAACAGAATTTAGTATTGAATGATATTGTGTTAGTTGACATCGATGCTGTCGAGGATGCACTAGCAATGAATAAATCCCCGTGGACGCTAGGATACGCAATGACCATTCATTGTTCTCAAGGACTGACTATCTCTGATACAACTGTCTGGATCGTTGATGATCGAATCGAATGGTCGAACTTAGTCTACCCAGCTGTGTCCAGAGTCAGAAGAATATCTCAACTGCGAAGGATTGTCTTGGAAGATTCAAACGCTGATAAAATTAATAATGAAAACAACAGCGATGGTGATGTAATAAGAAAAAAACTCGCCGGTTACAAACAGAGTGACAAAAAAAATAATCGCGATTTTGATCTTGATGTTGAATTTATTAACGCGTTGAAACAACAGCAGAATAATCACTGTGCGAGCTGTAATTGTATAATGCTGTGGCAGTATTCGAATAAAAATTCAAGACAATTTACCGTAGACAGAAAAGATAACAGTCGCGGTCATACACGTGATAATGTCATGTTGACCTGTCTTGAGTGTAATCGACGTAGAGGCGCCAGCGCTAGTTAAGTCATTGAAATCACTTCAGTGATTTTGGCGGCAATTGTGTGTCCTCGGGAATTACCTGAAGTTGCTCACGGGTGAATCCACGTTGAGGAGCAGTTGAATCTAATCTATAGATTGCTGGTCTGCCAGTGGATCTTGTCACGGTGGATATCTTATGTGTGGTAACACTCCAAATGGGATCAGTCGCTCTTCATTTACCACCTTCAAGTTCACCTGGTTCATATAAATATCTTACAGTAACATTACCCAGTATTTGCTGTTTTTCTTTCTTTCGTTGTAGTGGTATATTTTTTTCGTGATCGCGATGGCAGGTTTCATGTTGGTTGTTCGAGTTATTTCATTATTTAGCGCAGTTATCACACTTGGTAATCTTGCAACCCATTCGCGCGATCTCGTATCCTGAATGAATTCCTTCGCGTATTGATATCCAAATAACCGCTCAGCAAGTGTTCGATTGAATCGCTCAACAATTGCCTGATCACGGTGAATTTCAGTGTGTCCTCGTCGTATGGTGACGTTATGTTGTTTCATCAACGATGATACTGCACCTTGAAATTCTTTACCAGGATCAACTTGTAATAAATTTGGCCATCGTAGAGGTCCTCGCCGATAAATTCTTTCAAACGCAGAAGCAACCTCAGATGCTGTTTTAGTTGTTAACGGTTCCGCATCTTTGTATCTACTGGCAACATCAACTATGGTTAACGCGTACTTGTATGTGCGTCTGCAAATAGTATCATGTGGCAGAAATAATATATCAGCCTGATGAACCTCATTTGGCACACTAACATCGAAATGCGCGAAGTGAATTTGTTTAGGGCGTGGTAGATAAATTTGCCATATTGCCTGTCGGGATAACCAATTTTTGGCAGAAACCGCCGTAACTTTTGCTGCTTCAGCGAGTTTACTAATTGCTGCGTTACCTCTCCAGTATCCGCTTGGGGAATAATAAATCGACTCCATTATAATTAATTACCAGCGCCTAATACAAGTTTAGATTTCATTGCAGTTTTTATCAACCAGGATGCTAGCCTCTCCTTGAAAGATTTATCAGGGATGGCATTTAACGCATGAATTAATTTCACGTCCGCGAGATGGCGCTGTTGTAAATCCTTGCTTCGGTAAGCTACATCATGAGCATGACACGCCTTATCAATAGCGTTTATCGGATACTCACCTGGTTTTGGCTGATCCTGAGCATCAAGTCTGATATCAAGTCGGGTTCCTGGACCACAGTAATTATATCCTGGAAGATGTTTTTCTCCTGGATATTTAGCCCACGGAGCCCCTGGTAATTTTCCTAACTTGGCTGCGATATCACCTCCTTTTTTTTTAAATAAATCTAAATTTTTTTGTGCCACATCGTTCACACTTGCCTGTAAGCGCTTGTCGATTATTTTTTGTTGTAATTGTTGTTGTATCCGCAGTTGGGGTATGTGCTCGACATTTCACACAATATAAATTCATATTTATTTTATGATATATCTAATGGAGATCACTGACTTTTCTGCGTCAAAGCGACGAGAGTCAATCAAACATAACTCAGTGCTACCAAATTCTATTCGAATGATTATTATAGGTCCATCTGGGTCGGGTAAGATGCAGTTGTTAATAAATTTAATAATGAAGTGGGATAAATTATATTTGATAGTCCCGTCATTGGACGATCAGCGGTGTTATCAAGTGCTAAAAGATTTTAACGAAAGTGCAGCGTCGATAAGTGACGAAGATGTTATTGAATTTATAACCGATATCAATGAAGCACCGAGTATCGATGATATCGATGGGAGTATTAATAATTTAGTCGTGTATGACGACATCATGTTGGACAAACAATCAAACCCTGCCAGGATATTTTCCCGCGGTAGGCATCAAAACACCGATGTGATTTATGTAACTCAACGTTATACACAAATTCCGAAAGTGATCAGAGATAACTGTAACATTCTTGCAGTGTTTAACGGCGTTGACGCACATACGTTACAAAATATTCATCGGACTTGGTGCAGCGGTGACATGGACATCAATAAATTCAGAAATTTCTTTAGTCGTGCTCAACGAAAACCACACGGATTTGTAACAATAAATTTACATGATCCTCGGACACGGTATCGAGTTGGGTTAGATACAATTTTTAACTAGAAATCCTAAAATATTTACATGAAGCAGCAGAGAGACTGAGCCCTCAATTGTTTCGTCGACCGTCCCATTGTCAAGAAATATTTTTTATAGTTAGTTATCTTTGTCGAAATAACTTTTCTTGGTCAGCAGAGAAGAGTTATTTATCATAGTTTTCTGAATAGAGGGTTTATTTTGTGAAATAAGACCTTCTATCAAGAGTGTTTTCGATAGATGGTTCTGTTGGAACGAAATAGTTGGTGGGCTCAGTCTCTCTGCTGCTTGCCTTCTTACTGGGGTGGAATTTGCCCGTTTTCTTTGTGCTTTTAAAATCCTCTCATTCCCGGTCTTCATGGGATCTACTCTCCTTGTCCCCTAGGATTGCCGTCGGGTCAATACTAGGAATCTGTATGTTATAGGTTCCCTCCAAAGGGAGCCCTGTATTGTCTACGTTTGTCTCTGCAGTAGGGACTGGAGCTGGGGTGGAGGTTATCTCCACCTTATTTGTCCCATGTAGTTGCTATTTTTGGGATGGATTGTCAATTACTACTTCGACCAAGTCGTCATCCATATTTATTCTCTCAAATACCACTGCATCTGCGTGAGTACGAGGGGCTTTTGGATTCTTGCAATCCTTTGGCGCGTGCCCCGTCTTTTTTACATCTGGGACATACGCGTTCGTTCACACACCTGTTATACCAGGTTTTAAGGAGAAACCCCAATGCATAGAAAAATATGTTTTTTACTTGCATCCTCTTTGGATATCGTTTTTATAATGATGTCTGTTTTAACTGTATTATAACCCATTACATGTGCCATCCTATGCCATCTGAGCTTTACGTTTAGCTTCTTTTCTAACTTCTCAACTATTACGTCACTGTGTATTTCCAATGGCAGTCTTAAGATAAAGATCTCTTTTGTCTTAGCTTCGACCTCTCTTAGAATGGGCGGCGCGATTGAAACGTTTGCCCTTTTTACCTCTATCACTGATACCTCTAGCAGAGGTGTGTTCAATTCTTTAGGGTATAATAAGTACTTATTTCTCCCTCCATTTTGTATCCATTCAATGTTCTCTGTTTGTATCCCTCTTGCTTTTAGAGCTGTCAGGATTTCAGCTTTCCTGAGGCAGTTTTGTATGGTACAGAAATCCAGCTATTGACAGCCCTTGGGATGGGAGGCTGCAGTACACTGATGTCCATCTTCCCCTTCTATCTTAACTTCAAAATACTCTTCTAATTTAGCCCCCCCCCCCCCCGTAGTGCTGTTTACATATCTTCTATTTTAGGCCCCCCCCCCCCCCCATAGTAGTGTTTACATATGATTCCTTCTAGGTTTATTTCATATACTGTCCGGTGTGATGGATTAATGTGAGTTGTGTTCACTACTATCTTTCACTTCTATGCTTTTTGATTGCTTAACTGCCTTTTTAGGAGTTAGGGTTGGTCATACATATATCACGAATGATTACAAAACAAAATCAGCTTTTCATATAATCACAGGAGTCTGACGGTTTTGTCTTTCGAATGTATATGTGTAGTTTTTCAGTCTCCTTGCGATACTGAAGCGATAAAAGACGCATGAGAAAAGTCGAATCGAGCGGAGGGTAGTGGTCACCGTTGCATTCTTTGTGTTCATTTATATAACCGATAAGGTGATTTCATGTTGTCAGAGATTTCGCCGTACTTTATTGATAAAACGCCAGATTCCTGTGATATAATGCACCATTAGTCAGACTGGATAATTTCAAAAAGACAAATTAAAAAAATGGAAAATGCCTAAAAGGCGGTATAAAATATCATTCAAAACTTTCAAAGGAAAAAAGGTAACATTTGAGTGCACGAAAGGTGTCAACTGCACTTCACAATGACAGACAATACACACACATATACAGTTACAAGATACACCAATCCAGAGCAAATCTGGATATATATGAACTAATCTAACCTGGATGTTTCAGTTTCACGATTACATATTTAATATATTTTATTTTCGGCCGATTTAAGCGTTACACTTTATTGCAAGTCTCAGATCCATTTACTTTTAAATTACGAAAAAGGTATTATTTAGCACGCTAAAAGTACACAAAATTTAGATACAAAAATCTGTATGTGAAATTCATGTTTGGAAACAAGTTAAAAACTTATTAAATATAGAAGCTATTCAGGGGATCAATTAGGGTACAACACACAAAGTAAGAATCACGTAACTTGAACATAATCTTTATGCTGGAGTTAGCATATTTAAGGTTTGTGCTCGTCATTTTCAGAAATTAATTACTCACAGTCCTTGTTGATTCCTTTCCTTCAGTAGCTCATTGAGTATCGTAACTGCGCAAAGCCTAGCATGGTTTGTGTATCAAATCTGAATTCTCTTTTATTACTTTATTCGGCTGAGAACATTGGTTGAGTTTCCTGTTTGCCATGTTGAGTAGGAAAGGAATCATCTCAAAGAAGTATTGCTCAATTAGATTTTAAGGTAAAATCGTTAACATAACATAACATACATACATACATACATACATACATACGACCGCTCCGGTGGCCTAGTGGTTAGAGCGTCCGCCCCGGATGCGGGAAGTTGTGGGTTTGAATCCCGGCCGATTCATGTCAAAGACTTCTAAAAATGGTACTAACAGCTGCCTTGCTAGGCGCTCAGCATTAAGAGGTTAGTGTTAGGACTGGTCAGTCTGGTGTCAGGATAATGTGACTAGGTGGGACATCATGCTATATGTCTGCGGCATGATGCCCCAGTGCTAGACATCACTTTAAACTGCCACACTGCAGACATCGTAGCGATATGACTGGAAAATTGTTAAAGCTACGTTAAAAATCTAAATAAACATACATACATACATACATACATACATATGACTGGAAACTTGTTAAAGCTACGTTAAAAATCTAAATAAACATACATACATACATACATACATACATACATACATACATACATACATACATACATACATACATACATGCATACATACATACATATAAACACGCATATAAAAAGGATCCACCGGTAAACTATATAGACCCAGATCTGGGTCTATGATACTTGCTGTTGGATCTTACTTATAAGCGAGTATATACCGTACATATTTGTTTGCCTTTATACAATAAAACATTTGCCCGCACATTTTGACTTGACCAAGGGATTAAACGTTTGTAAAATATGGGCGCACCAGCAGTCTCGACTTTAACATTGAATAACGACAGACATCTTGTAATTTGCTGCTGTCTAATGCATTTTCCAGATTAATCAATCCAGCGCAGATAAGTGTGATTGTTGCAGCGAAAGGGAGTTGTTGTTGGAAGTCTGATGTTTGTAACATCGTTCAAAGTAAATATTCAAGTGTGTGCGTTTGTCTGTGTGTGTGTGTGTGTGTGTGTGTGTGTGTGTGTGTGTGTGTGTGTATTTGAATGTCTGCAGTGTGAACCCAGTCGTATCATCCTGACACCAACCGATCAGTCCTAACACTAACATCATAATGCTGAGCGCCAAGCGAGGCAACTGTTAGTGCCATTTTTATAAGTCTTTGGTATGAATCTGACGGGGTTCGAACCCGCGTCCTCCCGCATCCGAGGCGGATGCTCTAACCACTAACCCACGGGAGCGATATATTCAAATGCGGAATTGTTATTTATGTGAAAATAACTTGAATAAAAATGTAACGAGCAACCACCAAGATAACACCTTACTAAAAAAAAACAGGTTTTGTACAAATGTGCAAAAGCAAACCCCGTTTACCATATGATCCGTCTTTCTGTTATGACAGCATATACAAAATTTGGTCAGAAAATAAATAAAAATGTGCCAGTGGGGTGAGGGGAAAGGACGAACCCCTCGTGCAGATGATCATTCTAGTTATAAAACATTTTCACAAGGTTTCGTGAATTTTTACCCTATGTTTTTAGAAGGGACCAACGAACACACAAACGGACGGCATCACAATGTCCACACGAAATTATGAAGACTGTGAAAAAAATAACCGTGCTAAAAAGGAATGCCACAAATGTACTTAAAAGATCGGACCCTTCTAATGATTTGCGTATATGTGAACAAAATTAGGTTGCACGTATAAAATTAACTACAAATGTAAACTAACACGTTTGCAAAAATTAGGTTATTATACAGGCCAAAATTTGATGGCAGTTGTAAAAGTAAAAGTACAACAGATGTGAAAAGAAGTATCTAAAACTTGCAGTTTTTCTCAGATCGGTGTATTACTCTTTAAACGCTATTTCTCTCTTTCTTTTTTTCTAGTGATAGCAAATGGAATTTTATTTACTTAGATTTGTTGGGTTCTTGTACTTGTTGTTTTTCTGAAACAGTTTCTTGTTAGAAAGCTATTGACCAATTGCTTGTTAGGAAGCTAGGAACGATTTGCTTGGTAGAGAGCTAGGAACAAATTGCTTGGTAGGGAGTTAGGAAGAAGTTTCCTGGTAAAAAGCAAGAAACTAATTGCTTGGTAGGAATCTATGGACCTATTGCTTCGTAGGAAACTATGAACCAATTACTTGCCAGGGAGCTTGGAACCAATTGTTTGGTAGGAAGTTAGGACGAATTGTTTGGTAGGAAGGCAATAACCAATTGCTTGGTAAGAAGTTAGGAATAAATTGCTTGGTAAGAAGTTAGGAATGAATTGATTGGTAAGAAGTTAGGAATGAATTGATTGGTAGGAAGGCAATAACCAATTGCTTGGTAAGACGTTAGGAATAAATTGATTGGTAGAAAGATAGGAACCAATTGCTTGGTAAGAATTTAGGAACCATTTGCTTGGTACGAACTTAGGAGCCACTTTATCTTCCTCTAAAAGCCGTTTCCAACAAACGTAGTCAGGGCAAGCACTTGATCGTAAGTGCTACGGTCATGCCTGAAGCCTGCCTGCTCAACAGTTATGATATTCTTCAAGTCTGGATCAATTCTTTGGAGAATCAGGCGCTTCAGTACCTTAAGACAGACTGGAAGCAAGGAGGTCGGCTGATAACTCGCCGCATTGTGGGGATCTTTACCAGGCTTTGAGATCGCAATAATCTTTGCCTGTCGCCACAAGGTCGGAATGCACATTTCCCTAACAACCAGGTTGTAAAAAGCAGCGAACCATTCCTTTGCCTTAGGGCCAAGATGCTTCAAAAACTCAGACAGGATTTTGTCATATCCTGCTGCTATTCCTGATTTGATGCTGCATACGCTGAAGTTAGCTGAAACGGCGCGGTAGTGGCATGGGATTGTGTTCCATAATAAAGCGACATTTTATTGAACCCTTCCTTCCTGAGACCAATAAGTATAACATATTTTCTAACTTTAAAAAGATTTTTTAATTACTTATTCGAACAATCAGATCTACTTTGCCACTTCATAGGCCGTTTGTATCACGTCATCCTTTTACATGTGATATCAGGGAAAACATGGAGATCCGAGAGAGTTTGGATAGTGGCCAAGTACAATGTCCAGTTTTGTAAACACTGTATTTTGGACTCAAGTGATGGCTTAGTCAAGAAACATAATATGGTTTAATTGTTATATCCGAGAAAATAAATCATATTCTTATTAATTTCATACTGGTAATACTCAATGCTTTATTGTTTAGGTCCGGTAGTAAGCAGCTAACCCTTTTTATTATGCGGCTTCGGAGAACTCTTTCTCATCTTCCTCCTCAACATATATATCTCAATAATATTTATCACGGGGTTAAAAGGTCAGAGGAAACCCAGAATTGTCCTATGGCATATTAAAATTAATATATGTTCTTGATGACTGTCGAAATCCGTCACATTAGTAATACCAGACAATTTTATCTTATTATAAAGAAACAAAAATATATAAAATTACATCTTTAAAATGAATAAATAATTTTACATATTCTTTTTCTCCAGAGTAGATTCCAATGACCATGAATGTGTCTGTACCAGAAGAAAATATGGATACTTCGTTTCCCGATGTTATAAACCTGACTGAGCGATTTACTCTGCTAACTCTAAAGGAAATTAACGATGCAGAAGCAATGATTTTGGTCCCAGTCACTGTGTTCTACGTCATCGTTATGGTGCTTGGGCTCCTTGGAAATACATTAGTTATCATCGTCCACAAACTAAGGCCCACCAGAATATTTATAGTCTGTCTGGCTACTTTGGATATTACAGCATGTATTGTGGGAATTCCATATCACGTTTTGGATTTAATGAATCCCTACACGTACATTTACCCCATTGCTTGTAAAATATTAACCTTCCTAATTACACTAGCTACGATTGCTTCTATGTTTATGCTCGTCGTAGTTGCCGTGGATAGATACCTGAAATTATGCAAACCACTCAGAAACGAGGAGATCAACTTGGAATCTATACGTACGTGTGTAATAGCAATTTCATGTTCACTGGTAGTGACGTGGCCTTATCTGTTAATGTACGGACAAAGCACAATACATACTGGAGTGGGAAATACTACGGGTTCTCAGTGCTTCTTTGATGACAGTTTTGCAGATACCCCATTTCCGATAGTGTACACAGGATTTACACTACTAATCTTCGTAATTGTTACATTAGTTCTCATTGTACTTTACATCTTCATCTGGCGGGCTGTGATAAAACAGGAAAAATATTATAATAGATTGGTCAAATCTGCAAATGTCAATAAGATAAGATTTGACACTAAATCCATATTTTTCTCGTTTTCCTCCTGCATGAGATCACCAGAGAAACACCAAGCTACCGTTGAAAGTGATGACGGGAAAGCATGCGCAACACCGCCGAAAAAGGGTGTAGGATTAGATGCGATTGGAAACGACGTAAGTCATTCATATCAGAAGGTTATTAAAAACCCACCTGAGAGAGTACACAAGACGGATGTTACAGAGCACGATGAGAGTAATCCCTGTGGAAAAAATGGAAGTTTGACGAGAGAAGATACTCACTGTTCAAGTGCCATAAAAGTAAACGAGCATGAAAAAGCAAGTACATTACTATTCCAGTCTGGAGCTACAGTGCGATCTCAGTCACAATCAAGTGATGCTAATTACAACTCAGTCAGACACCAAAACCATCAACCTAAGACCAAACTAACAAAGATAATGTTTACTATTACATTTGTGTTTATCATCGCGTATCTACCTATGTTCTCTGTTTCTCTTTTGAATGCTACTGACGAAACCTTCTGGGACAACATGAGTAACAACGAGATAGTTCTGTACGATACACTTCTTCGCTTCTACCTGCTAAACAACATGGCAAAACCATTTATTTACGTAGTGTGGGATAGCAGATTTAGAACGAAATGCATTCGATTACTCAAGATACTCATGTGCCGTTCAGATTCTAGTACGAACGAGGACATGCTTTAAAGATACTTGATTAAAATAGGACTTATCAGAACAAGCGTTTTCTCCAGGAAATAAAGATGACGAGTAAAAGAATACATCTAAATAGTTTTTAAAAAATTAATACAAATTTGAAGAAAAAATTAGGAGTTATAAACATTGAAAACTGTGTATATTATATGCTCAAAATTATCCAGGTTTACCAACATGTGTGAACAAAGATTTAATTTTGTGATTTTCCACCGTACAGGTTCAAAGCCTTACGTACATAGTGTAATAGATAACAGCAATTCTGTAAGTGTTTGAGTTCAATGGTATGGAATGACTTCTTTTAGACGTACAATTTGCTACCAACCTCAAAATTGTTACGAAGAAAATGTGTCTGATTTATGTGATCACTAAGTGATTTGTGTATCGTGTTCTTTATGATTTATGTGATCACTAAGTGATTGGTGTATCGTGTTCTTTAAGATTTATGTGATCACTAAGTGATCGGTGTATCGTGTTCGTATTCTTTCTTCCCAATTATCCGTTTTACGTACACTTGCTTGATATAATATCTCGGATATGTAATACTGTCTTAATATTTTTTGTCCGTGTGGTTCTTTTAGGACATGTATATTGTACGCAAAGTTTCGGTGTCTTATGTTGCTTGATGTTCGTACTGTCTTACCCATCTTTGCCCTATGTATATTCTCTTTTTTATCTACTGTTTTCTCGTTTATGTTTCACTTTTATATGTAATTGTTTGTATGGATCCTTCTACAAATAATATTTTTCAAAATTAATAAGGATTACAATAAAATAGTTATAATCTCGCCCACCAAACTATAGTACAGTTTGATAAATATGTACATTTATTTGTGGGTTCAAATTAGGCACAGTGGCTCATTGTAATGCTTCTTACGGAGTTTAGCTACAGGACACATGGTACATTCAGTCGTGAGGTCAGCAGTTTTTAGTTCAAATAAATCGCCCTTTTTGACTAGGGGTTTGGCTGTAACCCTGTCACGATATACACGGATAGCATAACATTGCTACCGTGTTTGCGGGCAAGAAGATATCTCCACTGTGCTAGATAGTGTTGAGCAAAATTAAAACGTGCCAGAGAGCGAGTCTGAAGGCAAACTCTAAAATAGCCACTCATTAACACACAATGAGTACACATTAGTCAGGGCTCTTTCTTATAAGGAATACCTTACATGCTAATTATATATATATATATATATATATATATATATATATATATATATATATATATATATATATATATATATATATATATATATATATATTCACTGATTTACATCTAAATTTGAGCTCTTTTGGTCATAGATCAGAAGAGCTTATTGGATTGTAGGTCTACATCCCTCCACCTTAGCACGAGATTTTTTTTTAAATCGCTACACCTCATACACCATTTGGAGGATTGCAATGAAACGTTACACACACATTCATCCCATGGTCTAGTTGGTTCTAAATGACAGTGGAGCTGCTCGAGCATCACATGCGCCCACCATAGCGGTCATTTTGAAAATCGTTTTACCGCTTCTCCTCGTGAATGGATTGTCGTAGCAACACGAGGTTTCACCAAAGTACGGCTTGTGGTGTCTTATTGGTCCTAATGATAATGGTGCCGATATGAGGTTCAACACAACTGTCACAGCGAAGAACTTGACAATGCTATCACTACTCAACCTGAATGGAAAATTCTGTTGACGTAGCGTTTTCACTAAAAGACTTCTTATCATGCCTTGTTTGTTCTAAAGGAAAATTATTCCGATCTGATATCTAATTTGGTTGTCACGGTTACCGGTTTAAAAATCTTGTTATCACTACTTCTCCCTCCTGAATGCTCAAATAATCATGGGATTTTCACTAAAAGAATTCAGTGTTTTGTTAAAATCTTTGTTGCTGATCTGACGTTAAATATGTGTCCATGTTTAAAAGTCTTGTTTTCTCTTCTCTTGAATGGAAGAGTTCCTGTGGTGTTTAATTTGTCATTAATGAAAATGACTAACCGTCAATACAGCCACCATAATTGTTATCTCTAAAATGTTATTATTCCTTCTCCTACCAGATATATTGATATATAAACATGGGGTTTTCGACAATAGACATTTTATATACCGAACTGGTCGTAAATGAAAATGGTGCCTGATGTCAATCCAATATGGCTGTCACGACGATTATCGTTAAATATCTCCAAACGTGTGCACTATATCAGCTAGCAGAACAACATAAGAAATGGTTTGAACACTCAACAGTTAAAAGGAGAAATTGGTCTTATCTTAAATTCATGAACTTCTTTTCGTCAGGTACACTTTCAGTCTCCTTGAGCCAGTCTTTCTTAAAATAAAACGTAAAGATTTAGTTGTGGGTGTGAATGTGGACGGTTCAAGAAAAGCTCTGCCATGCATCATATAACATGAATAAGAATGGGTTATTACTGTTTATCACGTTTGCTCAACACCAGTTCGTAAGTCGTGTAAAAACTAAGGTATTAGTACAAGCCATGGTTGCTGTCTAAACATGACGCAGGCTAGAGTTAATCTCTTACGCAAGGTTACCGTGACCAGAGAGAAGTTCTGGCATCTCGAATCGGCACAGGTGTTAGATAACGCAACTTCCTACCTAGGTGTTATAGCTTTGTCCTCGATTAGAGGAACCGCGAGGGAACGGGGTGTGTTCTAAATCCGCCCCACGTGGACAGACAGCGAGAAGGACATTGTCTGCTAAGATTGATTGGATCAGATCAAAGACATCCAATCGGAATTGAGACGGAGGGTGTTGTACCAATTTCGATACGACTTATACCTTCTAACTAGCAAGCGAAAATTTAGTTCTCCTGGGAAGATTGTTGAGCAAATAGAATTAATCCGAGAAAGCCACTTGTAATTTGGCGGGAAAACTTTAGAAACAGATTGTAAGGAAAGACAAAGCTTCGTAAAGGTCAGTAGGTTATTTGCTCGATATTTGCAGAATATTACGGCATTGTAATTGTAATTGTAATTATTGCAGTATGCATACTTAATTACTATGATCATTTAGTACGTATAATTACCTTTATATTGTTCATTTACAGGCGTATTTCAGTATTATGTAGATTTTTAGCTGGTGGGCAGAATTAATTTGTCATCCGTTATTAGGTTACTTAGTAGTAAATAGTGCATTTATTCATGTGATATATTAGATTTTACACATATTTGAATTGTGAATTTCGAAAATGGTTAAAGTGTGTAAGATTAGTTATAAGGGATGTATGGATATATCAGTGCATGGATATTTGAATATTTGTGTACTTTGTGTGAGTTGTAATGTAAAGAAATGTGTCTGATTGTTGTGATGTTGTTTAGTATAATTTGATTAGGAATATGTACTGATGTGACACAATTTATTGATGTATGTATGAGAAGTAATTGTCATCGTGCTTTTATTACGACGTTGTTTTACCATACAAGAACGTATGAGTATTTCGATGTGAATAAATGGGTGACCGAAGAAAGTTAATAGCTATTATCTGATGATAGGCTGTGTGTAGTGTGAGATGAGTGGGCTTGGGAAAATATTGTATCGTCCTTGTGTTTTCACAGGAAGCTTTTTGGGGGTCAGAACTTTCAGTTTAGTGAGTCCCGAATCTCTAAGAGGGAAGACAGAAGTGAGACTAGCAGCGCTGTCTGAGTCGACAAGTCTAGTCGTAATAGAGTCGAGGATGAGGAGGAAAAGGAGTCGAGGATGAGAAAGTGGAAAAGGAGGAGAAGTATATAAAGTTGAGGAGGAGAAGGAATGTTGAGAAAGTCGGGAGGAAGAGGAGAAGGAATTGGAGGAATAGGAGAGAAGAATACACAGATGACTAAAATACAATGACGGGTGGAAAGCTGTCCCACACTACTAATCAAATGATGCAATAGGCTATCACAGGGTCGAGCGGAAGGAGAGTACTTGGGAAATTTTAATCATTTAATGATTGAATTGTCATTGAATTTCACATTTTTGTATATTCGATGATTTAACCGTCGGTATTGCTGACTGGGGGCTCGGTGCTTTACATCTATCTTTCACTAATTTAACTTCCAACCAAAATCGAGCCTAGGTGGGACTTCCATAATAATTTAAATAAACATTGGAAGCACCCTACCCAAACGTACCACAGTGACGGCATAACAACCCTGTCACGCCACACTGTTCAAGAAAATAGTGCTTGAAGTAAACAGCTGCATACCATTGTGTACCACCCTAATAAAGAAATTAACGCGATACGTACCAAATTATACCACAATTATATTAGGGACCAACATTTTTATTTTCTAAGTCATGGGATTTTGATTTCTTATTAATCCATTTCAACATATACATGTTATACTGTATCTGCAATTCTTTCAATAAATTTCTGAGATGCTAAGTGCATTGCATGTAGTACTTTTTAGATCTATTTATGCTGCGGCTTTCAAGTTTGATCTTTCCCGTTTTCTAATGTCTTTAACATCCTTCAGCTTTTTCGTGCTCTTACGTTTATCTAGGATTCCAGAAATAGGTAGGGAGAGAGAGAGAGAGAGAGAGAGAGAGAGAGAAGTTAACAATTTCAGCGAGGAAGGCGTTGAAAATTGAGCTCATTTATCGTGTCAGACTATATATAACACATGCAGTAAAACATAAAATTTCCAAAGTATTGAAATGAATTAATGTTAGGGCCACCACTCCCCACACCTTCTTATGATTTTTTTCCATGGATAAAAATCTGAAATTACTGATACATTCGTCATGTGTTGATACGTTGCAGGTACAGTATAAATTTCAGTTAAAAAATAGTTCTATAACACTATGAGAAAGTGTGTCAGAAAATAAAGCAATGTAGCTTTTCAGGTAAATGCAGACATTGCTGTTAGAAAGATTTGTATTTTCAAAGCAGTTTTCCTTTAGAAGAATGACATTTATATGGTAAACCATCCGAAGTCTCCGTTAGATTCGACGGGAATTTCCATGGTGTCCCCAGGAATCTTCTTATTCCAAGAGCAATAGCATGAGATTGTCTTACCTTCCGTACTTCCTGTCCAATTATGCAATAATACGACAAAAAATGATGAAGCCAGGTATGGCAAAAAACTTACTTCAATCATATAGCAATGACTCTCTGTTGATTACACTGGACAACAAATTTTTACAAAAGTCATGTTACTGAAATAAAATTAGTCAATTCTTATCAATTTTTATGTGCTGAACACGAATATGACAGTCAAATTGCAAAATTGGCTCTAGTTTTTTTGTAATCTGCAAGAAATTAATGTTTACATAACGAAATGCATTCCAATAGTAAAAGGTCAACTGTAATAGCCTACCTATAAAAAATCAAGTCATTGACTACATCTTAGATTTCTTCGCCTGTCTCTTGTACAGCTGTTCGGGAGCATCTCTGAGGAGTGTCCAGCAGTAGTCAGCCAGCATTGTAGTGGACCATTTTCCCTGGTATCTTTGTTCCATTGTTGCGATATCTTGATGAAAACGTTCGCCGTGTTCATCACTAACAATACCACAGTTGCTAGGAAAGAAATCCAAATGGGAATGAAGGAAGTGAATCTTTAGAGACATATTGCAGCCAAGTTTCTTATACTTCATCAACATGTCTTCTACTAGTTCCTTATAGTTTTCTGCCCTAACATTTCCGAGGAAGTTTGTAGAAACTAGGCGAAAAGCATTCCATGCTTGTTTCGCGTCACCTTCCAGCAAGTTGTTGAACCGGTCATCTTTGAAAAGCTCTCGAATCTGAGGACCCACAAAAACTCCCTCTTTAATCTTTGCTTCGCTGAGTCGAGGGAATTTTTCATGCAGGTATCGGAATGCTGGCAAAGTCCGGTCAATGGCTTTCACGAAGTTCTTCATCAAACCTAGTTTGATGTGAAGGGGTGGTAGCAAGATTTTCTGAGCCTCAACCAGAGCTGGGTGTTGGATATTCTTCTCTCCAATGGCTACATTCTGCCTGTGAGTCCATTCCTTCCTCATGTAGTGCATTTCCCTTGCTCGGCTATCCCACTCGCATAAGAAACACATGTATTTTGTATATCCTTGCTGCAGTCCCATTAAAAGGGCAGCTACCTTCAAATCACCACAGAGGTGCCAGCTGTACTTGTTATACTCAATGGAATTCAGTAGCTGCCTTAAGTTATCGTATGTCTCTTTCATGTGGACAGCATACGCTACTGGAATAGATGGAAGAATGTTTCCATTGTGCAAAAGCACAGCCTTGAGACTCAGTTTCGAAGAGTCCACAAATAGTCTCCATTCTTGTGGGTCATGAGTGATTTTTAAAGTATTCATGAGGCCCTCAATATCGGAACAGAATATCAGATTACTTTCCTTTCTGAAGAAAGGCTCCAATTGCTGGTGGCGCTTTCGATATGCAGTAATTGTGACATCTTCTTCTAGAAGATTCCATTGTTGGAGTCTTGATCCTAGCAATTCTGCCTTGTTCTTTGATAAGTCCAAATCACGAATCAGGTCATTTAGTTCTTCCTGTGTTATTCTGTGTGGGGTTGATGATGCACCACAGTGAAAATCTGGATCACTGCATGCTGATGGACCAGGAGAAGAACAGGTCGACTCACCTTTGTCTTCGTCAGATGAATCAAGAGAATATTCTGCTGGAGGTTCTGGAATAGAAAGTCCCTCACCATGTGGAACTGGTCTCAATGCAGACGGAATGTTTGGGTAGACTATTCTCGACTTCTTTCGCTTCGTTATTCCGCCGGAAAGAGGAGGAACCAAGCAGAAGTAACAGTCATTTAGGTGGTTGCTTGGCTCTCTCCACACCATTGGGACTGCAAACGGCATTGATGACCTTTTGCAATTCAACCACTGTGAAAGCTGTGTTGTACATGTAGCACAGCATATATGCGGAGCCCAAGGCTTGTCTTGGTCACCAACCTTGCATCCGAAGTAAAGATGATATGCCTTCTTCACTTGAGAATTGATACTTTTCTTCTGGTTGGCAAATGTCACTTCCCCACAAATATAGCAAAAATTGTCCGCGGTATTAACACACTTTCGAGGCATTACTGTTCTTTATTGTACGTAAATGGATAAAATAATAAGTTTTATGTAACATTAGCTTGAACTGTCTCGCACAACGTCTAAAATATTTTAAATGCTGAACCTATCTGATTGGGCTTTATATAGTACACTGCTTACGTCAGCTTCAGCAGCCGCCTGGCATTAGTATAATAGGCCTACACATGTATAGTACACTGCTGACGTCAACTTACTTCAGCAGCCGCATGGCATTAGTATTGCATTGCATCAGAAAATGATGCAATCAACTGTGGATGATGTGAGCATGATGGTATTATGCAATGTTACATCATTATTCCGGATGTTGCTGCAGTCCTACTGGAGAAATTTACACAGTGAAACATAGAAAATGAGGTATATGAATATCTTCAAAACGAGAGCCAATACAAATTTTTCACGGTTATATTCGTGTTCGGCACACCAAAATACTACAGATTAGGGCCTTTTCAAGTCAGTAATGATTTCACTGTTGACCAGTGTTAGTCAGAACGTGATTGGAGTATGGCTATGAGGTTATTTGAGTGCATTCAAGTTACATTAATGTTCTACGCAACATTAAAACAAAATGAAAAACAGGTTTTATCTAAAGGTACCATATCCCGCTGGAGTACCGCTTATGTAACGACCTAAATCACCCTATGACCCCATACTCTCCAATTGTATTCTACTTAGTATAGTACACGTCCGTAAATCCGACAAAACCTATTTAAAAAAAGGCACAAATAAGTATACGAGGAAATATTCAAACATCAAAACTGTATCGGGAAAAGGTTTTGATCTCAGAAGTTAATTGTCAAAGGTTATAACCAAAATGAAATATGAGAGGCTATTCCGATCATGATTGCTAGAGCCCTTATCGGAAGACGATGTCTGCCAAGACTTTCGCAATGATTGAAACAATGAACGTGTAGAAGTTATGATAATGAAAACATTATATATAAACGGCTTAGTGACTTTGACACTTAAATGCTCGTGGTCAAAAGATGCCAAAAAGACTGTGAACGAGAAAGCGCTAAAAGCTAACCTGGTTTTAAATGGAATTTTGCAGGTGTTTATTTGTCGCTTAGCACTGAAAAAATTGAAGCATGTGTGTGTGTGTGATTTGGATTTTTAACGTAGCTTTAACAATTTTTCAGTCATATCGCTACGATGTCTGCAGTGTGGCAGTTTATAGTGATGTCTAGCACTAAGGCATCAGGCGGCAGACATATAGCACGATGTCCCACCTAGTCACATTATCCTGACACCAGGCCGACCAGTCCTAACATTAACCTCTTAACGCTGAGCGCCAAGCGAGGCAGCTGTTAGTATCATTTTTGTAAGTCTTTGGAAATATAAAATGCATCTTAGGATCACAAATGGAGGTTACTATTTGAATCGGGGTTTTATTTGCTGTTCTATTTTGACATAACAATAAAACAATTATTAACCTATAAATTACTAATCTCCCCAAATTTAAAGACCATACGACATTACTTAATCTGTTTAATATTCTATCTTTGAATGTTATTTTGTGCACATGGATATAAGCACAGCTACATAGTTCACAGAGTATAGATATAGTCCCCATAGTATAGACATAGTCCCCAGAGTATAGACGTAGTTACCAGAGTATAGACATAGTTCTCACAGTATAGACCTAGTTCAATGTAAGCATTACATTATGTAAAGCCAAATGATAACTTAGTAGGGTTGTGAGATTGAGTTGGCGGTTTTGATAACGCTTCCTCGACTTTCCTGCAGGTTCAGGTGCTTGGGGTTGAATTTACATTCATATTCGAGGTAATAATGTTCTAGTCATATCCATTTCAGTATTTATGTTTTACTGTATCGCAATTCTGTCAATAAATTTCTGAGATGTTAAAAGCGTTGCATGTATTACTTTTTAGATCTATGTATGGCTTTCAAGTTTGATCTTTCTTGTTTTCTAATGTCTTTGATATCCTTCAGCCTCTTCGTGCTCTTACGTTTATCTAGTATTCTACAAATATGTGGAGAGAGAGAGAGAGAGAGAGAGAGAGAGAGAATTTAGAAATGATTTCATCGAAGAGGAATAAGTTGAAAATTGATCTTATTTATCGTGCCAGACTATATATGAAACATGCAATAAAACGCAAGATTTCAAACGTGTTGAAATGAACCAATGCCAAATGATAGGTAGGGCTGTGAGGTTGAGTTGGATAACACTTCTTAACATTCCTGAAGGTTCTATGCTTGGGGTTGAATTCACTTTCATATTCATGGTAATCTTTTATTAATATTAGTTTTTAATATTTACATGTACATTACATGTTGAATATTTTAAAGAGCCTTATCGCAGGACGTTTGTCGGAAAGCTGTCTTTGTCAAGGTATGTAGCCTCCAAGCAAAGATCAAAGCAGTGCACGTGTAGAAGTTATCACCTTGTCAATATCATATATACACGGCTCAGTTACTTTGATAATCAAATGCTCATAATCAAAGTTAATCTGGATTTAAATGGAAGCATTGTGCCATTAAAATAATCAAGATTGTAAAATCATTTATTTCCATCATGTTGTTTAATGCGGGATACTCGATGCATATCGAGTCAACGTGGTCGATCACACACATTGCATACAGTGCTATACGGAAAAGAAGAGTCTGGATGGAAGGGCACTGGTGTTTGGAGAGAATGGTAGAAGTTCACCTGAGCGATAGTAGTGAAGGGGGATACCCTAGCGACAATGGGAATTAGCATTACAGACCCCCTTGGGACAATCTGGCGACAATGGAAAATTAACATGGAGAAAAATCGTGGGACAATCTGGCGACAAGGGAAATTAACATGGAGAAAATTTGTGGGACTGTTGAGCGACAAGGGAATTTAACATGGAGAAAAATCGTGGGACTGTTTAGCGACAAGGGAAATTAACATGGGATTTTTTTTTTTTTTTTAAATTTTAAAAAAAGGGGTAGGCAATGGAAAGGCTATCTCTTTTCGAGATATATGGGGGCCCTGAAAAGGGCCTTTGGTTTATGTTAATATGCCCTTAACATAAAGGGCATTTGCGACATCTTCTTTTCCTCAAACTTCGTCTTACAGCAGGGCCATACATCAGAGTCCTTTTGAGGCAACCTTGTCTCTCTATATAGACTCTTCTTATCCACAGGCTGCTGTTGGTCCTGTGGACAAAGGTCCACTTGGATCGGACATACATGAGCATGTCCGTCCTGAACATCATTGTTGACACAAGGGTTGAAGATTCAACGTCTGTCCACATGTTGAGGTTCCGAGAATAGGTGAATCAATGCAGTGAACTGCGCTTATTTATAGGGACAGAAAGGATTGAAACGGATTGAGTTCATTCACCAATCCGAACACGCGTTACAGAATTCAGTCAGCCCGCATCCAATCCGAAGAGAGCAGTCTGTGACGTCACGTAGTCTATATAGATTCGCTAGCGCTTGTGTGCAGTCAATCTATGCGACAGTGATTCAACATGACGGAAACTCAGAAAACGATCCATTGGGCTGCACCAACAGGGGAGACTGCCCAAGGGAACCCGGACTTACTTTCAGAAGAGGTGAATTGGGATTTTGTGGATTTTCTCTCCTCGCAAGAATTTGTTCCGGAACCTTCGTTACCTTCTTCATTACCGCAAGTGGAGAATTTTAGACAGAGACAGAAAGAAGAATTGGAGAAATTTATACAACGACAAAAGGAAGCCGAACAAGTTTTTCTCCTACAGCAACAGCAGCAAGAAGAAGAGGTAAGAAAAAAACAACAGCAGCAACAGCAAGAAGAAGTAACAGCAAAGAAACAAGAGGGTGAAAATCAAACGGTCACGGTACTGTTGGACATTTTAGCGGAGTTAAGAAGTCTGAAACAAATGTATCAGACTTCTTTATCACGACCGAAGAGAATACGACCTTCCCGAGCTAAACACGTCAACCCTGTGACTAAGCCTACCGTACCACCCTTAGTGATTTCAACCCAATCATCATCAACATTACGCAGTTCAGAAGTAGGCCTTGGCCGTGGCAAAGGCATAAGGCAGTTAAAGTTGATTGCTTAAACTCACCCCTACACCATAAATAAAAAAGGCCCTTTTCAGGGCCACCCACATTTCTCGAAAAGAAATGCAATTTCAATTTGCCAATAACTCAATAAAAAACCCACCCATTTTACCCTTATAGTACGTGTCTGTGTATGAGTGCGTGAGTGTACGTTCTTATTTTAAAATTATAACTCAAAGACACTTACCTTATATCATTCATTTATTCTTTTATCCATTTTTTACAATCCAATTCACAATTCACAACTCAACACTTTAATAAAAAGTTCATTGACTTCTTCTTTCTCCTTGTTTAGTCTCTCTGTTTTTTTAATTTCTTCACCGTCTTTTCCTCATTTTCTTCCCTTCTTCTTTTCTTCTTCTCCTGTTTCTTTGCCTCTTGTAAATAGATTGTCTTTTTTCTTCCTCTTCTTCTGAAGAATCCCTCTCTTCTTCCGAAGAATCCCTCTCTTCTTCTGAAGAATTCCTCTTTTCTTCTGACTCCTCTTGTTTCTTTTTTGGGCAATCTGGAGGCCAATGTCCTTTTTCTTTACAATAATAACAGGTATCTTGACTTTTGTCTTTTTCATCCCCTGTTTTTTTTTTCTTTTTTGACGGTCTGGACACTCTGAAGACCAATGCCCTTTCTTCTGACAGATATAGCAAGTATCTTGACTTTTATCTCGAAAGGAAGGAGAGTAGTCCGTAGGCTGGTCTGAAGAGAATTTTCTAATGACCCCTCGCAAAGCTCTGACGAAACGTTCCATCTGGTTAGTCTCTTCCATCGTTGTGCTCGGCTTGAGAGTGAAATGAATAGTGAAAGGACAAGACACACACCCTTTTATATACGCTGGTCTGCTATGACTATAAAGTAGCTCATGGTGTTTGAACTTGAGTCATTTGACTTTTTGCTTTCAAGATGAAACGATCCCATTCATTCGAGAAGAAAGAAGAAGAAAGTAAGAGGCAGAAACGTGATCTATCGCCTCGTACCAGGGCTGAAATCTTGGCACAAATTCATGCCAGTGATTTTGAAGAGGACATGAGTGAACCAGAATCCGAACCCTCTAAACCAAGTTCACCACCCTTAGTCAACCCTGAAAAGTACTATTCCATTCGAGAGACGGAAAAGCGCTCCTCTAGAAAATTTAGAACCACGGCTTACAAATACACGGTGAAGTTTAAAGATTTCAAGGCTGAAGTGCCGTTAGAGAAAGCAGAAGTGTTCATCACTGAGGTGTGGGATTCTTTGCTCACTGCACTCAAGCGACAATGTCAACCCAAAGAAGACGATCGCTTGAGACTTTCCATACAACACGACGGTTTGAAATCCCCTGTTTGGATCGAGTTTAGCACCCCTGCAGAATTGACTGCTTCCAAAGTCATGGACAAGATTCAACACGTACAACAATCTAATGATCAGTTTGACATCACCGATGGTAAAGCCACACTGGACATGACCCACGTCTCTCCTCCTCAAGGGACAGGACGCAAAAAGATGTTATTGGTGGACGACCTTCGCAACACCAAAACGAGTCTCGTCCGAATTAACAACCCTCATGACCAGATGTGTTTAGCCCGTGCCATCGTGGTGGGACGAACCTATGCCAACAAGAACGACACGGTAGAATGGAAAAGAACCTGGAAAACTATTCAACGATCCGATCGAGCCAAACAACGAAACGAAGCAGAACTCCTGTTGCAACAAGCTGGTCTGTCCAAAGACACACCCTGTGGCATTCCTGAGATGCAAAAATTGCAAGATGCCCTAGCTCCACGATACACCTTGAAAGTGCACCCTCAAGAAGTGCGCGGGCCTTTGTTGTTTCGAGGGCAAGACTTTAAGGACGGAAAATACATTCATGTCTATTATCACGATGACCATTTCGATACCATTACCAGTATCACCGGATTCCTGGGATACGGTTATTACTGTGAGAAATGTGACCATGGTTATAACAATCGAGAGCAACACAAGCATTGTGGATCGAAATGCTCAGGATGTTTGGCCTCTTCACCCTGTCTGAGCGAAGAACCAGTGCCTTGTTCAACTTGTCTGCGCACGTTTGTTAGCCCCACCTGTTACCAACAACATCTGAAAACGCAAAGTTCACAGAAGAAATGCGCTTGTCAACTCCTGAGATTGTGCTCTACGTGTGAACAAGTCATACGTACCAATAATACCAAGGCACACGTATGTTCAGGAAAAAAGAAATGTCACATTTGTCACCACATCGTGGACTTGGAACACCAATGTTAGGTGCAAAAATACCAATCCCCAACAGAGAAAGAGGACGGTCACAAGAAGAAAGGCAATTTCATCTTTTTCGATTTCGAATGCATGCAAGAGACTGGCATTCACATTCCTAATTTCTGCGTGGCTCATCGAGCGTGCGAGAAGTGCATTCAAGAACCTATCTTCAGTCATTGCCCTCACTGCAGCAAGATTCCTGGAGGGCGTGAAAAAATCTTTCGGGGACCGAACACGTTAGCCGATTTTGCCCAGTGGGTCTTAGACCCCATTGACAAGACGTGGAGCCAAGAGGACATCGAACTTTACGGAGATTGTCATCGTCATGCCACGGTGATGGCTCACAATTTCTCCGGATACGATGGACAGTTTCTTTTGAGGTACTATACGGAACAAGGCACCGAACGTCCTAAAGTGACTTTGAACGGAGCCAAAATCATTTTCATGCAAGTGGGACAAGTACAGTTTAAAGATTCGATGAGCTATTTGGCCATGCCTTTGAGTCGAATGCCTAAAACGTTTGGAATGACAGAAATGGCTAAAGGGTACTTTCCACACTTTTTCAATACGGAAGCCAATCAACACGCCGTTCTACCCCATTTGCCCGAGGCTCACTATTACGACCCCGACAACATGCGTACCGAACAACGAGAAGCTTTCTACGCTTGGTACCAGGCTCACGCTTCGGACCCTTTCGACTTTCAGGAAGAAATGTTAAAGTATTGTCGTTCCGACGTGGACATTTTACGGCGTTGCTGTGGAAAATTTCGAGAACTGTTCATGGAACACGGAGGGGTCGATCCTTTGAAAGAAGCTTGCACCATTGCCAAAGCGTGTTCCTTAGTGTACATCCAACGATTCATGCCTGAAAAGACCGTGGCTGTCATCAGTCCTCAAACGACCCACTTTGTCAAACGTCAATACTCGGTCAAAGCCCTACGTTGGTTACATTACTTGTGCGACAAGGAAGACAAGTGGATTCAGCATGCCCGCAACGGAGGGGGCGAAAAGACCATCGGAATGTATTCGGTCGATGGCTGGGACTTAGAAAACCCCAAGATCGTGTACGAGTTTAACGGTTGCTTATTTCACGGATGTCCTGTTTGTTACCCTGACCGTGGCACGAAAAATCAGTTTTTGCAACGAACCATGGAAGACTTGTACCAGGACACTTGTCAGCGACGCCTAAAGTTAGAACAGCAAGGATACCAAGTGGTGGAAATGTGGGAACACGAGTACGATCACCGTATGAAAACCGATCCCGAGTTTAAACGCCTCGTGGAAAGTTACCAGTTCATGGACCCGCTGAACCCGAGGGATAGTTTGTACGGAGGAAGGACCAATGCCACCTGTTTGCTGTACCAAGCCGACGAAGAGAAAGGAGAAGAAATCAAATACTTGGACGTGTGTTCGCTGTATCCCTACGTGTGCAAATATTATCGCTTTCCTGTAGGGCACCCGCAATTGCTGACGGAACACATCGACCTGAAAAACATTCGACAATACGAAGGCTTGATCAAGTGCAAAGTTTTGCCTCCCACGAACCTATACCATCCCGTCTTACCTCACCATTGTCAAGGCAAACTGATGTTTCCCTTGTGCCGTACTTGTGCCGAAACGTGCAACCAAGACCAACCTTGTCAGCACAGCCAGGAAGAACGGGCCTTGACGGGAACCTGGGTCAGCGTAGAATTGTTCAAAGCTCTGGACATGGGATACCAACTGTTAGAAGTGTACGAAATTTGCCACTTTCCCAAGACACAACAATACCGCAAGGGTGACCCTACTCAGAAAGGCATTTTCGCCGACTACGTGGATGCCTTTTTGAAACTGAAGCAAGAAGCCAGCGGCTATCCTTCCTGGTGTCACACTCCCGAAGACCAAATAAAATTCAAAGAGAAATACTACGAACAAGAAGGCATCACTTTAGACCACATCGAGAAAAACGAAGGCAGGCGATCGTTTGCCAAAGTGATGTTAAATTGCTTGTGGGGTAAAATGGCACAACGACCGTGTTTACCCAAGACGGAATATTTGACAGAACCTTCCCGCTACTTCCAGATGATTCACGACAAAACCAAATACATGAAACACGTGGACGTCGTTCGAGAGAATTTAATCTTGGTCAGTTACGAAGAAGATCTGGACTTTGTACAAGACGACCCTTTTGGAAATGTCATCATTGCGGCTTACGTGACAGCCCATGCTCGCTTAAAATTGTACGAAGCTTTAGAACTGTTAGAAGAACGCGTCCTGTACTTTGACACGGACAGTTGCATTTACAGCCGTCACCCGATTCAACATCACCCTAACATCGAAGGAGACCGTTTAGGAGCCTGGACAGACGAGCATCCCGACGACAAGATTCTAAGTTTCGTCAGTGGCGGTCCCAAAAATTACGGCTACGAATACCGGGACAAACAAGGAGAAGTGCACACGACGTGCAAAGTGAAAGGACTAACTCTGAATTATCGTACCAGTCGAGTGGTCAACTTTGGGGTATTGAAAGAAGCCTTGCAATCGGGAGAGGATGGAAACTTTAAAGTGACCACTTACCAACCGAACAAGATTGTACGTTTACCCACTCACCACATCGTCAGTCGACCTTTGGAAAAAGTTTATCAAATCGTGTACCAGAAGCGAGTTCGACTTCCCAATCATTTCACCTTACCGTATGGACACGTTGGTATAAAACATTGGTTGTAAGAGGATAGCCACCCACCAGAAAGATGACTTCGCCACAGCAAGAATCGAGTGAGAAACCCGATGAGAACTCCAAGTTCAAACCCTACCATTTTCCAGTCTTCTTACCTGACTATTGTGATTGTGCCCGTCGATTGGACACGTTTCAGAAATGGCCTACGGATAGGGAAGGATTACCTTCTTCGCATGTTTTAGCTAGAACAGGATTTGTCTACTTGGGACCTGAGTCAGGATTGGGATACGAGGTACAGTGTTTCGCTTGCGGACTGAAGTTACGAATGGATCTATGTATCTATAAAGATTCAGCTATTCTGGAACATACTCGATGGTCTCCGCACTGCCCTTACCTTTCTATGGCCTTTCCACCCATCACACTACGGTACAATGTTGACGGTACCTTAGAGACGGTACCTTCCGAAACAAGACATAAAAAACGTAAAAAAGGAAAGATGTACAAGCTGGAGACTGCATTGCGACTAGTATAAAAAGGGGGCTATGGTCAAGATCGATAGTTCATTGTGACTACCAAGACCGAGCGAACAAGATGAATACTTTGAAAGAGACATCGTTCCAGTTTGGGGATTGTAAAAAAGTTGTATCTTCCTCTAGTGTGACTAATATTGGATGGATAAGACCCATGCATTGCGACGGAAAATGTCCAGAAGGAAACTGCGATTGTCCATGTGGTTACCATTGTAATTGCGTAACGGAGTTTGCAGACGAGTGCGATTGTGAGCCTTGCGATGGGTACGATGCTGTACGTTGTGACCTGAGCGATGCCGTAAAGCATCATGGGAACTTTGTTTTCACTGCCCCTGTCATGGAAAGTGATGCTGTGCGTGTCAAACCTGAGGGATGCGAAAGCGATGCCGCTCGTCCTCTTAGACATTTTACCGGGTTTAAAGGGGAATGTTCACCTTCACGTCTACCCCCCTACGGATGTCATCCAGCCCTGAGCAAACTCCTGTTCCTGTCACCCAACCCTCATCGAAACGAACCTGTGAAAAACGAATATTCGTTTCCTGTGCGTTTGTCAGAATACTGCGACTTTGAAAATCGTCTTCAATCGTTCAAAGGAAAATGGCCAAAGTATCTGGGAGGACCGACCCCCGAAGAATTAGCCAGAGCCGGATTTTTCTACTTGGGCGAAGGAGATAAAGTCAAGTGCTTCAGTTGCGGTGTGTCACTTCACCACTGGGAACCGCAAGATTCGGCCTACGTTGAACATGCTCGATGGTCACCGAATTGTCATTACTTACCTTTAGTGGGACCGAGACATTGAAGTAACTTCTTACCATAATAATTTGTTCATGGATACTTTACAAGAGAACATTCGTGCTTTGCCTGTGGAGTTGAGAGAACGCATTTATCGAGAACTGGTCAAAATACAAGTGAAACGTAAAGAACAATTGCATCCGTTACGTCACCGGTGTTTGAACCACTGGTACCTGAAGGCTATACAAGGATTGATTCAATTGAAAGTGTTCTATCGGACAGACATTGATGAACGATCCTCTAGTTTTAAAAAGGATTGGTTTGGTATGGACGATTGTAGTTACATCATTGTAAACGTACTACATCGAATTCCAGAGGAAGAGTTAACGAATTACCAACATCTTGAACACAATGTCAACTTAGTGAAAGAGGAAACTTCTGAACGAATTGTAATGTGTAGATTAGTGACTCAACGATTTAAATTCGACACTGAAGTGAAACCATGTTTGTGCAAAGAGTACATTTCTTGTGTCAGACCAAAGAGGATTTAGTATGACCTATTCATGGATACTTTGCTAGAGAACATTCGTGCTTTGCCTGTGGAGTTGAGAGAACGCATTTACCGAGAGCTGGTGAAAATACAAGTGAAACGTAAAGAACAACTGCATCCGTTACGTCACCAGATCTTTAACCACTGGTACCTGAATGGTATAAGAGAACTGATTCGTCAGAAATTGTTTCAGTGGTCAGACCTTGTTCAATACTTCCAGGCCCCCGATGATTTACGTGTTGATCATTTTGGTTACTTCGAGATTCACCTAGAGCAACCCATTGAGGAAGACAAGGTAAAGGATTACCAACATTTGTTACGTGGAATCTACTTAGCGGAAGAGGAAACACCTAAACGAACTCTGACGTTTCGGTTACAGTATGCAAGATTTAGATTCCCTACTGGAGAACGAAGATCTCTGGCTAGAAAGTACGTGTATTGCATCCAAAAAAAAGAGAATATAAAAACAGGCTGCCATGCCACGGTTTATGTCACATGTCATCCAACAGATTCCATGGAAGGAACTCAATGACCATATTCAAACCGTGGATCATTACCATCAATTATTACAAGAACTGTATCCATTCAATTTGGGACGACAAGTGGTGTGTGTCTTAGTGACTTGTTTTTTGGGATTTCGTTTACCAGCCGATTCTTTGTGGACTCTTTACGATCAGTACTTACCACCTCAATGGCCTTAAATGGTCACGAAAAACTCCTTTTGCTCAAAGCCTTGCGTTTTCATCTGGATACTTCTCGACCTCAACAGGAAAAAAAGATTCGTCAACTTTTAGCTACCCAAGACGTGTATGACGATGTGTGTGTAGCTTGTGACTTACATCCCCATTGGACAGATGTCCGTGCCTGGAAAGAATGGGGTTTTGAGGCTTAGACCCAAGAAGTGGCCCAGTATGCACGAGAGTTGTTCAAGGAAAAAAGTTACTTTTCAACCCGTGTTAGTGACGGTGCCAGAAGAAACCGTCACCCAGGACAGGACTGTCGTGGACAGACCTGAAAGACCCTTTCGGGAGGACACTTGTGTGACCTTACCCCCTACTATAGAACTGGTTAGAACATTACCCAAAACATGTTGTACAGACACTTGTTTTTATTCCACGTTCATCGTTATCATGTGCCTTTTATCATTGTACTTAAGCCTTTGGCTTTTATGTATTTTTGTCTTTCGTATTCATGTTTGATAAAAAAAACATTCAATAAACGTGTTCTGAAAAAGTATATAAACTCTTGTCTTGTTTGTTTTCGTGTCACAAGTGACATTTCTCACACCATGGCTACCTCTACTGTCTCTGCTCCCTCTTCCTCTACTGTCAAAGTCATCGACGAACACTTAGATCGTGCCAGTTGGGAGGCTTTGTATCTTCGCCATCCCTTTAACATGCTCATTGCTGGACCTAGCGGTTCAGGCAAAACCGAATTCGTCAAACGTTTGATCGAACATAAACATCATTTGATCGATCGGCCCCCTCAACGAATCGTGTGGTGTTACAAAGAGTGGCAATCGGCGTACAGTCTCTTGCGAGAAAGTCAAGGAGATTCCATCGTGTTTGTGGAAGGCATTCCTAAAGAAGACGACGGCATCGTCTCTGACTCCCGTCAAACCCATTTGGTCATTTTCGACGACATGTTAGGAGAAGACGAAGAAGAAATTAAATTGTGGTTCACGCGCAAAGGGCATCACCGTAATGCCAGTGTCGTTTACATCACCCAAAATTTGTTTCAACAAAGTAAAGCCCATCGCACCATCAGTCTCAATGCGCATTACGTGGTCTTGTTTAAAAGCCCTCGAGATAAATCGCAAGTGCAAGTCTTAGCCAAACAGTTAGGAACGCCTTGGCTGACTCAGGCGTACGACGATGCCACTCAAACGCCACACGCCTATTTACTCGTCGATTTGAAACCTACGACTCCCGAGGATTTGCGATTTCGTACCCACTTGTTTCACCACTGGTGCCAAGACGGAGGGCCTGTCCTGTACACGTCTCCGTCCTCGACTTCATTTCACTCCCCATGAAAAAAATCTATAAAAACCTCAGACCCTTTTTCGTCTGTCTCACACAGTGTGAACATGACGTCCCTTCAGTCGCATCTTCCCGTCAAATTGATTCGTGCCTTGTATGGCATCAGTCGAGAAAAAGATCCACAAACACGAGCTCGTGTCTTAGAAGCTAGTCTCAAAGAAGTCTTACGATGTTTCACGGTGACGACACGTCAATTACTCCAAGGAATCATTCAGATTCCTCATCAAACCCAACGCTTTTTCGATCGAAACAAAGTCGCTTTGGTCCAACTGGCCGATCTCCGCATCGATACTCAAACCAAAAAACAAATCATTTTGAAACCTGGAGGGAGCGGTACTCTAGGAGGGGTCATCATTCGCTCACTCTTAAGATGGGATCCTAATGCCCCCAAAGTTCTCCCCAAGACAAAAGTCCAACGAAGCCCCAAGAAGAAAAAGAAAAAGACCAGGTCCCCAAGAAGAATAACTTCTCCAGTGGCAGGACCCTCCTCTTACCAGACACCACCACCCCGGAAAAAGAAAAGAAGCCCCCAGAAAAAGAAACAGAGAAAAAGTCCTCAGAAAAAGAAAAGTCCACAGAAGAAAACTAGTCGCAAGAGAGGCACTTCGGCCAGGACGCAACCTTACACTCGCAAACCACGACCTGCCACAGCGGTGACTGCGTCTCCGGCAGCCTCACGTTTGTCCACTTCTCCGTTGATGTCACCAGGAACTGAAGAGTACTTGGAGACGTTGATCACACCAAGAACTTCTCCGTTGATGACCCCCAAAAGAACTTCCCCAGTGGCAGGACCTTCCAATTTAGCGGCAGTGGCTGCTGCTCACAAAGTACGTTCTCCCAAAATCAAAGTCCATGAAAGATCGGGCATGTTACAAAAGTTTACCGGATTTGTCCAAGCAAGAACTGGCTCGATTTAGTCCGTTACGTACCCCTGCACGACGTGTCATGCCTGTCCTCAAACTGATACGACGTAAAGACAATCAGTGGCGACGCGTTCCAGTATAAAAAAGGCCTGTGACCGAGTAGGGTATCAGTGTTTTTAGGTGCTCCTAAAGACTCAAAGATGTCACCCTCCAGAAAACCCCAAGGAAAGAAAAGGAAAGGACTGCCACCACGTTTAGCCAAACATGGGGACCTGTTATCTGTCCTGTCCAAAGCTTCTCCACCCCTACGAAAAAAACTCATTCAAACGGCCTCCAAAGAGGTCATCGATACCGTGTGCGAATGTTGTTTGAACGTTTTGAAAGGCACGATCCCTTTGTCCAAACACCAGAAACAATGCTTAGGCAAACATCGTCACGTTCTTCGGAAAATGGTTCAAAAGAAAATTCCCATTCGTCAAAAAAAGAAGATGTTGGTCCAACGTGGAGGTATTTTACCTCTCTTGTTAGGCCCCATACTGAAAGGAGTCTTGGGAACCATGTTGGGAGGACTGGTGGGAGCAAGATAAAAAAGCCTAGGAAGTCCCAATATCTCAGAATCGACCCCTGACAACCCCATGGAAGGACGAAAACTAGCTTTAGTGCCTTACAAACGATGGATGGAATACCATCGGTGGCAAGAACAACGCACCCCGCATTTACCTCCCAATCCCAATTTGAGCGAGATGTCCCAGTTACAACACGAACTGCAATCCTTGATGGATCGCCAAGATTTGTCCGAAACAGAAAAATCGCAAAAGTACGGTCAACTCTTGCAAAGACTGCAACTCTTTCACCAGAAAGCTTTAGACGAAACAGCTCTACCCACTTTGAAAGATTTTAAGACCTTGATGAAAAGTCCAGCACCATCACCAGTACCAGTACCAGTACCAGTACCACCAGTACCCGTGACCAAGACAGAAAAAGGAGAAGAAGAGGAAGGGTTTCAAACTCCACCAGAAAAAGTACGCAAGTTAACAACACCACCTA
Source organism: Sinohyriopsis cumingii (assembly GCA_028554795.2). Taxonomy (NCBI): domain Eukaryota; kingdom Metazoa; phylum Mollusca; class Bivalvia; order Unionida; family Unionidae; genus Sinohyriopsis; species Sinohyriopsis cumingii. Next base: position 120,241,099 of record CM068825.1, on the reverse strand, counting down.
CCTCCAGAATTGGATGGATTAAAAAGATGATGGCCACCCCTTCTTCCTCACAAGAGAAAAAGAAAGTGAAGACAGAAGTGAAGACAGAAGTGAAACAAGAACCGATATCCCCCGCTCAGACATCCTCCTCCTCTTCGACACCTATTGCCGGCCGCACACGCAAAGCCTTGCAATCCAAAAAAATACCCCAAGAGAAAAAGAGTAGCCTCTTCCAAGAGTGGGTGCCTTATTAACACACCAATCAACACAAAAAAAATGGAAAAAGTCTTAGCCAGCATTTACTACGATCCCTCCCATCCTGCAGGTTACGCAGGAGTTCAAAAATTGTATCGTGCTGCCAAAACGCGGCTGAAAAGTCTCCGTTTACCTCAAGTGCAACGATGGTTACAAGAACAAGCTACCTACACTTTACACAAACCCATTCGACGCAAGTTTGCCAGAAGTCGCACCCGAGTGGAAGGCATCGATCATCAATGGCAAGCCGATTTAGCCGATGTCTCTCATTTGGCCAGCTATAATCGTGGCTACAAATATTTGTTTTGTGTCATCGACGTCTTTTCCAAATTTGCTTGGGTCGTGCCCTTGACTTCCAAATCCAGCAGCGAGTTAGTGCGAGCCCTGCAACGGGTGTTGAAACAAAGCGGTCGTCACCCTCTTCGATGGCAAACGGACAAAGGCACCGAATTTCTGAACCAAGCTTTCCAAAAAGAATTAAAGAAACGTGACATTCATTTTTTTACCACCGAGAATCCCGAAACCAAAGCCAGCATCGTGGAACGTTTTCAACGCACTTTGAAAGAACGCATGTGGAAATATTTTACGCATCACCACACTCTGAAGTACATCGACATCTTACCGCACCTGGTGCAAGCGTACAACCAATCTTACCATCGAAGCATCGGACGTGCCCCGCAAGACGTGACTCCCGACAACGAAGTGCTGGTGTTTGAGCGCCTGTTCGGTACGTCCCCGACGAGGGCTGTCCCCAAGAAAAGTGGAGAGTTGGCCGTAGGAGATTGGGTGCGCATTGGCAAAACCAAACGCACTTTTGACAAAGGTTACTTACCTAACTGGACGACCGAATTGTTTCGCGTCACTGGACGAGTGCATGGCCGTCATCCTACCGTCTATAAATTGGAAGACATGAACGGAGAAGTGCTCAAAGGAACGTTTTATTTGCCCGAGTTACAACGTGTACCAAAAAAGAAGACGACGTGTACGACATCGAAAGCATTCTCGAACGCAGAACCCGTAAAGTGGGCAAACGACGTGTCAAAGAAGTCAAAGTACGTTGGAAAGGATATCCACCCAGTTTCGATTCTTGGATCGACGCTTCGCAAGTCATCGACTATAAAAAGAAGAAGTGACCATCATGCCCTTTCACACAGCAGACGCAGCTACGTCGACCAGTCCTTCTTCCCCTAGTTCTTCTGTGCAAGATTTACAAAAACAGCCCTTGTGGGTGTGGTGTGGAGAACGTGTGCCTAAAACGCAAATCGTCTTTTTCTGCCAAATCTTCGTGGTGTATTGTGTCATCGGGGCAGCCATCGCCAATCTGAGTTTGCAACAAGGAGACAAACAATTGTGGACCATTTTATTGAGCAGTTGCATCGGTTACCTGCTTCCCAATCCCTCCCTGAAATTCTCCTCGAACGGGAACGTTGTGTCCAGCGCCAGTGCCAGTCACCACTCCAACAACAACAACGAGAACCCCATTTTGAGCGGAGACACACCTCTGACGTCCAGTAATATCCCCTCGGACAGCCACAGAACTCTGGAATTATGAGTCACCAAAACCAGTTTTACTTAACTTTACCCAGTGACAGTTCCATGGAGGTGTTTCCCAACAACACGTTGTGCTGTTACACGGCCAAATTACCTCAAGCCATCCCCTTAGATCACGAAGCCCATTGGGAAGTGGCTTTGGTAGAAATGATTCACCCAACCCAAGTCCTCAATGTCCTTCCCAATCAAAATACTTTTACGGTGGAAGTTTATGACGAGCCATTGCAACAATGGATGGATACCCATAGCAAATATAAGCATAAAATCCCTAACACAAAAAATCCAAAGTGGACCGACTATCACTTGTTCATTCCCCCAGGTTATTATTTTAGTGGTCAACATTTGGTCAACACCATAGCCACCAGGTTTAATGGTGTGTTTGGGAAAGCTTTTGACATTGTCAAGAACAAAAGTGTCACCCTAGAATACCACAAAACAGCTCGTCGCTTCCTGATGAAATTTCCTGAGGGGGATAAAATCATGGGTTTCTATTTCTGTGATGAATTGTTTGACATGTTGGGCGGTAACATGAAGATAAGGAAGAAAATAGAACAAGAAAAAAATGAATTATCAGTCATTTACAACAACGAGTCTTTTGGCCAGTAATTTCATACCCCAGTGGAACTGAACCAAGGACTGAATTTGATGTTCGTGTACTCCGATGTGGTGGAATACAACGTGGTGGGACACACCTCCGTGCCGTTACTGCGTGTCATTCCTTTCAAAGTGGATTCTGCCGCAAACGCTGACGAGGAAGGTGGAAACACTTACCACGTCCACCGCGAATTTGTCCATCCTCACTATTTGCCGGTCAGCAAGACGTATTTGGACACGGTCAACATTACTATAAAAGGAGATTTGGGACAAAATATTCCATTCACCAAAGGAAAAGTCACGGTGAAACTCCATTTTCGAAAACGGTTCTCTCACGATTCGTAAGTAAGTCTTGTATCCAGTGTACCGAGGGGTGGCTCGACAGCGAGGACACGGTTTAGGAGACATGTTAAAATCGGCCTTTCGTTCGGTGGCCCCGGTGTTGAAACCGATGGTGACACGCGGATTGCACGCCTTGAAAGATGTGGCACTGACGCAAGGCAAAGAATTTCTCCAAAATGTCATCATCGACAAACAAAACCCTAAAGAAGCCTTCATGAGGGCAGGCAAAAATGTCTTGCTGCAAACGGGTAAAGACATTTTGGGCCGACGAGACACACCTATAAATGCCCTGTACGCTACCGAATCAGGCATTCAGCAAGGACAAGGCAGAAAGAGACGACGCAGAAAACACCCTTTCACCAGACTTCAAGCGAGAAAGGCCAAGAAAAGAAGAACCGTTCGAGACTTAGACGTTTTCGATTATTGAGAAAGAGACAAAAAAATGATGCACCGAGAGTCTTGCGCTTGTTCCAAGACGGAACTGGATCTGTTTGCCATGCCCCCCACCATGATGACCATGCAAGAATCCCAGTGGGTGGAATTTCATCCCGTCTCCTCTTTGACGGATTCCGCTCCCATTGAGTTTGAAATCAAAGGACAGCCCGAAGATTACATCGATCTGAATAGCAGTTACCTGTACTTGAAAGTCAAAGTAACCGAAGCGAACAACGATGCCATAGACAATAATGATGCAGTAGCCCCCGTCAACAATTTCATGCATTCCTTGTTTAGCGAGGTGGACTTGTACTTGAATAACAAACTAGTCAGCAGCAGCATGGATACATACCCTTACCGTGCCTACCTGGAAAATCTCTTGACGTACGGAATAAATGCCAAGGACAGTCATCTGGATGCTTGCGTGGTATGGAAACCTGACCCAGCGACTAAGTTCAACACTATTGTACTTGCTGCGGATGCTTCACATTCAAAGGGATTTGTAGAACGACGAGCGAAAATTGCACTAAGTCGTAGTTTAGAACTGATGGATCGCTTGCATTTGGACATGTGGTTACAAGAAAAGTATTTGCTGAACGGAGTGGATGTGCGCCTGAGACTGAATCGTAGCAATGCCACTTTCCATTTGATGGCTGCTAATGATGCCACTTACAAAACCATCATCCAAGAAGCCAGACTCTACGTGCGTCGTGTGGAAGTGTTACCTAAAGTGGGAAACGACATCAGTCAGACATTGAGCAGAACAACCGCCAAGTATCCGATCAGACGTGTGGAAGTGAAAACGTTCACCATTCCTACTGGACAGCGATCCATGATCCAAGATCATCTGTTCCAAGGACAGTTACCCAAACGTTTGATTGTTGGTATCGTCAAGAATTCAGCCTTCAACGGAGCCTACCATGAAAATCCTTTTGAGTTTAAACATTACAATGTGTCCAAGATCGAAGTCAGTCGCGATGGCAAGACCTTGTGTACCCGACCTTTCGAGCCTAACTTTACCCAGAACAATTACTTGAGATCGTACTTGTCCCTGTACGAAGCTACCGGACAGTTAGGAACCAACACCAGTCACGGCATTAAGTACGACGATTATGTAGGAGGCTATGCTTTGTGGGCTTTCGATTTCACTCCTGACCAAGGCAGCGACGAGGGACATTTCCACCCTATAAAATCTGGCCAGATTCGTGTGGAACTTCAGTTTACTAATGCTCTACCAGACACGGTGAACGTCCTCCTGTATGCAGAATTCGATAATACCATAGAAATCAACAGTTTGAGAGAAGTCATTCTAGACTATTAGAAGTCATGGAAGACTGTTATCCCTCTTTACCTAGTGGAGAAACTTTGGAGATGAAATGTGAGGAGACCGTGGAAAAAGAAGAAGTTGTCATGATGAAGTCAAGATGGCCAGAACAAGAAGCCCATTTAGTTTCCTGTTTTGCCAAACACTTGGTCGACAAAATGACGGAATTGATCAAGAAAAATTGCTATGGATGTCAAAACGATCATCCCAGTCAAATTCAACACGATAAATGCCTAATGTTAAGTCAAGAAGAAAAATTGGACGAGTATCTGGACGAAGCTTGGAGTCTCATCTCAAACAAAGACGTGTTGCACCAGTGGTATAAAGACTTGCGTGAACATTCTTGTCCACCATTAACCACTCAAGAGATCCATCGTATCGAAGCTCTCCTGAATCAGAGTGAGGAAACAGAACGAATAACCGTTTATTCGTCAGACATTTTCAAGCAAAAAGTCAGGATCGAATTGACGACTTATTATTACCTGTGAAGAAGAAGAAAAAAAAAACACAAAACAATGGATACCTGGGAACTTTATTACCTTTTGAACCACAGTTCGTATACGGCTTCTTGGAATCCTGTTGTCTGTGCTAAAGATGAACTCCCTCATCGCAAACCTAAAGACCATCAAGCTTACGTGATCAACACGGACGACAGTCATCTCCCAGGAACCCACTGGGTAGCCGTCTACTTTCCTCAAGAAGGATGTGTGGAATATTTCGATTCGTACGGATTGCCCCCTTTGGAAGACGATATCATCGACTTTATGAGAAGAAATGCTCAGACCACCCGATTCAATAATGTGAAATTGCAAGGCACAGATTCTTTGGTGTGTGGACAGTACTGTGTGTATTTTCTGCATCATCGCAGCCTGGGCTATTCCTTAGAACATTTAGTGACTCATTTCGATCCTCGTTCTTCTGCTATAAACGATGTGAAAGTAGATCGATGGTTTTGTGACCATTATGCTTATCTTTTGTCTCAAGCTAGGAAACGTAGTGTCCATCAATGGCCTAATGATTTCCAACAGTGGAAATCACAATTTCATTCACAACGTTGTCAGCCCTGTTCAAAGTAGATTGTGAATTGAGAAAAAATGTTTGTGATTTGAAAAAAATTGTTTGATGTTATAGTGTTGGATTATTGTTAAAAATGTTAGAGTTGTTGTTTAGTGTTAAGTGATTTTTGAATAAAAAATGTTGTGTTTTGAAAAAAATGCCTTTGTGGTTTGTTTAGCTATAAGAATGTTGGATTGATGCTCTTTCATTTCTTACTATCCCTCTCATGACACTCACTGAACGTTGCGACTCAAAAACCGTGTGGGGGATGTTTTCCTTCACGTCCGCGCTTTGACTTTAAGAACCGGGGGTTGTTTCCAGTCTGACCATCCATTGTCGACTCATCCTCCTAAGAAGATGTGTTCCAAACTAGCTAAGCTCAACGAAGCCTACGTGAATTTGCATAGGGTCAGACACAGTCTGATACCGAAGCCAGAAGAAATAGAGAATGTGAGAATGTTAAAAATCACTGAAGACCTGATAGAAGAGCTCTTCAGAGAAGAAATGAACAGAGAGAAAGAAGAATGGACAGAGAAGTACAGACTTCAGAGACAGCAGCAACAGCAGCAACAACAGCAGCAGCAACAACCTGAAGCTGACAGAGGCTTTGTCGATTGCCGTATCGACACCAAAGAGTTCTTCTTCTCTTTCCGAAGAAGCAGACCTATCGCCAGAAAGTCTATCCTCAGAGGACATCGCATTCTTAGAAACTAAAAAAAGAATGCCATAGCAAACAAAAAAACAGCCCTTTTCAGGGCTACCCAATACTCTAGAAAAGAAATAACGATTAATTTGCCAATGTGTGTAGGTAGAGTAGTGTGAAAATAAACACTAACTCTTTTATAAAATATGTGAGGGTATGTGTTTGTGTATAGGATTGTGTGTTTGTGTGTTTGTAAGTGATAAAGTAGGTTGGTGTGGATAGTAGATTAAAATGATGTTTGTTTTTTGGGCTGTTTGAGGTGTATATTTGGGGTTAGATTGGATTGCTTTGCGTATGTGGATAGTCTATTGAAGTGATTTATAAAAAAATTTTACAATAGTGATGGGTAGCATAAAAAAGTGAGTGAGTGTTTCTTTTAGGTCCGCGCGTTGTTGTTTTTTTTGGTCATGATCTAGGTAAGATCAATTTTATGTTATTAAGGGGATGTTTTCCATCACGTCGGCGCTTTCACTATAAATTGAAACTCGCTGGGCAGTCTAGCTACCCTTGTTGATTGATCAACACAGCCAGAAGAATGAATAGCAGAATAGTGAAACTGTTAGAACTCCAGATGCACCTGGAATATGCCAGGCGCATAGTAAACGAACTATCAGCGGAGGCTATAGTAGAAGAAGACAGAGGATTGGGGTGTTGAAGCGAATCATCCTCCCTCTGCGCTCCCCAGAAGAAAGGTGAAAGAAGACTGGGGAAGAAGATGCGTGTGTGGCGCCAGGCCAGGAAGGTGCAACCATTAGATAGGTGCATCAGGAGTTCAGAAAACAGCCCTTTTCAGGGCTACCCAATACTCTAGAAAAGAAATAACGATCAATTTGCCAATGTGTGTAGGTAGAGTAGTGTGAAAATAAACACTAACTCTTTATTAAAAAATGTGAGGGTATGTCTTTGTGTTTGTAAGAGCTCAGGTATGTTTGTGTGAATAGTAGATTATGGGTTTCTTTATTGTTTCTTAGCAAATGTGGAGAGTATAGTTTGGGTTATATTATATGAAATGAAAAAGTAGGGGGAATGTTTTCCTTCACGTCCGCGCGTTGTTTGGTCATGATCTAGGTAAGATCCATTTTATGTTTTTAGGGGGATGTTTTCCTTCACGTACGCGCTTTAAGTATAAGAACCCACAGTATTCTTTGTTCAAACCATTCTACATAGAAGATGGCTTCAAACCACCTGGATAAATTTCAATCATTGCAAGACGTCCTTGACAATTTGGGCATGATAGAACAAATGCTCGTACGACTCGTTGAAGACCACTATTCTTATAGTCCGCATAGAGTAAAAATGGAAATTAACAACTTAAGAAAAGCAAAGGACATGATCAGTGGTGTGATGAAGGAAATAAAGGAGGAGAAGGAGGATGAAGAGGAAAAGATAAGAATAAGAACATGGAACGAAAAAATTGAAAAAGAAGAAGAAAATGAGAAGAGGAAGAAAGAAGAGGAGGAAGAGAAGAAAGAAGAAGAGGAGGAGAAAAAAAAGAAAGAAAAGAAGAGAAAGAGTGTTGGAGATAAAATAAGAAGTTGGTGGAGGAAAAGAAGAAATTAGAAGCAGAAGAAGAAGAAAACCCAAAGGCCCTTTTCAGGGCCCCCATATTTCTCGAAAAGAGATAGCTTTTCCATTGCCTACCCCTTTTTTCAAAAAAATTTTTAAAAAAAAAATCCCATGTTAATTTCCCTTGTCGCTAAACAGTCCCACGATTTTTCTCCATGTTAAATTCCCTTGTCGCTCAACAGTCCCACAAATTTTCTCCATGTTAATTTCCCTTGTCGCCAGATTGTCCCACGATTTTTCTCCATGTTAATTTTCCATTGTCGCCAGATTGTCCCAAGGGGGTCTGTAATGCTAATTCCCATTGTCGCTAGGGTATCCCCCTTCACTACTAGCGATTTTGAAAGGAAAGTTATTGTCTATCCAGCTCTATATCTATTGATCTCTATTCAGCTCTTCTATCCTCTATGAGGTCTTATGGTATGACTTGTTTGCATGCCAACGCTGCGTGGACTGCATACAAGAGGCGTGCATTTCTCTTTTATAAATTAATAAGCTTAAACCTTAGAAAAATGATAAGTGCATAATTATTGCTTTAGGGCTATCATTAATTAGTCTTTTCAACCACACGTTTTAAGCATTTACAGCTGGTCTTCCTAAGACAGGTCTTGCAGCATAGTTACTTTCCTTTTTAACCTTAAACAAAATGTTCTGCAAGTTTGGGCCTGCATGCATGACGAAACATTATTCCGATCGAGCCTCAATAATCTAGAAAATTCCAGCATGTAAATATTTTCAAATGTTAATCGACGGGCATTAGAAAGACATCCTCCTAATGGAAGATATCCTCTTAATGTTGATGAGTAAACATGGGGTTTTCCTCTCAATGTAGGTAAATTACACACACACACACACACACACACACACACTTGCAACCATTTACTCCCAATTTTATTTTCTTTAGTTATGGCCCACTTCATACCGAATTTAACCGAGTTGCTCCGTAATTATCCTTATAACCTACCGACTTACTTTATACTCCAGCCAATCAAACGCTGGTGAGTACATGTACATAACAAAATGTCTTCCATTGTTGTTTAGAAATATTTCAGAAATCAAATTAATTAAACGATTGAAATTTTTATGTAAATTATCCACAGACTTTCAAAAACAAATCTGATAAACTCATATGAAACGCATTTTGTTATAGTGACGTTTCGGATGCACATAAATAGTTTGAACAATTTGCTCTTTGATTGTCATGATTACATTTGTTTACTTCGACACCGCTTCCTTACTTAAATGTACATGTCCAGAAGTAAACAGCTCAAAGCTACTCTCTCGTATGGGTTTGAAATCCGCCCTGGTTTCCAGAAAATAAGACAGAAAAACAGGATGGTTCCATTATTAAATTTCGTCAATATCTGCGGCAGCATCGCTGTTGAATATGTATTTTTCAGCTCGATAAACGATGTTGAAGTAGTTACAGAAGTTGATGCTGATGCTGAAGCGTTAGCCATATTTTGCCCACCACCTATCGAGTGGCTATTACGGTCAGCTGACCACCCGCCACGTGATCTAAATTCCGAGCAAATTACGAAGTTCACCGAAGTCTGCATGAATGGGCTATACACTTACAAGAGAACAATGTAAATGTTAAGCCCCTATAACCACAACACAATACCGGAAGTGATGTCACAAAAGCCTGGAGCAAACACGTATTTTTTTATGTTTAATAAATTCCGGCTCTTAGCCACAAAATAATCGCGAATAATATTATAAATCTGAAAGTGGTTTGAGGTCCAGATGTAGGTATATACAAACGAAAAGACATTAAGATAAGACACAAACAGTAGTGTAGACAAGTAGGCCGTAGGCATGCGTTTCTTCATTTTATGTCAGTAACCTATTGGACAGTTGATTGGGTGGATATTCGTTTGAATGTGACACATCATAGACATGGACCAATCGCCGTAATTGCGCTACTCGTTATATCTAGTTACATAACTTTCAACAAAAAAATCAGCATGTTCTGAAAACGTAATATCACAATAAATACCCTGTCCCCAACCACGAACCCAAACAAAATAAATCAAAACAAGCTCTTGTGTGCGGAAAACGCTGTTATGACCGCAAAATCTTATTATAAATTTTGTTTCGTTTTTAATTAAACATGTTCATCATTGAGATAATAGTATGTTATACTCCCAGAATAATAAAGGAGCCTCTGAAATTCCTAAAAAAGTCAAAAAAACTGATTTACATTGATATTCCATAAAATGTCAGGTACGATCTAAAACTCACTTATAGACTTAAACACAAGGAGAATAGACACATTTTTATTTAACATGCAATACAAGAAATGAGTAAGGAAATCACCAGATAATCTTTTATGAAGATTGTAACAAGTTTCATTTATCGTTTTGAAACCTCACTTGAAAATCGAGATCCAGTGGAAAGAAACATATTGCAACGTAACTAGTGGTCTGTTAGAGCTGATTTACAAAACAACTTTTATAAAACAAAGCAATCCTCCCCAAAAACAAACAAACAAACAGACAAATAAACAGACAAACCGTTATTACAGCCATTAAAAGTTTTCTCCGATTACATATTACAGAGTGAATTGGACGATCTGTACTGATAGGTTTTTTCTTCTTAGCACTGACGCTCACCTGCTGGGTGCAGACGCAAAAAATATACATAGTGTGCAAAGTGCATTAGAGGTGCGTGGTATTACCGGTATATCGGTTTACCACATTATTATTTTTTTCCAGTGGAACGTACCACGGTACTTTTTCACTGTACCTGTACGTCGGTATTTTCCGTCAGTAAGGACTGTACAGAAACTTCCGAGGAATCTCGTTACGACTTAAATGATATTAAGATAATGTTTTCAATCTTCATGCAAAAATAGTTTAATAAATTAAGTTTCTTTTTAAAAGTCGTTGTATCTGTCAAGAATGAATGGTAAATTCTACTACATACCGATTTAATCTTCCATGGCTGATTTGGTGTGCAACACAGGTGTTCAGTCTGTGATTCTGTATCGCACACGTCATAGTTCTTTATCGCACACCCAGCCTAGAACTACTTGTACAACTAGAAATGTTAAAAAATAGTCGACTTATAAAACATCCGGAATCATAATAATAATATGTTTGAGAGTAATGGGTGTCTTTAAACATTTACGTAAGAGGTTTTCAAGATTAATACAGAAATTTTGGGAGACTGTATAAATAACATGATTTTAATCGTGAAATAAATAAAAGAGAGATTTTATGAAAATGAGTTGTCTAATTACACCAAAAAAGAGGATGTACTTAGGATTGAAAACATTGATAATATACTGTAATAATGGTACTGATAATTATTTAAACGGAAAGGATCCTTAAATTCCAAAATCAGCAAACTTGATTACCACCTTTATTAAGATACATACACAACGTGATTTATTACCACATGTTTTAAGATTCCTAAAAGATGTGATTTATTACCACCATTGTTAATATTCCTACAAGACATGATTTTGTTACCGCCATTATTAAGATTCCTACACGGTGTTATTTATTACCACCAGTATTAAGATTCCTACAAGATGTGATTAATAACCACCGTTATTAAGATTCCTACACGACATGATTTTTTAACCACAATTATTACTATTTCTAAAAGATATGATTTATTACCAAAATTATTAATATTTCTACAAGGCGTGACTTATTACCAACTGTATTATGACTCGTACAAGCCGTGATATTACCACCGTTATTTAGGTTCGTACAAGGCGTGTTTTATTACCACCGTGTAACGTCGCCCTCTTAGTAAGAGGAGTGGTTAATTGGGTTTGGCTGGCGTTATCTAGAGGATGACTTCCCTCGATATTATAGCCCGGCGGGAGTGAAAGAAGAATATAATTTCAACAGAGAACTGAGCGAGAACACTGGGAAGAAATAAAGCAATACGAGCCCCCTTTGACAAGAAAATAACAAATTTTATCAGAACAAATTAATAACGACAATTCCAATTCAATTTAGATTATATCAATAGAATTTAACAGGTGTGTCCAATTTGGATTTATTTCATCATCATAACGAGAGATGAAAAGAGCAAAATGTCCACGATTGATTCCATCACCTTCCTTTCCTTCACCGTATATCAACGTCCTCCTAGTTCATCTTTCCTAAGCTCTGTGCTATGTCTCTTCATGGACTTCATGGTCCTTTTTATTCTGACCTCGTCCTTCTTTCCTCGGACTTCTGTCTTCAGACTGTCCTGTCTCTCTCCCAGAACGCTGTTTCTTATATGACAAAATTACCCCATAATTCTGTATACCCTACTCTCTAGAGTTACATACAATTCACTTACGTTACTCAGAGCATGTTGGCTCCACACACTGCTTAAATTCTGATTTAGTTCGGTAGGACATTGCCCTCGCTTCCAGCGGCAGGTCTTAAATTACCATATTACCGTATTCTTTTACATGCTACTACATGTTCGATTACTATTGCATGAAATTCACAAATTGTAACTCACAGCTATCCTTAACCTTCAAGATTATTCAAACATTACAAAATCAGATATAATTAGGTAAGTATCGTTATATATATATCATGCGGCACAAAAATATGTCAAAGTGCTTAACTAAAGAACATCGTATCTATTGGAAGTAATATACAAGAACATAATCATCGTATCATTCTTCGAATTGGGTGAGATACATGTGTTTGCTACACATTAATCACACAAACAAATTAAAGTGCAAACCTAAAACTTGCACGGAGCACGTTTTGTGATATTGATCTGAAGTCCTATGTAGCAGGAGTAGTTGATAAAACGGTTTCTCTAATCTTTAAGGATTTTATCGTAAACTTTGGTAAATTAGTTATCAGAATTTTACTAGTATCATTTTGCATAAAAGACCTAAATTTTTCTAAAGTAAGATTTTTATATGCAAAGGTGGGTGAATATTGTTTTTCGTATTTCTCCATATAGCGGACTAGCAGTAATAAAATAGAATCCATTTTCGATGTTAACGTAACAAATTTGACACAATCTTTCCTCATCGCAAATACTTTTTATCTTCCCGTATTATCTCAGACTGGCAAGTTCCCCACTATAAGCATAGTGATTATATTAAAAAAGGTCCCTAGGTCCTAACAATTCTATATATCTTTGACAAGTAAAATCTACTCTCAGTGACACAGAGACAGAGATCGAAGCATATATAAATAATCTCGGAGGAAAAACAATTATACGTCAAACAGAACGGAATGTGCTATCCCTGGATTCCACAGAAGAATGCTTGGTAATACTAACATAATGTTTTTAAAATACGAATAAAATTTCATTATCATATATGTTAGAGAAGTTTAATTCAAACTCTACTGAGATTCGAACTCGGGTCCACTGGTAAACGGCACCAATCCCTTGCATGTTAGCAGCAGCTATTATACGATCTCGACCATGCGCACGTCACCAGAGAATGATGTGACGGAGTCGGTGTTATAGGCATGCGTCCATAGAAGACATATCTGGAATGGCTGCATTGATGAGAATTCATTAGTAGGTCGACACGTAAGTGCTCAATGGATTAACACTATTTGGTTTTAATTGTGAAGTCATTCAATTATATTCTTTATCATATTACCGTGAAACATCAAAGCTGTTGGTATATGAACATATTCAAGATTGGAATTCATTCGTAGTATTCGATGCTGTAAGACGTGAAAGAATATTTAAAATTATTTGGGATTTAATTCAAAATACTGTCAATTCCATTTACATTTCCACTTTGTATTCTGGGACATAAATCGTTTGTTGAAATTTACAAAACGTTTTGGCTTTGCTTCTTTCTGTTACTAAATTTAAGACCAGAGAGCCGTAAAATTTATTCACTGTAAAATAGGCGTCAAATTTGACATTTTAATTATTAACAGTGTTTAATGTTTTTATATTTAAATATTTATTTTCATTGCAACATATCTGTATAGCTTATAACACATTGAATAGTGATCCATCAACTGGATCATTAAACCCGGATGCAGAAGAAAATAAAGTTTATGTGTCAGCATTTTTCGTATAATCTGAAGTCCCTCTAGTTGATAATACTATGTAGGAGTATTGTACTAATTAATATGCTTTTATAAAAGCGCGGTCAACGTTTTCGTGATTAGACATACTAAATCTTTAATTCCATCAGCAGTTGAGTAACGTAACTTAATAGCTACCGCCGGTGTAGACACGAGTCGCCAACGTGAACGACTTCGGATGCATATTCACCCTTGACCGCTTCATTTCCATGTGACCTTGGAGACCATGATCATATCGTAAGTTAGGCATAATTCTATACATATTTTTTAGGGTCCGGACGAATCAGAGCCCAGTTTGGCCGCAAGTGGCTTGATCCGTCATACACCAGCTATTCCCCCCCACCACCAATTTTTTTTTTTTTAAAAAATACGCACACAGTTATATTTAAGCAATTTCTGTGCCACATTGCTACGCTTCAAGGTGTAGTGAAATCTGCATAAATTTTGCTAATGAAATTGAAGTAACTGTAAGCTTACTTCATGTGTCAATATAATTTATACAAGATTCTTCTGATTTTGTAGATAAAATAAATCAATTAATTAATGGAATTACCGAATTATTATTTACCTACTGTGTTAGGGACGAAAACCGCTAAACTTCCATTTAACCAAATCATTTCCAATTTATATAACCTTCTAAGCAAATTATTCGCATTAACTTTTATTCGATCACTGTTCTCTAATTCGTTTACTGTCATCGCTTATTGTTTTTAATTTGTAACTGATTTTCATGTTTTGTTTGGATAAGTAAAGAAATTGGTTCCCTCTCAGGCATCATTAGTTTCAATTTAATTTAGCATGAACATCTTGTAATTTTTGAAAGAACCTGTTCGCAAGAGTATGTACTCTTCTATCACTGATCTCTGACTTATTCTCCTGACCTTTAAATATGACAGTCCAGTAAAAAAAAAAAAAATTATAAACGAATCGGTTTGAGTTTTTGTTGTTGAATAAATGATAGTTTGTTGAAAAACAACGTTGTTCTAGGATTTCAGACTAATTTTGTTGGTCTACTTTTCAACTTTTGGAAAATGGTAATCTAGGATGTTTCTAAAAATTTGGAGATATGGTGGAAAAGGTGACATGCTGTCAAGCACGTTTTGAATAGAACAAATAATGGTCCTCGTAACTATATACCAGTGGTGTTAAAATATAAAATCTTGATAACCGGTTAAAATAGGTCCAGGATGTGCCCTGTCCCTCTGCGGTGGCATTATTTGTAACAAAAACAATATCCCTCAGTTATGACAGTAACTCTTACAATTTATTGATGCATTCAGGTTTATGCCAATTCTAGCACAAATTGTTTTCCAGCTCGCTACACCATTATACACAACGACAACTTATTGTCAACTCGTTCACTATGCACGATTTAACGTTAATCTGCTGTTAATGACTCCATCAAACGTAAACAAAATTCTCAATCTGTCGCCATTTCATCTAATTCGATTAAGCGACACAATTGCAAGATTCGACTGATATGTATTGTATTACATTATACTGATAGTATACGAGACGTAGCATTAAATTGAGTGGTATAGTATTCGACCGAGAGCCGCACTGTTTATTTGTCGAATGTAATTTGGTATGATCTCAGTCGATTGCAACAACAAATATCCGCAGCATTATAACGTCATTTTAAGCCAATTCAGCAAATACAAATGTACGAAACAATCCAGATTTACGGTATATTATTTCAACCTCATTAGTTTACCATACATTATCTGCTAACACCAGGCAGTAAGCAATTTATATCAAAATCTTTTATCTCGCGTCGGGACTGACTCTGGGTTTACGTAACGTGCAGCTAACTCAAAGATTCGCATAACGAATAAGCTAATTGGGTCATTATTCACTGTTGAAACAAGGCTTGTCAGTTAGAATCAATGATACAACAGTGCTACAGTTGAATCGGCCAATGCTAACTTATATATCTAGACTACCTTTAGTATTTTCATTATATCATCGTTAACTCCTTTCCAGATTCTTAGTAATGACATGCACGCAAAGTAGTCAGCAGACCGTATCGTATCAAATGCGGCCCTGGTGTAGGTTTATCTGTAAGAAATTATGTTTTCGTTCAGTAACTTTTGAAAGCTTTGTGATGGATTAAAACCAATTTTTGTATTACGACTGATATTATAAAATTTGATTTTCATCCTTTCCGTCAAAATTTAGCCGAGTTGTTTGACTTAGACAATTTATCTCGAGTCAAGAATTTCATTTCTGTTCACTAACGCTTGAAGGACGTTATCTTGGAAAAGGTTGGAGAGTAAAATAATAGAAGTGAAATATTTTTATTAAAAATTTTCTTATCCTCAGAATTTGAATAGATTATTGTCATTGCACGTGTGGACTGGAATGCGATTTAGCGTTGAAGCGACTACAAGACAGAGCGACAACGCGACAAATCGGCACAAGGCCTATTCAGGGATCGGTATCAGATAGATATAGTCGTGTTCAAAGTTTGGTAATTACGAGTCAAACGTTAATTTTATTCTTCTCTTCTTATTCAAAAGTTTTCGACTAATGGAACAATCTTCATAAAAGAAATTACTGAGTTCAAAACGTCTGCTCTTAGCAATTAAGCATTTCGTAATTGTCTACTCCTAGCAATTCAGAATTTGGTAATTGTCTACTAGTGATTTAGGATTTGGTAATTTTCTACTACTAGTAATTTAGAATCTGGTAATTGTCTACCAGTAATTAAGCGTTTGACAATTATCTGCTCCTAGTAATTCAGAATTTGGTAATTATTTACTAGTAATTTAGGATTTTGGTAATTTTCTACTACTAGTAATTTAGAATTTGGTAATCAACAATATTACAAGACAATCAAAACTAAAATAATAAATAGGTCATTTAAGAGAAATTTACCGCCGTTGCTCGCTTATAAGTCGGATAAAACTGCAAACAACAAAAAACATGATCTGTCGCAGCATGATGCTCCTGCAGAATAGGGTCTGTGTTGTTTGTTCTATTGAATATTCCTAACAAACTGTAAAGACCCAGATCTGCCGGCGCATTATGCTAGGTGAGTATATAGGGTAAGTCAATAAAATTATCATTTTGCAGTACGATTTGCAAAAATATGGCAATGCCATTGAAACGTACTTGAAGAAAATTATCATTACATAGTTATACACACACTCACGCACACACACACACACACACACACACACACACAGAGGGGGGGATTGGTTATTTTAAAGTGAGTATAGAAAACGATCAAGTTTATGGTGAGATCAACCACAGAAAAAGAACTTAGAAATAATCAACAGAGATTCAATAAATAATATAATTGAGCCTTCTTTTGACATTTTACGTACCATGTCTGGAGATGTAATAAGCAAAAGACCGAAATAGATTGTCTACTAAATTCAATAGTTAACAATGCAAGTAGCTATCAACCGCTCTGAGGAAACGCATATAGATTTAGCACAATGGGTTAAGAGCAAACAAGAAACAATTCTGGAAGTAAATATCTTCTGTGGTATCAATATTAAACAGCCTCCACGAAGATCACCAGACTTTACGTAAAGAAGATTTAGACGGATATAATCATTGATTCAAAAAATGTCCGTTGAAAATAACGACGATTGGGAAAATTGAAATGAATTGGGCATCTCTGTAAAAGTGTATGAAATATTAGAAGGAACAAATTTGCATTTAATGGTTGTAGTATGGCTTGGCCCAGAGGGAAATTACCGCTGAGCGTCACTGATGAGAGACATTACATTAAATCAGATTAACTGAGACGGAGAAAGTACGGCATTTGAACAATATCATCATATTCGCTATAGATCGATCATATTAATTGCAATGATGGACGGCATCATTACCAAAGAATAAAATAAATTTATCAAACCTGGTGTCATCTCAAATAAGCAAACATCAGCAGAAAAATCTCTAAAAAAAAATGCTCGAATTTCTCCCAAACACCAGAAAAACACTAGAACACAGAAGAGTATGTTATATTATAGACAATTTGATAGATAATGACAGAGTAAGGTTGATTTGAAAAATTGAAAATGTTTCAACACCAAATCAAAGTTAAAATTGGTACATTATTCTTTCTTCTTTAGTTCTGTCTGAACAGAGTTACTTTCTTTAATATGGTAATCTATTGCTTTTCTGGTCATAAGTGCTACTTTTGCATGTGTCATGCGTTCCTCGTATATCAAATGCTGATATTATTATCTTGTTTATTTTCAATGCTTAGTTAGAATGGTTTTACGTCCGATTATACATTTCATTCCATTTATGTAAATACTGTTCGCTGTGATGGTCTGTTTTCAATTCGTTGTCATCAGACTCTAGAAGGTGGTTATTCTGATAAATTATAACTTTGAATCCACCATACATAAATTTCTACTCAGTAATCAAGAATGAAAACACAGCAGTCAGCGGTGATTTTAACTTAGTCATGGATCTAGAATTTGATACGTATAATTGTAATTCGCTAAACAGTCCTATGACAAGGGAACTGGTTCTTCCTATATGTACAGAAGATAATAAGATTAACATGTGACGAGAGAGAAATATTGATACAAAGAAAAACTTGGAGAAAAAGAAAACCACTTAGTCAAGCAGTCTAGACCTTTTCCTTATTTCAAATTCTTTTTGCTGTGGTATGAGAAACTGAAAGAACCCGCGGCAGATAAATACAAAGTCTTTTGGAAATTCAGAGCTCATTATTGATAGTTTCAGATTACATTTTCCTTGTTAGAGATGCAATTCATCGTTTAGGTGTTGTACAAAAGGTGAAACTCTCAAAAGAAGACACGCTATCAATGAAAAAAATGTTGTTATAAAAAAAAATAATAAAGTACTTACAAAAGAAAAAGATGCGAACAATAGACACAAAGAAGGAGTTTGATACACAAGTAGGAGGAACCGAATCTACAATTCATCATTACCATGGAGTAATTCCAGCTTTCACCTGAAATTAAAATAGTATTTACCTCAGATCTGGAAAGAGACTTATTGGCTTATGTTAATATTTTAATAATTATCATAATCTTTAAAATTTGATACTGAGACATAGAAAAAATAGAAAATAGTTTAAAACGGACATAAGCAAATAAAGACAGTAGAAGTGCCTCACCCCCCCCCCCCCGTAGATCTCTAAAACAGATAAAAGACTGGCACAACGGTTTAAATAAAAGGACGTAACAATATTGGTAAAGCTACAGTGCTAACAATGACCTTAGCACCACTTGCTCTATCCAGAACAAATTTTGTTAAAGGCTTGTAAGCTGGTGCAGATGATAGTGGTCCGTCGATTAGCAAAGTCGTAAACTAATCCACTTTTTGGAAACATGAGAATAAAAATAATTGTTCATTTCATGTTTGATATTGTATTCTATTGTATATTTCTTTTATAAACAAATATCAAGTGTTCCTTGAAAGCCCAAAAATGGTATCGTATTGCCCGATATGATTGGCTCACCTTTCGTCCTTGTCTCGAAAGGACAAGCCTTCTCGCAGAGGGACATAGTCATCATAATACGTCTTCTATACGAAACGTGTACCCATTTTCTCTTCTTATTCGTTCTCTGTTGTTTCTTGTCGTACTGTCAAAGTTTGTCTCATCAGGTGTACCGTTCTTTATTACATCGGTATGGATGATAACATTTGATCCAAGATTTAAAGAGTCACTTGATTCACTTGTAAACGTCTTTTGTATCCAACAATACAACCGATTTTGTTCACCATGACGCAGTGTGATAATATGATAGAATCACCACCAAAAGGATCGTCGAATTTCAAAATTCAGTCTGCTTAATATTGTTGACATTTTACCATGTGTCAGTTGCGTCGTAAGATTGATCCCCTAATTTTAATAGCTTTAATAGCTCGGTTGACTTTTTACGAGTATCTGACACTGTAGAAACGTAATATGTACCTGATACTGTAGAAACGTAATATGTACCTGATACTATAGAAACGTAATATGTATCTGATACTATAGAAACGTAATATGTATCTGATACTGTAGAAACGTAATATGTACCTGATACTATAGAAACGTAATATGTATCTGATACTATAGAAACGTAATATTTACCTGATACTGTAGAAACGTAATATGTACCTGATACTATAGAAACGTAATATGTACCTGATACTGTAGAAACGTAATCTGATACTATAGAAACGCAATATTCATATGATACTGTAGAAACGTAATATGTACCTGATACTGTAGAAACGTAATATGTATCTGATACTATAGAAACGTAATATGTATCTGATACTATAGAAACGTAATATGCATCTGATACTATAGAAACGTAATATGTATCTAATACTATAGAAACGTAATATGTATCTGATACTGTAGAAACGTAATATGTACCTGATACTATAGAAACGTAATATGCATCTGATACTATAGAAACGTAATATTTACCTGATACTGTAGAAACGTAATATGTACCTGATACTATAGAAACGTAATATGTACCTGATACTGTAGAAACGTAATCTGATACTATAGAAACGCAATATTCATATGATACTGTAGAAACGTAATATGTACCTGATACTGTAGAAACGTAATATGTATCTGATACTATAGAAACGTAATATGTATCTGATACTATAGAAACGTAATATGCATCTGATACTATAGAAACGTAATATGTATCTAATACTATAGAAACGTAATATGTATCTGATACTGTAGAAACGTAATATGTATCTGATACTATAGAAACGTAATATTTACCTGATACTGTAGAAACGTAATATGTACCTGATACTATAGAAACGTAATATGTACCTGATACTGTAGAAACGTAATATGTATCTGATACTATAGAAACGCAATATTCATATGATACTGTAGAAACGTAATATGTACCTGATACTGTAGAAACTTAATATGTACCTGATACTGTAGAAACGTAATATGTATCTGATACTATAGAAACGTAATATGTATCTGATACTGTAGAAACGTAATATGTATCTGATACTATAGAAACGTAATATTTACCTGATACTGTAGAAACGTAATATGCATCTGATACTATAGAAACGCAATATGTAATAGACATCTTATTTCATACGCGTGAACCTAAAGTACATATGACATAATACGTTGATTTAATCCCAAAAAATTCACCGGTCATACCTTTGCAATTTTGTAATTGGAAGTTTATCCAATTTGTTGACACTTATTTTATCTGCCATAGATCTTATATCGTTAGTTGACTCGCTCGATAGCTCTATTTACCTTTATGTTATTGCTGATTGATTGTTTTGAATTGTATTGGAATACTGGCATTTGACATTTACAGAACAGCTTTTGCGTTTAGAAGTGAGCATACAATTTATAAATAGGTTTTACTGTTCTAGCACAGCACCCGTACTGCCATTGGTAGACCTCTTCTGCGATGGTGTATTTTTGTTTATGAAACGCATTAAGAAAATCCCCACAGCCAGACGTTGCCAATCACACTGCCAAGTTTAACTGATTCTGCTAGAACCTCACGTCTCATAGTAGTCTGTATCATTTCATCACGGAGAGGAACCATCACTGACAAAATGTACAGTGTAGCTATCAAGAATATTTAATGGACTGTATGTGAAAACTTAACCATAAATATTTATAAATTTTTATTTCGTGAAATCGTTTTACAGTATCATGATATACTGTTGCGTTCAATAAGTTTCTGGAGAAAAAAATAAGGCAGTGATTTACGGGCTGGATTTTAAAAATAAAACCGAAATGAATCATTGACGATAAGCTTTTACTTCTCGAACTAAAACTTGTCGAACAGTGTTCACACGTTACACAATCTTTTCATCTCTATTGTCTTGTATTTCTACTTTCCATTTGTAGTATGATCTATACTCTGGTAAATATTTTATGGAACAAGACTTGATACACCTAATCTTCTCTGAATATCATTGCTCCCTATATTTCAACAATTTCTTTTCACTTACTATCAATTGAATATTCTGTGAACTTTAAAATTAAAACAATGTATGGTTGCATACTGTGAATTGTTTACTGTTTATAATGGATCCAGACTTTGAGCTAATTTTGTGGAAATTCTTTGTGATTGAAGATTGAATGGATGAGTTAACATTAAACACAGTTGTTATGTATATTTAATTTATGGTGTGTTTTGGCTTTTGTCCATGATTATATGTTATATAAACATGCTTACTAAGTATGCGTTCTGGATACAGCCTTGAATCTGACCTTAGAAGTTTCTAGGAACGAATTCTAGTTACAGTTTGTTGGAAATGTCCACTAAGATGACAGTGTAGTGGGGATGTATATAAGATTGTTTATAACTTAGAATGGTCTGGAAATGAACTTTTGACCCTCATCATGGCTTTCAAATTGTGCCTTAGGTTTTTATCATACGGTTCATTATATTATAATCACTAATTCCAACGTTAACATCCGAAGTGGAATTGTTTTAGTTGTGTTCAGTGTTTAATTAGAGAGGACTGTTTTGTTTAAATTATTCGCTGGAATTACAAAGTGTTCACTTTTTTCGGCCTCAATTCACCATTTTGCAATTATTTTGAATTAATTCTAGTAGAATCGGGATTATATCATTGTGATACATTAATACTGTTAGGATATGAGCATCATTGCAGGCTATTTGTACATCAGTACTTTCAATATTGGAATTCATTGGGAACATTGATGGAATTCATTCTGAATAATCCATACATTTGAACGTGTGCTAGAACTTTAGGACTATTTGGGATTCAATTCACAATACTGTATATTGTCTGGAAAGTTTCATCTCCTGTTAAAGGTAAAGAAATTATTTGTTGAACTTGACGAAAATTGTTAATTTTCGCTCCTTTCTGTTACTTAGTTAAAGACCAAGGAATCGTAACAAATTACAAGTATTATGCTGTAAAAATGTATAACTGATTGAGTATTTGATTAATTTGCCTTTATACCTTATTTGAATAATTTTGGGGGGAAAAGGTAAATGGCCTCATGTTTGCACCAGCATTTATGCGTTCTTCTTTGTCTTTTACCTTCTTTAAAATCTTGTAGACTTGCGTATAGTACTTTATATTGATTTTTTAATATATATAATTGTCTTCTAGATCTAGCTGGAATCAGATTCCTCTTTTTAATACCATCTCTTTGCAGTTCTTTTGTTGTGCCATGCTTTCATGGTTTCCGTAGGAGCGGAAGTTACTGTGCAACATCTTTTGTCCTGAAAGGAAAACGATATACCTCTTTGATTCATCATTTATTTTAACGGAATAATATTTTCTACTACTTCCATGCTGTTAAAGGATCTATCAAATCTTTTCATTTCATAAAGTGTACACTCTTACCTTTTCTTATTATTGTCTTAAAAGAATTTCAGCTTTGAAGATGTCATTTTATCTGTCGTAGAGAGGTAGCTCTTGCTAGTGAAACATGTCATTAATATCGTCTCCCGTGCGGTGTTCCAATTTGTGAACAACATGATCCTGTAATATTATTCGTCTAATTGTTGTATATCCTTGGTAGAGGTAAGAAATTAGCCCTTTGCAAGTAGTGCTTTATATTTTGAAGTTCTGACCCGTCCACACATTTTAAGTTTAGGAGCAAAAACCAATCCAATATAAAAATCTAAAATATTGATTCATATTGTAATAAACTTAGGGTATGTGCTATTTGTATTTATATCTCCGTTTTAAGCTTTGTTCGATTTTAGTGATTATTTTTTAAATATGGGAAGATATTTCTTAACCGGGGTAATTAGTCAATGCATAGGAGCAGACACCATAATATACACCATTCCCGTGACTGACAGCATAGAATAGTTTCGTAAAATGGACAATCCATAATTTCGTAACATGGAGAATCCTCTGTATAGTTTAGGTATATGGGTTTAGTAATTTGACATAGGAATAATTCTTTGTATTAGGTGTTTGGGTAGTACTTTTATTTCATGACGTGAATTACTAATATTTGGCTCCAAAGGGATTTCTAATAAAGTGAAAGTGTGAAGATAGTTTCGGGATGTGTGGTTCGTTGGTGTTTAGAGAACAAAACATTATTGCATTATTAGCACGTTTAAGAACCTATTAGTTCAGAATGATTGATGTCCTTGGAAATAGGGAGAAACATGAACTATCAAGCCACGCTCACGGAGGTATTTGATTCGCTGGTCATGAGAACTACCGTGTACTATTTTATCTAGTTTTTTTGTTCGCTCCGACATGAATCATTTATGTTGACGTGTATTGAGAAGGAAAACATCAATGCATGTTCTGGTTTCAGTTTTAGTGAAATATTGTCATACTGTTGTCGTCAGAGCGTCCACAACATATGTTATATTTTCATGTTTCCACAACATATATTTTATTTTCTGAGAAAGTTCGAAATTGCTGTGTTTTTCTTTTATAATAAATCCTTAGTACTATTTTCTCTGATTTTATTGTATCTTTTCAGGCTCATGATTTTTGAAGACTGATCTGGAAGCATCGCTGTTATCATCTGCCTCTTGTTTTGTTTTTTTAACTTGCAGCGCAGGCATATTTTGGAAAGATATCTGCCATGTATTTGTGTCAATCGTATGTTTGATATTTATACTGGTTAATATGGCCTGCTTGCCACTAGTCACCCTAGCGACAAACATTGATACTTCTGTATGTAAATAGTTTTCTCGATTGTTTGTGAAATGTGTAGGTAACGTGTTCTGTTAACCAGTGTTACAACTCGTCATTTTCTTTTCTTTTTGTTCCATTTAATTCGCTGTTTCAATTATTAATATTTGTACGAAAACCCCATAAAAAATGTTGTTTTTTTTTTTACATTGCATTAAAGATGTCTCAAATGTTCATTGTGTCAGCCGTTATAAAACGGTATAATAAAATCAAGAAATATTTGTACGCTTGACAAATTGTCTTCTGGTGTTCTCAACAAACCAACAGGTAGGCCTTTTCAATTCAGCAATTTGCATCACGTCTTCAATCCATTTCAAACGTGTACGTGATTTCAGATTTGAAATATTTTGCGTTTTCTTTGGCTGATTCAAAAACAGTTACCTCTTACAGTGAGTCACAGAATACTTTTTGTTAAAGCTAACTCTGTTTTTATGGACTCGCGGTCGGCCGATCTCGTAAAGTCTACGAGATCTTTGACTTGTACTGTAAATTTAGCAGAATACAACTTTGTGTATTTATCCACATCAAAAATACCTTACATAAAAATTGTTTTTGCCATAATGTTTTAACCATCCTACTATCTAGCTTTATGACGCGTTGAATGGAGTTTGTAAATGCTCATTTCCCTCCCAACAGCGAATGACGTCGTTCGTATGCTTAAAACATTTAAATCAACAATTTTGTTTTACGTCATTTTGTAACACACCTAGCGTTGACCCCACGTTTTTATATCTTTCAAACTTGTAATCACATATACTTTATCCTTTGATACTGAGAATGCTTTTATGTTAAACTCGCGAAATAGTGCTATCGCCGCTCCGAAAACCGCTGAATGCATGACAATTTAACGTTGTGCCATTATCTATGTGGTTAGAAATTCATTTTGTTTTCGGCTCTACTCTGTACAGAATAGTTTGTAATACAGTCCAAGTACGACGCAGTAGCAATCAGGATTAAACAAGTTAACACGACAATGTACTCGCAGTCTGGTTTAATCTGGTCGTGTTCAGTGGTCATGAATAAACACCCTTGCAGTCTCATATCGACGACCAGGCAAGACAAATACCCTCCATCATCAACTGCCACCCCACCCCCAATTTTCTAAAATTAACCTCCTTTTCCTTAGATATCCTGCCATTGAAAACAGATTGTACAAGTGTTTCATATGCCTCTATTTTCAGAGTTTGTTTGCACGGCAAAAGATAGAATTCAGTACTTTTGAAACTGAATGTTTACCAGAAACTCATTATAATTAGTCTCTTGCAGACACTGATAATAATCAATACAGGCAATTGTTACGAGTGATGTGGGCTAAAACCAATTACGTGTCCATTTTGTCATGATTATATTGGATCAAAATCTTAACAAGAAGACATATGTTGGATTATTGCTCAACAATTACTGATAATATTATACATTATCAAGCCATTAAACCAATGTTAAATTACAGTTCATGATGGGCGCAAAAATACGGCAGATAGAAGCTAATTGAACAAACATGTTTTGCCAGCCAGTACAGCATTACATTAATTTTCATAACATCGGATAGTAAAATTCAATGTGCAAAGACTAATGCTGCGCATGTCCTATAGGATAGCCTATGTCTGTTAGGATAATGACACCTCGATACCAAACAATCACAGATACCTTTCAACGAGCATTCTATAATACTATAATATGCCTCATGCAACTCTCGTTTGTCACCCTGTTTTGGATGGTTGTCTTTCTGTTTATAGGGAATACAGTTAAAACTTCTATCCCTCTCACCCGTTCCCCAAAAGGTGGAATGTCATAGAATCTCAGCGCTAATAAAACAGTGTCATAAAGAATTTAATCTCCCCATTTTATTAAATAGATTTTATCGAATCTTATAGGCAAGAATGACATCTGAGCAAATATACTGACACTCTTGACAGTTATGAGGACCTAAAAGGTTACGTATGAAGGTTACACAGGCTCGATGATGGCATTTGTAATAAACGGAACAATGTAAAGAACATTCTATATAAGGATCAGGATTTTTTGACTGGTTTGGTGCTTTACGGCACAGCAACACATGTAGGTTTTTTAGTGCCGAGGCAACAGAAGTAACGTGCCTTTCCACAAAACACACCTCGGTAGCTGAACCAGGCTGGTGGGATTCAAAACCGCACGCTAACCACATAGCCACTGCGGCTTCTCTCAGATTTCTTTTTGTAATGAAAAATCAAAGCTTTCTCTTTATCTCTTGCAATTTGAAAAAAGGGGCATTTAATATGTCTATGATCGCCGTCATTATCTTCAGTTCGTGTGCTCATGCTTTATTACTGTAAGAAGGAAGGAAGACAAACAATTACTTTAACGTTCACAATTGATTGTGTTGAAGACCATGGGACTTAATAGGCATTAAAATGTTCGGAGATTTGTATTACTGTTTTTAAACCACCCACAATATCAGTAAATACTTATTGCAACTCGGGAGCACTGTTTTACACCGGCAAGGAACGTGACTGATAGATAAAGCATCACATCTCCATGACATCACACGACTTCATTTATGCCCTAATAAGAATTCAACCAAGAACAGAAATGAGACGTGTGAATAAACAAAATTCAAAGATAAGCATAACGAAAATAATTATAGGGTCATTTGAAAGAAATGTAAATAAATACAATTATTACTTTGCCAGCAATCACAACTTGCGTTAATATTGCAATGAAATTCAAACGAACTTGAATAAAGCTGTCACAACACACGTACACACACACACAAATTGTTTATCTAGACATAAAAATAAAGTTTATGAAAATAGATACGAATATAATCATTAGAGAATAGATGAATAATGTCATTGAACCTTCTTTTGACTCTTTGCGTATCAAGTTTGGACATGCACAAATAAAGACAGAAAAGGATAGTCTGCTAGATTGAGTAGTTAACACTGTACGTTAATAGTCATCAACCGCTCTGAGGAAACGTATATAGACGTGTCAAAATGGGTTAAGAGCAAGCCTGCATCATTGAAACAATTCAGAAAGTAAACACTTTTTGGTGATGTGGTATCAATCAGATTTAGACAGATATAGTCACTGATTCAATAAATGTCCGCTGAAAATAACGACGATTTGGAAATTAAAAATGAATATGACATCTCTGTAAACGTGTATGAAATATTGGAAGAAAAGAATTTGCATTTGATGGGTTGCAGCCAGGCTTGGCACAGAGGGAAAGTGCCGCTGAGTGTCACCGATCATAGAAATTACACCAGATCATTTATATTAACAGAGACGGAGAAAGTACAGGAAGCTAATATGTACATCATAGAAGCTATAAAGCGATCACAATATCTATTGTGATGGAATATATCATTACCAATGAAGAAAATAATTTAATAAATGTGTTGTCATCACAAAAATCATACATCAGCAGACATCAAAGACATTTTAGATTATATATATATATATATATATATATATATATATATATATATATATATATATATATATATATATATATATATATATATATATATATACATCAAGACTGTTTGCACATACACACTTTTACATCCTATTGGTACATCAGCACTTTAAAATTGAAATTTATTGAGAACGCCACTGGAATTCATTCGGAATGCTATATATTTTTGGACTTTTGATAGAACGTTTCTGACTATTTCGGAATTAATTCACAATGCTGTATCTTCTTTGTAAATTTTATCTTTGTGTTCTTAGGAAATAAATAGTTTTGGTTGATGTTTACAAAACTTGTAGTTTTTTCTTTCTCTCACTTTTTGCTTAAGACCATAGTGATACAGTATAAATATTATCATGGATAAAATTTCTAAGTGATTGTGCTTTTGTGGGAATAACCGCTATACCTTATTTTCATGAAATTTGGAATACGCATCTATATGATCTTCATGTCTTTTAGTCTTATTCGAAATCTCACAGACTTGCTTGTAGTATTCTACATTGCATTTATATTTCATTGTCTTCTAGATACCTGTTTTTAATGTTATAGCTTTTCTTTTGTGATGCAGTGCTTCCATGGTCTCTGTCTTCAAGAACAATAATATCCCTCTTTGATTCATAATTGTTTTTAACGGAATAATGTTTTCTGCTACTTCCATGCTGTTAAAGATCCATCATATCTATTCCGTTTCATAAAGTGAACACTTCTCACCTAATATTATTATTGCCTCTAAAATCTTTTCAGCTTTGTATTGTTCATTTTGTTCTTCGTATAGACGTAACTCTTGTTCGTAAAACATGTCATTAATAGCCTCTGCCGTTAGGTGTTCCACTTTGTGATCAACCTGATCCCCTAAGAAATACCCTTTGGAAGTAGTGCCTTATATTTGGAAGTTCTCTTCTACATATCTTGAATGTAGTCGATTAAAATCTATCCAATATCAACTAATCAAATAGATTCATATTGTAATAAACCTAAGGTTGGAAAGAATTTTAAACAATGTATTTGTGTCAATCATATTTTTCATATGCATGCTGTTGAATATGGCCTGCCTGCCAGTGGTTATCCTAACGACTGACATTCATCCTTCTGTATTTAAATAGTTTCTCGATTGCTTGTGAAATGTGTAGGCAATGTGTTAATTATCCAGTATTTCAACTCAGCATTTTCTTTTGTAATTGTTCCACTTTATTCGCGGATTCAATTATAAATATTTGCACGAAAAAAAACCTCCCCACATAAATTTGAACTGTTTAGATCGCAGTAAAGATGTTTTACAATACTCCTTGTGTCAACCATTTAAAACGGTATAATAAAATGCAGGCATATTTTGTACGCTTGACAAAATGTTTTCTGGTGTTATCAACAAACCAACAGGAACACATTCTTAAATACAGTTCTCTACAGCAATCTGCATTACGTGTTCAATCCTTTCAAAAGTTTAAGTGATTTCAGATTTATGCCATACTTTTGCCATTCTTTTCGTTGATTAATAAACAATTACTTCATACTTTATGTTCTTTTAAAGCTAACTGGGTTTTCCATAAATTTTGTGTTTAAGAGATCTTCGACTTGTACTGTAAATTTAGCTGAATACAACTTTGTGAATTTATCTACATCAAAATACCTATTCTAAGATTTGTTCTTACCGTACTTTTCTGGCTCTCCTATTATTTAGATATACGATACGTTGAATGCAGTTTGTAAATCTTCATTTCCACCCAACAGCGAATGGCGTCTTTATTATGCTTAAAATACATAAGTCAACACTTTTGTTCTCAATGTTATCTTATAACATAAATTGGTTTGACCCCACGTTTTTATACCATTTAAACGTTTAAGGTAATACACTTTATTTCTTGATATTGAGAATGTAGCTTTTTGATGTTAAACTCGTGAAATAGTACTTACATCTCTCTGAAAATCGTTGAATGTACCACAGTATAGCTTTGTGTCACTGATATGTGTTGAAAACAATTTTATTTTAGGCTCTGCTCTATACAGAATAATTTGTAAATCAGTTAAGTGAACATAGTTCAACAATCTGGTTTAAATGATATTAAAATGGTAATGTACTAGCAGTCAGGTTTAATCAGGCCGTGTTCAATTATGAATTAACAAGCATACAAACAGACAGTACAGAAAAATCCCCACCATCCTCAACCTCCAAACCAATCCCACTGCAATTTCCTAGAAACTTCACTTTCTAAACATACTGTCATCGAAAGCAAATATACAGTTATCTCGCATAATTTCATTTTCAGAGTTTATGCAAACGGCAAAACGAACAAAATCAATACTGTTGAATCTGGATATTTACAGGAAATGCATGTTACAATTTGTCCCTCTCAGACACTGATAATAATTAGCGCAGGGAGATGTAACGACCCATGTGGGCTAAAATCAATTACATGTCCATTATTTCATGTTTAGATAGGATACAAATCTTCAGAAGCTGACATATGTTGGATTATTGCACAACAACTACTGATAGTATTCAAGATCATCAAGTCAATAAACAATGTTAGATTATAGTTGTTGTGGACCGAAAAATGCGGCATAAATAACAATGACTATAAAAGAGGGATATATTTGCTGTTGTACGCACAGAGCATTCTTCCTCCATTAGCAAACAAAATGAATATATTTTGCAAGCCAGTGCAGCTTTAGATTAATTTTCAAAGCGTCGGATAGCCAAATACAATATACAAAGACTAATGTTGTGCATGTCCTATCGGAGAGTCTATCTCTGCTAAGATAATAACGCGTCGATACCAAACATTTTTTCAACGAACTTAATCGAATATTATAACGTGTCTGATGCAAGCCCCCACTCTTGCCTCTGTCCCCTGTTTGTCTTGTTGTCTTTCTGTTTACAGGGAATACACGTAAGACGTCTATTGCTCTCACACATTCCTCTAAAGGTCGAATGTTACAGAATCTCAGAACAGTCTCAGTACAGTCACAAAATTATTTTTTCCTCCCCTATAGTTTAAACAGATTTCATTGAATAATATTGGCAAATATAACATTTGAATAATATGCTGACCCTCTGGACATATTTGTAGACATAAAAACTTACTTATACAAGTTATTGACTCGAGGATGCATTTTTACTATTATTTTTAAACCAACCCCAACATAAGTAAATATTTAATTCAATTCGGATGCATTACATTCTACAGCCAAGGAACGTGAACGTTATGCAAAGAATTTCATCTCTATAACGTCACGCGGCTTCAGTCAATACACATATGACCCGCATGCTTCGCTTGGATCTAGGTTTTACCGATGTCGTATTATTTCAAAATTTCATAACTATTTGTCCTTCCTCTAGATGAATGGAACTTTTTAATTCATATTAAATACTAACACTACTACTAATACTACTTCTACTACTACTACTAATAATAATAATATACAATTCTTTACTTTTGTTGATGAGAATACTAAATATTATGAAACATTAGCCATCATTTGGAGGACGCGTAGCGAAGGTCAGAATGATGGGTTTACTGCTACTATGATCTTTTTTATGCATCGAAAGAATGGTTTATAATTATTGTTCCTCTATTTAATGGCTTCTCGTGTTTATGGCATCTCGTGCACATGTTTCTTCACTCGATGGCATCTGGTTTCTCTCCAGTCAAGTTGTTATCTTCAAGGTTAAGGTAAGTTAGAAATGTCTTCTCTTTACTTCAATGCCCCGCTCAAATAGACATGGGCGTATTTACTTTCCATGTCTTCTGTTAACTCTACAGCTATGTGAAAAGGGCCATACCAAGATTTCATCATGTATGCACTTGGTCATCTCAGAGCAATAGCCGGAAGAGAAACATGATCTTAATTTTTGCTGGTCTTTTATTGTTTAAACTATTAAATATTGCAGCGAAATCAGCCCACTACATTACTAAGATCATGGAAAGTTTCAGCAGCAAAGAGCTCTTCGAGATTACTAATAAGCTAATGTCAAGGAACAAATCTACACCACTTCCAACTACCTTCTCTCCAGTCGACCTTCCGGACCTGTTTGCAACTGTCTTTCGTGACAAAGTACAAACCATAAGCTTGACAACACAATTTCAATTGACTCGTCGTTACCATATAGTTGGGATACAGAATCTGAGCGGCAACCATTAGCAGCATTTGAACCTGTCTCAATGGATTTAGTACGTACAATCGTGATGAGGAGTTCACCAAAGTCATGTGAACTTGATCCGATTCTAACATCATCGATGCTTCAGTGTTTAAATCGAGTATTGGCTTCACTAACTGATGTTATTAATACCTCTTTCTCATTTGGGGAATTCCCATCATTTTTCAAAACTGCCATTGTAAAGCCTCTGCTGAAGAAACCAACACTAGACCATAACGACTTAAAGAACTACCATCCAGATTATAACTCCCATTCATGTAAAAAAAAATCTTATAAAAAGTTGTTTTATCCCAACTTGTATCTCATCTAAATTCAAAACAGTCTTTTTAGCAATGAACAATCTGCATATCGCCCATGCCACAGTACTGAAACTACTCTTCTGAAAGTAGTTAATGACATTCTCTCTGCTTTGGATAGCAAAACGATTACAGTCCTCACCCTCCTTGATTTGTCTGCAGCATTTGACACAATAGACCATGATATATTACTTCACCGTCTCCAGCATTTATTTGGCATTCATGATACAGCGTTACTCAAGTTCAAGTCCTACTTGGTCAACAGGACACAAAATTTCGTCTGCAAATGGAATACACTCCAGCCCAGTTGATCTATGTTATGGTGTTCCACAGGGGTTTATTCTTGGACCTGTTCATTTCATTCTATATACTCAGCCACTCTCAAGTGTCATAGATCATCATCCAGTGTTTCACCAATTGTACGCTGACGACACCCAAACATACAAATCTAGCCACCCAACTGAAGTTGATGCTACCATCCAAGATGTAGAGATGTGCATTTCTGATGTGAAATCATGGATGACATGTAACACGCTTCAGATAAATGATGATAAAACTGAGGCCATTCTGATCACAACACAAAGACTTTCTCATTCACATCCTTTACCTCAAACAATAAATATCAGCAACACCATCATTAAGTTCACACAATCAGTACGAAACCTAGGTGTTACTCTGGACAGTACTCTCACATTGCACCAACATGTCATGAACATATGAAAGGCTGCTTATCTTGAGCTGAGACGCATCAGCTTCATTTGCAAATATTTTTCAGTTCATGCCACTAAAACACTTGTGTGTTCATTAGTACTTTCAAGACTGGACTATTGTAACTCAATTCTGTCTGGTTCATCTCAATATCTAGCCTAGAAACTTCAAAAAGTTCAAAACACAGCTGCTCGGATCATCCTCAGGGTACCACGATCAGAGCATACCTCCCCGCTGCTCTGTACCCTACACTGGCTATCCATTCGATCCAGAATCAAACACAGAATTTGTTCCCTGTGCTACGTTTCACTGACGGACTCCAGTCTAACATACATATCCGACCTCAGCCATGTGTATACAAGAGCAAGATACTTACGCTCTTTTCTGACAATCGTATATTCATTATTCCCATCATGAAAACAAAGTCATATTGAAAAAGTTCTTCTTCATACCATGGCCCAGCAACGTGGAATGAATTGCCCACAGAACTTAGACGCAAACACAGTGATCCCATTCAAGAGTGCTCTTGAAACTAACTTATTTCGACTGGAAGAACAAACATAAGACCTAATAATGTATCATACTTTAAATATTTTCAGCGTGTTTTATATGTTTTCTAATTTCATGGTGTTTTTTTGTAATCATAGCATCATATATGATTTTTTATATTATAGGAGTTGTCTAATGTTGTAAAGCGCTTAGAGCTTCTAAAATTTTCAGTAAAACTGGGAAAGCAACGTGATGTGGATATAGCATGAAAACTTTGGAAGATTAAAAACAAAATCCATAAATATGAATAACCCTGTATATTTGAACGATTTATTGATATATTGGCAAACATCTTCCAGGCAGATTTCAATGCAGAAGAAGAACGTCCTCAAAATTATTCAGTGACGTTCAAATGTTTTTTTTTTAAAATACGCATGTAGCTGAAAAAATGAATACGAAATAGTACAATCTGTGAGTGACATGCAAATAAAAAATTTAAGTGATGAAGTTTCCAAGAGGATTGCCGCGTATCTTTGGACAATGCGCTGACAACTAACTCATCTCTGAAGAAATGCAACTGGAGGTAATTGTATTAAGCATATCGGGGTATCACTTGAATAGTCTCCCTTTGAAACTTATAAAACCAGAATTAATTCTGAAGACGTGGAAAAGAGATACATAAAGAGTGCTTTCATTTTGTTTAGAGTAATACATTTATAGAAATGTATGTAAAGTACAATAATATTGTATATTATTTTTGTACAACAATTAATTAAAAAATTGTCAGGGCCTATTTAGTAGAGCCAGTTGATTTTTTTTAACTAACAATATTTCTTGTGATCCCTCATAAAATAGTTTGTAGCCCCGCATTCAAGATAAAATTTCATTCTTTCAGGTACGATGGACTTTTTAATGAGACTATGAATAACACTGAAACAATCTTAAGGTTTTCTATTCTTCACCCTAATCCCCACGGAAGTTAGATGCTAACTTGTCGATACGTGATACCTTGATTTGTGTTTTCAAATATTCTAGTGTCTGTATACTCTTTTGATAAATTTAAAAAGCATGTAGCTTAAGTGATCAATGTGGTCTCAGAACAAAATTAGCTCCCATCAAGTTTGACAAAAATATCATGAAGATATTGCCAAACATTAGGACCAGTTTCAGTGGTGTGTTTCATAGATAACTGATTTTCAAATGTTATAAGTTATGTTGATAATAAAAGGGTGACTTCAAACTTTACAAAACGGCATATATTGTTTAAATTTCCTGCTCTGCAGTGAAGACAGTGATTCATGTAAAGTCTTATGACACGTTTTTAGGCTCTGATAAACAGCAAAAAAGAAAGAGTGAAAACAACAAGCTTTAAAAAATGTAACAAGTAATTTATTTCCCCCAGAAAAACTCTGTGCGAATGAAAACACAAGAACTTACGGTTTTTAAGAATCAAATCCAAAACTAATCTAAGAATAATCCACGAATGAAATTTTAGAAGTCCTAGTAATGAAATGTTCTAACGAATTCAAGTTCGAGTCCCGACGAAAAATCCAAAGTGGAAGGCGACTACCTCTACTGAAGAAAGTAAAGAGCTAATGTGCACAATCCTTTTTAAATCCACAGACAATAATATTTCCGTGCTTGATTTTCCGAATAAAATTTAAATAAATATCTTTGCCCATAAACTCCCTATGAGCACTCAAATATTTCCAGGAAATAGAATTAATCTTTTAGAATCCAAACAATTTGAATAAAAATTATAATGTAATTCCCAAACTAGTCACAAACACACACTTTCCAGTGTATAGAAGAAGCCCCAAATGAGAAATATCTCTATAAACAAAGGTTTTACAGTAACTTGAAACGCAAAACAAATTCCCGGATGAGGGTCTACTCTCCAGAATTTTCGAGAAGTATTTACGTATAAAAGCAGTAGTACCAGTACGACCTTAACAAAAACCAATCATTTCACTCTAAGAATAAGATAAAATAAAAAGTTGCTTACTTCTCTCACTGATTTCTAATTCAAGGTGGGGAACTAGGTCAGCTTTAGGTGTTTACAACTGAAGAGTCAAGATCAAACTATTTTCTGAAAAAAGATCGAGTTCCTAGTAAACAAAACTACATTATTTTAACATGCAATGAAATTAAAAATAAAATGATTTTAAAACTTACAAACAATCAAATTAAATCAAATATACGTAACAAAAGAATCGCCTCAAAGCACGTAATTCAAGTACTTTCCATTGCTTCCTTGAGCTTCACTTTTGCCATACAAATACAAAAACAAATAGGTCAAATTAAACGTTCAAGATTTTATGAACTCTACTGAATTAATCTGTGTTAAAAGCTAAGATGTTGTATCATAGTAACAAATGTACAATAATGAATGGTTTATACAATGAGTACAAGAAAAATGTTTGTATCCAGAGACCATCACCGTAGACATGTGCATCCAGACCTCTCGCGTGGCTCCACGGAGATCTCGCGCAAAATTTCGACTCCTTGAAGAAAGATATGTAGTTAAAATCGTTAAGATACTTCCCATATTGGTACGGTTTTAGCAATTGTTCAACAGGATGGATGTGAGACGAATAAATCTGTATAAAAAGAAAACTGGATATGCGTCATGTACAGTTGAAAAATCTTACATATTTAAAAACCATTATCTCCAGTCATCGTTCATGACTCAAATCGGTGAACGACCGATTCCCTTGATATTTGGCACCATTTCTTTTAAGTGTTGAATATAGTTCATCACTATTGTCTGAAGAAATACATATGAAACATAATTTAAAAGACAACCCACACCTCTTTCTGCAGTGGAAAGAGACTTAAGGTCCAAACGCCTTATACCTCATTTAAAGCGACTTCATGTATATTGTAGCACGATTTGCCAACTCTGGAAACAATGCTTTTGAAAGAGACAAATCTTTCTGTTTCAAAAGAGTTTCATTTGAATATTGGCGTTGGTTTTTTACCTTTTTTACTTTGCAAACAATGGTATTAAATTAAATCAGATGAATACATTATTTTTCAAAACTCATTGTTTACTCTTGATATGTTATTGCCCATTGCCAGACGTTCCTGTTAAATCATTATCTTAATCCTTTGATATCCGTATCCGAGATACGAATATTAAGCCAGTGGTGCAACAAAAGTAGACCATATTAGTCTGGTCATGACTTAGATCTAAAACTGTGACTAATTAAAACTTTTTATTTTTCTCAAATCTAATCAGAGCGACAGATGCATAGGTACATAGTGTATTGGGATATCCCTGTTGTCCGAATACAGACTACGAACTGTTCATGTTCAGCTCAAAGAAGAATTTGTCACTTTAAGTTCGATTATAATTTTAGTGTAAAAGTAATGTTTGGCGACAGTGTAGTAAAAGGAGCAATTTATGCCGGGAATTTCGCAAAGCAATCTGAAGACATTTGAGTTTATACAAATATTTCAGAAGGAACAAGAATATGAGTCCGAATACAAAAAGAAAGAAAAAACAAAAGCCCAAAACAAAAAACAAAAGCAAAAACAAAACAAAACAAAACAAAACAGAAATTAAGGTGTTGTGAAGAAAATTACAGTTGCATGTTGAAGGATATTTTAGAAATCGAATATCAACGATTAAATGACAATTGTGCTCGAGTGAGACTGACTGATTTTTGTGTGAACTAACATCTCATAACTCCGCCAACAATAAACGATATTTTGAAGAAAAATACTGACGCTTTGCGAATCAACAAAACGTTTTATTAAAGCCATTTCCTCCCCGGGAATTCAACATTAACTAATTATAATACCCTTCCCCATAATAATTTTAAAATTAGAAGTTATTAAACCATTTAGGGGAAATTTACATTAGCCGATTATTCCTCCTGATAGGAATTTTAAAGGAAGAGCCCGGTAGTAGGGTCTATACATGTTTAACATTATTGATGACACTATTGGCGGCCTTTAAACTTTAATATCCTGAGTGTTGTTATCACTTCTTCTCCTATTCTGAATCTATGTCTATCTTGTACCTCCGTTTCTTCAGGACCAGACTTCATGAATTAGAAGACTTGAACCACCTCACGGCCCAGTAAGTCAGGTTTCCAAGATCTTTCAATATCCACCTTCCTTCTGTTACTGACTTTAATGTAATTGTGATATAACCCATAAGGACCGTGTAGGAGGCTGCCCAACCTCAGATGACATACCTGATCATCGGCTCATCTTCTTTGCTGACACCAAAAAGAGATCCATTGAAGTTGAAAACAATAACACCTCAGTGGTACATCCACTTGTGATGCCAACTTCTAATCTTTCCTATGCTCAGCCGTGTTGTTTTGCTGTCCGACACGGTGCTGCGTATTTGTAAGCTATCGAGGTTGTATCGCAGTACATCCATGAACTTCCTTAGAGTTAGGCTCACATACTTGTGTGGAATGCTACCATTATGCGTTGGCGAGGCATGATTACAACACTATTAGATTGCCGTTGTTTTCTTTGGCATTCTGGAAGATCTTAGTTAACAGACTTGTCTGATCAAGGCAACCAGGTACTGCTACCCATTTGAGCTAAAGTATCGAGGTACTCTATAGCACGTATTTCATGAGACGCCGGGTAAGGATGGCTAGGAATATATTCCCGTTTTCGTGTAGAAGGGGTCTTATCCTGAATTGCTTGACGAATTCTCTTCCTACGGAATAAAGCAGCCCTCTGCAAGCAATCAGCACTATTTGTTAACTTGCCTCTTCTCCGTATGACCTTTATTAACTTCCAAACTTTCTGACTAGTTGTAAACAGTATATGTAAACCTTGCAGGGAACATTGTTTGGTACAGGAGCTGATGTTGCCAATGTATCTTTTAAAATGTCTTTTTTTTTTCTTGCAGTCCAGCTTGTGAATTGTCTACTAAAACTGCTTCATTTTCTGGATTTATAAGTTTAGGTTGCTCTTAAACGTCTTTCTCTCTATCAGAGTCACGATGGGTTTTTCTCAAATGTTCTTCTACCTCCTCTTTCTGACATTCAGATCCTGATATTTTGTCTCCTAACAGCAGCTTTTTGAACGCATTAGCAATAACGTGTGCTGTCTTCTTCATATATTCTGTACTTTCGAATGATTTCTACACTTCTCAGTGTCTTAAGCCTTTTACGAACGTTATCTCTGAGGTTACTCAATCTCTTCATCTTTATAAATTTCATTGCTATACCTTCTTGTCTTTTATTTGCAATCTCTCGAAGTCTACGGTTTACTTTTCGCAATATATTTCTCTGCATTTTTCCTTCTCAATATGATCTTACCCCATAGTATAGATGATGGTGGCCATGACTTCTGCAAGTCTTGCAAATGTTACTTTCAATAATTGGCCTTTAGTCCTCATGAAATTGTCGCCATGCTGTTTTTCTTGAACTCACGGGTCATTGTACTTTTAGTTTATGTTGACTAACACTCCTTTATCGTTGCAATCTTTTCCTGAATATCCAACTCCAGCAACACCAGCAGACTCTAGGTGTGTCCTTTGTCTGGTTCGTTGTCCATTGATATAGCCTGCTTGTATCGTAATCTGGTCGTTTGGTCAATAATTTGTCCCCACTCTCGCACGAGCATGTAAGAATCTCACAGCCTCTCTATCCACGGCGATATAGCATATTACTCCTTCACAGGAACTGTATTCCAGCTAGCTAGGCTACCATACTGTCAGCAGTCTCTCTTTGCCGACACCATGTCACTTCCCAGAGAGAGAGAGAGAGAGAGAAATAGAGATAGAGCAATTAAAATTGATTAAGTGAATAAGGTATACAATATATGGAGCAAATATGAGACCCACATCTCTTCTATCATTTTAATCAGGTATTCATTGACTTTCCCGGTAAGAACTTTTAAATATTTCTCATAGTAATACAGAGTACTTTACTTGACTATTTCCTATC
The DNA here is from genome assembly GCA_028554795.2 of Sinohyriopsis cumingii. Lineage (NCBI taxonomy): Eukaryota > Metazoa > Mollusca > Bivalvia > Unionida > Unionidae > Sinohyriopsis > Sinohyriopsis cumingii. Next base: position 120,201,588 of record CM068825.1, on the reverse strand, counting down.
TCATCTTTGATCAAGAGCTTAATCATGATGCCACTTTATATGGAATTTGCATTAGCATTAAAATGTTCTTGTAAGCAACTTTCTAAAACTTAAAGTCTAATAACTAGCAAACTATAATTATAATTACAATTATAATTACATTTTATACACTAGAGATAAACTACGTTTCCTGCCTTTAGTGCTACACGGGATTTGATGCGGCTGTCAATACTCTGTTATCATTTGATGGGAGAATAATCTTATTTTGAATTAGGATATTTTTTGCCTGATGAAAGATCACTGCTGGTTTGCCGAGGGGCCACCACTGGCCTCGGACACAATTGTTGTTCTGGAGGGATACAATTAGTCGAGATCCATTGTAGCCTAGTGTGCTAACTGAGTGAGGGAGGAGAGTGTGAGGAAACAGGTTGCGCTAAACTCGTTCCAAGCCTGAGATAGAAGTGTAATATGGTTCTCTACTGGAGCCTCCATCTGTATATTGAGACATTGGCCTTGGATGGTACCATACATCCAGCAAAATTAGGGGTCTAAAGCTGAAACATGAATTGATCAGGAATTTGTAAAACTGAACGATTCCAGGACCATGGAAAACCTACTAACTTGGATTGGGGTGGATCTATTGAGACCGGATGGTGTCGATGACAAGATTCACCGCCTGATTACTGTCACAGACTTTGTGTGGTTGAACGTATTATGGAGGGTTTCACGGTTGTAATAATTCTCAAGTTTGCTGGGGTCTTTAGACAACATTTCTGAGTGCCACCAGCAAATTCATCTGGAACAGCCTTTTTAAAATTAGTAGAATTCTGTTTAAGTTCCCTTGCATCAAATACGTAAGTTTAAAAGATCCAATTATTTCACAGATTACGTCCTATTACTTTGGTTCGCCTTTTACATTAATATTGATCCACGTGACCGGATGTAAAATTGCAGACAGTATGATTTAAAAAAGAGAATGTTTGTAAGAACATGTTCTTCAAGTCAATAATAAATGGATACTTACAAATATTTATATTTGTTGTCTTAATATATCAGTCACTCTTTTTATCTTAGCACCATTATATACTTGTTTTTAACCAGAATTATGTTTATGTAATATATGTTTGCGAATACACATTCATTCAAGTATATATATACCGATGTACCAGATGAAATGAGACAGACAGACAGACATACAGACAGACAGACAGAGAGGTGAGAGCCACAAATGTCCTACACATACATAGTGTGACTAACATCGATATTTCTCCAAACTGTATACTGTACATATTCCAACCGTTCATGGAAATAAAGTTAACAAATCATCAGGGAGACTCGTACGTGCGCCTGTCGGTTCAAGCGTGGATGACATTTGTGCATTTTGAAAAAATATATCCTTCCTAGATATAACTCAAGTTATTTCATGAAAAATATAATAAACATTAATAGAAATGCAACAGTCTAGATCAATAATAAGAGCCTTAAGAAGTTCGATTTTCTTCTCGTTGTTGTTCAACCTCCAGTAACTGCAATGATTAAAGCTGTAAAAAATAAATTGTCATTATTCTTCAAGCGAGATAAATTGCAATAACAATCTTTTCACACCACAGCGATACGCTTTCGCACAATCAAATACTACAAACTAGAGTATGAGGTAGTAATGGAAAGATGATAAAGTTCTGAAATGGGCTGAGAACATTTATTTGAAATACTGGGAACAGCGCAAGTTAGTGAAAAACTAAAAGATGTAAAAACAATTGATCAAATGTTGATATAATTTCTTTTCAAGATAATGAGATATCGATCTTGCTTGCGGAATGTAAGCGGCCTGTCTCAATTTCTTGATCTACATCTGCCGTCTTTATTAACTGAACTATCCGGAAGTGAGTTGTTCCGGGACGCCAAGTCCAGGACCTGAGCAAGCGCCACATTTACAAATTTTACAACGATCCAAGCAAGACTCGTTACGGTAATAAGGCTATCTTCCTATACTCGGAAACAGAGACTGATACTCTCAGTTGAGACTTCAGACCATCATAACAGGAAAAGCACACATGCGCTGTGCAGGGATGTTAACAAAACGTGCAGGGAAAGTTAAGGACGAATGTAAAGGAGCTCATAGGCCTACAACAAAAAAGTATATGTGATCAGAATGTTTACCCTATCCGAAAAAAAAAAACAGATCAAGGGAGTCTATTGAGCTAATGTAGAGAAAGATCTAAGGTTCGAGATTTTCTTCGGAGTACTAGTGCCAAAACAGCCGTTCACCTGAGTACTATTAAACCACTGCACTATGCTATGTGCGGTGGACGCCGTCCTCACCAAGTCCTACACGCACACGTAGCCAATATAGGATCTCTGACACTGCACCCATAAACTGACTGCGGTGGTCAACGTAACGAAGTTTGAGCCACCTTAGAAGATAACAAAACAAAATATCGACCTAGTGCAACTCACTGTCTTTAAATTGTGGTTGCTGAATGTTATAAGGCATATAAAGGTAAACCTTTCTCATGGTTTGATTCTCGACCAAGGCCCTGAGACAAATGCCGCATCATCCAACATCTTTGTTACTGTAGTGTCACAGATCAAGTAACCTTCCAGGCTATCATATATTCTGCAATGCCGTCATTATCTTTTGTATTTTGTTCTTCTCTTAAAGTAGGAAATTAGTATTGAAAAAGGTGCTATATTCTACCAATCAATATATTTGCCTTAATACCACATTTAATGCGCCAGGGGCCAAGACTTTTACCAGCTTGAGGTCCCAGAATACTGTAACGGTCGTGTATCAGGTCAATGTAGGCCTTTTAACGACCCGCGGCATCAACACGATTTATCTGTTCCACATCTGTTTCGTCAGTCTTTTGCTGAAACCTTGGTTCCTCGACAGATGCTTCTCCACTGGATACATGCAATACGCTTATAGTACGCAGTTGAAGCAATCGCTTTGGAGATAGCTGATCCGTGATGGTCCCACGGGATGCGGTAGAAATCCAAGTACTGCTAAAGATCATAATTTACTGTAATAAACTGTACATGCACAACGTGCTGACACCAATCGTGGATGATTAAAAATGTTATGACGTCTTACGTTGGGTTAATAAATGCATCCGTCACTGAAACGATTATGCTGATATCCGCAAGCGCGAAGCTAAGCGATGATGATCTTGCCTCGCATGATGATTCTGTAACGTTTATTTCTGATGTTGAAGAGGTTCCAGGTCCTAATGTCAGTTTTTGATGATGCAATATGTGATGGTAAAAAATAAACAATAACAAAAGAGACGCATCTTTAGCTGCGGCCGGCACAAACATGCTCTAACGTCTTGTACTTGACCTATCGTTACGTCCAGATATCATACGTAATTCGCGACACAGCTAATATGGCGATGCTCTTTGGTGGCACCGTAGTCCACAATTAAGTCCTGCTGTTGCTATGGACTGGAATAAGTTTCCACTTTTTTATGAAGATACTTTTAAACCACACTGTTTGACAATCATAAAAGTTTAGTATACTCTCCCAGTAAATTTCAGTCAGGCCTTGATAAAGTGTCGACTTGTAACTATTATCGCACTGACAGGGCGAGATATTGAGTTGGCAGACCTAGTTTGCTGCCATAAACCTGTTATTAGCCTGATATGCAACATCGCACCCGGCTTCGTGCAGATCACGATACCGATCTCTGTGCATCTCACGTACGAAGCGATGTGTGGACTCGAGAACTGGTAGCAGGAACAACCCTGGTTGCTTTCTTTCATGCTTTAGAACCGACCAAGGACCTGTCATTCTGCTGTCGTTTGCGATTCGCATTTGTTTGTACCATTAGCTACTTCTACAGCTATAGTTAGGAGCGCTACTGAAACCATTCGAACTTGAATTAGAGCACTGACTTCTACTGCATCGAAAGCGATGAATCTGCGTGATAAAGGGCACTGTGATAGCTCTTAGCACAACCGATAGTATAAATATACTAGATATGTTGTGTAATCGTTTAATCAACTTAGTGCTGTCATCAGCTAAAACGATGCCGCTGTTGACACACAAAGTCGAAAACAACGTGGTCAGGCAAACGATTGCTGAATAAGTTAACCTTGCGTTTATATTCGCTTATTCTGTTGTAAAGAACGTAATCACGCCAAATATAGTTGACAAATTATAAATGAATTGCTATAGGGCAAATACTTTTCTTTTTACAACGTCAATGGCTCCGTCATCTAGATGGGGACATTTGTGATCCACGGCCTGCAGTACCGCTCGTACGAATCCAGCGACCCCAATAAAAAAAAAATTAGTTTTGCGTACGCAGATTTTGGAGGTTTTGTCCCAATACCAAACGTGTTTACGGACAAACCAGGCCGCACTGGATTGATTCAACACGAGATCGAGCTGAATACCTCGATTAGGACTAAAGGATATCAACGAAGAAATGGGGAAAATGTTAGCCCAGGGAGTGATCAAACCTTCCAGTTCCCCGTACTCGTTTCCGTTGTATTAGAACGAAAGACGGGACAAACCATTTTTGCATTGACGTTCGGCAACTGAACAAAAGCACCGTGTTCGATGCAGAAACAATGCCAGACATAGAAAACTTATTTTCAAAATTGATAGATCACAAATACATTTCCAAGTTAAATCATACCATGGGATATTTGTTAATTTAAAGTCATGCCTTTTGGTTTAGTCAACTCCTTTCGTCATATGCGTAAACAGTTAAACGGTATTGAAAACGTCGACGGTTTTGTAGATGATATCTTTGTTTATACATATACCTGGGATGAACATATTAGGGTATTAAGGGATCTGTTCGATAGACTTCACACTGCCAATCTTATAGCTAGGTCCACTAAATGTAGTATAGGATATTTAAACCAAGACTGTTTGGGCCATCTTGTAAGAGGACTAGGGCATTTGAAACCTCATTCAGACAAAATAGGAGATGCACCTAGACCAGAAACTAAGAAAAAAGTAAGATCTTTCCTAGTTTCGATTGGGTTTTACAGGAAATTTGTTCCCAATTTTGCGGCTATTGCCAGCCCAATAACAGACTTGACTAGGAAAGGGCAACCAAATGAAGTTCCCTGGGGTGTGTGCAAGGAAAAATCTTCTAACGCTTTAAAACAGAAACTGGCGAGTGCAGCAATCTTAAAATTGACAGAATTGAACAAAACTTTCATGCTGAGGACTGATGCGTCCTATACGGGACTTGGGGCTGTTTTGCTACAGGAGCAAGAGGAGATGAAATTGCCCACTGCATATGCAAGTAAGAAATTGCTCTCTAAGGAGCGGAACTACTCCATGATTGAGATGGAGTGCATAGCCGTAGCATGGGGGATTGGAAAATTCCATACATATCTTTTCGGGAGAGAGTTTACCTTACAAATGGACCATCAGCCGATCTTATACTGGAACAAAGAAAAGGTTGTCAACGCAAGATTGATGCGTTGGGCGTTGTCTTTGCAACCGTATATTTTCCGAATCGAGGCGATTCGAGGGTCCAAAAATGTGGGCGCTGACCTTTTAAGTAGGGTATAATTATTCAGGTCATTTTCGTGCAGTATTCAAAATTGAATGTTTTAATAATTGTTTATGTTCACCTTCCGTGAGTTTTCTTAAAGTGTTACCACTTCTTTTTTTTGGCGGGGGGGGGGTATTGTCACGGAATTGTATAAATCCCTTTATTAAATACTTGGGTTTCGTTTTTTGTGTACAACTATACCTGAGGGTGATTTATGTATATTGTACAATATTTCGCAACAGTGAGTTTGGTTCATCCTATGCCGCACTTGAGAAGTGTTTTCGATGGGAAAAACTGAATATTTCCAGCGTACATATGATGTTGACTGCATCGTCTGTGTACAAAATATCTCACACTACAGAACGTCTTATCAGTGAGCAGTCTACTTAAAGGACTTGCACATCTTCAATTGTAGAGGTATGAGAGTTATTTATTAATTTATTGTGTATAAGTTATAACTATTGTACTACCACGTTTACTTTTGTATATTTCCCATGTAGCTTCGGCTTACGTAGTATAATGCAAATATTTTCTATTCTTGTTTGTGACTTAGCAAGAGATTTATATTAGCAATATGAAGTTGCATTTTAAGAAACGTTTTTAAGAAACATTTAGTACCGTAGGATTCTTATCGGGCACGGGTTGGTTCACTTCTGAACCTGTTTATTGTTTTGCAATTATTGTGCCGATAATTTAATATGTATAGCTTACCGTATATACCGTATATAACGTCATTACGTTTTATCATATATGCCCGCGTCATGCATATTACACGGTGTTAGATGTATTTTCAACCATAGAAGTTGACCAGAGCAGCTGTAAAGCTGAACCACAGCAGCCGTAGAGCTGGGTGAACAGTGTTGCTGGTCGAGTAGTAGGTGATCGGGCGTTGCTGTAAATTTGTCCAATATTTTGATTTTATGTGCGCATGTATAAATCATAATTATTTTGTTCTCATTCAAGTCATTCGTCATTAAACATTGTATTTGTATCACCATCAAAAGTGTTCTGTTGTAAATCCGAAATCCAACCCTGTTATCTTGTTATAGACAACTTCGCCCGAAGACCGGTCAGTCAAAGATATTTGTTATGACGCAACGCACTAGCCTGAGAATGGTTAGTTTGCTCTTAAGGTAGCCCGGGAAGCAACAGGCAGAAATAAAAACTTTAACCTGGGCTTCGTCATGGCAATGACCGACACGTTAAAGCACATGGTTTGCTTCTGCCGGGATGTAAAGTAGGCCATATTTGGAGGAAATTACACTGTCTCGCTAATATGTAAGCTAAGAGAAACAATGCCATTTGAAACCATCAAACAAACTAGCTGGCAAGTAAGCATTAGATGACTTTTGAAACGCTACGCGTCACATACGTGTGCTTGCGACTAAATGCCAATAGGAGCCAGCCGAGGAAACGCTTCTAAGCTGTGAGCAAAGCAAGGTGGCTAAAGTTTAACACTAATTTCTTGGTTTTATGGGACGTGACATAAACGTGGAGTCGAGTCTCCTGAGGTGTCAAAATACATTTATTGGTCTCTACCCTAATTACTACTTTAATCTGGAGCACCTTGACTTACTTAATTAACGTGTTGCTTAGATGACTTGTAAGGCGCCTGTCAACAGGGTTGCCATTGTTCTCCTTTGTAAAAAGCTACTTCACAAATTGGTAGGTCGATGGTACCATCATTCAGTAGAAATTCCACGGAATAACGTGCTCTGATAGTTATAATGGTTTTGAAAATATCTTACGATATAATTATAGTGAACCTCACAAAGGGCCAGCTATACAAAAATTGCAATCATATTGAAAGTTGTCTGTATAGTTACTTTACGTCTGTGAGCTAGCGATCCTCCATAACGCGAACCAATAATGCAGACACTTACCCAGACCAAGCAACTGGAAGCCACGAGCATGGTAAAACGCAAAGCCGACATATAGCGTTTAGCCGTTTTCTTTGTCATGCCCAAAGTAAGTGGCATTTTTGCACTGTTATCCGCTATTCAAGCTATTTTAGCTGAGGTCAAGGCGGCTTCTCTTCCAGAGACTATAGTGCTCGGGAAAGCAATGGCACTAGCCACTCATGGAGAGGGTAGAACAGAAACCATGAATTAAGTTATTGGTGGAAAGTCCGACCTCGTAGCCCGCTGAATTTTGTCGGTATCGCTGCATGGCTTAATCGCGAGGTACGGTTAAGGCCGGAACGGCAAGGATTGTTAGAATTGAATCATTCTGATTAAGCGCTAATGGTAAATAAATCCATCAGAGCGAAGTAAACCCTGAGATCACAAAAGACCTTGGTAAAAGCTACGGCTTCCCACCGTTTTGTAGAAGGTAGATTATTCTAAACAATCCAATTGGCATGCACTTCATTTAAGGCAGGGAAATTTCGAAAGGTCAGCCGATTGTATCTACCCCTTGGAATATGCATACACCTTCTAGTAGCAAGAATGTAAAGACTCTATCCAACTTTAATCTTCTGTGAATTGTTCAAACGATCCTGTCTCCATCTGGCCTGCAACACGTTGTGATCGTTCAGATGCATGATAAGCTTGCATAACTGTCAGGTCACAGCGGCCATGAATCCAGTATCATCAGCATCAACATATCTAAACATTGTGGGACGTACTGGGTTGTGTACCTGTCTATGCCATTGCTGTTTCAGTACTTCGACTCTAACGGCTTGGCGCCTCTACCAGAACTAATGTTGTACCTTTGACAGCGTTCCAACACTGTGGGAATAATCTACCATTAATAAATTGACAGATTCGCCTATGTGCTGCCACATGTCCGTCCCTTGCTAAAGGCTCTCGAGGACAATCGGAGGACACACGTTGCTAGACCCAGCACTTTAGTCAAGATATCAGCAGCCATTTTCTCACCGTGATGTAGTCATGCCTATGGATATAATTGGCCGTTCTGTCTGAAACCAGAAGTCTTGGTTATCTCCACTGGCGCAAGCCTGATCTATTTATATGCGAGACAAGGCGAGTCGGAGACGAGACCACACCGACCTCATCGTGTTTTCTAAAGCCCAAAGTTATGAATAAAGGTCGAGGGTGGATATCTCCATTATTCTTTTCAAATCGGCAAGAAACACGATATCTGACGGTGGCATCATGATATTCAACTCCAATGTGTAACCACGTTTGACTGGTCTCAATTTTGTAGGATTGCAAGAAATGCTGTTCCTAATGCATTGGAACCAGATCATGCACAAAACGCTGCTAACAATAGGTACGTTGACATCAGTAATGATCTGTTTTCTTAGAACCGATGTCATTATAACTGGTCCCCCCGTCATAAATTGAAATACTATCAGGGTACAAAAGCTGACACATAAGCCATTTGACAAAACATTGTCTAATATTGACGAGTGAAGTAAGGAGATTTCTGTCGGCCGAAGACGTAAAAATTTTCCATTTAAGTTGGGTAAACAATAACCGGAGCTCTCAAACATGAGTGGCAGCAAAGTCATATCATTGGCTGACCAAGCCAATTACCAAGATGCGGCTACAAAATATAAAGACGAAAATGTTTCAGCACTAGGAGAACTTATAGAAATGGAGAGTAGTTCCCAAAACGATGTGGATAAATGGGATCTCAAAATAAGCGACAAAATGCCAAATCTTCTAAAAATGATCAACAACCGTGTCATATCTTTAGCAGAGTCAGTCTATGCCAAAGACAAAAAAGATGTATGGAGTGTGATAAGCGAGCAAGTCGGTGTTACTGATTTCGATATGATAAAAAGGGTTCTGAAACAGAGGATACCATGACAGGCGTCCTCTCATAGTGGCAACACAATCGTTTCTTTGACAGACCTGGCCGAGACCAATGGCATGGCAACACATCATACCATATTCGCCTATTAATTATCTGGATAACATTCTAAAGAGTCAAAGGCGTCAAATGGTTATTAACGTCGGACACACTATAACCGACACTCTCAACATGAGGCGCACCAAAACTCGTGATATAATCAGTCCCAGTCTATATTCCTGACTTTGACTCAAAATGATGCAGATGGTCACATTTCGTCAAACCTTCTTAGAAAATAATCAAAGTTAAAAACAACGTGGTCTTATTACGAGATTAATTTCCAGCATTGATAAAATAGGCTATATATGCCAGCTCTGCGTTGCGTATACTATTGGACCACCGAGTTAATGTGTTTAGCAGCCTCTTGTCAGCTGTTTAAATAAAAAAAAATTATACCTTTTAACCTAAGTTGAAAATCTTGTTCTAGATTGAAAGTGGCGAATTACACTAAATTTTTCGATTGGGCGAAAACTATAAATATTAGTTTATTTGCTCCAAATAATAGAAACAGGAAATATTCTAGCTCATACATTCAACTTCGATAATATCGGAGGAGGCGGCCTCACGACACTCGTATCACGTGGCATTGAGATTTTTGATAAATATTATACATTTTTGTTAATCAGGAATTAAAACAATATATGGTCATCTTATATCAGTGACATCTATATTCAATTGATGCACTTACTGAGAAGTTTTGAACTAAACCTTTCACTAGTTGCGAGCACAAATAAATCATCTCTGTTTAAAAAGCCTCATTTTTTTCCCCAGGTACAAAAATATTTTTCCCTCCTCTTTTTGATGGTGCATTCTTTCTCCCTGCCCTTAAAACTGTTTTCTTCACTGCTTCAAACATCCTGCGAGCCACATGTTTTTTTTCCACGCTGTTCCAAATGCCCAATGTTACCGCAATCGCACTGGTCGAAACAGATATGTTGTACATCTACTAGTAATTCAAGTGTTTATCGATGAAGCAATCTGCACCGGAAATCTGAGGATTAGTAAGTTCAAACACGGGATATAACGTTTCACAGTCGGTTCCTGTTGCATTCCTAATCTGAAGCCAGTAAGAAGAGACTCATCGGAGAAAGGACTCATATAATGTGAAATATCACGAGTTGTACTGACGTTTCTTCAAGTTCATTATATATGCACCGGTGTATTAAGTAAGTTGTCATAAATTGGTATACATTTTAAAAAGATTAGCTCTTAACTTATGTTTAAAGAATCGGAAAATAGTTTAATTTAAAATATGAAGGCCCTGGCATGATTATTTTCAGGTGGGGGGCGGGGTGGCAAACATATACTAGTTAGCTTTTAAGTTTTATGAAAGTAGGCCAAAACATCTTTAGATATGAAATCGCTGGTGGAGGTGGATCGTTTAAATTAAATAGATCTTTGTAATCGGTCCCCCTCTAAGTTTTTAAATCGACATTTTAAAGATAAAGATGAATACAAATACTCCCCTCACTTAGAGAAAATTGCTGAAAAAAATCATATGGCTAATAGAGTATTGTACTTTGTTATTACAAGGTGTACTTATGGACAAATCTCATAAAGTATGCACTGCACTGTCATTTCAAAAAAATGCTGATTATGACGTGGTTAAGGAATGTATATTGAAGGGTTATGAGTTGTTAACTGACTCATATCGAGAAAAGATTATGAATTGTAGAAAAGAAACGGGACAAGCCAGTTTCGAATTTGCAAGGGATACATATTAACTATTTGAAAGGTGGTGTACAGCCAAGAAGGGAGAAAATAGATTACAACAACCTCAGAATGCTCAGATTAATTGACGAGTTCAAGAATTGTATCCAAAGTGATATCAAGGTCTATCTTGATTAGCAATAGGTGGAAATCTTCATAATGCCGCAAGAACAGCTGATTATTATTCCATGATTCACAAAATTTCGATTGTCAATAAGTATTCATCTCAACAGTATTTTGGTAAGAAAAAGTCCTCTCAGTCTGATATGAGTACATCCAAATCTCAATATGGCACAATATTTAAATATCAAACAGCTGATAAGAATGAACATAAATCCTTATCTCTTCCTTCGTGCACTTGTTTTAAAAGGAAAGGGCAAGTCATTTGTGATTGTTACAGGATGAAAAATATGCAACAGAACAAAAAAGACAGAGCTGTCCCAAATGCTCTTATTTCAAAGAGGTCAAGTTCATAGTTTAGTTCTGAAATCAATACATTGGTTGAATCAAACAAACTCTAGTCTGATTCTATACGGGAGAAGTATGACTCATTTATATCGAAAGGTTCTCTATTACTTATTGGTAATTCTGACAGATTGCTCCCGATTGCAGGAATACTTGAGCTTCTAAGTTTTAAATGATCAGGTACTTTTCCTTTGCCTGGGAAGTCTTCTTCTGTGATAGTGTTCCTATTCAGGGAGTAGAGTGCGGCACTGTCAATATTCCGTTTGATTGTGTCCAATTGGTATGGTCTATATAATTGAGATGAAAACATCGACGACCTCACTCATTGACAATGATACCTGGAAAAATCACTTGGGAGCCAATTTCAGGACATTCTGGCGCATGGACCAGTTAAACCTTTATAAATTAAGGTCAATGTATCTCTAATTCCCAATTTCTGTTAGTAAAAAGAAAAAGCATCTGATGTGATGTTTTGAGATACTTTGCTTAAATATTTTAAATAAATGCTGAACCTATGACACATTTGATGAATAAGAAAAGCAATTTTCATTTGTCTGACGAATGTCAGAATGCTTTTGATAAAGTAAAGGCCATTCTTAAGAGTACACATGTTCTCTCAGCTCCAAATTTCTGTCAACTATTTAAAATGTCAGTTGATGCATGTGAGGTAGGACCCATATCCTGTTCATTTTATTGTTTTAGGTTGTTATATAAGGTTGTAGTAAACGAATTTGTTAACTCCCGTTTTAAGTTCAGTCTGTATAATCGTTTTCTGTTGTGCTCATATATGGTTTGAAAAGAACCATTTATATACATTATTCATTGGAATTACTAAGTGCCCATTGACTAAAGCGCTATCTTGGGGATATCTGAAACTTATTCAAGGGACATTCTGGATTATATCATATTGATGCATCCAGACTGATGGGACATCAACCTATTGAAGTCCTTTGTTTCTGCGTAACATTCAGTATTAGAATTCATTTAGAGCATTCTATTCGTTTGGACTTGAGGTACAACATTTAGCGTTATTTGGGATTTAATTCACAATACTGTAAATTACATATAAATTTTCACATAGCAACTTGGATAAATAAACTGTTTGTTAATTTTACTAAACGTGCTGGTTTTGCTTCCTTGTAAAAATTAAGGCCATATAGTCGTAGCATATAATTCTTCCAACATTGTATATGTTTAATATTTTGGTTCGTCGTTACTGATACGTTCATGATATAAAGGCAACAAGAAGTGATGCTAATTATATTTGGATTTAATTATCAAGTCAAAGTTTATATTTTAACGTACAACTAGTACAAGTGATACTGAGGGTAAATGTTAATTGGGTGACAATTTTCAACATGGAGATATCATTGCGAATATTGCATATCGTCGGTATGCTGTTGTCTTAAGCAACCTTACAGGTAGTATATCATTGTCAAATCAACAAAACTAAATCAAAATAATTCATTATAATTAACAACTATGTTAAGAGGACTGATTATTTTTATAAATGGGAACCATTTTTGAATTAACATAGAATAGAGCATATATGTACTTAGAGATACGTGACTGGTTAATGATGTAAAGTAAAATTTCAAAGCTATAAAAGTATGATCATTTTTTATTGATGAAATTTCAGTTCTTGTACTGACGTGATATTGTAACATTCATCACTGATATTAGCACCGATTCTATAGCCGCGGAACTGAAAAACGCATGTTTCAAACACACGTAGACTCAAAAATGCAGCGGCTGGTATGTTTTTGCTTGTATACAGAAACCTGCATCAAGGATACTGAGAAATATAGGTTTCATCATGAGCATTCAGAAATTCGAAGGTTATGAATTTGTAAGATCATGATGTTTCTGTAGGTTTCCAATGAAAGTTGTTATAGTATCGTGAGTCCTATAGAGAACCACAGCTTTCCAATTATTCCACACATATATGTACAATTCAGTTTACTATTGATGCAACATTCCGGTTTTATTTGTGGACAGTAAGCAATATGGACACATCTCGTGTAACTCGGAATGATTTCCATTGAGATGTTAAACAATTTCAGGTATGTCAACTGTTACCATAAATAGGGTAGGTATGTTATGTAGATTTGATTATATTGGGTAGGGTGGGGTGGGGGTTCTGCATTAGTGAATATATATGCGACCCAATAAATACATTTAAGACAGTTTATTATTTTTAGAGTACTTGTGGTCACCAATTTTATATTACCTGGCTATGTTTTGATCACTTAGATCTCTATCACAATGGTTGATGCTGATGACCCCTCATGATTGTATCATACCAACTGCGAATGTTTTGGAACTTCATATTCTGTATTTTATCTGGCTTTTCCGACCTTCATTTATTGTTAAAGTATATGTGATTTTGAGACATTACTTTGGGCTTGTAATTATGTTTGTATTTGAGTGATGGATCTAATGATTTGTTGTGAACTATTTTTCTCACCGAGACTCCAAGTGTCGAGGTTAATTAATAGTAGTACTGGTTTATTATAGCTGGAGAAAGATGTTGAAAATGCATAATAGAATCTCGTGCATAATTAAAAATTCTTTTTTAGATTGTCACGGCAGTATATTTTATATACGATCGGTTCTTTCTGACAAACACAAATGCGTGGGATGAAGTGCGAATGTGTGTGTGTGTGTATATATATATATATATATATATATATATATATATATATATATATATATATATATATATATATATATATATATATATATTAGGAGACAGGAACAGTCGGTATTTGTAAGAACCTAGTCGAAAATATACGTAGATGTTCAAAGTTAATCTAATGACAAATCTCTGATATTGTACGTTCTTAAAATATTTGTGGCATTACTTTGTATAGCAATATTTGTACAATCTCCACGCTTTTAGCTGAGACATTCTGATATCAACCATTTGTCTGAATTCGTCGATCAGGAAAATGCATCAGATGGCAGCAAAGTATCAATTGGTATTCAGTATGAAGGTTGACAGTGTCAGTGCCCATATTTTACAAAGGATTGATATATAGCTTAAGTCAACATAGTCAGGCATGGATGGACCGACTTGTACATATTGCATAACTGGCGTTTGTAGCACTGACCTAATTGCATTATGCATATGTAGGTAGGTAGGTAGGTATGCATGAGGCTTAATGGCACGACAACACAATACTGGCTACGTAGTACACTCGTAAAACTATCATGTGTATGGCGGTGTGGTAATGAATTTATTTGTGATTTGTATACATTCATAATCAAGATTTAATAGCTACAGGGGTCCGTTAGATACATGTCAGAGGTAGGATAGATACATTCCAGAGGTAGGACAGATACTTTCCAGAGGTCCAATAGATGTATTCCAGGGACCCGATAGATACATTCCAGAAGCCAGATAGGTATATTTCAGACCCCATAGATACATCCAGAGGCTAGATGGATGCATTCCAGAGGCACAAAAGATACATTCTAAATTTAAATTTGCATGGTTGAATCATTTTGTCTGAGTAAACACCACAACATGGATTTGAAGGCAAGCACAGTTTAATTGGTGTGACCATCGAAAGCTTTACGTCCTTTATTGTATCCTGTATTAAAAGCAACACATCTCCTATAAGTCATGCCCATGTGCTAACCACACTTTTACTGTGAAAGAGAAATGTGTGTGTGTGTATTCACTACGCCGATTTGTTTGTGGAAAGACGATTTATAAATTATAATTAAACTGTGTCATTGTTGGAAACAAATTGCATTAATATTGATTAATTATAATTAAACTGTGTAATTGTTTGAAACATATTGCATTCATAGACCGAGTCCAGTTTTTACTAGAATTATACATTCAGTTGTTAGACTCTGAGCGTTATTAAAATGTATTAAACAGGCACTTCAGGGCGCCTTTTCTTAGCTCAATATCCACATGTATTTTTAAGCCTAAGCTATGTATTTGGACAATGCTGTTTGAGTGGAAGGTTAATATGAATCCCGAATCGAAACAATGGAATTATCCGAAACCGCAAGGTTGGAGCGTGGAAAAGTCTTCCATAATAGAAACGACATTGTATTGAACCTTACCCGCATCAAATCGGTATGTACAATAATATAGTTAGATACACGTTATCGTTTTACCGCTGACTTCAAAGAAAAACAAAACTGAGACCGCGAGAGTGTGGATCACGCGAGAAAGGATTGTGAGAAGTGACCAAGTACAACGTCCTCTTTATAAACACCTTAATTTGAACTCGGGTGACATTTTATTAATCAAACGTAATGTGTTTAATTGTTATATCCGAGAAAATAAATAATATTCCTATAGATTTCATGCGGGTAGTTCTCACTGGAATGTTGCTTAGTACATCCTTCATTTGGCTCTTTTGGCGAAAGCAGAATTTTCGATATGGGATACTCTCAGACCTTTCGCATCTACACGTATGGCTACTCATATTTATCACCGTATATCTGACTTGTACTGTCAGAGACTAAATTTAAATATTTTCTCGATTCGGATGACATTTAGAGCTCCAATACGTTAGTAATAACAAAAAGGACCTAAAGAACCAAAAAACAAACCCTCAAAACAAAATAAAACAACACATTTGTAAGAAATTCATATATTTTAAAATGATTAATTAATTTTACATATGTTTTAGAACAGACTGCAATGTCCAAGAAGAAAATATGGATACTCTGATTCCTGATATTCAAAACCAGTCCGAGCATCTTCCTCTGACAACTCTCAAGGAAATTAATGATTCAGAAGCAAAGATTCTGGTCCCAGTCACTGTGTTCTACGTCATCGTTATGGTGCTTGGACTCCTTGGGAATACATCAGTTATCATCGTCCACAAAGTAAGACCCACCAGAATATATATAGTCTGTCTGGCTGCACTGGATATTGCAGTATGTGTTGTAGGAATTCCATATCACGTTTTCGATTTAATGAATCCCTACACGTACTTTTATCCCATTGTTTGTAAACTATTGACCTTCCTTATGACACTACCAATGACTGCGTCTATGTTCATGCTCGTAATAGTCGCTATTGATAGATATATGAAATTGTGCAAACCGCTCAGAAACCAGCAGACCAACCTGGAATCTGTACGTACGTGTTTAATAGCAATTTCATGTTCTCTGGTAGTGGCATCGCCATACATACTGATATATGGACACAACACAAAACATATTGAAATAAGAAATATTACGGGTTCTCAGTGCTTCTTTGATGACAGTTTTGCAGATACCCCATTTCCGATAGTGTACACAGGATTTACACTACTAATCTTCGTAATTATTACATTAGTTCTCATTGTGCTTTACATCTTGATCTGGCGATCTGTGACAAAACAGGAAAAGTACTACGATAAATTGTTCAAATCTGCAGATGCGAATAACAGAAGATTAGACATCGAATCCATATTTTTAACGTTATCCTTCTGTATGAGAGTACGAGATAAACATCATACTGCTGTTGAAAGTGATGAATCAAAATCATGCGCAACACAAATGAAACCTGTTGAAGAATTAGAGGTGAATGGGAATGACATACGTCATTCATGCCAGAAGCTTACTCTAAATTCACCTGAGAGAATACCAAGGGTGGATATTGAAAGTCGTGCGAAGAGTAATTTCTGTGAAGAAAATGGATGTGTGTCAAAAGAAAATACTCACTGTTCAAATGTGGTAGAAGTAAAAGGATATACTAAAAAAGCAAGTTTAATACGATTCCTGTCTGGGTCTGCAATACAATCTCGATCACAATCAGATAATGCGAATTATAACTCAGTCACACAACACAACCATCACCACAGAACCAAACTAACAAAGATAATGTTTAATATTACATTTGTGTTTATCGTGACGTATCTACCTTCATTCGGTATTTCGCTTCTGAATGCCACTGTCAAAACCTTCTGGGATGACATGAGCAACTTGGAGAGAATTCTGTGTGATTTTCTTCTTCGTTTCTACCTCTTAAACACCATGGCAAAACCACTTATCTACATCGTCTGGGATAGCAGATTTAGAAGGAAATGTATTCGATTATTCAAGATACCTGTATGCCGTTCTGCTTCTACGACGGACGAGGACATGTAAACCTACGCGAATAAAAACGTTATGATTTGAACAAGCGTTTTATCCAGTGAAATAATTGCTGAGTAACAGAATACATTTAAGTATATATTGAAACTTGTAAGAAAATGTTAGGAGTTATAAACATTTGAAACTACACTTATGATATAGAGAAAATTGTGGAAGTATACTAACTTGTGTGAACAAAGTTATGACTGTTGTGATTTACCACTATCAGCGTTAAATATGCACGTGCATATTGGTTTAAAAGGCTGTAATATTTAAGTGTTTTAGGTCCAATGCATGGAATGAATCCAGTAGATATAAAAGCAGTTGTCAGCTTTCAGATCAGTACAAAAGAAATGTGTCTAATTCCTGTGATCACTACGTGGTTCGTTTTATTGTATTAGGTGGTATTCTGTGTAGTGCGTTCTTTATATGATCCCTTCCATTTAGCTGTCTTATGTATATTTACTTTTGTTGGCATGTGCTCTATGCAATACTGTCTTAATATTTTCTTGTCCATACGTACTTCATGTGACATGTGCTCTATGTAATACCGTCTTAACATATTCTTGTCTCTGTGTTTGTATATTTTTGCATATGTTTGTTCTTGTATACGGCGTCATTGTATTTGTTCTTTTTTCTGTTCTTACTGCCTTACAATTTCTTCTAAGTTATAATGATTGTCTCTTTTTTGACGTAATTCTGTTTTTTTATATACTGTTGTCATGCGTATATCTCACCTTTATATATACTTGTTTTCACAATTGATAAGTTATCTAACAAGATGTGGTTAATCTCGACCCCCAAATTATATGTACAATTTGATAGATTTGGGGATTCAAATTAGGATCAGTGGTTGGTGGTGATGCTTCCTGTGCGATAGGGAAGGAACATGCTAAAGCGTCCGGTAGAGAGGTCAACATTTTGTCAAAATAAATCATTAATTTTAAGCCAGCATTCGATAGTAATTCTTTCACGACAGACACGGATAACATCTGTTTACTACTATGGTTGTAGAATAAAAAAGATGTGTCGACTGTACTGAAAAGTGTGGAATATAACAAAAAGCAGTCAAAGAGCTAGTATGAAGGCACCATCAATATACTCAAGCAGAGAACACAATGAATACAAAATTAATCAAGATTATTTATGATAACAAAAGCCTGAAATGCTAATTTGATATTTGAGGAAGATGAAGTTACGAAGGCTTTCTTTAACTGATTATGCCGATAAGAAATTTATACTGGTCTCGCTGTGTGAATTATTGCGAACTTCGTATCAAATCAAATCAAACAATCTGCTACATTTCTTGGAACTTGCTCGATAAATCTTGCCTTATATATAAGCACATACTAGAAAGGACAGGATATATTCGCTTATTTGACGTCCAAGTTTTTAAACGTAGAGATGATTTGCGGGGATTGTTGGTTCTCCCCAACCTCCGCCATATAAAACATACCACGTGTAAGGATAAGTTAAAATAGTTCATTATTAATTGTCCAAGAAAATAATACATGAAATAAATAATTGTGTTAGATATACCCATGCAGAATCATTGTCATTTGGTGGAAACACTTGAAATAAGCATTAATTAGCAGCAAGGTCGATTTGTAACCAGCCGTATTGTTTACTCGTACTGTTTGTTCTAAGATAATCGTTACATGTTGTTAGTACTGTGTAAATACCAATATATGAATACATGAACACAAATATACTAGTTTCATATGCAGATGGCTTTTCTGAGACTATGTTAAGTTCGATGTATTACAAAACAAATGTTCTGTATCATTCACATTATGTACAACGTTCAATGTATTTCACGATGTCTGCCATCTTTGTTTTGGAGGCACTTTATGTACTGGAGGCACCTCCAATGTGTCATATCATTGGTTTACATTGTTTCAATGCTGTAAATCACACATATACTAGTTTCATATGCAGATGGATATTCTGAGACTATGTTAAGTTCGATGTATTACAAAACAAATGTTCTGTATCATTCACATTATGTACAACGTTCAATGTATTTCACGATGTCCGCCATCTTTGTTTTGGAGGCAATTTACGTATTGGAGGCACCTCAGATTTCCACTACGCGGTATATGCAGTCATTATTGAACAGCAATAAACAGTTGATATAACTAGTTTTTAAGTAGAATAAGTTATGCTCAACAAAAAAATAATGAACTTACCTTCACCTGCGAGGATAACGCATTAGGATGGTGCATGTTCTAATTTTCCTGCACCACCAACTTGTTTGGAGGCCAATGTTAACTGTTTATACGTGTGACACAAGGATTCTAGTGTTTGACCATACGTTTGCGATCAAGATTGTAATAATATAATTAGCATTTAATGTTTGTTTTGTATCTCAATAATTTAACGATATTTAGTATTTATTCAGTCTTAAATACTTGCTAACAATATGTACTATTTTGGCGGAGTGTTACACTGTGTAGTGCAACCGAAGGTTATAAATATGGGTGTCGCGCAAACCGGTCAGTTTCCCTTCAACCGGCATCGGGTTCGTATACAACTACAATATATTATCGGCTTCCAAAAGTGATCGGGAATGTTATCATTCTCTAAGTAGAAATAATAATATTAGAAAATATACATTCATTTATGCAATATAAAAATTTAATAATAAATTTATGTACTAAGGAAAATCAAAGCCAAAGATAAAGTGTTGAATATTCTTACGTAGGGATATAGGGCCTCCATAACGCTATTTCAGTACATTTGTATGACTTTATATTTTTATCGTAAAAGAAATGGTCACCCGTTTCGCCTGTTAATTCTATTTATTTGAATCCGTTTGTATTGGGATTGTAATATTACCCCTATAAACATTATAAAAGTATTACAGTAAATTATATTTGATCAATATTCTTATTTAATACTAACTGTTGAGACTGCTGGTTATAAGTATATGTAAGTTCTGTTATACTAATTTATTTATTGACTAGGAAGAGAATATGTGAATTATATTATATTGAATTGTTTATTGACATGTTAAGACTAAAATAAATCCTCTATTTTTCTCATTCAAATTTTATGTTGTTTATTTACTTAGATAAATAATCTCCTTACGGATAAGTAGCTAGTATAAGAAGCCATTATTTCTACAGAGATTTCGTCTGTTATCAGACGACGTACTATGTACTATCAGTACATTATACTATTGCAACCAATTCAACGTCTCAGTTTGAGGATTGCCGAACCATCGAAACAGGAAGAAATTCTCTAAATATAAGGGAGCTTGCGCTGGGAAATTAACCCCGGGGTGGAGCACGTTACAATATATATATATATATATATATATATATATATATATATATATATATATATATATATATATATATAGCGACCCTGTTCTTCATGAAAGTAACAAAAAAGAGAGATAAAGAAAGTTTTATAAACACCAAATAATATATTTCCCAAAAATACAAAGTGAGAACTTAAAAAGAACATACAGTATTATGAATTAAATCTCATATAACCCCAATAATTCTATCACTGTCCTAATAAATAAAATTCTAATTAAATTCAAGTAGTGTTCGAAATAAGATCAAACGCTGTAGGTACCGGTGTTTCTGTAGTTTTGAATATACTAATGTACTCACAGTCCTTCAATTAATCACATGTCCTTGTCTGAATTTACTTTAATTCCAAACTATTGTTCTGAATAAGAATATTATTGAGCGCATATAATGAATAACTTCACCCAAATCAAAACCTAAACACAACAATACAATTATTCTATTTCTGAT
Source organism: Sinohyriopsis cumingii (assembly GCA_028554795.2). Taxonomy (NCBI): domain Eukaryota; kingdom Metazoa; phylum Mollusca; class Bivalvia; order Unionida; family Unionidae; genus Sinohyriopsis; species Sinohyriopsis cumingii. Next base: position 120,180,236 of record CM068825.1, on the reverse strand, counting down.
GCTATCCGAAAAAGGAATACTTTTTCAGGTAAACAAGGTGATATACGAACTAAGAAAGAAAATAGAGGCGGGATGTAGGTTCAAATGTCTTGTCCCGAAAATTCTAAGTTGTACAGAAATAAAATCTGTTACTAATATTATAAAAAAGAACATAAGAAACATCAGGTACAACAAGTTCTTCACATAGAAATTCCATTATCCTAGACCCAGACCCAAATAAACATGTTCAACTTTATCGATAATGATCCTACTGTTTAACCTACAAATGCAGAAAACGATAAGCTATTTATTATCTTGTTCACGGAATTAATGATCCTAGTGATCTACACAATGAACTTAATTTTAGACATGGTCAATTACAAATTAAAATTGTACATAACATATCATGATAAAAATAATAAAGAATACAATATATATATATATATATATATATATATATATATATATATATATATATATATATATGAGCATGGTCATCCTTTAAATCGTTCTAATATATGGTTTTACTTTACCTAAATGCTGAATACACTTTTAGCTACGGCCTTTTGGAACGCTTTGCTATTTTCAATTTATTCCATGTGTATTTTGTTCCAATGGTATCATGATATTGTACTATGGTTTTATGTCATGCAAATCTTGTTTGATTCAATGTCTCCATTTCTTTGATGTAATGTCGGTAAAAACTTTGAGTCTATGTTGAATTATCGTTTAAAACCATGCCGACTTTAATTTTTGAAGTAAACGCAGTGGCATTGGCATGAAAATCAGTGGAGATAAGTTTCTTCTTTTAGTTTTATGTGTTGTGTTAGCGAATTAAAGCAGACAGTAAAATTATAGGCAAAACATGGCTTCCATCGGCATGACATTCATCCTGAAAACAAGTTCGATTCGAGGCAAATGTTTACTTCTAATTTTGGTAAAAGAATTATTTTGTGAAAACAATGTTGCGCAGAAAAGATTGTTAAGTGTCAAAGATTTACTTCTGGTTTTGCTCTGCCATTTCAATGATGTATAAAGTGTCCTGTTTGTAATCACACTTTTCCGCTATGTTCAGAGCTGAAGATTCTTATTCGTGTTCATGGTGTTGCTTTATTCATATCAGTTTGATTATTTATATCTTATACTATACTTGTAATTCTTTAAATAAAGCTATTATATGTTAAATACTTTCCATAGCGTACTTTCAAGTATCGTCTTTTTTAAATGGAACGAACCAGATGCAATACTTAGAGAGATGATTATATTTTCGAAATGAATTAAGCCAATAAAATAAAAATGTAGACATTGAAAAGTTATCTTGTTTATCGCACCAGCTTATATTTGAACCAAGAAAAAAAAAACAGATAGCAAAAGTATGAAAAAAAAGGACCCCAACTCCGCACAACCGTCTTAAGAATTTCTCCAAGAATGAAATCCATAAATTGCTGGCATCCAGTTCGACATGCTGAGACGCTTTGGCAGGTATACAGGCCACATAACTAATTCTATAACATTATATGAAAACATGACAAATGCAGCAATGCAATTGTTAAGGTAAATTTAAGTCGGGTTCTTATAAAGAGTTGAATTTTCAATACAATTGTCCTGCAGAAGATAATATCATTGCAGTGTTCCTCCAACAGCGGAAATGTTTCAAGAGAATTTTTATCTTAAACTATTCCAAGTCTTCGTCAGGTTCGACGGGCAATTCCTTGGTATCTTCATGAGTACTCTTCAAAAAGATCAATAACTATCGATATTCTTTACTTTCCTCTCTGCTTTAGAAACGTGCCAACATGTGCCACAAAGCGGTTAAAATCAATCATGTACCAATGATGCGATGTCGATGAATTTGGAAGTGATACGAGTATGGTTACGCGAGTAGTCGTAATTGACTGTATTTGAGTTGTATTTATCGATGACACAATATTAAAACAAAAGAAACAATTGCTTATTCTAGTACGAGTCGGTAAATGAGACTAAACCCATAAAATGCACATGTAAGTAGAAACGATAAAGTTCATATCAAAATTGCTTTAGAAGAATGGTTTCCAGTTATGAAGCTGATTGTGATACCGTTATCCAAAGCATACTGGGTAGCAATAGACGATGCCTCTACACACACCAGCCTTTGAAACCTACACGATTTCACAAAAGTAATTCTACCTACTTAGGAAACAAATTGTGAATAATGCGTGGATGGCAAGGAAAGCAAATGGGCAAAGACATTAAACATTTTGAAACAAAAGCATCGTGGAAAGCGTTATAAACGTATAGACTACATTGTTTTTCAAACTAACAAGTTCCATAGAGATATGTTGGATGGATTTGTCGTCCTATTTAAAAAACGAATTTGCAATAGATGAAATGAAGAATAAATGTGCGAAAGAGTACAAAATATTGAAACTTAAGAACGTTTAAATGCAAAACTACATGTCTCATTTGCAGACAAGATTAATTGATATATTTTGCTAATTTCTGAACACACTGCGCTAGGCTTCTTCATTCACTGAATCGAAATGCTTCATTCTGAGATTATTTTGGCTGTGAAAGAATATTGACTTAAAATCTATATTCATTTATCCTTATCATTGTTTCACAATCCTTAGCATTTCGGCGAACGAATTACTGACAAGTAGTTAAATCGTGACCCCCCCCCACTCTAATATTTTGCTTCAAAATGTATATGTATACAATCAGAAACACACTAAATAGAAAGATATATTAGTTTATCGCAGTAACGGCAACTTGGATCAGATGAAAGCGGTTTGTCATGTACAAAACAACTCTGCACGGAAACAAAAATTTACTAGAGAGACCGCTTCAATGATGTTACTCTCGCCTTTTATCTTCGATCAGATAAGGACGGAAAAGCATAAACAGTCTTTCTGATAAGAAACTTTTGTTTCTACTTCCATTTAATGTCAAATGTATAAGCAACGAACGCCTGTATTAAGTTTCTTGATGCAGCTACGAGCATTTTACCTCTATGTCATTTTTTTACATATTATTAATGCAATGGGAGCCATCTGAAAAAAATTCGGTTTAGATTTTATTTTGTACCACTCCAAACCCACACCATCCGGTTACTCCAAACTGCGTTGTCTTCACAAGTGTGCACTTACTGGAAACTAAGTTTAAGGCTACCATCCCCGGAACAACAACATCATACCATAAGTGATAAGTCATAAGTGCCTGGAGTAAATTCTTAACTTCTGACATTTATATATCCCGCTGTTTACACCAACGACAGTCACAACATTGCAAGTAGTACGCGGTCTTGTTGTTTGCAAAGAGAAAAAAGTACAGATATGCATGCAAATTACATATAAACAAAAATACACATATGCAAAGAGATAGAAGGACAGACAGAAAAAAATTGAATAGAGAGGCCTTAGGCATTTGTTTTTCTACTTTTAAGACAGCAGTCTACCGGGTATCCGGTTAAGTGGATATTGATTTGAAAGTGACTTATTAGAAACATGGTACAATTGCCGGGCTAGCACTGATCACAACAATCAGTTCCATAATTTTAAAAAATTAGTTATTTTCAGAACAAAAAACAAAACAAAGTAGTAAAATATCGATCTTGCAGACGATAAAATCTTATTATATTTTTTCTTTCCATTCTGAGGTTAACATGATGCTCATTGTAAAAAGAAGATGGAGTGACATGCGTCGAGAAAGCATTCTCACCAAAATGGACTGGAAAATGACTTTGTGGGTCGCCTATGCTAAATATCTAACAATACTATATGGAATCCCAGGTCAATTTAGGTTACTAACGTTGGATACCATCTCTAGAGAGACTAATACCAACTCATGTACACTTAAAAGCATGTCATAGTTAATTTAAATTTATCGAGTTAAACGAATAATTATAAGTTACTGCATTTGTATGGGATGAAAAAAAACTAGTTTTTGGGATGGATACTGCACGACCTTGTGGACTTTTGAATAAGTGATTTTTGATATTTTGGTAGATTCTACTAAATTTAGTGATTATGGACTGCATTTATCGGTGTCAGTTTGAACATATGAAGTAGAACTGATATGAGCAGCGAGGAAGACGTCTTGGCTCATGGTGAAGTGTGTTTCAGTTCTGTCATTGAATGTTTGGAATCATAATATGGAGCAAATATGAATTCTTTCAATTGTAAATATCAAAAAGACGCTATGAAATATAATGTCCATTTCATTTTGAGCGCAGTAAGAAGGATGTTATTGCACTTGGAATGTAGTCGAAATTACAGTATAATTTCAAAGTGTGTAATCAAGCTTTAGAAGCCATGACATTGCAGAACTAAGAAAGTACATTTTGAGGATGTTTAAAATGCAAAAATATAAGTATATATTTTCCATTCTTATTACCAGCTAAAGAAGACATATTTATTCCTGGTCACTTGCATGCTCCCCTAGCTATGTTATGACTTGTAACATGTATGACGTCCTTCGCTGGCCTAAATCAGAAACACTGTATAAGCAAATGTAATGCGCAAAATTGCACAGCAGCTGGTGCGTGACAATCTATTCAGCCGGCGTAAATAATAATTCTTCGTCGTCTTCACTTTGTGGCTCTTAGGCCCTGACTTTTCTACGAAAACCTTCATTTGCATTTTTCTCACGAAATATAGCAATTTCACTTATAAAATGGTACGTATCTGATATATATGCGGTAGCCCTTACACTGAATATCATTTTCGATGCTATTTTTATAAACCCAGATAGCACTTGTCATAGTCTGAACCATTCCGTTAACCAAACGTTACGAACATTTCTCTTAAATAAATGTTTTAAATGATCAGAATGCTAGTTTAAATGCTTCATCTCTCATGTTGGTTTTGAACATTGCAAATATCACGTTCATTCATTTGCTTGTTTGAAAGATTTATTTGTGTCTCAGTAAACTCGACCACATTGTTCACTTGCTCCTCTCTACTTTCAAATAGACCAAACAGCTGATTTAGTACATCCACAAACAAATCTAATAAACTGAAACTTGAAACCTACCACATCGGTGTACATGGTTTGTTTACAAAGCAGTAAACAATGCACGTGTAGACAGAAATCCTCCCAACATCATATCCAAAGCAGACAAACAAACAAAGAAATGAACAAGAAAGGGATCGTATGTGTATATGCTTGTTGCATTACAAATAATATAAATAATTACTTAATTATTTGGCCGGGACTTCCTTTTCTGGGAAATAGGCAGTAGAATTCATTCTCTTTTCAAGCCGTCGAAAATTACTATTATGAATTATATCCCCATGATAACACTGTTTCCTAAAGAGTTCTTTCACTGAATATATGACATCATAACTATTTGGCTATTGATTTTATTCAATAATATTTTTTATAGATGCTCTTTTTATATTTCCTATTTCCATTACTTTAAAATATTAAAATACTGAAATAAGAAAACCGATAACTCTATACCATTCGTTCCAATCAATGAAGATCAAAGTTTTCAGCTCAGCTTTGTTGACAGTCGAATGTTAAAAGTGTTTTATTTATATTTAATATTGTATGCTTATAACTGGTTGATAATATTAGAATAGACTGTGTATCTGAATGGAAGAGTTTGAAACATGACGCATACTGAACAGATTTTTCGAAGAAAGAAGAGCATATTGCACACTTATATTCACTGATTACATGCAAGCTGTACGAATTTGTTTCAGAATTTTGGATTGTTTCTTGCTATTAATAACTGTATTTTCAGCAACGATGCATCTCATTTTATCACTACATCGAAGTAATTTTTCACGTAATATTAGCATCAGGAATGTTAGTGTTAAGTGGGAGATATGTTAATCTTTACTCAGTTATCTCCCTTGATCAGTCTGTTTCTTAATGCACTCCAGACTGTACCCGCCCGCAGAGATGTACAGTGTAGGGAGTGTCAGCTAGAAAAATGACTATCACACTAATTTTATTTACGACGATATGACATTTCTCTCATCATCAGTAACACCTGTTATCCATATTTACTACATTTAACTGTTATTTGCTGGTACATTATTTTGTTAAACACGTTTCCATACAACAACAAAAAAAAAACTGGCCGTTGTTTGGGTTAAATTAAAGGCTCACACAGCTGAAATCGTAATTGATATTTACTTGATTCGATTCAGTTTTAGTATCTTTGATAGGAAAAGGAACATTCAGATGAAAGATTGCTATATGTCAATGAAAATTAAATTTTTTTATATCTTTTAGTTATGGTATCATCTCAAATGCTAAATACAATCTTTTTTTTTTCTTTTTTTTTTGTTTTAATAATTCTTTCTAACATACTCGCTTACCATGTACTGGCAGTAGCTGAAGTCATCGCTTAAGATGACAAAACAATTTGATTCACCAGTATAAGCTTTGTTAAATAGTCCATATACCATATTTTGAATCTAAAATCATCTCTGACAAAACAATTAAATGCCAAATCATAAATCATGAAGAGATTTCATCTACCCAGTCATCGTCAATATTAACCTTTCTGCATCTACTTGTAGCACCACCATGACAACATACCGAGCCTTGGGTAAACTGTGATATTTTGAAAATGAAATCAAAATCCGAATCTGAAGTAGGGACATATGTTATTGTAAGCGCACATTTAAGTTTTAAAATATGTTCGATAGTAGGCTATTTATCGAAGGACTATTCTAAAACACTAATGGACCGAGTAATTTGTTTGTGCTGTATAGGCTGTTTATATATGACTGTAAGTGCACTTGTAAACATTTAATATAAATTCGATTGGAGACTGTTTAGAGAACAATGTTTCTGGAATGCTGATGAGATACCTTTATTTTGCTGGAATGACTATGCCTACGAGAGGGCGAAGATGTTGCAGTCCTGTATTGCTATACGCCTGGAAACGTCAGTCTCTACTACGCTACAGACACAGACACCATTGCATAGTTGCATTTCGTGCATTTTGAGAGTAAGACTATGTGAGCACTAATGAATGTTTTACCGTTAATTGGTAAGTGAAACTAACTTTAAGTTACGTTTTGCTTATTTGTTAATCAGTCGTATTTTAGTGATTATTGTACATGGACGCATGTTTTACGTCCTGGGAGCAAGCAGCCTCCCAAAATGTATGTAAGCCGGACACGACTTGGAATATCATATGGATTATGAACTTGTTCTAACTCTTAAAACATTTTTTATTATTTTCTACCTTTATTAATATTGTCAATAAAGACTGAAAAGTGATTCCGATAGAACATTCATTGATAAACCATGCACGCTGTATTAATATGTAGGTAGATTAGTGCTAATGATTCCGAGATTGTGAATCTGTTCTATGTTTCCGCATGAAATATTTACATTCATAAATATGAATCACTCCCAAATCAATCTTGCAAACAAGTCATCCCTTAAAGCTAAGGTAAAATGTATTTATCGGCACAAATAGCGCATTCTGTCCAACTGCTTATGTTTGGAAGTTGCCGAATAAACTGAAGTAATACATCTTGCAGTACAGTCAGAATAAATCATTTAGTTTTTATGAATGTTACGTAAGACGGATGAAAATACAAACTCATGCGGGTCAAATAAAAATGTGCATTTTATGAATTTATGGAAAATTATGACTAAATAGCATTAACTAAGTTATGGCTGGCATAAGCATTCATTTCGTGAACTACAACAAATATGTACGTATTTATTTACTTTTTAATGAAAATGAATTTTTGAGTATTTCAAAGAATTTAAGGTCAGTAATTGAGTGATGACCAAATGTGGTTATTGTGTTTCTATTGTTAGGGGGGATTGCAGAAAATTATGCCTGACATGAAATAGCAATTAGTTCAATAAATAGAGAAGCGTACTTGATGTACGAGATAGGAGACTTCCTTGTTCATTTTTTTTAGAGTGGAAAACAGCTGTTGGAGATGGTTTTAATGTATGGTGTGCAAATTGATTTAGTTATTTTCAGGAGCTAGTGGCCATCATCGTCTTTATTACATGTCCACTCAGTCTTGCATGTCTGATATGACGTGGGAAACAGATGTTCAGTCTGTGTTTCCAAATCAAACACCTACACTTTCCGCATCGCACAAATAACATGGAACTACCTTTATAGCTTGAAATACTCTGTAATAATCCATTTTTAAAATATACGGAGTGATTTTGCTGCTGTACATTTGAAAGTATTCAAAAATGTCAAGACACGTTTGAAATATTAATAAATGCAGTCATATTTGCTGAAAATGGTCGCTTTTGCTACAGGGGAATTTTTGCAAATTACCGTATGTAGCGATGGTTTTGTGGCATTTCACAATATCTAGTCCGAGACGTCAGAGATAGTTGAGGTGGACGACACTATTTTGGACCTAGTGTTTGACAATGTATTCTCATACAAAGCTGATGAGCAAAGCGACATCAAAACGAGAGAGATAACTTTGCCGTAGAATCTTTTATTGAAATTTTCAAAACTCCAAAGAAACAAAGACTCAGGGAGTCATGTCAAGATTCAAGGCATGGTTATAAATAATCCACGTTGGGATAAACCTTTACCCTATGCCTAATTCTTGAGAGACATTCCACAATGTAAATCATCTAAAATACCAAACATATCCAAATTCATTTCAGCTTCAGATTTTCAAAAATACGACCCCGCGGAATTATACTTTCTAAGGAGCAAGTTTAAGCGGAGGGACTTACAACTTGTCTATTACAATTAAAAGAGGAATCACATTGGTTTAGTAAATCTGAGGAGAAAACTGACATGAGGATTGCAAAATATCTTTTATAAAACGCCAAAGGCCTAAATTCAGTTTTTAAATGTATATATTAAACAAAATTTAAAACAATATGTGAAGAAAAAGACGATATGTAATAAATATAAAACCATTTAACTGTCTTGTTTTGAGTCAGGGGATAAAACTCGTTGAATACGCGTAGGAACATACATCGCGGCAAAACGATCTCGACATTCTTACACCTTATTAAGCTTGTTCTTTTCGTCCACTCGGGACAAAACATATATGAAGTTTTGTCTATTTATCATTTGCATTCCCGGTACCTGATTAGCCTGTCAATGCAAAAGCCAGTCATCTATAACGATACTTAGAAAAGATATTTGAAGGCTTTCGACTCAAAAGTATTAATAAGAGCTTCATAGTTGCAAAAGAAGATTGTATGAATCTTTGTGATAGCTGCTGCTTGACAACTAAAATCTAGCCTATTTATCAGACGTTGTGGATGCTCTTGAGATCTGCGTACATCAACACCTGCTCACTACGGACACATTGTTAGAGCGAACGTGTCTTACGAGCACTGTTTAGAATGAAAACGCACACAAAGGACACCTACTTAAACTAACAGCAGTCTCTAAAGTGCACATGTATATCATGAATAATGCTAATAACAGACGCCTATTTATAGCGAATACCGACATAATTGACACAATTAAAATATGAATATGAATGTAAAAAATCTTGACGTAAATGTAAATTTCTCTATTCACTATAACATTATACATCATTCCATGGTTAACAAAATTTACATTTTGTGACCAGCCGTTCTCACTTCAGGATATTTTTTTAACCGTCCCAGATAAGCGAAAATGTGAAATGAGGTGAAGAAGAAGAGGCGTCTCATGAGATGGATGTCGCTTTCAAACAATGTTGTGTCAAATGTACGTCAAGAGGTTCTTCAGAGGCAGAAAACAGTAATAACGACAGCACTCCTCTGTTTGTCGGTAGAAAATGTGGGTTTCCGAAAGGTAGATTTAATTTTCTTAAGTCTTTTCTTCTTGAACCTCTTTTATGGCTAACCCATGATTACGCACAGAAGTCTCACGCTTTTAGGCTCAAAATCGATCCAAGGTAATAGAACGAATTTTATATATGTAGTCGCTTGATTATTATTTATCTTGTTGCTATCTTTAAACACAGGCAAATACAAACAATATTAATATTTTTTCTATCTACACAACATAACCTATAACTATTAGTAACTAAATATATATTGAAATATTATTGTTTAAATAGATCAATGACGAAATCTTCGATACATGCCTTACCGATTTCAAAGCAAGTGAAAGCAAATTGAAGGCTTCATTTATAAGAATATAAAAAATGAGACATATAAATAAGAAAACTTTGAACAGAATCATAACGAAGAGACCCAGGGATTCACTTAAGAGAAATTTATATGAGCACACAATTTTCATCGCAAACTATCACGATTTTTATGAATAAGGCAATGACACTGAGGCGTGCCTAAAGCAAATTACCGTTTGGAATGTTATCATTCAGAACGTTGGTTCCGCTAAAGTGCAGCTGGAAAATTTTACCTAAGAACAAAAACTATTAAAATACTTAATAAAACTGAAACGAATCATATCACAGAACGTTTATTGAACATTTTGCTTACCATTTGTGGACAGGAAATAATCAAAAGTATAAAACGGATGCTCCACAGGATTAAATATTTAACCGCTCAGTGAAATATAGATTTGCATGGATGAGTTAGAACAAACAAGCCTGTAAAACTTGAAACAATTCAGACACCCGGTCTTAAAATATGTAACATAATGAAAGTGAAACCAAGAATGCTATGAAAAATATGCACAATTTTGTTTAATTACAGTGCAAAATGAAAATTCAAAATACGCAAACAATATTATGAATTAAAATCAAACTAATCCTAAATGTCCTAAGTAAAGTCCAGAAATATTGAATGTTCTAAATGAATTCCAACAGTCTTGAATGCCCTGGTATAACACTACGATGTCAGTCAGAATGTATTTCAATGCGTTCACAAAAATCTAACGTAATGTATTAATCCAAAAGGCAATGCCCATGAATCTTTTAAAGAAATAATTCTCTTCAAACGATATTCGATTTCAACAACTCATTTGTAAACTCTTCCCACAATTGGATTCCCAACATTCTGTTAACATAGAGGACATCGCATAGGTCTTCTTCTCTTCCTCAAACCTCGTCTGACCTGACCTCTGGTAAGTAGATTAAGACTCGCCTCAGACACCATTGTTTCTCCACATAGATCCTTCGTTTCCAAACGGTCGTATCGGTGATTTTGATGATTGTCCATGATGATTTGACATATATGGGTAAGACCGTGCGGAACAGCATCGACAATACAAGGGTAGATGATTATACGTTAGTCCACATCTTGTCGTGAGAACAGATGAATGGAATGAAGTAGACCGCAGTTATTTATAGTGGAAGAGCAAATGGAAACGGACCGAGTTCTTTTACCAATCCAAACACGCGTTACAAAATTCAGTAACAGTGCGGAGTCTGTCTTCCAATCCAGGAGAGCTACATGTGACGTCACATTCCCGGGTGCACTGGCCGTGGAAACGATAAGTGATAGCATAGCAGCGGCTACAAAAGCCAACATGGTTCTGCTTCCAGATTAGACAGAATTTGATTGGAATTTAATGGATTTTCTCTCTTCTTCTCAAGAATTTTTTCCGGTAGACTGAAATAAGAATTGGAGAAATTTTAGCAACAGCAGAAAGAAGCAGAACAAGATTTTCTTCCTCAATATCAACATCGAAAAAGAGACGAAGCAAGAAGGAAACGAGAGGAAGAAGAAGAAACAGAAGAAATAAGGTTTAGGATAAATGCAGGACGGTTCAAGTGAAACGGTCACGGTATTCTTACACATTTGGGCAGAGTTAAGGAGCCTGAAAAGAAATGTATCAGACTTTTTTGTTACGACCCAAGAGAAAAAGACTTTCTCCAGTCAAACAGCCCAACCCAGTTCACACACCAACTACGCGGAAGATACCCGCCCTAGTGATTTCTACTAAAATCATCGACAGAAGCAGGTCCAGAAGTAGGCCTTGGGCCTTGGGCTTATCAAAGGGATAAGGCAGTTAAAGCTTATTATTTTTCGTTCCTGAGTTTGTTTGTTTTTTAAATAAAAAAACAAACACCTAAGGGTCCTTTTCAGGGCCATCTGCCTCTCTCGAAAAGAGATAGTATTAAATTTGCCAAAAATCAATTAAAACTTAAAATCCATTGTTTTGCCTCCATGATGTACGTGTGTGACTATGTGAGTATAGGTCCTTATAATTATAAAAATCAAAATGCAAGAGACATTTACGTTTTTCTTTCTGGTATATTCTGGTACAAATGTACAATCCAATGTAAAAACACAATGCTTTACAAGTTCAATTGCTTCTTTTTTATTTACACTCTTTCCTTTGTTTGAATTTGTTCAATTTGCACGGAGGACGGACGAATGCCACCTGTTTGCTGTACCAAGCCGACGAGGAGAAAGTAGAAGAAATCAAATACTTGGACGTGTGTTCGCTGCATCCTTATGTGTGCAAATAATGTCACATTCGACAATACCAAAGACTGATCCAGTTTAAATTATTGCCTCTCATGGACTTGTACCATCCCGATTTACCTCACCAATGCCAAGGAAAACTGATATTTCCCTTGTGCTGTACTTTTGCCGAACATACCTCCAAGACCAACCTTGTTAGCACACCCAGGAAGAAAGCGCCGTGACAGGAACATGGGTCAGCGTAGAATTGTTCAAAGTTCTGGACCTGGGATACCAACTGTTAGAAGTGTACGAAACTTACCACTTTCCCAATACAGAAAGTACCACAAGGACGACGAGACTCAGAAGGGCATTTTCGCAGACTACGTTGATATCTTTTTTAAACTGAAACAAGAACCCAGCGGCTATCGTTCCAGACTTCTGAAGACCAAAATTTATTGAAAGAGAAATACTGGGATCGGAAGGGCATCCCTTTGGACCACATCGAGAAAAACTACTGACACCGATCGTTTGCCAAAGTTAAATTGTTTGTGGGGAAACATGGCACAACGGCCGTGTTCACCTAAGACGAAATATTTGTCCGATCCTTCCCGATACTTCCAGATGATTCACGACAAAACCAAAACCATGAAACACGTGGACGTCATTCACGAAGACTTGATTTTAGTCAATTATGAAAAAGAGCCAAACTTTATAGAAGCTGACGAATCTGGAAATGTCATCATTGCGGTCTACGTGACAGCCCATGCTTGCTTAAATTGTATAAAGAATTACACCAATTAGGAGATCTGCATCGACCGCCTTTGTTACCGACACCGTGACATCGGAGACCGTTTAGTAGCCTGAACGGACGAACACTCCAACGACAAGATTCTAAGTTTTGCCAGTGGCAGTCCCATAAATTACGGCTACGAATACCGAGACCAACAAGGACAAGTGCACACCGAGTGTAAAGTGAAAGAATTTATACTCAATTATCGCACCAGTAAGTGGTGACATTTGGGGTCTTAAATGCAGCTTTACAATCTTGTGAGAATCAAGATTTTAAAGTGACCATCTATCAACCATACAAGTTTGTACGTTTAGCCACACACCAAATAGTCGGTCCACATTCGGGAAACGTTTATCAAATCGTGTGTCAGAATCGAGTGCGACTTTCTAACCACTATACTTTACCGTACGGACATGCCGATAAATGATCAGCATATAAAAGGGAAAAACGTTTAAGACCGATAGTTCATTGTGACTACAAACACCAAGTGAGATAGATAAATACTTTTAAACAGACAACACCATTCAAGTTCAGTGATTCTTTTATGGAGTGTGATGATGTTCTTTGCGAAGTCAGGGATGCAGTACGCAGTGACCTCAGCGAATCAGTAACACATAATGGGAACTTTGCTATGACTTCCTCTATGCGTGTCAAACCTGATGGACGCGAAAGCGATGCCACTCGTTATCGTACACCTTTTCACTTTGCTGGTTTTCGTTTTCAATGACATCCTGCACGCGAACCCATGCGTATAACACCCTACGGATGTCATGCAACCCTGAGCAAATTCCTGCGGATTGCATCCTACCCTCATCGGCAAGTCGGTCACAAAGAAGTGTTACGATGGGATTCGGTGACAGCACGTCAATTACTGCAAGGCATCATTCACATTCCACATTAAGCCAAACGCTTTTTGGGAGAAAAAATAGTAGGATAGACGAAACCTGCAGATCTCCGCATCGACAATTAAACCAAAATCCAAAACATGTCGAAATCTGGAGGTAGTGGTTCTCTAGCAGGTGTCATCATTCGCTCACTTCTAAAATTCGATGCCAATGTCCCAAAAGTCATCTCCAAGATAAAAGCCGCACCCCGACCCAAAGGTACCCAGAAGAAAAAGAGCAGGTATGCCAAGACCAGGTAACAACCCGAGAAAAAGGAACGTCCGAAGAAAGAGACAACCCCTAAGAAAAGACCCCAGAAAGCAACTTCTACCCGCAAGAGAGGCACTGCGGCTAGGACGCAACCCAATATCCCCAAGCCACGACCTGCAGCAACGGTGACCGCGTCTCCAGTAGCCTCAGGTTCTTCCACTTATTCGTTGCTGGTGATGCTAGCCAAGCCCAATCGGACACGTGCCTTTTCTAATTTGATGAAACACTGGAAACCTGTGTCTGTACGAAAATCTGCTTTAGCGGTGACACCCTACACCTCTTTAGCTACAATGTTAGCTTTTCAGAAAGTACTCGCCCCCAAAAGCAAAGTCCAAGAGAGATCAGGCTTGTTACAGTGTTTACTGGATTTATCCAAGCAAGAACTGTCCCGATTTAGCCCTTTACGAACCTCTCCACGTCAAGTGATGCTTGCCGTGAAAGTAATACTACATAAAAACAATAGGTGGCGACGCATTCCACTATAAAAAGACCTGAGCAAATGATGGGTATTAGCATTTTTATGCTCCGTAATACCCAAAGCTGTCACCTAAAAGAAGTGCACACCGTCACTATCGTCGGTCTCATCCCCAGAAACGAAAAGGAAAAAGAAAAGGACAGTCGTTTGACACCACGTCCGAAGAAAGGTCATCATTTGGCCACCTACAGTCGTGGCTACCTATATTTGTTTTCTGTCATCGACGACGTTTTCGATTTTGCCAGGATCGTGCCATTGACTTCCAAATCGGCAGTAATACTATATAAATATATCATATGAAAATGTTGCCAGCTATTATTTTAGCGGTCAACATCTGGTGAACACGATTGCCGATGAGCTCAATGTCGTGGTTGGCAAAGCCTTGGAGAGTGTCAGAAAAATTGTCACCCTCAAGTACCATAAAGTAGCTCGGAGCCTGCTGCTGAAATTTTTGGAGGGCGAAGTGTTGAGCATTACATTTTGTCCTGAATTGTTTAACATTGTGGGTGGGAAAGTTAAGGTCCTCAGGGGTGATTCCTTACCCATTTACGGCAAAAACTGAGTTTTGCGAAGTATTTACATTCTTTTGTAGAACTGAACCAAGGATTAAATTTGATCTTTGTGTGGAGTAAAACGTAGTGGGACACAACTCCATACCGTTACTGCGTGTCATTCCTTTCAAATTGGATTCTGCCACGAACGCTGTCGAGGAAGGTGGAAATACCTATCAGGTTCACCGTGATTTTGTACATCCTCACTATTTGCCCGTCAGTAAGTCGTATTTCGACAGTGTCAACATTGCTATAAAAGGAAATCTGGGACAAAATACTCCATTCAACAACGGAAAAGTCACAATGAAACTCCATTTTCGAAAACGATTCTCTAACGACTCGTAAGTCATGTATCCAGTGTACAAGAAGTCGCTAGATAGCTAGGGCATTGTTTAGGAGATCAGCTGAAATCGGTATTTCGTTCGGTGGCCCCCATTATGAAAACGATGATGACACGAGGATTGCGCTCCCTGACTGATACCGCATTGACACAAGGCAACGAATTTCTCCAAAATGTCATCATCGACAAACAAAACTCCAAAGAAGCCTTCTTGAGAGCGATCAAAAATGTCTTGCTTCAAACGGTCAAAGACAGTCTATGCCTACGAGAAATTCTTATAAATGCCCTGGACGTTGCTGAGTCAGGAATTTCTGCTTCTCTGACGCCACAGCAAGGACAAGGCAGAAAGAAACGAAGACGAAGACACTGTTCCAGAGGAGTTCACACCCCCAGAGCTAGAAAGACCAAGAAAAGAACAGTCCAAGATTTAGACGTTTTTGATTATCAAATCACAGAGAGAGAGAGAGAGAGAGAGAGAGAGAAATGATGCACATAGAGTCTTGTGCCTGTTCCATGTCAGAACTGAATCTGTTTTCCATGCCCCCCACCATGATGACGATGCAAGAATCCCAGTGGGTGGAATTTCACCCCGTCTCCTCTTTGACAGCCTCATCTCCCATCGAGTTTGAAATCAAAGGACAGCCCGAAGATATTACATCGATCTGAATAGCAGTTACTTGTACCTGAAAGTCAAAGTTCTCGATCCGACTGGAGGTAATAAAGATGGCAACGAGGAAGTAACTCCGGTCAACAATTTCATGTATTCCTTGTTTAGTAGAGTGGAGTTGTACTTGAATAACAAACTGGTCATTAGCGGCATAGATACTTACCCTTACCAAGCGTGCCTAGAAAATCACTTAACGTATGGAAAGGAAGCCAAGAACACCCATCTGGATGCTTGCGTAGTATGAAAACCTGACACGGCAGGCAAATTCAATGACACTGATTTGATTACAGATAAAGAACCAAACTACAATGTGGATTTCAACGAACGGTGAAACAAACTCAAGGAGGGACGTAGTTTAAAACTGATGAATCGTTTGCATTTGGATATGTAGTTACAAGAGAAGTATTTGCCGAATGGTGTGGATGTCCGCCTCAGATTGAATAGAAGCAGGGTCTTTCTATTTGATGGCTAACGCTGCCAATTACAAAACAGTCAGCCAAGAAGCTAGACTATACGTACGTCGCGTGGAAGTGTTACCTAAAGTGGAAACATCAGTCACACTCTGAGCAGAACCGCCGCCAAGTATCTGATACGACGTGTGGAAGTGAAAACCTTCACCATTCCCAGGGGTCCATTATCCATGATCGAAGATCATCTGTTTCAAAGACAGTTACCATAACGTTTAATCATTCGCATCGTCGAACATTCAGCCTTTAACGGAGCCTCCTATCAAAAACCTTTCTACGTTTAGCACTGCAGTGGTGAGACCTTTTGTACCAGACCCTTCGAACCTGATTTTGAAAAGAAGAATTACATGAGATCGTACTTGCCCCTGTATGAATCCACCGGACAGTTAGGGACTAACACCAGTCACGGCATTACGTATGACGATTATGCAGGCGGCTGCGATTTGTGGGCTATTGGTTTCACTCCAGACGAGGGACATTTCCACCCTGTACAATCCGGCATTATTAGTGTGGAACTTCAGTCTGTAAACCGAGATCATGATGAAATGGTGAACGTCATCCTGTATGCAAAATTCGACAATACGATAGAAATCAACCGTTTGAGAGAAGTCGTTCTAGACTATTAGAAACTATTTAAGTCTGTAATCCCACTTTGAATGATGGAGACTCTTTGGAAATGATAGGGGAGGATATCGTGGAAGCCGTGGAAGACAAAGAGGCATAGTGATGAGGTGCAGAAAAATAACAACATTTAGTGTCTTGTTTTCCAAACACATGGCGGAAATATTATGGAATTGATCAAGAAAGATTGCTATGGATGCCAAAACGATCATCCCATTCAAATTCAACACGCTTGATGTCTAATGATGAGTCAAGAAGACAAATTGGACGAGTATATGGAGGACACTTGGGGTCTCATCACAGAAGAAGCAATGTTTCATCAGTGGTATAAAGACTTGCGAGATCATTCCTCACATCATTTGACTGCACTGGAGATCCGTCGCATCGAATCTCTCTATGCATTGAGTACGAAGACGGAACTAATAGACGATTACTTGTCAGAGATTTTCAGGCAAGAAGTTAGGATTGAATTGATGACATTCGAGTACGTGACACACATGATGGCCGCTATCGCTTAACCGGCTTGAAGCAGCTGTTCCGTTTTTTAGTGCCGTTTTCATGATATTTGTGCTTGTTGCCTGTTTTCATCTTCGTTATTGTGTTCATTATGTATTGGTTGTTAAATTCGTATGTGTTTCTTCATCTCCTTGTTTTGGAAACGAGAATAATTAGACTTTTTCTCAGCTGTCTTGCTCCAATGTTTTTGAACAAACCGCCATCACGTGATACTCGCCAGTCAACCCGTTTATGCTACGATGGACCCTCGTTAATTGCTTTAAATGTTCACTCCTTGGCTCTCCACACTACATTGTGCTCTAGACTAAACGAATTGGGACTACATTCATCATTACCTAAATGTAAACAGAAGCGAAAAAGAAACGTGGTTTCAAAGCTGGCTGGCTTAGAACAGGAAGAAGAATTCCAGTTATCTCCCTTATTTCGGCACAACAATTTAAAAAAAATTCGACCGTTAATTTAGATAACCTAATTCAAATACCAATTAATTCGTCAACCTTTGTGTCAACTATCCAAGAAATACCTCTGCGCATTGCATTATTCAATGCCCAGTCAGTAGGACCACCGGAAAAGCGCACAGAAATAGTTAATTTTATCAACGACCAAAATGTTGACATATTTTTTGTGACAGAAACATGGCTAAAAACATCAGGCGATGAACCCAAGTGTGCGGATCTAACACCCACTGGTTACTCCATCAAGTCGTTCCCCCGTAATTCTCGCAGAGGTGGAATTGCTGTCATCACAAAGAACTCCATGATAAAACACCTTAACTATACCACAACATTCAATTTCGACCACACATCGTTTGAACTAGTCCAAACCACACTCACACTGGAGGAAAGGTAAGTCCATTTTTTCTGCCTATACCGCCCTCCTCCTAGTAGAAAAAACAAGCTGGCTTACTCTCTCTCTCTTTGGAGCAGTTTCCGAATCTCCTGGAGTATGGAAATTCGATAGATGGCAACCTGATTATTCTTGGAGACTTCAACTTTCACTTTGACTGTCCGGGAAACTCAAATACATCAAAACTCATAGATTCCATTAATGTTTTCAACCTCAAACAGTCAGTTAACCAACCCACCCATAAACATGGTCACATTTTAGACTGGATTCTTCATAGACCTGATGATGACATTCTACGGTCCTCCCTGGTATCCCATGACCTTGCATCAGATCACCTCTGCATTATATGCCATCTTGACGTATCAGTCCATAACCCTCCACCTTTATCCGCTACTAAGAGAAACCTCCGTATGATAAATAGAACCAAACTAATGCACGACATCCAAGCTAACCTAACAACTTGCTTACCTCCTACCGCAGAACAACTCGATAACTGTCTGCGTTCATTACTTGACAAACATGCCCCAGCTACCAAGTGCAGAGTATCAATTCAAAAGTGTTCTCCATAGTATAGCAGCATTAGGGACCAGCTTCGCACTGCTAAAAGAGACCGCCGTAAAGCTGAGAGGCTCTGGCTTTCCACCAGACTCACTATTCATAAGCAAATCTATGAAGTCGCTAAGAAGAATGTCAAAATATAGTCCATGCAGCGAAATCAGCCCACTACACTACTAAGATCATGGAAAGTTCCAGCTGCAAAGAGCTCTTCGAGATTACTAATAAGCTAATGTCAAGGAACAAATCAACACCACTTCCAACTACCTTCTCTCCAGTCGACCTTCCGGACATGTTTGCAAATTTCTTCCGTGAAAAAGTACAAACCATTAGAGATAAGCTTGACACCACAATTTCAATTGACTCGTCGTCACCATACAGTTGGGATACAGAATTTCAGCGGCAACCATTAGCAGCATTTGAACCTGTTTCTATGGATTTCGTACGTACAATCGTGATGAAGAGTGCACCAAAGTCATGTGAACTTGATCCAATTCCAACATCACTGCTGCTTGAGTGCTTAGATCCAGTATTGCCTTCACTAACTGATGTTATTAATACCTCTCTCTCATCTGGGGAATTCCCATCATTTTTCAAAACTGCCATTGTAAAGCCTCTGCTGAAGAAACTAACACTAGACCATAACGATTTAAATAACTACCACCCAGTTTCTAATCTCCCATTCATTTCAAAAATCTTAGAAAAGGTTGTTCTATCCCCGCTTGTATCTCATCTAAATTCAAATAGTCTTTTTACCAATGTACAATCTGCATATCGCCCTTGCCACAGTACTGAAACAACTGTTCTAAAAGTAGTTAATGACATTCTCTCTGCGTTGGATAGCGGAAAGATTACAGTCCTCACCCTCCTTGATTTGTCTGCAGCATTTGACACAATAGACCATGATATATTGTATTTGGCATTCATGATACAGCCTTACTGTGGTTCAAGTCGTACTTGGTCAACAGGACACAAATTGTATCTGCAAATGGAATACACTCCAGCCCAGTTGATCTATGTTGTGGTGTTCCACAGGGGTCTGTTCTTGGACCTGTTCTCTTCATTCTGTACACTCAGTCGCTCGCAAGTGTCATAGATCATCATCCAGTGTCTCACCAATTGTACGCTGATGACACCCAAATATACAAATCGAGCCACCCAACTGAAGTTGATGCTACCATCCAAGATGTAGAGAGGTGCATTTCTGATGTGAAATCATGGATGACTTGTAACAAGCTGCAGATGAATGATGATAAAACTGAGGCCATTCTGATCACAGCACAAAGACTTTCTCATTCACATCCTTTACCTCAAACAATAAATATCAGCAACGCCAACATTAAATTCACACAATCGGTACAAAACCTAGGTGTTACTCTGGACAGTACTCTCACATTGCACCAACATGTCATGAACATATGCAAGGCTGCATATGTTGAGCTGAGACGCATCAGCTCCATTTGCAAATATCTTTCAGTTGATGCCACTAAAACACTTGTGTGTTCATTAGTACTTTCAAGACTGGACTATTGTAACTCAATTCTGTCTGGTTCATCTCAATATCTACTCCAGAAACTTCAAAAAGTTCAAAATACAGCTGCTCAGATCATACTTAGAGTACCACGATCAGAGCACACCTCCCCGTTGCTCTGTACCCTACACTGGCTATCCATTCGATCCAGAATCAAACACAAAATTTGTTCTCTGTGCTACATTTCACTGTCGGACTCTAGTCCAACATACCTATTTGACCTCACCCATGTGTACACACCAGCAAGATACTTACGCTCCTCTTCTGACAATCGTATACTCATTCTTCCCACTATGAAAACAAAGTCATATGGACAGCGTTCTTTTGCATACCAGGGCCCAGCAACGTGGAATGAATTGCCCACTGAACTTAGACACAAAGACACAGTGATCACATTCAAGAGGGCTCTCAAAACTCACTTATTTCGACTGCAAGAACAAACTTAAAGACTGATTTATGTTTCCTACCTGAAATATTCTCAGCATATTTTTTTATTTTTTAGTGTTTTTTTTAATTTCGTGTTGTTTGTTTTTGTAATAATATGATTATGTTTCTTATCTTATAGGTGTTTTGTAATGTTGTAAAGCGATTAGAGCTTCTAAAGATTAGACGCTATACAAAGTCCTCATTATTATTATTATTATTATTATTATTATTATTATTATCTGTGAAAAAACAAGATATCATTGATTGCCATTTGAATTTATTATGGTGATATACGTGCGAGACAAATTTTGGAAAAGAGTTTGTAGACGAGGTTATCAAAATATACAGAGGTAACGCCATTGCATTGATGTAGATATGACACGTATTAAAAAGAAATGAACATGGACTAGCTAATTGCATGACGAGTAAATGATGCCACTGGAATACATGTGCAGTCATAGAGACACGCTATAAACTTCACATCTATCTAATGCATTACAGGTCATGTCAAACCAGACGTATGGAAAATATGGTAAATATCTTGACAATGGTGACATTGAAATTGATGCATCAAGCATGCAATTAAGATCAGTGGCTTGGATTGTTTTATGACATTAACTTACGAGCCATGAGTTGAATGTTTTGTCTTTAAATATGCTTGATAATTTACAATGCCTTTACTTAAGACAGAAGCAAAACAAAAAATAAGAATACATACTGTAACACGGTGATGTCAAAATAAAACATAGCAAGATGAAAGGCCGCTTGAAACAGATATATTAACC
Source organism: Sinohyriopsis cumingii (assembly GCA_028554795.2). Taxonomy (NCBI): domain Eukaryota; kingdom Metazoa; phylum Mollusca; class Bivalvia; order Unionida; family Unionidae; genus Sinohyriopsis; species Sinohyriopsis cumingii. The sequence continues at coordinate 120,158,269 of CM068825.1, read as the reverse complement.
CACTGAAAGACGTAATAATTCTTAGGATAAATAAAGAAAGTTATCCAAAAAACTGTTCTTCAGGAATAAAAAGTGTTGTATCATTATTATATATGTAAGCTCAGAATGCAATGCAAATGTCAGTATCGTCACATTGTATCTATACATACTAATTACTATTTTGATTACACTTCAAGAGACCCTGTGTCGTTAATATTTCGTACTCTCCACAGATGTTAAAAGTGTTAAAGGTTTCATTAATTCTAGGACCAATGTATAAGATGTTTTAAAAGAGTAACGATACAACTAACGATACAACACTTTTTGTTCCTGAAGAACAGTTATTTGGACAACTCGTTTAATTTAACCTGAACTTTTTAAGTGTACAAAATCCGAATAGGTTAATTTGTAATGATGCTGTATTTAACAGTCTCCTTATTGCATCTGGTAACAAAGTTGTCACAATAATGTTTAGTTGGTCTGTTCTAGTACAGTTCCTATGCTGCAATGTAGAGTTATCCGAGATTTAGCTACATATCAGTCGTATTAATATATATGACAAGATCAATATAAGGAGTAATACTTTAAATCCAATGTACCCAAATTGAATATTTTTATGTTGTGCTTATTTCTAATTTGTATATTATCCGGGGGACATTGGTCTGAATCCAGGCTCAATATCTGTATCAGTTTTAGAATTATTACGTCATATTTTGTTAGTTTAAATATTAGATCTGTTCATAATAAACTAGATTTCGTCGCCACATACTGTGATTATTTTAACATTATTGCCACATGCTGTGATGATTTTGACATTATTGTCACATACTGTGATTATTTTGACATTATTACCACATGCTGTGATGATTTTGACATTATTGTCACATACTGTGATAATTTTGACATTATTGCACTTAGGAGGACTCATATGGATACGAACATTACTGATACATGATTCTCATAAAATATTTAGGCGTGATTGAATAAATCGTGGTGGAGGTTAACGATCTACATTTCAGAAAATTTGATTTACAAAAACCATATACCGATATATTGATACGTAACGTTGAAGAGATAGGAACAGAAATATGTGTCAGTCGTGTGAAATATTTATTACATGCAATCTACCGCCCACATCTATGTCGTCACAGTTCTAGGACTCGTTAAATATCGCCGTTGAGCGTGACTTCTGTGTCTGTGATAATTTTATAAGTATCTGTGATATAAATGAGGACCTACTCAGTGCTGAGTCCAGGGGTCACATAGGTGTGTGTGTGTGTGTGTGTGTGTGTGTGTGTGTGATTTGAATTTTTAGCGTAGAGGTAATAATACTTAATAATATTCAAAATATAATAACTGAACAAACCAGAGTAACAGATAACTGCAAATCTGTTCCACCTTATTATTATATCTCCAACCATAGATGTTCTTCATTCTGGAACTATTTCTTCTGATGCAAGGATATATATTACATACATCAGCACCTTAATAGAAAATGCAGATATTGTATGGGATCGTTGTTCGGTCGAAAACTCTCTCAAATTAGAAAAATTACAATCACATGTTACTTTCAGAAAATTTTATCCGGAGTGTCTCCTTCTTATACTGCTGAACTATTACCACCGCCGGTTGTTGAGACAAACAGGTATAACCTTAGAAATAGGAAAAACCTTAATCGCATTAATGCCAGATTCGAAATAAGCCGAAACTCATTCTTACACTCTTCTGTTCGTGTTTAGAAAACGCTTCTAGATTCATTCAAAAGTGAAAGTAATTAATATATCTTCAGAAGTAAAATAGAGACAAAGAGGACTCAAATGTCTACCGATGTTTTCGTTGGAAGCAGATGTTATCCAGTCTACAAACTAGAACTAGAAACAATTGTAATGTTTTACATACTGACTTATATTCTAATCATCTGAGAAGTAGCTGAACAGCTCCTTGTGGAGATGCTATGGAAAATGCATACCATTACATATTTAATTGCTAATACTATGTTGAACAGATTAGGAAATCGATTCAGAATCTAAATCATATCCATGTATCAGCGAATAAAACTAATTTGCTATCATGATCATCTGACTTTACAGTGAACATTAACGATAATTTATTTTACTTGTTCCAAACATATCTTAAAGACACGAAACGCTTTACATAATTACGGAGTATTAGCAATTTGATTTTTCTACTCAGTTAATTACAGCTATTTTTAATTTAGACATTAATCAATGTATTAACTTCTCTCTCTCTCTCTCTCTCTCTCTCTCTCTCTCTCTCTCTCTCTCTCTCTCTCTCTCTCTCTCGCACATGCCACCGACTTTGTAGAATCACATTTTGATTTTGGTGATGTGTGCTTAATTGTGATGGTACATGTACTGGCAAGACGATGGGTGCCGTTTAACCGCGAACCTGGTCCGAATCTCTGTAGATTATTAATTAAAACTTCTCTAACCTGTATGATAATATTATTTCTATTGGATATTATTTCTGCATATTACTGTCAAACATTCTCATGCAGAATTCAGGGATAACACTTTCCGTTCTGTTTCGTATATATTTTTAATTCTCTATAATTAACTTTATATACCTTGGTTTCTGGCGAGGGAATTCAAATTTACTGTGTAAATAGATGATAATTAATTATTAGGTCGACATTTATTACGCACGAGTGAATATACCACAGATTTTATAGCATCGCTTTTTGGTGATATATGCTTAATCGTGATAGTATATGGATTGGTGCGTGCATCCAAGGCGATGGGTGTCGTTTGCCTAGCGGACCGGGATTCGAATCTCCGTAGATTGCGAATTATTAAACAATTAAACGTTCTTCAACCTGTATGATAGAATATATATACATTCACATTGTTTCCCATGGATCGTGACTTTGAGAATAAATTTATCTGCACATTTGGACTGACAGTTTTTTTGTGGATTTAAAGCCATCATTTCGTAGACATATATTGCAGAGAATTTACACTTTGATTTAATTTCTAATTTATGACAAAGCTGAAGACATTAAGCGAAAGGTCGATGAATAGCTAATTATATTTCATGTACTGACAGCTAACAGTTCGAAATAACAGATTTCTTATATATATATATATATATATATATATATATATATATATATATATATATATATATATATATATATAAAATTATATCGTCACGTCACTACCTTGAAAGAAAGAATGTCATACCTCTCCTATAATCAGGTATAGTATTAAAGTCTTTTATCATTACAACCATGACGCAGATTGAACTTACAGTAGTGTTCTCAGTGTTGTTGGGTACATATGGTACGTTTACATACTCATCCATATTGTCATCATCATTATCATTATTATGGCTGTTCGTTTGTAAACGTTCTTTATTAGTTGCACTTTCAGCCAGGTTATATAACTAGCAAATAGTTTACATGACTTAAGTTCATGAAAATCAAGTTCATCTCATTTGTGCAATAAAGAAACAAATGTCAAAGCACTATTGAATTACGAAAATAATTTACACAAAAATCAGTGACATTTGTTATGTAATGATGATTTAAGTTCTCGTTGCATTTAAATAAAGTATATAATATCATCCTTTCAAATTTATGCACGGCGTTGCCAAGGATAACTTAGAAAATACTAATGAATAAATCCATTACAGGTAGCTACTCTTCAGGTTTGAAAACAGCTTTAGTGTACTTAGGTAAAGTAGTTCCAATTACTTCTGATTATTTTTTAGTTCTTTGATGCACTATTGATCAATCTACTTATTTTCAATCTTCACGACTCTGTTGCTAATTTGTAACTTTAACTTTTAGTCATGTGGTAAATGTTGCTGTCGAACGACAAATGGTAAATCACCTTTGTTGCCCAATCCACTTACATAACTTTTGACGATAGATCTAGCCTCGGTAGCTCACAGTCTGATTAAATATCAGATCTCAACTGTTCTACGTATAGATCTGAAAAGACCACTTAGAGGTCATGTTCTGGTGACCTTTTAATTAGGCAATGGAAATGCAGCTTTCAAAGTGAATCCGATTGCTCGGTACAAATTGATACATTTCAGCCACACAGCTCAGTCTGTCAGATCTTCAGGTAAGACAGTGGGGGTATGATTTTAATCAGAACGCGATAGCTCAGTGGTTAATGCGTTGGAGTCATGATAAGAAGATTGTGGGGTTCGATTCCCACTGTTGGATCATAGCCTTCCAAGTGTTAATGTGCCTTGCAAAGCAAATAAACAAAGCAAGGTCACGCTACTGTGCATTTGGGTCGGTGGGTTGATTTTGTGGTTGCTACAAACCACACCTTTAAACTTCAACAGACAATGATCAGCGCAGAGAAAAAGTCATATTTATTTTTGAAAATTCATGAAATAACATGTCTATCAGTGATTTTTTTTTTATATAACATTAGTGGTGCTGGCTTTGTTCCGACTTACTAATATACTTACAAATATATCCCAAGCCTTTTGTGATCAGCTTTTAAAATCATATTATGTGACGCAGAAACCTTGAAGTTATTAGAACGTTAAACTATAAAGGCTTAGTTATATATTTATCATCCATCTTCTATATTTTGACAACATGTTTTAGCAAAAGTTACGTTATAGAACTGTTCGTAATATACTGAAATTCGTTATTATTTCTATAAATATTTTTCAAATGATAAAACCTGAACTTTATATTTTAGTACATTCATGGAGCTTGAACATTACACTCAGCATGAATGGTCATAGTGAAACAGTGTCACATCACACTGATGTAAAAGAAACGCAATCAGTGGAAACAAAAAGGACAAGTAACACTGTCCGTCACTAAATAATTTTTAATGTGGACTCATCGTATTACACACTTTTGAGCTTCATTATTTCAATGGTTTGCTACCGAATTATTTCATGGCACTCAACAAATACATAAACATCGTATAAAATTATATCTTTCAAATTCGAGTCGTCATGAAGAACCAGAGCCCAATAATTGACACATTGACCATTTCGTGCACTAATAAAATAATAAAAAAGATATCTACGGATATTTTTGAAACAATGATTACAAAGGTGTTGATGGAATTGGTTTACGTCTAAAACAATTAACGTTTATTTCAATACGTTCCATAACTTTAAAATCTTAAATATTCTTTAAGCAACACAATCAGAATTTATTGTTTTGTTTAATCATGTCTGACAGATTATTTCGTCCTTCTCCTATCTGAGATCCAGTTAATTTCAGATAAATGTCAGCCAAGACTTATTTCCGACTGAATAATATTAAAATTTAGTCTAACCTTAACATATTTCGATTTTCTTCTGTTACCAGTGTAGTCTTTTAAATTCTTAAGACACCATGTTTTACGTAAATGTACAATTACAATAGTATTTATTCCGAACCTGGCGAAAATTTAACGAAAATAAATTATGAGATGAAGAAAAATCTCATTTTAATTTCTGAAGCCCACCATTCCAGACCAATGACAACAATCTCCGAGGCAACAACCAGCTAACTACCTCGTCAAACAATGACTGGTTGAGAAGTGGAAACAGCTCCTCGTGGAATAATGCCGATTGGGGAGGTACATATAATATGGCCCGGGACAGCAACGGTAATAGTTTTGGGTGAACTGAATCCAATACCGGAACAACTCGTTCTGCGTGGGATAACGCCGGAAGTTCTTCATTTGGAAGTCCCGGTAGTTACTGGATAATTATAAATGTGGGATTTCTCGAATCACACAAAAGAGGTTAACATGGTTTACAGTTAATAAACAATATATTGCAATAGGCTGTGAGTCTTTTACGGCACATCACAAGTAGGTCATTTAATGCCAAAACAATCATGGGAAAGGTTTGTCCAAAATACACAACACGGTATTATTGAATAAACATAATATATTAAACACACGATTTGCCTATAATAGCTAACAGAAACTAATGTTATGGAAGAATGGGAACTAGTCTAAAAATTTATTCAGGTAAAATAGATTACATATGGATTTGGCTGGTCAGGATTGTATGAAATTAAGTAAACTTTTAGTGAAAAGATTCTTTGTATAACTTATCCTTGTTGTTACTGAAACAAATAGAGACGATGTTTTAATGATGAAATTTCCGTCCTTTAATTTGAGTTTTGTAAAGCTCATCACTGAAATTGACACCTGAATCGTTGGTGTGGAACTGAAAACACATATAGACACCTGAATCGTTGGTGTGGAACTGAAAACACATATAGACACCTGAATCGTTGGTGTGGAACTGAAAACACATATAGATCCAGAAAATACTGCGGCTCATATGGTTTTCTTTGCACAGAAGCTATCATCCAGCGTGCATCTAAAATGATAAATATTGGTTTGATCATCAATATTCAGAAATTAAAAGATATTCAGTTTTTAATATGACGGTGTTTGCATGGATTACTGTGGGAATTTAATTGGCATCTTGAGTCCTTATTCTTCTTTTTGTTTTACATCGTGCATCGGACAGCTTAAAGATCTCTCAATGGAAACAACTCTATTTTTAAACTTCTACATTAAAGGGAACATAATGTGTCAGTCTTGGTAATTGAATCACATGGGTGATCTCTCTTTCATTAACCATCCGTTCGTGACACTCATAACCCATAATCACAAGCCCCAAAATCAAATAAAAAGGTTGATAATATTTTTGCAGTGAGTGACACAAAATATTTGAAAGAAATATACATGAGCCACTCGAGGAGATTTACACTCTTATGTAAATATTTTTTTTAAATTCAGGAATCCAAAATAAGACCATTTTTCTTTGTTACTGTTAAGTGATGAAACCCTTTGTGATATTCTTTAGTGATAACAAAGTTTTCAAATTGGTAGAAATATTGGATGCAAGATTACCACAATTTTCAGTCATTATCTGGTGTACTTGATAAGAAGTCTTTTGATGAAAATTCCATGCCAATATGACCACGTGCTCATGTTCCGCTCTCCAGCTGCATATTTGCACAGGTCTGATTTCAAAGAAACAAATTTATCTGCTCCTCATCAATGGCTGGTAATTTAAAAGAGACCTTCTGTATCTTAGGTACTAATAAATGAGCTTTTAATTCCACAGACAGAGGATGTCTGCGAACAATTTGCAAAAATCTGCGTGGCACATACATAAAGAAAACTTAATCAAAATCAAATCAAGGCATTCATTTGAACACTGAAATGATAGTAATGTTGATATATTATGTATTGATATAATACGTAAACGACTTTCTCTTACAACTATGCAGCATGTGTCTCGGAAACTTGTCTAAATGTTCAACACAGTCTGTAAAATCATACCAATGTATATTGTATTAAATGATAAAACCTGAAAAATAAATGTACAGCGTGAAACAATCAACAATGTCGTTGTTTATGAGGATCTTTGAGGCTTTCCGGCCTGACAATTCTGGTATGATTTCACAGGCTATGCAGCTATTGTTCACTGAGTCTGTCTGTATTATCATGCATGCCAGCTACTCCCTCTAAAGGGGAATCATGAAAAGCGTTCAAAACAACATAACCACGTTAAGATCATGCCATTAACTAATTCAGCAATATCAATCTGGTACATTTAAATTCGCTACACACCAGTGACAACAACAGCGTAATCTGAATACTGAAAGAGACAAATAATTAATAAGACGGTGGAAGTCCTTGTTTTATATCAGGTCGATGACAATTTGGATAAGATACAATTCAGTTCAGTGGAAGTGCCATTCTGTCTGGCTGTGTCCTCTCTAATTTCACTATCCACACTGCGGATAAGATCATTGTGCTTCTTAAAATTTGTCTGTTTGACTAACTGAATGTTTTTTTTAGTAAGGGTAGTTGAATGGTGATATGATACATAAATAGTATGGTCAGTTCAACAGTTAGCAGTCTTGAGGTTGCCTTACTAAGATGTCCCGACGATAGCCTTGAACTTGGTTGAAAAACACTGCTGGATAAATTACGTTCAACATGAAATGACATTGCTTTTGTGCCGGAACTTCAACAAGGTACAGATTATTTACGTTTACATGGATCAGTTTTAATGGGCCCCTTTCTTGTCACAGACACTCTATAAACGTGAGATAAAAGTTTAATTAAAGCTTGCATGATAATCAAGTTCAAATGGCAAGAGGGCAGTGTGAATTCTAGTAGAAAAAATAGTTTATTTCTTTACAAGAACACCACGTGATCTCGAGCCACATTTGAGACCAACATATTTCTCTGTATTTACATCATATAATTGTTCGCCCTAATTGTCGCACACGTCTACATGATTGACTCGTGGAGAAACAGCCCGTATATGGGTTGATTTATCTGAATTACAATGAAAAAAGATTCATCTTGTTCTGGACTAACCTGTCTGAGCTAAATCGGTCTACTCTCGGGTTAGCAATCTAATCAGTTTGATAAAGCATGTAGACCATACATTGGCTATTGATGTCTACAAGAAGACTACAAGACAAATTTCAGTATCTAATCTGGCGAAAGAAAATGCATCCGAATTAACAAGGATATATGTCAAATTTCGAAAACTTTCTTCATGCTCATATAATTAGTTATACGAGACACCATTATCCAGCAAGTGATTATGGAACTTTACTTTTGATTGGATAAATTTGTGAAACTAGTTAAACATGCACAGAACACGCTGATGTCTTCTTCCATTCAAAGGGTCAGGGCCAGCCTTAGGCCGATTGGACCTATTTGGCCCCGGGCCCTGCGCTCACAGGAACCACGCGTGTTAGTAATTATTAAAATATATCTACAGAGAGAAAATAATTTTAAAGTGAAGGAAGAGCATTTTAAGTTAATATCATACAAATCATGCTTAAAAGTTCATTTCCAAATGCCGTTCACACAGGAGTATCCGTGCGTAAGTCCAGGAGGCCACTTCAAAATGATCCAAATCGAGCCCGACGTTTGATAAGTTTGCATAAGGGCAAGATAATCTTTCAATGTATCAGCTTTATCTGCTGCTAGTATAAGATCATCTTTTGTGATTTTATTACTAAGAAAGGTACGATGCTCAAATGTCCAATTTGCGAGCCTCAGTTTCAAGCTGATCTGTTCTACTCTACTCATAAATTAGTGTAGGTCTACGACGTGCTGCTCAAATGTTTCTTATAAATTGCAAATATTATTTAGATAGCAGAGTACTGATACAAAGAAGGAATTCGTCCAGTGATAATTAGAACAATAATGGCCATGTGCGCAGACATATGGGTTGTCAAGAAAACTTTGAATGTGCCATAACACGTATTGCACTCAGCTTACTTAATTAGATTCTTCAGCAATATACATCTGAAAGAAATTTTAACTTGAGTCAAGTCAAGTGACACAATTTGGTTTCATCAAACGACTCAGTCACTTCTTGTAAATAGGGAACTGTGCATGACAGTCAAAGCAAAATCTAGTTTTGGAGCGTTTGGCTACAAGAACTCTGGGTTTTAACAAATCTCTATATTGGTAAATACACTGAAATAGCCCTTTTATTACCACATGCCAAGCCTGAATTAATTTCAAGATAAGACTCTATCAAATGGGGTCCAAGGATTCTGGTCAGGACTAACGTTATCAGAATCTAGGTTAATTTTGATATCTGCATAAAACTGTGCCTGTTGAAAGACAGGTATTAGGTCCTCTAAGTTGCCATACAATTTAAATGTGACTAAAAATGTAATCCTTTTTTAAAACCCTTATTTACATAAACAGGAGAATCATAACAGGTAATATGTAACTATGACCGCAAACCACAATAGACATTGCAAAAAAATAGTCAGTTATGCAATAACTCAGAAAGACCGTTACAAACACCAGTATGATGTACTGGTTTCATTTTTTGCTTTCCACACACATTTGGTTCAATGAGAATGGTTTCAAAAACGTCTTCATTTCAAGAAAAGAAGCATTTGTGCTAACTTTCAGGAGAAGATTGTTAGTTTTCATGTAATCTGTTTATATAAAAAAAGAGGATACAATGTTTTTACTAATGTATAGTCATATACAAGTAATGTTGGTGGCAGAGGCAATGTATATTTTTCATCTGGTTAATATAAAAACAAACAAGAAATGATTGCTATGAAGGATATACAAATAACATTAACCTGAGGATATACTAAGGAACACTTTCTGAAAGTTTGATAATAAATTAAGTTGTTTTGGAGAAGATGTTTACAAATATGTTGCTGACAAAGCTGCCGTTGAGACCTAAAAAAACGCTTATTTTGCGAACATATTGAGATAAATGTTTCTGCAATGTTTGATTAAAGTTCGACAAGTGTCCTTAGCTGATGTGAACATTTTTGTGCGACCTAGTTGCCATAAAGTAATTATATGGCAACCATAAAAGCAAAACTTTTGTAGAACATGCAAGTAAACTAGCATTCAAAACACTTGTTTATTTCACGAACTGATTCATATACAGAGTTCTTTGGCACCAAAGTGTACTTCATATTGAAATTATGGAAAGCTGTTTTTCAACGCAAATCTTCCGAAAAGCAGCATTTCATGTTTTCGTGCCCTTTTCTTTTATGAATTTTCAACTCTTTACTAATATATACTCATGCATAGATAGTTAAATAATTCACGACAAAAGCTATTAATGGGTATAGGCTCAAAATGTCCAAAAACACATTAGTATTTCATGGAATGAAGTCCCCGTCCATTCTTATGCCACTAAGCACCAGCCTATAGAATATACTCAAAGTCGACAACTCTGCGGGAACTTCCTGCTGCTTATCTGCCCCAAACCCCATAATAAACGATAGTTATGGATCAACATATGGTACATTATTCACCTCATTTTGCATATATGTAAAGTTTTTACCATTTTTATAACAATATCTTGATTAGTTCCAAGACTACTGCCTCACCCTAAAAGTACTCGCAATCTTGATTTGTGAATTTGAACTTCAGGAAAGAACTGCAAAACACACTCTAGATCGAGGGTTGGCAAAATAGGTCCTTCTAACATTTTTATCCAGCCCGCTAAGCAGTAGCGTATTAACGGGGGAGGTGGCGGGGGCAATGGGGCGGTTGCCTCGGGCGTCAGAGATTTGGGGCGCCAAACCCACGCCTCGGGCGCCATTTAATCCTAGTACGCCACTGTCGCCAAAACTCCCGGCAAATTGAGGGAGCTACTAGAATCTTCCTCTACTAAAACTTACATAATCGGATCGTCGTCTGCCATCGCTAATACTTAAAATGGTTATTTAAACGCCGTTGAAGCTTCAGCAAGTGCTTTGACTTTATGGTTATAAAAATTTACTTTGTTAACGAACACTGTACCACATGACAAAATGCAATCGATTGTGAAGTAATTTCATTAATACAGTAGAAGTGCGTATCATGACGACTTAAGAAAATTCATGGAGTGCTCCATGCTGCGAAATTTTTTCCCACCCATGCTTTAGATCCTGTTTATACAATTTATAAAATATCAGTCAGCTAACAAGCAAAATAATCTTGGAAGATTTATTGCAAAATTAAACATGTCTATGAAAACACGTTATCTCTAACAGCATGTACGCAGTGTCACCGTTATAGTTTCATATTGTATGATTGTTTGGACATTTGAAATGAGACATTTTCTTGTCTATCCAATATTTTTTTAATTTGGATATTCCATTCTCTAATTGTAAGCTTCTTGGTTGCTTATTGGCACCAATGGCTTTACATCGTTGACAAATGAATTCATAGATTATTAGCTAATCTTCTTAGCTGATTCCATGAAGCATCCTTCAGCCAAAATGGTTTTATCATTTGGCTTTCAGCTACTGCTCCAACTGGTAGTTGTTACAGGCCCAGGCACCAAACAGCTATGAGGAGGGATAACACCGGTAAACGGGAATTCCAGGCCTTCAGCTGTCTTGATAGGTAACTAACACGATCTAACTGTTTTAACCAGGTGTCAGCGAAGTCAATCTGACGCTTCCCTCCTATCTTCTTCAGTTCGGTCACTGAGTTTCTCTTCCTTTCCCAGCTGGCGTTTAGTGGGATACTCACTTGTAAATGAAAATGGGCTCGAATTAAACATAGCGTTCGACTCTTCGGCCACGTACGACTCTTCTAAAGACATTGTGCGGTGTTGTATATTAACGACTTACAACTTTACTGGACAGCATACTACACAAAAGCTTACCTGGGTAACTGGCCATTAATTAACAGATCGATTAATTAGATTGATGGTCATGGAAGAAAAAACATTGACCAAGAAAATAACACTGACATTGCAATTCATAGTAAAACGGAGTCAGCGTGAATACACAAAGAAAATATGAAAGCCATATGTGTGTGTGTGTGTGTGCGTGTGTGTGTGTGTACATTTAACTTGTCACGGAAGCAGTGGCGAGAAAAAGCACAATATATAATCATTAAAGAACCAATCATGTGAAAAAAACATTCAGCAGAAAAATAAAGAGAATATGACTCATGGCATGACGCAAACGAGAGCAAACTCGTATTCAAATCTTGTTTCTCTGGCACCTCTGGTACATTCACAATGTAAATAATAATTCCTTTCAAATAAACAATATGCCTTGGTAGAGAAAAACAAAACTAATAAAAAATGAATGATTTCAGGCACACAAAAAAATAGCATTTCAATTTCCAAGACAGAAAAGTGCGTAAAACCGTCGCATGCAGACTTTTTCTTTGATAAATTAGCATTTTCAATCCTCGACAATAAAGGACGGTGTTATTAGTAACTGTTGCAAAAAGTTCTGTTTCGTATTAAGCAAACAAGAGAAGAAGGAAAAGCAATCGATTGCATCATCAATAGATGATCCAGAAGGCAAATAATCGTTCGGAACTCAGTTGATAGCTAAAACATAGGACAAAGCCCATGTTGTTATTCGTAGAACGAGTACATCAAAGAAGATTTTACATTCAAATTCCTTTTGCCCTAAAATCTTGGTCCGCCATATAATGTGCCTGTATGTGAGTCAGTCACTATAAAGTGTTACAATGAGTAAAACAACATTTACGATTCCTACCTAAGCTCAAATTGTCCGTACAAAGATGACAATTGAATGATTCGATTAGGAGCTTTGTTGCTTCTATATGAAAATACCTTTGAACAAGACAGCTTATGTCACACAGCATAAAAATAGCTCCAAGAAAAGCATAGGAAAGTACAACGACCATTTTCCTACAATCGAGATTTATCAATATGCGGCGTTTGTTTGTTCCCTGTACTAAAGAGAATACTAGCAAGAAAGCGATATTATAATCGCTAGCAGCCGGCGATATTTTAGTTTGTATATATATCTGTGTGTGTGTGTGTGTGTGTGTGTGTGTTGACAGTACAATTCTTGCCTTCATTCATGTCTCTTGATGAGTGTATGGGCTCAGGAAGGATATGTAGGACATTTCGTCAATCAGGGTTTGGTTAATTCATAGGATATAGTTTGGCAATGCCCTTTTCTTTTAAATATCTGCGTAACGCTGCTGCCGATGGATTTGTCCCTGTATGGACTCGACGAGTTAAGAAAGTATATCATTTAGGAGATGTTCGTTTCATGACTGGTATAACGGTAACTAACACCATAAATGAAATATGACATCATCAAATACCTCACTGTGACAAAAATAAGCTGTTTAAAGATTACAGTGTTGTTATTTGCTTATCTCATTCACTTTATGTAAGTATAAATCTATAAATACTGCGAATGTATTTTAATATTTACAATCTATTTTGTGTTTCACAATGTTCCAAATCACTCGAAACAATGTATGTTGCAAGTCTTCTAGCTATTTGAACATTTAAGGCTCCAAAATCAATATAGACATGAAGCACATAGGTATATTCTATTGTTATCTCACTGCATTTATCGTTTTATGCTGGAACACCCATGACATTTGTGTATGATACTGATTTTTGCCGATGAAGATAACTTAAGCTTTGATGGATGGATGGTAAACTGTTTGGAAACATTATCTGATTTTCATCTGAAGTAGGCTATGAATAAGTTATATTATGTATCCGTTAGACTTTCCAAAGATGCAGTGATAGATGTTGAAATGTTGAATAATATTGAAATAATGGGAACTGACATTCCAAATCAATTATGCTTAATCGTCCAATGTCTTTTTGAATGAAACATGTCCCTTCATTGTGGAAGAAGGCTAATTTAATATCAAGTTTCATCAACTGTGATGTTAGGAAAACTATGAAGCTGTTGACTGTATCCTTTTGTAAGGGTGTAAGGTCTTGATAAAATAAATTGCAGCATACGGGTCATATTACTCAAATGAGTTTTGAACTTTATGTATGGAATGCTGCATAGCATGGCCATACATGCTACACATTTTGATCAAAACTTCGTTTCAGTCCGTATTTTGCATACGTTATTGTTTACCTTAATTACATTTTTGAAGCTCTACTTTGTTTAAGTCGCTTAATTGTTGATCATACCACACTTATTTGTTAAGGTGATTCTACTGATAATATCGAGGACCCTACTAACATTGAGAGCCTTTACTCTATCGAAAATTGACAGAATGGTGTTTTCACTGAAATGACTTGACCGACTGTCACAATATTACTTTAATGACACTAGTCTACAGCCAAAATGCTTGCGAAATAGTCACCCTTTACTAATCCTGGGTCACTGAGAACGAAAATGAAACTTAAAATTGTTGATGGACTCTAACTTCAGTGATATGATACTGTGTCATCCATGACTTGGGAATGGCGGAGGATAAGTGAGTTATAAAGGAAAGGGATCTCAATTTAAACCAGAAATGACTAAAATATATCTTTGACTGGATGCATGAATGAATCTATGACTGGGTTTAAAGAGTACTTGGTTTTTAGGCAAAACAATGAATGGTGCAATCTGAAGATGGTATTGCATCGTACATGATATGAACTGCATCATGTTATTCCTAGAAGTTATGGATGATGCAATCATAATTAAACTTAAATCACTCTGCCTAACACATTGCCCTATGTCAGCTCTAGACATCACACAGTGTCGTGCTCTCTTATTTATCAGTTTGATTTTGCTAAGGGACACATTTCTGTTTTGCCAAAGTGAGCAGAGATGTCCTTCGTTGTGTGAACAATGCAGATAAATACTGCTATGTTTGTGTTGAAGTGACTTTTGCACCACAAAAGCGCAGTATGACACGTTCGCTGCAAAATTGGAGAGCAGTAAAAGAGGTGGGCCCATACTTATGCTGCAACACTTGTGCAACAAATCTCCGCCATAGGTTGAACAGGAAAAGGAAATTTATGTCTTTTGTAGTGTCAATGATTAGGAATGAGCCAACAGATCTTATCATCAATTGTTACTTCTGCAAGTTGCCTCCAGCTGGATTCCTACTATATCAAGAGAGATATTCCACTCCGCCAGTCATTGGAGCCTGGGAGGAAAAGTGTTCAGCATCCACCACTTGTTGAATCAAGGAAGATTTCGTTACCGCCCTTGCACATCAAGCTGGGTCTGATGAAGAATTTTGTCAAGGCCATGGACAAATCACGAGCAGCTTTCAAATACCTCGGTGGAAAATTTCCAAGTTTTAAAAACTCAAATATCAATACATTATACACTGCCGTAAAATGTAAAACTCAAATATCTATACAATATACACTGCCGTAAAATGTAAAAACTTAAAAATGTTTGAAACAGTAGCCAATCATTTGTTTAAATTATCATATTGGAATTCAACACATCAAAAGTCCATAATAAATAGCACATTTTATTTCTGAAGCAGCGGCCTTCTAAAACAATTTTACACCAGTGTAATTACTCATAACTTGTTTGATTCGCATTCTCGTCTACGATTTGTTTTAAATTCCAAATGTAACTGACATAAAATAGTGATAATCTGGTAATATCAAGAAACAAACAAACAATTGACAATGCTCAGAAACGTAAGGAATATATACGTGAGCTTACATTTAAGTACACTCTTTTTATAATGTATTAGGCCAACTATGCCAATCGTATTTAGGAGAATCTTACAACTTACACTGCTTAAGAAAATAAAAAAATATATAGATTATATTGCACACAGTTGTGGATAACAATAATAATTGCAGTTGAAAGAATCATGTCCTTATCGGTAAGATACCTAATCAGAGTGGACTCTCAATTCTTTCCAAGCACAAAGAGACTGTGCAACACACACAGATTCTCTCTCTCTCTCTCTCTCTCTCTCTGCACAATTTAGGCATCAAAGCTTTGCTTTAATCTATGATCACACATCGGGTCAATATCTTAAGAAACTCGAATTGTTCTTCCTGAAACAGTTTTGACACTGCAACCGACTCTTTACAGGGGTGTTTTCTTTAGCTAATGTAAGGCTACTCCAGTATATTAAACTTTATCTTCCTATATAAGATGATGTTCTCTAAACGGGAAGACTGAATTGTCAAATAATTGTTAGTCAAATAATCATGTAGGTTAGATTTGCTCTCTAATAGTTAAACGTAATACCACTGTAACCTCTATCCTCTCCCCTTTTATACTCATACTTTTCTATTAAAGGTAATATTATTTTATTATCTTAACTTTATGCAAAAATTGACATTTGTAGAAAGTTCAAACATGGAACTTATAACTGCTGTACTTGCAAGAAGGAAGACGTTCAATAATGATGGGGTAACATAAAGTCCAATCACAATGATATATATGGTAAAAGGAATTAAAATGCAATATTTTAAATCTGAAAGTGAATGTTGTCAAACCCATAATTATCAATTAATTATGTTTATTTGCACTGCAAAGTCATGATCGACATGTGTATGTTTATTTGCACTGCAAAGTCATGATCAACATGTGTATGTTTATTTGCACTGCAAAGTCATGATTATCATGTGTATGTTTATTTGCACTGCAAAGTCATGATTATCATGTGTGCGTTTATTTGCACTGCAAAGTCATGATTATCATGCGTATGTTTATTTGCACTGCAAAATCATGATTATCATGTGTATGTATGTTTGCACTGCAAAGTCATGATTATAACGTGTATGTTTATTTGCACTGCAAAGTCATGATTATCATGTGTATGTTTATTTGCACTGCAAAGTCATGATTATCATGTGTATGTTTATATGCACAGCAAAGTCATGATTATCATGTATATGTTTATATGCACAGCAAAGTCATGATTATCATGTATATGTTTATTTGCACAGCAAACAAACAGCTTTGACACATGCCTCACGTAAAGATCACAAAATCGTAAGTCTTTTGATATGTATTAATTATGCACTGACTGAACAAATGACATTTAATAATTAAGCGGCCAATTAAAATATATATAGCGATATAAATATTTAAGCTTGTGTCTAAAGTAATAGGTCTCTCTAAAAAAGTAATTTTGATAGAGCTTTTGTTGAAAGACATAGTATAAACAAAGGACTATATAGACCACAAAGATGTCCCAGTTATTTCTCATCATTTCATCGCATATTCATTGGAATTATAAGAAAGTTAATATTAACGTTACCTTACTAAAATTATAGGCTAGCTATCGTTAATGTTAGTTAATTGCAAGTTAATTTGGAAACAAACATTAAGTCTGTAAGTTCATTTTGAAACTGAGTTTCACACTCTGTGCTCGAGGAAAAAATCATTTTCTCATCTCACAGCTTAAATTTGCGAACAAGCTTATCTTTTGGTTGAACCAACATAACATTGCAATATTAGGACCTAAAATATTTAGAAACATTAGACGGTCGTTGTGATCAGTCATTGGAGATACTTGAAACATTCGAAACTACTCTGAAGATTTTTTTGAAAATATCTTCAAAGGCACAACGATAAATTTTCTTGTGCATTATAAGTGTTTGTTCAAAATCGCCATAACTTGCAGGGTAATTTTATCGAAACGCCAAAGTAGATTATATCCATTCTTGATTAGTGATTCCAATCCTTATTATGTCCTCGAGTAGGACAACAACTTGGATCAAGATGATGCGTTTTCTAACTCTACTGACACTTATAAGTCACTTATAAGTTATATGAAGTGGACTGACCGAGAATAGTAATTCACAAAAAAAAGCCCAGACCGCTAAGCGGCAAGCAAGAGCAAGACAGCCGCAACAATAACAGCATATTTTATAAGCAACATCTTCGTCAAAGATCCTTGATTTGATTGATACTTCGAATTTCTGAAAGAATGAAGCAAATATTACAGACGAATGATCACTACAGGTACTAGATTAATGCAAGCATATCGCAAAATGAGTGATAATCTGCGTACAGACTCCAAAACTAATGAACCGCGTCTGGAACGGACATCAAAGAAAGGGAAAACTTATCAAAAGACCATTCACTCACTGGATACAGGAATAAGACTTCATTATGTACTGTTCTTTTAAAATGAACAAGGTCTACTTACCCAAAGTACTAGCAGATTTTAAATTGTCTGAAACAAATGGTGTAATTTTATCACCAAAACACCTAATATCCCCACTGAGTATCAGTTCATTTGTTTTTGCATAGAAGTACATAGGAAACAACAGCT
Organism: Sinohyriopsis cumingii; assembly: GCA_028554795.2. Taxonomy (NCBI): domain Eukaryota; kingdom Metazoa; phylum Mollusca; class Bivalvia; order Unionida; family Unionidae; genus Sinohyriopsis; species Sinohyriopsis cumingii. The sequence goes on along the minus strand of CM068825.1, from coordinate 120,139,817 downwards.
AAACATGACTCTGAGACTATAATGCTTTATCCCACAAACTCTATTACAAACGTAACTGAATGAATTCACAGTAATTACAATAATTTGTAATGTTTAACATTGAAAGTGATAATCTTTTTTCATTCCAATACATTTCAATAGCCCTAAATGTACAAAATGTGAAGAAAACACAGTAAGAAGAAAATTACTTATGCATGCAGATGTTATTCGTCAATCAGTTTTTTTTAAATTAAAAAAACACTTTTTTCTGTGATTTCTGCGAGCCTTTACTCTGGTCATTATTCCATCAGGTTTCCATCGGACGCCGGCATTTTTACTTGTAATAATGGTGAAAACGATGCGTTTATACATATAAATACGATTTGTTTGATGATTTTGTCATATTTCTTCATTATGAAAAAGAAATTTGAGGAAATAGTCTGCTACACTTAAGTCAAAATCTGAATCTTCACACAATGAAAACTTCGATTTTAATTTTTACTAAGGCAGTGTTTTCTCTAACGGAACATTTTTTTTACTAATGGGCAAAGTTCCAAAACGTGAAAACAGGAGTCGCAATCCGTCACACAGACTTTATCCATGGTTTGATGTGGAATGTGAAATGAAATGACAGCTATTAACCCTGCTCCGAAACAGCTGCAGAAGAAATGAGACACATTCGTGATAAATATGCGTTGTGAAAGCAAGTCATCATCTATCAAGCATGTTTTTGCAGTGCAGATCTAAATGTATGGATCACAAAATTTAACTTCGAGTTAGGTTTAAAAAAAGGCGACAGAACATTGACAGATGCGTAAATGATGCACTACTAAATAAACAACTGTTGATGAATTTTGAGCTATTGTCGAAATTATTGCTATACCCGATGATCCTTATTTTAGTATGGAAGACAATGCCATTTAATTTGTAATTAAAATGTGACTTGTTATCTTTTAAAACATTTAAATTTATGTATTACAACGAAGACTTAAGTATGGCAATTAGAGAATAAAAAAGTACTTGGAAAAAGTACTGGATCCAATTAATTCGGAAACGAATATTTGCTTCATAGTAATGTTGTAATGTACATATAGCTGCTTAAAATTGTAAGATTACTTATAATGTGGAATTTATTTCCAGAAGGTTCGTCTGACATAATCTATGTTTCCTTCCTATAAATAGTTCCTAATATTAACTCAAAACACTGGTCCAGTTCTTAAACACTGCGTAAGTAAAGTTGACGCGTGGGTGCAAAAAGGGCAGTCGTGGATAAACGGATCTTCAAGATACAGAGCAGAATTGCTGAATTGGTTGCACTACCAAATTTCCTAAAAACTCTTTCAAAATTGCAAATATTACTACTAATCTGCATTTGCAAACTAGCAGAGTCAAACTACAACATAATATTTCATTTTTGTCCTTCGTATGATGCAGTAAGAGATAAATGTCATTTATCGTCGGTTGTAACAGCTATTCTCAGCTTGGAATTAAATACATATATTCTTGTTTCCTTATTGGATAACATTGCAGATGTAGATTTGTAACGATGCGTATGCACTACCCCCAGTTTTTAGATGTCTGACACTGTCTAGATATATGTATATTATAATGTTTATAATACCTGCATTGGCCTGTCAGTCATATAGTGATTTATAGTATGCGGAAAACAAATGCTTATATAGAATAGTGTTGTCTATTTATAGGTATTTTGTCCAAAATATTTGGCCCAAGATCTTTAATCCGACTACTTGCAATAATACCCAAACATTAAAACCATATTCTTACCTACCCAAATCTATACGAATCTTGACTTAGTTAACCACTCCTTCACGGAAGGAGTGGGGGCCCCGAGTGGTTTAAAGCGTTCTCCGTTACAGATCACTGCCACCTCACCTCTGTCCGCGTGGGTTTGAGTCTAGGATTCGGCTAATGTGGGTATGTGAGAAAGCTTGCCAGTAGCTTCTCGTGGGTCGGTGGTTCTTTCTGGGGGTTTCCCGGGTTCTTCCTCCACCATTAATACTGGCCGCCATGCATAGCCTATCGTGTGCTGAAAAATGACGTTAAACACCACGACAACAACAACAACAACGGAAGGAATGCAATATGAATGAATTGCTCGACTTCCTTCTATTGAATAATGCATGAGCATGGGACTTCTCACACTAATGATCGTTTTGCATCTTAGCCTTATCTGCCCTAATCATCTCCAATGATATCCATGCTGCATTCGTTTCTCAGGTAATTCCTTTTCTAAATGTTTGTATTAATAATTATATTTTATCTTGCCAAATGCGGGTTAAATTTCAGTGTCTGCTATTGTAATATGCGTTTACTTCTTTTGATCCTTTAACTTGTGTGTGTGTGTGTGTGTGTGTGTGTGTGTGTGTGTGTGTGTGTGTGTGTGTGTGTCGAGGACAGTGCTTGAGTAAAACTGGTACTTTTTATGTGATTGTTTTATTATTTTCATATTTAGCATTCATTCAGGGGAAAGCTGTGTGTACTGCAGAATTATCTGGTCAGTACTGCCGAAAATCATTATATCGCAGTCTTTTTCAAGCCCTAATACAAAAGTTGGGAAGGAAGATTTGTCATTTGTAAGCTTTTATACAGAGTATAATTTCATATTTTCACAAATTATGGAGGGACAACAAAACGTTCCACAAGTCTCAACTGAAATGTGAGAATCAGAAAATATAACTTGCACAGATATTAGTCTTGGATTGATTAATGTAACTGATTTTCATAAATACTACTGTCAATGCACGCCTTTTATTGTACTATTAATCATTATAATTATTGTTATCATGTTTGTTTAAGTTGGAAAGGAACCGTTTGGCAAAATTTAGTCGCTTAAATACGTCGTAAATATTCATTTTTAGGTCTCGAAAACAGGTAAGACTATATGTATGTTTTGGAGGACTCGTGCTTTTAGTATATTTCGTTTCCTGGTTCGGAGGTTTTTCAGTTCATGCCACATTTACTTAGCTCTTTGTGATATACTTTATTGTATCGTCGTTTGATACATAATCATTCAGGTTTCGATTTGTTCATTTAGCGTTGGAGATCAGGAGGGCTAATACTGAAAATTTATGTCAAGATAAAGCTTTTCCTTCCTTAGTTAAATGCGAGTAGAGAATTTTGTGTATGGCGACCGTATTAACATTCCCAACTTTCAAAATTAGCTCAGTACCAGTCCCAACCGTCGTTAAATATGCAGAAAAAATGCATGACACTGAAGATGTCAAAATGTGCAAACGAGTATCATAAAGAATCATATTGTTGCATTGCGCGTGATTGTTTCAAACGTTTGCACTCACAACATATTCCGTAACAGCTGTGTTCATGACTATTCATTTCAAACGTTTGACATACTTTATTTACGATCAAATGACAGATATCGTAATGGTAAGCAGGTGTTTACATAATTACATAAATTATAGCATGAGTCATAACAGCTGATAGTGCTATTAACAATTGTTATCATGTGAGTCGGTATATGGGGCAAGACAAGTTTGACAAATGTATTCGTTTATGGACACATCTGAAAATTACATGACCTTAGCATACTAATAATGCACAACTAATAAATTAGTCTTAATCTGTTTCGCAAAATAACACCGAAAGTATACACTGAACCCGGGAAATGAAAAGTCTTCATATGCTAATATTTTACTAATAACTTCGGCACTATAATCCAGTTACAGATGAACATAAATTGTACCCTACCACCGGTCTTCGAAATGATTTACTTTACATGGTTACTATTCAGCTGAAGATTTTTAATCCCAATAAACTTTACAAATTTCACACCAAACATTGTTCTGTCTTACAAATGATTCACAATGGACAGGAGTGTGGATTGTTTATTCGGTCTCATAGAATATGTTTTGTATTTAAGAGCACTTGTTATCCTAAATCAGTTCTATGTCTGTACGTTTTATCGTTTTACTATACAAAAAGCTATCTTCCGTTTGGCTGGCGGATTCATGTTGAAATAAGATCATGCTGCAAATGTCTTAAAATTTCTTATAATAAAGACCTAGTTTATAGAGTAAACTATTTTATCAAGGCTGATTTGTTTTTTTTAAAACAAAGGTCTAGATCGGTATAGTTGCATACAAACTTGAATACACTCATACACTTCAGTCGACATCTGCTTCTGATCTCGATATATTCTTCAATGATGACCTTTTAATATTTGACCATTTTCAAATTGTTTAATATTTTTTGTTTGTCTTCTTAAGCATTATTTTTCAAATAACCCATCCTTCATACATCATCCACATGCAAAATTCTATACCTCAAAAGGACAGAATCAAACAGACAGGAAGGATCGACTGATAAACAAGTGAATAAACCAGTGGATGAATTGATAGATAGATTGAACGATACAGATGATATACTATCAGACGATAAAGATCAATTAACAAAAGAAATAGAACAAGACGGCAAAACTCAGACTTGTCCATAAAACAAACGCTTTAAAGTTGATAAAAAAGGTTCTTTATAATATTAACTTTTCATTGCGATTGAATTTATTCCTGTAGGTTTCATTTGGTTTCTACAAAGTTATTTTTGCTGAATTTTGTTACTTGGATAAGATAGCAATAAGAACATACTTAAGTAAGTACCCACATAAATACGTATATTCAGTCAGAAAGAGAGACAAACAAATGAAGTTTGTATGGTAAAAAGAGTTACGAAATTCCTCAAATTTGAGGATATCCTCAAATTTTACCCATGATTAAAACAAATGTAACGTTATGAGACCATGATGGCTATTTCAACGATTGATTCTCACATCGCCTTCTGCCCAATTATTAATCAAGGAACGCATGAATACATGTATGATTTAATATATTCACGTGTCTATACACCGTGTTATTCACTCAAGCTGAGGACCAATTTGGCTATGAACATTCATTGTCGTTGCTATATTGTCAGTTCATGTTGGATGGTTTCTGATGGAAAAACAAGTTTAATCTTCTCGGAGCAGGAGTACCCGACATCCTGCTAAGACTGCATTCTGAATGCATTAAATTGGATATATTGGTATCAAAATTTATGATTCATTAAGAATAAATCTATCTGTATATATTGGTCATTGAGATATATGCCTGTGGTACGAACCCTGCAGACATTCGTACGGGTCGGCAGCTGATGTGTATCCTTGGGCAAGGAATTTTACTTCGGATGCCTTGGAACAAAACAGTGTTTGTTGGACTTTTAAACACGAGTCAATCAATCAATATAGTTGTGTCACGCTGGCAAAATATTATCTTTAATTTACTTGAAAATGATGAAGGATGAAAATGATGGCGTTATTATTTTAGTAATGGATACTTCAAAACATGTTTTCCTGCTGAAAATATATTTTGATGAAGTTGCATTGTTATATTTCTTGCGAGAGAACCATACACATGCCACATCTATATTCATCTCTGTTATAGGATTGACAAATTCCAGCCTATTATATTTCTCTCCAAATTATAACCAATATGTTACGAACAAATAGACTCGTCGATGGAAAAGAATTATTTCAAAATTAATTTCATTTAGAGTGGAGAATAAACTAACGATTCCCGCCAAAATATAACCCACTTGTTACAAACAGAGCGACACCTCGTGTGAAACGGATGTTGTAATACAGCTTTTAACCTGGATTGTAGACAGATTTGCATTCCCCACCAAACGCATCTAACGTTGTAACAAACAGATAAAAAACCCAAAAATAAAGTAAAAACTTATGAAACATTTCTATGCTAAACAAACATCTTGCGTTGATAACCTCTCTAACTAAGCAGACTCAACACACATGACGAAAAACTTTGAACCAATTTAAGACAATGCATATTACGTCCTGATCTCAGTTCCCTTTTGTTTCTATAATCGTTTCACTCTACTTAACACGAGATGCCCTAGACCCTCAGGTGTTGCACTATACTGCTACTCACACCTGCTAGTAAATCTTTCGTTATCAATATCTTCCCATATTAAAAGTAAGATGAAGATATGTTCAATTAATTTTTTCTTTTCATGGACATTATTTACACCTTTTTATGTATCGTTTCCTGTTCCAATATGTTATATTATCTTCTATCTTTCGCAACTATCGCATTTTACAATTTCCGTTTATTAACTAACAATAGATTACACAGCTGAAAAAGTGAGTTAGAGTTTCTCTCTGTGTAACTGAACGGCTATATAGGTATATCTCGAGTGTAATTTTCTTTAGGCTAGCATACATTTATATTTATCGAGGGCAACGTCCTCGTTTATAAATTTCTCAAGTAGCTGATAAAGGTAAGTAAAGACATATCCATCAAACTACTAAGAAAGTACAGAACACAGATTATTTTGTATTAAATTGCAAAAGCAATTGTTAATTTCATATGTGAGGATGCAAACATATCTTACTGCAGAGGGTAAGGACTATAATTCTAATAATTATTAAATATAATATACATATTATTTCACGAACAGAATCTAAGTTTGCCATTAAATGAAGATAAATATAAAAATTACGTATTTACATTTCTGCTTTTAGAGTAATATATCAGATTTGCGGAAAGCGTCGTTCATACCACCCCGGACCTCTCCTGGAATTACAGAGAAGTTGCTGCTTTGGGACGTTTAATCCGTTCTCTGATTTCAGGTATATGTAATTTTATGGTGTTAAATTGTGACTGGGATTATATTACTATTCTGTATACATTGTCCGCATAAGAGAGATGCCCTTTAGATATATAATTAGTAGATGGGCCACAGTTTATTTTAAGTGTAACACTAAGACAAATAATTTAATTAATATATTCCAGAGATTTAACAATATGGTCTTTCTGATAGTGTGTATTGGAGGATGAAACAACGATTATTGGAAAGGTAGACCGATTTTGTAAACGTTTAAGTAGAAAATATATTGAAATGGTATGTCTTTGTCCTCGTATGTGTTACAAAGGAATTCGTGGGCATGCGTTAAAATAAATGAATGCAAAGAATTGTGAGTTTTACAAAGTATGTTTTTAAAAATGCAGTTATTGCAAGCCTTCGTGGAGACTTGATACACAATGATCTAAATCGATTACAACAGTTCAAACATGGTCATTATGACGAGATGGCTGAGTTCTCATTCTGTAAAAATAAAATAAAGGGGCATTTAAGGAACACCATTAGTGATCTGTAGATACAAACAACAATAAAAACGATATAATAAAAAACACATACAATGGGAAGACAATAAAAAAGGTATTCTTATAACAATCGATATTCATAACATAAAATGGTTGGGTCCGTGTTTCTGTAGATGACGTTGTTCAACTTCATTGAATTGGTCTGAGTTTTGACGGTAGCTGCGACACGCAGAAAAGGAACATATTATAATTTCTTTCCTTGTTAATTTTTTTCTGTCCTCTTAATGGTTAATGACAGAAAATACCGATTTTCTAAGGTAATGTCATTGCACGCATATCGCTTGGAATCTAATCAGTGCGAAAAAGTTAAATAAAATTTCTTGTATCACTTACGTACCATCAGAAATAGTGAATAAATAGAGTATCTAACCTATACTCTTTTCTGAAATCATCACATGGTGTACGCGTTTACTTGTACTGCAAGCAAACAACATATTTACATCTGCTACACTTAGAAAGACACGAAACTTATGTTATTAAATATTCATGATTCACCCATCGACCGAATAATACAATAATAACAATTCATTCAAATAGTTGTGGTTTAATGGGGATTTCCTGATATGCATAAGAGATTAATATGTATTCAGTTAACAACTGTCCGCCACGATGGATAACAAAGCCATCAACAGGACGAATTAATTACTAATCACATGCATTTTATCAGACAAATTAAAAATATACAAAATATTTTTCAATTCTGCTTTCTCTTCTATCTATCTATCTATCTATCTATCTATCCACTCGACTTGCTTGCTAGTTTGGTAGGGGCTTTGTCGCAAGCTCAGTCTCCAAATATATTATCATTTCTTCTTGTTTTTCTATGACATCAATATGAATAGGTCGATATTACAGTTGCGTTATATGGACATTTTGTTTGGCAAAGTATTTAAAGTTTCATGTCACGAACCATACATATTTCGTCCGTATTTGATATAAATGCAGTCTGTGCACTTATTTAAAGTGAATGTTCATTGTCCCATTTTACACCAAGAGGCATCTTCAAATGCGTAAGGGATGAAAGCAGCATCTTATATCCTAAACGTGACTTGACGGCCTCTTCGTGGAATCAAATATGCGCAGAAAGTTTTCTGTCTAAGCGCAAACTACAATTTGCAACGCTATGATATAAGATTAATCCCTATTTTTTTAAACTTACCGCAAAACTATTTTACATTTGCCAATTTTCAAAACATTTAGCTAACACTGCAGGCATGCTTTTATGTTACTGGGTCAGGAATAAGATATCGTGTTTTATTCTGGATGTGTTACAGCATAAAAAAACCTTTCTTCTATATTGTAAAATTGGGCTGCACAATAAAAGGGAACATTATCGTCGAGAGAGAACACATTTTTTTGAATATACTGCTATAGTGGAACACGTGAATTCGGCAAATCTCCCAGACTATTCGCTTGGGACAGTCCGAGCCCGAGTCATGGGTCAGTTATATTCAAAAAAGAGAGATCAGAGGAGATGAAAAACAAATTCAGGTCTGATTGGAAATGCAGCAGTCGAACATCTCTTCTTTCCGAAAACGTTTAAGGACTTTTATTCTAATGAAGTTTACGTGAAATTTTCTAAGAAACATATCAGTAAAGTATAACTCCACTACAAGTTATTCCTTATAATGAACTACATTACATTGATCTCTTTAAGATATTCCAATCATACCCGGGAACAGTGGATGAGATCTATAAAGGCACGGAATATCCTCCAGTACATATAGGTGGTAAACAATTGACCAGGAAGAGATTTGGATGAGCAAAATGATTAAATCCAGGCGCTTTTCATGCCAGTGAGAGACTGAAGGATCTGTATCAAATTACGTCTGATACGGCCATGAACGTCTTGTCCATGGATTGTCAGAATGGCTTTAGTCTGAATTGTTTTGAAAGCGGTACTATGAAAGGAGAGATAGCTTTATTAATGAGCGTGATGTGGACCCTGTAGTGAAGAAACATTATAATGTTGATAAAGGTTTCCACTTATCATTTGTTCGAGTAGGCAATGTGTAACTTTTTAGACTTTCCGATCTGAAGAGTATTCCAGGAATAAATATACATCCAGACCCCTTAACAGAGGTGTGGCTTCAGCAGCCTATGGTTCATTTTACTGAAGTGTATGTCTTGGCAGGAGCAACATTTACAAGAAGATACCATGAATCATTAATCCCTATTCAACCTAAAATAAGAGATGAGAAGAGATGAGGAAACTAAAAATCAGTGTTTCGAAAAGAAAACAAATACACATTTCTAAAGCCAACGGACTCTGATCGTATGCAAGCAATATGACCATACGGTGTAGTTGACTGGTAGGCTACATATACTCGACTGGGACATACTACCTGGTTGCCTTTATGAGTCATAACAGCAGAAGTATATATGTTCCTCACACTTTGCTTCTATTATGCCATCAATAAGCATTTCACGGTTTGCACATTACACTGCATGTCAAAGTATATATGGCCTTTTATCAACATCAGGGAGATATAAAGATAGTATTGTACCAGCAAATTTGCTCTTGGAAAAACTTGTCAAAGGAAATAAATAACAAAAGGACTGGGCAAAATTAACAAAGACAAAAGCCTTCTGACCTGTTCTAAAGCAGCAGCTGTCTTGGACAACATTTCGGATAATGCGAGAGTGAAACAAATGCAAACAGGCTACCACAAACAGATAAACTCATATTGATGAATTGAAAATGATTTGAGAAAAGTCAAATGTTTGGTACCTCACCCAGTCAGATAGCATAAAGCTCGCCAAGGATACAGGCACCAGCAGGTTCAGTAAACGGACTTGTGATTGAGGTCTGTATTGACAATCACAAAGTTAGACTAGATTTTGAATCTGGAAAGTAAAACTGAAAATCCAGTTAAAGTCAATACACCTACTTGTTTGAAGTGTCCAGAATCCAAAATGTGTCATAGTGAAACTGCCTGTTAGATGAGAACCAATACATAGGAATATCAGTTCATTTTAAATTAAACCTGAATAAAATCCATTGCAATTGTATGCAACTGTTTTCATAGTTGTTGATAGAAACATGTGATTAATTTATAATCGTCTTATTCTGATGGAAACATGTGATTAATTTATAATCGTCTTATTCTGATGGAAACATGTGATTAATTTATAATCGTCTTATTCTGATGGAAACATGTGATTAATTTATAATCGTCTTATTCTGATGGAAACATGTGATTAATTTATAATCGTCTTATTCTGATGGAAACATGTGATTAATTTATAATCGTCTTATTCTGATGGAAACATGGACTAACCATTTGGTGCAACTAATTTTAAAATAGTATTCTCCCTTTTTGCTTCCAGCTCAAGTGAACGTGTATCACCTTTGCTAAAGAACGGAGACTGTGCAGTAACAATTCATTAATTTCACCGATGTGCACACAAGTGAGATGCTGGAGAGGTGGGGTTGTAGTTTAAATAAGCATCTCGCATAACGTTCATCTTGTCATCTTACCAATTTTGCAGATGCAAGACGTTATCACCATTCATTCCATATATAGCTGTACTGTATTCAACAGTTAAAGTAATGGTACTAATTTTTATTATGTTAAAATACAATTATAAACACCTAAAACGATTGATATTATATTTCGACTGTCGTCGTCAAATTAAACAAGGAATCAACTTCAAAAGGAACTTTACAGATAATGCAGTCTCAGATGTTCGCTACGTTAGGTAAATGTCGGAACATGCGACTACTCGTAAAATATCATATGACCGAATTGCTGGTTTAACTGAAGTCAAGAAAACAACAGATACAGATCAAAGTTACAGTATCAGCAAAGTTCAAATTGCGTCACTAACGGATCGATAATTATACAAATACATCTGACACGCTTTGACAACACCTTGCTTTCTCCATATGCGGCAGTTTTGTTAACATCACACGATGATTGAAAACTGCAGTTCACGTTTCTTTGTATAACGAAGTTCCGAGCCAATGAACCTACTAAGCAGAGAACTAGACAATACCCAACTTTCAGTTTTGTCATAGTGTTGTGTTGGTCTGACGATCGCGCAGAACAGACATGCAGCTTAGCCATTTTAAGACCGATATTCAGTTATTTTGTCCTTTTTTCCTCCATTTTTTAACGCAATCTTTGTAGATTCCCATTTCTTTTAAATATATAGCTGTCCTGATTTTAATTTGCCCTTTATGCGTCATGTTTTGATTATGTTTTGTGGATGTAACTCGGTTATTCCCCTTTCTTGTTACGCTCGAGATGATGAAATCCTTTTGCAATTGCGCTATTATAAGATATATATATATATATATATATATATATATATATATATATATATATATATATATATATATATATATATATATGTGTGTGTGTGTGTGTGTGTGTGTGTGTGTGTGTGTGTGTGTGTGAAGTAAGCGTATAATGTGTTTGCGAAAATGACGATTTTAAGTATATCTCTTTTCTTTTTCTGATTTTTTCACAGTTTATTCAGCTGTTATTGTTATATGTATCTCACACATAAAAAGCAAACTATTTTCATTTGTTGATGTGTGGGGATCAGCTGAGCCAGCATAGGATAATTAGTTATTAATTCTACTATAGATATATATGTAGACAAGAGCTTTGTATATCACACTCTGGGTACCATTCCCAGCACTGAAAACTGTTTTATTTCCCTTCCCACCCTTTGTTCAAGATGTGGAAGAAACAAAAACGTGATACAGCAGTTGTCTCTTTATCAAGTTGCGTTAAACATTTGCATGCAGAATTCTTCCAAAATCAAAATTCCTTTTTTCCCTTTTTTATGCAAATCAAATAATGGCTATCGAAGGAGATATTGATTAAATTGCGCTTATTTATTTTAAATGTTGGTGATCGATAACAGCTGCGTTTATCTCAATACATATCCACGTTTCACAAATCTTATTTACGATCAAGAGGAAAACAAATTCAGTTAGGCTGGTGTTGATATATTTGCATCTACTACAGTGTATGATTCATGACAGCTGACACTATTGTTAACAATTGTTATCAAGAAGTCGGAATCAAAGCGAAATAACTATGATAAAACCTTATGTGTATTTATATGGTCTGTATTTTTGGTCCTTGTATAAAGCCAGACATATCCTGTTCTGCTGGCAGTTTCGTGTCAGACTTATATTATATTGAAATTGTCCTAAGATTTCATTAAAGTGAAACCCAGTAAGTTCAGTAAAATATTTTATCTTTACGTTTTCTTTTTAAACAAAGAGAAATATTTAACCGATTGCAACATAATACGAAATTACTCACAATCTTCAGTCGACAGCTGCTTCTGTTCTCAATATATTTTTAACGAGATCATTATGCAATATGTTTGTCATTTTAAAAATGTGTCTATTATTTAGCTATCTTAAAATGTGTCTATTATTTAGCTATTTTAAAAATGTGTCTATTGTTTAGCTATTTTACAAATGTGTCTATTATTAGCTATCTTAAAATGTGTCTATTATTTAACTATTTTAAAAATGTGTCTATTATTTAGCTATCTTAAAATGTGTGTATTATTTAGCTATCTTAAAATGTGTCTATTATTTAGCTATTTTAATGATGTGACTATAGTCAATTTAAAGATGTGTCTATTCAATAGCCATTTTAAAACTTTGTCTGTTATTTAATTAATCTGCCTATTCTTTAGCCATTTTAAAAATGCGTCTATTATTTAGCTATTTTAATGATGTGTTATTATTTAGCTATTTTAAAAATGTCTCTATTATTTAGCCGTCTGCCAGAATATTACCTTCCAAATAATCCAACTATCCATTTATCAACTATATAGGCATAGACGGAGAGGAATAGAAAGAGATGTGCACACATGTGAATGAACCAAAGACTAAATGGATAGTTAGATGGAATCATACATACATACATACATACATACATACATACATACATACATACATACATAAATACATACAGATGGAGAAAAAGTGTTAGACTCCCATTTTATCAAGAGCTAGTAAGAATGGCGCAGTTTCGAGTTTCTGCATTTAAAAACTAAACAGCAAACAATGATTGCATACTATCAGAATAAAGTATTAACAACATACGCATTCCCAGCTTACAGTGTCCATTTTCCCAGTTGGTAATTGTTGAGATACTCAAATTATCAAAGGGATAACTGATCCTGAGCAATAATGACGTTTATTTGTACTTTTTTCAAAATAAAGACAGCTGTCAATCACGTGTGATCGTAAAAGTGAGAACATTTTGTTTGAAAAATCAGTACTTCACTCAAACAAAATATTCAACATAAGAAATAAATTTAAGCAAATGTAATCTATGTTCTAAAAAGAAGAATTACAATAGCGAACATCAGGCCACAGTCATCAAGCAATAAATTAGAATCCTTTGAGAAATCCGAAATGAATAAATACCTAAGGGTAGAAAATTAAATTGCTAATAAAACTACATCTGCATCCCCTCTGTAAAATTATAACGGAAAAGAAGGTCCAGAAAAAGGCTTGATTAGAAGCGAAAAGGACACAGAACAGGTATTTCCAATTCTGAATATTCATGAGGTTTTCTAAGTGTGTATAGGACGAAAATGAAAGATATGTTTGTTAAGTAAAGAGACCTTCCAGCGTTTTGTTATTTGTTTGAAATAATTTTTTAAACATTTTCTTTTGGTTAGCAACTGAAGCTCTAAATTAAGAGGGAGCTTAAAAATAGATGTCAAGTCTCTAACAAGTTTGATTTGATAAAAAGTGTCCTTTGATAACGGAATGAGATTTATACTTGAATGTGGAAAGAGCTTGTCTTTATAAAATATTACGTTTGCGTAAACCTATCTACATTTTTGCATTCATGTTTGTCTGTATGCATGAAATGTTCAGATATTGATTGTCCAATTTCTTTTCACTTTTATATTTAAACTAGTTTTAAATTTTCCCTAATTATTATATCATCAAGAACAATTAGATATCACTTAAAATGCACTTGGACATACATATGTTTGCAAGTAAGTATTGTTAATATAATTTGAATAAGGATGGAAATGATTTAGTTTAAAAACTCATTTCTCCCTTTAATGAGAATAAAATGTACCAAGTCCTACGCTAATCATGTCAGGTGTTCGAATTCATTGAACCAAGATAGACCAATACATCATCGATAATCGAAGATTGCATGCATGTATACATATAGACGCATGCGCAGAGAAACAGACATAATATAGATATACGAACATACACACAGAATGAATCGTGTTTAATTTTTGTAGATATGTTGTACATTATGCAACAACTGTGAAGGCCACGTGTACAATAGCAAAAGTTAACCTTGAGGTACTAGTCATTTGACAGATCTCCTGACCTTTAAAAACAAAGTGTTTTATTGATGCTGCGTTTCATAATCAATTAAATGTGCCATCTAGAGGTTTCACATAACAATCAGATGTAAGCGATAGGAGATAGTTTCATGGTATAGATCTAAAGAAACAGCTTGATTGAATATGTTTATTTTGTTTTTATTTTCGAAAAATAGGTTAAGTTCTTACTCATATATATTTGAAGCTCCTCTGGCATGTTATTGGAAAAAGGAAAGGAAGCTATCCTACTAATGACGGAAAGAAGCAACATTTGACTTTTCCATGATGGAAGAGTTGGCTTGGCTATCCATGGAATAGTTTTATGCAGACCATCCAATACCAATGACTTTGTCTTAAATCATTTGTTAAGGACTGAAACCATATTGTTCCTAATTAATAAAATCTAGATCTACAAGAATATGAGTATTGTCAATGCAAAATCTATGTCATCACTGGAGAGGCAGCAAAACGTACATTAGCGATCGATGATAGTATATGCTTAAAACTTGATTTTATGATTTCAGATATGACGAAAATTTCCGGTATATATTGGAGTTTGGCACAACAACAAACGTTTGCATTGTGGTATACCGTGGTGTTTCTGAACATAGCGCAGTACGTACTACGGCACACCACAATTATATCGGAGACCAATACTTTAATTTTCACGATAGGGGGCTATAACTTTTTATTTTAATTTCCGTTTGTCTATAGCTGTGTAAATTATCTTACTCTGATTCAAAGCAAAAACAGAACCACTATGTTATTAGAAAAAATATAATTATCTTGAGATAAAAGAAAATAAAATATATTAGCTCAAAGAAAATCTAACCCAAGCGCCAAAAATTAAATGGTCAGTGCGTTACGGTAGATGATTTTGCTATGTGTATATTAATTGTTGTATAAATTGTAATTTAAAAACTGAAACTAAAATGGGACGATTAGGCGTGTGTTACAGCTGACACCCTGGGAAAAACATTGTGCTGCCATTAGATAGCTTGTTGATAAAACAAATAAGTGTTGACACTGAAGCCTACAGTTTACCTGCAACACTATTGATATAGTTGGATGGGACACTTTGGGCTGATGCCAGTACCAGGGCAATATATGTTTCATAGAGGGCCAGTTAACATAAACACACTTGTTTAGCAACGAGAAAATATGTCGTGGAAATGAGAAACTGCTTAAAATCAAGTAGAAATCTTCTCTCTTAAAGATCTTTGCTTGATTTGCAGTATTACATTGGAATACATATAAGTAACACATTAATATACCTGAGTAAATAAATAACAAATTATATATTTTTTTACTTTTTCCGAAAATTGGATTTGATCTTAGTAACGGTTCACAACATCCCCTTTGTCCACCGTGTTAGCAAACATGACACTTCTAAAGCATTTGCTTCAAGGATCATACCTATTTATATGTGTAATATTAAACATTAATTTATGAAAATACAACTATTTTGTGCAAATTAACAATAATATTTTAACTATTTTCTCGAAAGTTTACTTATATATAATTCCAACGAGGATTCTTTGGCTTTTATTTTTCTTTTTTTATTTATGATTTTATATGAAGTTGTATTTGTAGTATTTCTTTGGTATTTAAGCGGTCTCAAATTCTGAAATTCTCTCTCTCTCTCTCTCTCTCTCTCTCTCTCTCTTCATGATAATTTCCCTTTTTCCACTGTTAAAGCTTTTTAAATGTTTTATCTTCATCTTTTGTCGTCCCTAGGGCTGACCTCTGCTTGCTTTCCTTCTGGACTTGGGATCCTTGGTTTTCTTTGTCTTTGCCGTGGTTTATGTGGAGCATCTCACACATTGGGTACTTATCTTGCTGTAGCTTTCTTTTTGTTCGGCTTTAGTGTCCTTAATATTCTTTGGTTCTGGCTGTCGCACCAGAAATTTGTTTCCTTTAGGGTGCACGTCCTTTTGCTCTTCTAGACTGTCGAATGTTAAAATGTAGTATGATCCCTTTTTCTTCTTCCCCTTCATATTCTTTCCAGTCGCCTCTCTTTTTTGGTGTGGTTTGGAGAGTCGTTTTCTTTATGGCATTCATCCCTGTGTATTTTTCTTTACCTTTTCTCGGAGGATTTACCTCCTGTTACTTTCATTAGGTAAGTTGTTACTATGGTCTCTTGTTTTGTCTGTTCTAAAGGTAAATGCTGTATCTTCCCCCATGGTACATCGTTTAGGAATATGTCTTTTATCTACAAATTTAGGACATTTTCTGTAGAATATAAACACTCTATACCATGACTTCACAAGGAGGACATAGATATCGAAGAATGTATCAAGTTTAGTGGCCTTTTCTTTATGTATGGTTATATTCATAGCTTCACTGTACTTTGGGCATAGGGACGATGTCTCCATTTTCAATTCCTTAATAGCATTGTTACATTTCTTCTGGAATTTCTCCACTGTTTCTTCTAGTGATATTACAAAGGGTATCCACGTGAGTTGTACGTGAACATAATCTACTGACATTGCTTTTTTATTCTTTGGGCTTGTACTATATTTATCATTTGTCTTTTGAACTCTAAGGTTTTTTTTTTGCTAGTTAGGGTTGTTCGTCTCCAGTATATAGCATGAGCATCCCTTCCCGTTTGGTGCAATGGCCTGTATATCTTCTATATCTATTCCGTTTCTCATTAGGGCAAAGAGTAGATTTCCCCACGACGATCTGGCTTCAATTAGTAGGGAGACATCCCTTGTGATCCTGTTCTACGATTTACAAAAGCAGATTTCCTACCTCTAATGTTGCGTAATAAAGCAAATTTCATTGGTCAGCATCATTGTATTTTCTCAGTATAATTGCGCATGTTGCATTTAGTCGTTGTTGTTGCACAAACCCTTTGTGATCTATGTTCAAGTATTTAGATTTATTCAAATCAACGCTTACAAAAACCATATGTCCTTCTCTGACAGGCAGACGACTGAATATGTTATTCGTCCAAAGGAATGGATGAATCCCATTATAGGTAAAGAACAAGTATACCTCCATTTATTTTACCACATCGTGTGCATAAAATGTTTTGAATTTTGTTTTGGAGGGTTCATTGTGTGGTTTGAAGTATGGACGCGTCTTCCTTTTTGAGGTTGTCCGTAGAAGGTAGATCAGATCAATATAAATTGTGATATTTAGAACTGAGATTTTGTTTGCATTTCTAAATTGTCAGGAATGCTTGATTTTCAGATTTAGACTAATGCATATAACATAACATTGAGCCCATGTGTCATGCCTTGACACCGTAATGCGTTTGGTATAATAATTAAAAAAGCAACTAAAGTGATTGACAGAACACGTTTATGAATGTTGTGACAAAATTAATGCAATGTGGAAGATAAAGATAATAGCTATTAAAATTTTAAATTGTACATGATCTATATCCAGTAGATCTAGATGACCACTCATTTACACCAACTTTTGTCCGGTGACCAAACCAGATAAAAACAAACAATTACACCTGCCTTGCTAACAAGACTGGTCAGCGGACTCATACGTACATTTGTATGCGATAGTGTTGAGGCATATGTAGTGCCAGCGAAGAGGTCAGTGTTGATGATCGGTGTTTAATGATCAAACCACAGTTATGACAATAGTAAAGTGTATTAAGATGTCACGCTTTTGTAGAAGCTTAAGGACGAAATATTATACAATGGTATATCTTTCCTGTCACACATGTTACAATGAACACCAAGTTCTGTATACAAATCGTGCGTAAGAGTACAATAGATGTAAACAAGTGGAAATTTTCCCATAATCTCCATCGTTTACAATTGCGGTAGCTAATCTCGACCGAGGTTGGGACGAATATTTTTAGCATCAGCCCAGATACTTTGAGCATGTTCTATAGAAAAGAATAAAAGTCAAAGTCAAGAAATGACATTCTTTTTAAATCTCGTCTCTGTACATCACAACGCAAATAATGTATTTACCAGACTGAGCGTCTTCATATCTTGTCAATCCTGCATTTATTATTGTAGTGAAGCATTAATTCTTCAAATATAAAATGTACCACGTGTGCGCATACTTACATTATTTATTTTTGCTACATTGGAACGGTAAATGTGTTAACTTTAATAACGTCTTTAATTCTCGCCTTTCCATATCTGCGTCTTTTGATCAGACAGGAGACAACTTACTCAAGACAACAAGACCAAGAAAAGGCACAAACGGAAAATCAGCGGGATTTATTTATCTCATTGGCGGGAAATATTTGTCACGGCACCTGTTGCAACTTGAATTAGAATTCTGAGATGATGTCTTCGTTTTCATTTCGCAAAAAAATACATTTTAAAAATTAAAGTAAGATAGGACGGTGTATATTGAAGAGCATTCGCAACCTATAGGCACAGAAGAAATTACATTTACAAACTCTTTAATATTGTTAATTATAATATATAAGAAGACAATTTTGATAATCTGTTATTTATCGTTCACTCGATTCCACAAATCTTCTTAGATGCTTTACATTATTTTCTTTCCCATGTTTGGTATTCAATGATCAATCCACAATTATGACAAGAGGTAAGTTTATTAATGTTGTACGCCTTTGAAGAAGATTAAGAACGGAATTTGTATATACGCAGCAAAGAAATATTATTAACTACAGCTGTTTACAATTAAATGTCTTTCGTTTCACATGTGTTACCAAGAATTTGTAGTCCTTTCTGCGTTCTATATACAGATTGTCCGTAAAAGTACATTGTATATCAACAACAACAACATTTACCTAAACTCGGTCTTTCACAATGGGGTAGATAACCTGGACAGATGTGGGGAAACGGAAAAGTAAGCATCAAGGTCCGATCGTTTGCACATGTTCAATAAAAAGACTCGGAGTTAAGGAATGACTGTTTTCTGCGAGGATTTGTCAAACACAACACAATTAATGTCTTTACCGGAGTGGGCTTCTTTGTCTCCCTACCAATCCTTCATTTATTAATTTAGTCAATCATTTGGTCTTCAGATATAACAAATGTCCTGTGTGTACATTATCGCATTATTTTACGTCCTTTAACGATTTAAATCAAAGTGAAAATCTATTCGCAATATTTGGCTGTAATACTATATTCATAAGTTGTATTGATGACCCTTTTGAATCAACTGAACATTAAACGTATATTTCAGACTATATCTCTCAGTCGCCTAGATGTCATTCTATTTCTTCCTGTCTTCCATACTTCATTTCTTTCTTTCTTTCTTTCTTTTTCTTTCTTTCTTTCTTTTGTGTTTTAGTCTTTTAGTCTTTTATAAAAGGTATTTGTGACTTCTAATATCATGCCTTGTTCAGAAATGTTGCTGATGTGCATATTAGACATGAATTCTTGGTGGTGATTCTTTGAAGCTAGTCTCGGCGTTTTTAGAGGTTATTTTAGCCGATATTGTGCATCGATTAGGTCCTACAATATAACATCAAGGGGAGTTCGTATCGATTATATCATAAAATATAATAAGAGGGGGGTGGGGTGACCCAAGTAGCTTAATATATCGGTTATACCCTAACATATAACAACAATGTTAGACCCGAGGTTTACATATATGATTTGTACTAAAATGTAACAAGACGGGGGATACCTTCGTAAGATTACATACGGGTCTTACTGAACGCTAAATAAAAACAATTTCGATGGTGCTAAATCTTCGTGGTTTAGATTAGAATATTTGATTACAAATCTTTGATTAAATGGTCGATAGTAATTTGGTACCAGACATTAGCCTGTATACTATGACATACATGTATATTACTTTTAATGCAATGGTATTGCCACATAGAAGGACATTACTGATACAATAGTTCACAACGTGGCTTTTGGAGTAATCGTACACTATCTTAGTTATTTTGTTAAGATTACGATGAAGATCACGGTTTTGTTGTTGTTACATTTTGCTGTTGTTTGTCATGCTGATGGTGATATTAATAATCGTAATAAAAAAAACAGTGATAACGACGACGGTAATACATGATATAATAATCTTGACGATTCACAGAATGCAAAAATTTGCATGGAATGTCACATTGCAAATAACCAAGAAAGTATCGGAGTTTAAATCGACTCTAAAATATGGAAGATAATTTGAGTAGAAAGTATATTGCTTTTCGGTGTTTTTGTTTCGTTATAAACTATTGCAGCATCATAAATTTAGAAATCGCTAGATACCTTATCGTCAGTGCAAAAAGGAAATATATGTATCGGCATCAGAAGAGATCTAAGGCAGTAGTAGTGTCGGTTTCCTAAACAAATCAGATTTTGTACTTTCTTTGTGTGTTGCTTTGACCTGTAGAAATAGAGATTAACGGCACTACAAGGACTAGTGGATTGGTTTGGTTCATATATATGAACGAATATAACAATGAAATTTCTTTTGTTCGTGATATGACAACTCATTAATCGCATTTAATTTGTATAAACGTTATTATTCCCTCGTCACTATAATTGCCCTTAATTATTGTAATGACGGGATACGGAAGAGCGCTGGCGAAAGAAAATATTTTATCAAAGCCCAAATTGCAATAACTGGAGCTAATATGGTTCAAACAGCGGTCATAGTACTAGAAATGGAATAAAACACGGCTTTATGATCAATGTATCATATCGACCTTGCAATGAATTTTAGAGACATATTTTGTGGAAATACCACTTCGAGTCTTTGTAAAAAGCTTGTGCAAATGAATATTATTTGTGTTCATATAAATAATATCAATGTGGGATCCTGCATGGACGGATTTAAAGAGGGTGTAGAAAGCTGAGTTGTGGAGCCTGGATGGCTTAACCGCTGTCCTCTCCATTTCCTTATTACAAAAAGTACACTTTTGATAATAAAAAATGAGAAATATTGTTATTAATATCTAATTTGTATTGTGTGATTTACCTTTACATATAACTGGGAGTAGGAATTCGGCCTACCTGACTCAAGCCTTTTGTTTAAACAACATATTACATAGCTAATTTTGTCTGTGATTGTAGATAATATATCAATACATCTCGAGTAAAATTACTGAATCAGAATGTCCTTTCGTTGCTATAGTACCTGTATTCAGACGATTCCAAAGACAGAGACATGGCTGGAGAAGCCTTTGTAGCATGTCAAAATAGCATCTCAAGCCTGTTGCGCGAGAAAGCTACCAGGCCTGATCGTGGATGGGGGTGGAGTTGCCAGGGTTTCTACCCACCCACCTGTAAAAAATTACTTAGACACAAACGTACTTGTGACTTGTAATTTGATCCATCCTTTTATTCTTGCGTACTTGACCCAATCCGGCTCTGGGATTCAATTTTCACCGCTGAAATGACAGTCATACTAGGATCTTTAAACTACACTCGAACCTCCCAAAAACAAATTTCATCATCTTTACTACAGTGAAAGCCTACCAAAATCTGAAATTTGATAACCCGTTAATGTCCCAGATCTTACAGAAACATGATTTGATCAAATAATCTTGAAAACAAAACTTTCTGTACTGTCGGTTACCTAGCCACATTCATATTAAAGGTAAAAAAAAACGGCAGATATAGCAGGTAAAGCTGCCATTCAGTTAACCGTGAAATGTGCAACAGTCTCTTCATATACGGCAAATATGTGAAATACAAAGTCTACAAACAAGCTTCATAACACCATCCACATCATTCGAAAGTGTCACAACTCATATATAACTTGTCGCAGATAAGATTTGATATTATGTAGGCCAAGTATCGAACACACGTCTGGCCCATGCGTGTCTACTGAAAGGTGAACCTCGACCAGAGTGTATACCCTGCCAGTGTTAGCTAACCGTTCGAACATATTCTTGTCGATTGCGTTGACCTTCACCATGCGACACAGAAGTAGTGTTGGTGTCAACTGAAAAAAGAACATTTATGATTATGTAATACCAGAAACAAAGCCGGAATGGGATATATATATATATATATATATATATATATATATATATATATATATATATATATATATATATATATATATATATATATATATAAGGTTCTCTCTCTCTCTCTCTCTCTCTACAGGGTATAAATATATATAAGTGTCGAATTTTGAATTGTATTGAACCTCAAAGTTTACTGCATTGAGCATTACAATTTTGTCATATGTAAGTCAGAAAAGTCTTTGTGAAGCATCACTTCGACCATTCTTCTTTTCTCTTCGACCAGGGCATTGCTACGCTGTCCTGAGAAAGTAAAAATTTGACCTAGCAACCATAACCGCTTGATAGGAACCCATGTCAAATTTTCATTTTTCAAAGGGAAATTGAGATGCAACGTACTTCACATATTATATGCTGTCTGAAATCTGACGGAAGAAATGATTATTTTGGGATTATTTAGGAACCGCTGCTAACGATTGGCAGAGTATATTAATGCGTACGCGTAATGTGAATTTAAAGCGACGACCTTGGTCGAAATTCTTTAGTCTTAATATCCTGAGAGAGGAGAAGTCTAACTCCGGGGAAGCTTAAAAAGAATAGTGCTTTAAACAAGAAAAAGGGACCAGAGGGATGTCTTGTAAGAAAAGACAGGGTTTAGTGCTAGGATGCACAATTACTGAAGGAGAACAGCATTAAGGTACGCAATTTTAATTTTCTACGTAATTTTCTATTTTTGATTGTTTTTTTTTTTATGCAACTGTGTTTGATATGACTAGGATTCATATTATGTATCGTTTATTCAGTTTCATGGAAATCTGTTAATGCATGAGTTGTTATGCAATTTATCTCTTTAATTTTACAGTTACTAGTTCATTGATAGATTGACGATTGCATGCTATCCAAGTTTTCATATGTGTAGGATTTCATAAGGTTATATGAAATAATTTTTTTGGTCTGTTAGGACGATATTGATTTTTGTGAGTTAACGAAAATCGCATATTTATACATGATTTTGTAACGTTTAAATAATCTTTTAATTAGGGATTGCTGAAAGCTACACTTTTATGGTGAATTTTATGCAAACGTAATCGAGCATATGGTAGCGTAGGTAAACAGGTACGGTAACGTTAGATATACCGCTAATATGTTAATTATGGCTGATCACTGTGAAGCGAGGTTGATGTTATTTATTAAATTTGTAATTTTTCTTGTCTAATGGGGCACGTATTGCATTATTTCTTCCCAATAGTCTTGCTCAGTTCTCAGTTGAAATTCTATATTTCCACTCCCACCGGGCTATACTATTGAGGAAGGTCATCCTCTAGATAACGCCAGCCAAATCCAATTAACCATCCCTCTTACGAAAAGGGCGACGTTACAGGGACATTTCATTCAAATCAATACTTAATTTTTTTAAATTTTGGCACATATTGGGTTATTTGTCTTTTGGTATGTATGTATGCATACATACACAATCAATAAAACGTTTGCATTTCTCGAGGTTGACATACTCTTGAAGAATATAGTGGTTGATTTTTTCTTCTTAGAGTACCGCATCTAGATTCAGAAACTTTAAAGTAATCACATTGCTCGTCCATTTTCAGGGGCTGTTGTAGATATAATGGTTGAGCGAGAGACTTTTAATTCAGTGAATTCGACTTCTACATTGACCATCCCGGTTCAGCTGCCTTGGCGTGTCCTCGTGAATGGAACATAGCTCCCCTTTCCTTGGTATTATATAGACAGTAGTGTTTTAAAAGTGCCACTAAAAAGAAAATAACAACCAACAGCTGTTAATTTTCACTTCACGTAACCAACATAACTTAAAAGTACTTTGACATGAGCATGTCACTTGTAAGGTTTTAGCTTTCATCTTCACTCTGAGTTGCAGCCCTTTAACAAATGATCTTGGGTCTTAATGATAACAGTTTAATGGAACCAGCATGGTTAGTTAGCCTTTCATCATACCATTGTTACTTTGGTGAAAACACTGTCCTATAGAATAATCCTTTAAGAATGTGCTTCCAAGACGTGCTTCTAAGGTACTACTTCATTACTGGCCGATTTTTAAGACTTGTCATTTGACTTCATGTCATCTATATTGGAAGTTGTTTTTATACCTCGGAAACCATTCGACTGATCCTTATAAAAATTGGTATGATCAATGACTCTTAAACGTAGATTTGTCTTTAAATGTTTATAAAACTTTGGATCTGGTCGATTGCTTTTGTATCTTTAGCAGTAGGTGTTGCCTCTTGGATCCCAGTTACAGACAGGAAATGTATCAACATATTCTAATGAGTTTACTATGCCTAAAGACACGGAGACACAAATGTGCCGACAGACACGGAGACAGATGTGCCGAAAGACACGGAGAAACAAATATGTTAGTTAAGGTGGTCGTCCATTTCACTTCATTTTTGGAAAGAAGCGTATACATCTCATTTCATACATACATACATACATACATACATACATACATACATACATACATACATACATACGTACGTACGTACGTACATACATACATACATACATACAGTAACTGCTACCTTTCAATATGAAGAACAATGGCAGATTTGGCTTATTTTAAAACAATAATGCATGAAATTATATGTATTGGTTCAATTACAGATTTAATCCTGTTATATCGCTGATAGACTTCTCTTTGGAAAGATGTGCTCTTGTTCGGGGTTTTCGTTTTGGTTTTACGCCATGATAAGCTGTACATGTCGGCCAGTATAACTGTTGGAGGAAGAACCCCCGCAAAGCCCGGTAAGTTCCAACGATCCACGGGAAACTGCTTGCAAACTTGGTCCCATACCCATATTAGCCAATCCCGAGACTCCAACTCGTGCGTACAAAGGCGAGATAGCAGTAATCAGTAAAGGCGAAGTTTTAGACCACTCGGCCGTCCGGGAATACCTGGCAAGAATTCATTTTCAATGCTGGACAGACAAAGAGAGGAGAAACATGTCAATTTGTCACTATAATCACTTTCCTTATAGAAAGACATGTCGTTTGTCCAAAATAATAAAATCTATTCTAACTGTATCCATTGCTATGAGTACAGGAAAGCTGTTGAATTTGTTGTCGTTTCTGTAAATGAATTATAGAATATTGTTAAATACAAATTGTCACTATTGGATACAGCTTGATGCTGAGATACTTTTAAATGGTTTATTCAGTAATAAAATAAGAAATATGACCAGTACGTTAATTGTACACATTACGTCACTGATTATTTTTATCCAACGTGCACAATAATTATTTTGTTTTCTTCTGAGTCGTGTTTGGGTCAATACAAATTTTAAAAGAAAGAAAACTCCGGGTGCGCGAAGCCAATCGACAATATTACAAACCGGTTATCTCCCATACACCGTTTCTAAAAAGTATTGATGGAACTGATAACGAATGCATATGTGCATGCCACTAAACGTCTATATTTTATGTACACACTTACATTTGTTATATCTGCATGAGAGAGACAGATAGAGAGACAAGGACAGAGACACAGAGAGACAGGGACAGAGAGAGATTTTTTCTATGTCTTTTTCCTCTTCATTCCGTCCATTTGGTATGTGCATTTTCTTTGCAAAATGACGTAAATACTAGTCATCCCTTCTCTCACAACGTTTATGTCAAAGCGCTTGTCTAGTTCGAATCGTCTGGTTATGACTCTTACATGCGGCATGAGCGGATTTTAAGTATTATCCACAGTATAAAGAACAATCCAATAAATACAACACACATTAAATCAGTCACATAAATCATACCTTGAGATACAATTGATTTTTGTATTAATTCATACGCGGCTGTGGCGTTCTCCTCACCCTCAACGTTTAAAGATCCATTGTGTAGTATAAATTCATATCACTTGTGTGCCACACACACACAGAGCTTTCTCCAGATTATGGTTTGATCATTCGTCCTGACCCCCACCAAGCGGTGACGCAACGGATGGGAAAATCTTTACAGTTCGCACAAACTTCATAGCATTATAAACACAGCCTCTGTCTCTGTCAACTCTCGATAAATTTATAAATTCCACTCTAACAGTGATGCTTTATCAATTTAAATTCTCAGATCCCCGCCGATAAACCAGAATAAATTAAAAGACACTATTATTTTTATTAATATGGAGCTCGTTCGCCTTGTCAGGCAGTTCGTCTAGGAGAAGGAAACTTTAATTCCAAACCCAACAAGTTCCAGCCATTGGATGATGGCTCCACTGCCTTGTGGATATCTTCGGAAGAAGGAAAGGCTACGGGAGTAAACTCAGGCATAAAATCTGGAGTGGAGCCCTTTAGGCGGCTGAGTGTCAAGAACGACTTCTCCCGGCAGCTCCTTCGAACTGGTGCCAAATGTCATGCTCAGCATTCCTTTGGACATTTTGGGCTCACCATCAGCCTGGAAAAAAATCATCGTGCAAGATGCCACCATTGCCCTTTCCATCAAAATCGACGGTGTCACATTTGAAGCAGTCAACAATTTTGCTCACCTGGGGTCAACCATCAGCAACACTCTCTCGCTTGATGTGGAGCTGTACAGAAGGCTTAGAAAGGCAAACACCTTCATGGCACGAGTAACGAAGAGGGTGTGGGAAAACAGAGCACACCAAGATCCAAGTGTACCAGGCCTGCGTTCTCAGCAACCTTCTATATGAAAGTGAGACCTGGAACACCTATATGAGGCAAGAGCTCCGGCTCAACTCCTTCCATATATGGTGCCTAAAACTCATTATGAAAATCAGCTGACAAGACCGCGTTCTACACAGCGAGATCATGCAGAATGCAAGTATCCCTAGCATTTACTCCCTGCTGAGCAAACGCCTTCATTGGCTGGGATACGTCCGACACATGGAAGATGGGCGGCTGCCAAAGGACAGCCTATATGGACAGATGGTCACTGGCACCAGAACAGTCGCCTGCCCCTCGCTCAGTTTCAAGGATTTGAACAAGAGGGACAGGAAAGCATGCGACATTTAACCCGACGGCTGGAAAGTGCTGGCCGAGGACCGAGGCACCTGGAGACTGGGGCATAGCAGTTGCTGATGCGAGGAGAGGCCAGAGCGCGGCAGCAACCCAAGCAGCTCAGACTTCCCAGTATGGCTGCACCAACTGCACAGCCACAGCAGACGACGCCAAAACCACAGAGACAGACGACACTCCAGGGGCGCTATTCGATTGGTCTCTTCAGACTGAGCCGCTAACGATGATAAATTTGGGTTATATCGGCGTGCAGAATGACGAGAAAGAATGCACAGAAGTAACAATAATACTCCGTCTCCGAATGAGACTCGAAATATGGACATAAAAGCTGGAGGAATGGAAGAGGTTGTTTGATATGAAGAATTCGGACTCAATTCCCAATAATAATATGGCCTTTTTACTCTTAACGGGTTTCTCAATAATACTATCGCATTTGGACTCTTTTATCAATATAGTGAAATGGTACAGTAATGTCTCAGTAGTTTCTATGACTACCAAACCCGTCAACATTTGGAGTCTCGGCTAAAATGTATTTCATGGAAAATTGCTTAAATTTAAGGGTGGCCCCAAACACGTGGGACAAATAGTTCTGGTGAGAGTGAGGCTACAATAAACGTCGCAGTTCCAATTTTTATGATTACGCAGTTAATGTGATCTTACTTTGCTGAAGACGACAAGAAACGTGGCATTTTCTAGCATTGACTGGAAACATTAGCAAGTCAGACATACAAGAACTAGATTTTCAAATTATGTCTGGTCGTGAACAAAAAACATTAAAGCACAAGGGAATAATTGGGTGAGATTGATCATTTAGATTTAAACATGTGCTAACTCTTTTGCAGAAGCAGATTCGACTGCAATTATGGAACAAAAGGCTGATTTACCTCACTGGGAACTATACTACTAGTATCACAATGATAAACTCGGTTTACAGATTCCTTGGCATAGCATTTCTGAGCAGACTGCTCTAAAACAGTTTTACCAGCTGTTACCGGTATAACAACAAATATAAGGGATGGACAAATTAATGTGGGAGTATCGATGTCCAAATACCATCATACACCAAATCCAGACAATGACCAGATGTGTGAATGTGAAAAATTTGAAACTGTTTTAAATATCGTCAGCAGATGGGCCGGCCGCATTATGACATTGACATTTACATTGGTCAGGCATGCCACATTACATTTCATGCATAAACCACAACTGACTAATATGTTATATATCTGTAATGGTATTACTGGCGTAAATATGAAGCTATATGATTCAATGGACAACTAAACTTGAATTAGACTACATCACATTTTCAATTCAAAGACTGTAATGAAAGATATGATACAACGTTGCGAAGTTAATTTAGGAAGTCAAACCGTTGGGTTAGAGCTTTAATCATTTAATTCTCGGTTCGTACAATGCTGCAAACGACAGTGATTTACATTTCTAAGTTTTTAAAAAATATCCTCTTGATTGATCGATCGATCGACGTTAGCTGGAATTTTGAGGGAAGAAGTGTTACACCAAATATAACACAGAAGTGGAATCAAACCCGGCACTTACAAAAACGTTGAACTAACCAGAATGTACACCTACATCTCACATCATATTTTAAAAGGAATCAAAAGAGAAAAGAAGTCGAATTAAATGTCATGAAATAAGCTTGATATTGACAAATATAGAATTTTTCAACAGGTGCAGTGCCATTTTACTGTCTTTCTGTTTTTCCTTGACACATTTTATCATAAAGGTTTTCGTTCGTTCAAGGTACAACTTAGAGGAAACAAAAAGTAGGCGAACCATGCAAGTTATCTTTGCTGTTATATTTCTGCCATGAATATAAACTGTTCTTTGTAATTACAGAAAGTAGGAATCGTTAATGAAATTTTCCTTTCAGGTACCATATGAAAAAATGATAGACAGTACGCACAAAGTCTTATCATTATAACATGTTCGGTGTTACCATTTCTGACAAATTTGTGTACTTTTTCGGCAACCTAATGTTTTCTCCCTCACCAACTAGCTCATTTAGTTTCTCCAAGATATCTTTTTACCGAATGATATAGTTAACCCTTTGATACGATTAGAGCTTTTATCGTCCGTTTATTTAATTGTTATGTCTTTCGCATGTCATTATCTACAATATGTTTAACTCTGCATACCTGTTCACTGATTTAACAAGTCACCAATTTAGCGTGGTTTTATGAATGGTTCTAAATTGTTCTAATTGTTTTAATGACGTTTTCTTTTTATAAATAACATTGATTATTTTCATCTGTTTGATATTGTCTACATCTTCTCCGTACGTAACACATTTTGTAGAAATTTGTATTGATTCAATATTCATCTTGGTAACATAATGTCATGTTTTAATTCTTTACATTTTCTAGGTCTCTTGGATGTTACACAGAAAAATTATATACATTTACTTCTTCAAGAAGCGAAAGGTCGTGGGTTTGAAAACCGGCCGAGTCATACCAAAAGCTTACAAAAATGGTATTAACAGCTGCCTCGCTAGGCGCTCAGCATTAAGTGGTTAGTGTTAAGACTGTTAGGACTGGTCGGCCTGGTGCCAGAATAATGTGACTGAGTGGGACATTATGCTACATGTCTGCGGCATGATGCCCCACTGCTATAGCTAGACATCACTATAAACTGCCACACTGCAGACATCGTAGCGATATGACTGAAATATTGTTAAAGCTACGTTACAAATCTAAATCATACAAACACTTCTTCACGAATATCAGACTGTCACGTAACGACGTTCTGCTGTGATATTTATCAGTCCTCAGTTCCTTCACATTCTCATCTTAGAGCAATCCAGTGATAACGATCTCCAACGTTCTTTTTCAGTCATGCAGGAACTTTCTTAAGAACACTCGTTCTTTGCATCTTACTTATGACAAAGAAAACTATTATTTAAGACAAAACAAATAATTTCACACGTATTTAATTATGGAATTAGATATGCACTAAAGACGCATATCGTTCTATCAAGATGGAACATAAGACCGTATAATTATTCTGGACACTAATATTGCAAATCACACATTGGAGTGAGGGTACGTAAAACGAAAATGGCAGCTGTCACGAACTTTACAAAATTTTCATGTCCCTATTTCAGGACGTATATTTTACAACTCGATATTCGTTACTCTCTAGTTTAATATTTTCTTCTGTATGTCCGTGCGTATGATAGTTTTCCACTCTGCGACACCATGTGAAAAGCTATGATTGAATCTCGTGATGCATCTTTCTCCTTACTCCCTAAGGAATACTTTGTTTAAGTTGAAACGTAGGGAAACTCTTTGTGTGTGTGTGTGTGTGTGTGTGTGTGTGTGTGTACTTTTAAAATTATCAAATAAATTCTCATGCAAAGTAATTGATATATTCCTAATGCGATATATAAACAAACCATTCTGACAATTTTAAAATGGGTCCATTCTACACTAAGTTTGAACATTTATTAAGAACCAGAAATTAAAAGCGTTAAGCATTTGCACCGGATATTTAAGTCTTAAATCAGATGATGACTTTTCAGACCTTTTTCAAAACAGTTCTTGATATATGTATATCAATTTTGCATTATAAATTAACTAATATATCAATTTTCTATCAAAAATTCATGTAGATGTCAACTTTCTATTAGGAATTCGTGTAGATATCAATTTTGTATTAGGAATTCATGTAAATATCAATTTTGTATTAGAAATTCGTGTAAATATCAATTTTGTATTAGGAATTCATATAGATATCAATTTTGTATTAGGAATTCATGTAGATATAAATTTTGTATTATGAATTAACTAATATATCAATTTTGTATTACAAATTCATGTAGATGTCAATTTTGTATTAGGAATTCGTGTAGATATCAATTTTGTATTAGGAATTAGTGTAGACATCAATTTTGTATTAGGAATTTATGTAAATATCAATTTTGTATTAGGAATTCGTGCATATATCAATTATGTATTAGGAACAACATCATGAACAACAGGCACAAACAAAGCCAACAGTAATTACAACATTATTTAACGAAGGCACAATTTCCATCCACTGAGTCAACTGAAAGTGTAATTTATGCTTAACGACGAGTAGACGACTTAAAAGAATTAAAGTATTTAAATATATTTAAATTTGCCATTATTGTAAGGTATGATTACTTTTTTAATAAATAGAATTTAATAAATTCACTATCACATGATGGTTATACTCTCTACTATCCTGTGGAAGGGATTTAAGTCATGAGTTATTTTACATGAGGTCAAAAATTATTCTCTTTCAAACTTGAGTTGTGACTTTGGCAAAGATATTAGCATCATATTATGGGAGATTGTATTATCCAAAAGTAAATAGAAATCCTAACTGAGAAGTATCACATGGGATGGTTGTGATACAAAACTCGATAGGTGCAAATTGATTCAAGACCCTTGAAGTCTTGATAAAACTGAGAATATAAATCAAAACTTTACCCCGGCATTAAGTGCTGTTAAGGTTTTCAAAAAGTATCAGTGTCAAAGACCCAACTACGGTCACAATTGTACAGAGATGAATAGATTTAAATGTTAAACACACACTCACAACGCCCACCAACCCACCCGTACTCAATCCTCCAAGTTATACGCACTTGCTTAATAGGAGGACACGATTGTCCCGTATGGGTGGCTTAGTGAAAAATTGCAATGTGCTTTCAAGCGCTTAAATTAAAAGGTAGATGATTAATAATACTATTAAAAGTGTACTGAAGGTTGGTTATGCTAAGAAAGTTGAATTGGCCTCATTCAAACGACGAGAATGTTTAAAAAGAAATACTTCTAGCACGCCACCTTTTACAGAATCCCGTAGCCGCACAGACGGACGCCAATTCATGGCTGATATGTATTAAATCTGTATCCTCATAAAGGATCATTTTATTCATGCATATTGACATCTTAAAATTTAAATTTAATAATATGATGATAAAGACTAAATCTTTTAAGAAAATGATGTTGGGTTCTAAAAGCAGTAATTCCAGTGTTATTCGAACAATGTTTTTCCACGTGTTTTGATATACAAACTATTAGTGTTACTAGAATGAGTGAATATTCACTTTTGCTGTTTATGATGATTCGAGAGGAGAATATGGCAAAAATATGATTATAAGTACTGTGTTCAGTCATAATATGTTACGTTTTCTGGAAATCATACAAAACAATTTGTACATTTGAAAAACGGAGCAAAATATTTTTTAATATATAATTTTCCGCGTGTCTCAAGTCGAAAATGACACGTTTTCGAAGCGAGTAAAAGGTGTATGTTTCACCTCGAAAATGGCCCGTTAACAAAGCGACTAAGTAAAATGCGGATAGTTCTTTTGAATTAGTTTAGTCAAAATTACTCCTAGGGCACATGCGAAACGAGAGTTCTTTCAAACTGTCTCTTCAAATGTCAAGACAGCTGCTCTGTTTTTGCAAGCTGGATTATTTGCCTTTGTTGTTGTCAAAAAACACCTTTTAATATACAATCTTCTTATTTCAGTAAAAAATTTCAAAGAAAATAGTAATATATGTGGGTGAAACTTTAAATATACCTTATGATTTATCAAAAAACATACTTTTTGACCCTTTGTGTATTTATTTTTACATATTTGCAAACATTCTTTGAATTAATGCGCTAAGTTACCAGTGCCTTCAGTTATGCTTTGACGCATATTCAATATTTATATATTTGCACTTGTTAGTTGAGTAGCTTCCTATGTATCCGTTAACATCAGCTGCCTCAATAACCATGCGAAAGGAAATTATGTTAAACTTGGATTTTGTCTCGCTGATGTTATTAGATATTAAAATTGTAGTGTATAAGACATATAGTGGGTGGAACGAGCGTAGCAGCGGCGACCTGCGAGAAAAAGTGAAACTGACAAACGCATAGCGACCTTCGCGGCATGACTAGTAACTTATTGCGAGCTTCAAATAAAGCAGGATTATCAAAAGCCTCTACTTTTCATGTGAATTTCTCATTTGCTTTAAATAATTAAAGAGTCTGTGCAACCGTATTGCAGCTGATATCCTACACAGCTACCGTTTGCGTTCATGGAGCAATTTTGACCAGTATTCAAAAGAACATTACGCTGATTGCAATCCTCTCTAAGTGCCTAAAACTTTATATATTTACTTTACTTTAGCTTCTTTAGAAAACAGACGTTAGTCGCTGCTGTGCGAATCAAGGGGTTTGCCATGGCAGAGTATACATATTTCGAATCGATATGGCTAGAATAATTACACGCAATCAATTGTAGCGTTGTTGTGGTAGCTAGGACGATATGATTTTACTTCTCGCAGATACTATAATAATTGTTGAAAAGTTTCACAATTGTTGTGCAATAGAGTATATCGATATCTGTCACACTGAATTCATCTTGACATTTGGAAGAAATCATTAACCTCACATGGAGAACGAAAATCCAATATCAGTAAATGAGTCTGTCCTGAAATAAGCATTGCTTTTTATTTGCTCCAATGTTTTCTTTCAAAACCACGCCGAAGATAACGATCTGGAAAGCGTCATGCCGATCATTGAGGAATGGCATTAGAGTACGTGTCCAAGGTACTCAAGATCTAAAACAAATACCATGTAGTCAAAATCAATAATTTTATATGCGATTAGTTGCTAAGCTATTGCTTTTTGTCATTCATTTCGCCAGGGGATATTGTGTTTTGTCAACTCCCTAACTTTTAATGAAATTATTGTTTGTTTTGTATGAAAAGTAATAACAACTTTTTGAAACAGGAAGCTCGAGATTATATACAAATTGTCAAGCGCACATAGGAAGATAATATTCGGACAAAATTTTAATTTAATGAACCGAATCAGGCATCAGAAATAGAAAGACTAACTGGATTACAAATTATGTTTCCCACGGTAAATGCACCGATTATTTATGCAATGCAAATGAACAGAATCTTTATGTATCTTATGGCGTGTTGCCCACAATTATCGCTTGTACAGAATATGTTATTACGCAACTCTGTATATTTAGTATCGAAAACCATACCCCATATATGCAGAGTAGAACACCCACCCACCCCACACCACATCACCCACCTGTCTACTTGTCTATGTCCTGAACAATTTAAAATATATCATCGGACTACATTTTACCCAATCTATCTATTTCCTATTATGAAACACCTCATACATCTCGACGGTCCTAACAATTAGAGATAGGGAATAAAATTCTATTAGCGCTAAATTTCGATATAAGAGCTGTGCAAATATTATAGCGTATCAGGAGAGTTACAAGCCGAGGTCGCTGACATAAAGCGGACTAACACTGCAAGTAGAATAAACTCAAAACTGCTAAGTTGTATACTTTAATGTCCATAAACACGCTTTCTATCTTTAAAAACATTTATCGCAGGTGTGCTTTCGGTTTTGCACTTCAGTCTTGGCATTTTATTCCAAATAGACTTGTAATGATAGTTGTTCTCCGTTTTCATTAATTACTTTCATCAGAACACAAATAAGAGGATTAAGCAAATGACGAGTGATCATAACGTTTTTTGTTTCGCTGATTATTCTTAAATTCTTGGGAACGTTTCATGAAATCCAGCTGAATTAATGCCACTCTCTCGAGTTTTCTCTCTCATTACGGATGCGAATAACGTTAAATGCTGTTTCAGTGACATTTGATCATTTGCGACATCCAACAATCATATTTTTCCACCAAAAGAAAGAAAGATAAATTTCGATATTCTGAATGTAATTGTCATAAGCGTTATTTAACCAGCATCATTTGGACGTATAAATTTCGTCCAAGCGTCACAAAAATATTTGCTTTGTTCTTTTTTATATATAAAAAAAGTAATGTGTATTCAACTTTCTTAAACAACTGATTTATCAAACAGACTATCCATCTTGCGTTATTCTATATCGTTACTTTAGCAATGTGGCTTGAATTGGTTTTATTTATCAAGCTACTAGCGGCATGTGAAAGTAACGTTTCACTTTACTTTTGAAAAAAGACGATAAAACTCTTTTTGCTGTTAACCAGTCATCATTTTGGGTGGATAGCATGCAGTTTATAACATTACATAAGAAGTGTGTTGTAATAGATAATAACTAAGTACATGTCAAGTGTTAAACAGGTGTGCATTGATAAAGTGTGTCGCCTTGAACAGGGGTAGTTTCATCTTGACATTTCGTGTGACAAAGTATATCGACCTTGGATAAGGGTAGTTTCATCTTGACATTTCGACAGAAACGATTTGCCTCACATTCAGTTCCCAATTTTCAGGAAATACGACATTCATGTAAACAGTCTCTCATGCAATAGTTTCATGCAATAGTTATTGTTTGATCAGTTCCTTTCATGTTTTTGTTTTAAAATATCGTGATATCGATCTCAAAAGCGTTCATACGATCATTATCAAATGCTTGCAAGAACATTGGTTCTTTTGTGTGTCACAAGGAAACTATCGTGCTGACAAAACCTACAATTTTCGCACGTTATCAAGTATCGCTTGGTTGTACTTTCTATACTTCATTGATTCCTGTCAACTGTTTTCCGGTATGTCCTGTCATGGCTTCATTGGAAAACAAATAGCTCTTAAATATATATTTAAAACACAACTGTTCTTCCCCAAAAGAAATTTGAGATGTTACAATTGATTCTCGAGCACCACAACAACAAAACAATTACCTGAGAGAATAAACACTTGTACATCAAAAAGGGGTAGGAGACCGGATGTATAATTGTCATGAAAATTATGCACCAGCTTTGCTCAATACTTCTGCGCTGCCGCCGATTTGCATGTCATGAAATGTCAGGACAATGTCGCATATTTTACAGCCTCGATGTCAGGAATAGAAAGGCAAAGAAATTGAATCGGAGTCTGATGAAGACACTGCTTTCTACAATATTCGTCAGTAACAGAAGATATGGCAGTAATAAAGGTGCAAATATGTAAGAGAAAAATGATGAATATGTGGTTTCCTTTCAAGTTTACATTGCGATCTTTTAAAAATATTCTTCTCAACCAGGTTTTTATTTTATGTCTTCGCATTTTTTAAAATCTTTTTTCCGCGTTCAAACAGTCGGCATTTTAACAATGATAGCTGGATATCTGGACCTATGAAACGGAAGATACCCAGCATATAGCAAAAAGAGGAGTCTATAACCTTAATTTTATAGCTTCTTAATTAATCACAATGTCTGCTGCTCAGAAGGCATTAATTTAGTAGTTTAAACTTTTAAGTGAAGTTTCAGTGAAAGCTAACTACAACACAATTCATGGCGAGGATTGATATAATAATTGCTTATTGTTGTCGTGAGTCTACCGTACATGCAATAGTCAGTAAGTGAGATGTATAGATGTCACTAAATTCTCCATTATTCCTGCGTATTATTTACAGAATTTGATCAATTAACTCTTTCGACCATAAAACTAACAGATCTGAAGTTAATTTCTCTTTGCAGCTGCAATTCATAAGCTTATATGATGGGATCAACTGGAATATAGTTAAGAGATGCACCAAGACGCCTTACGTTGACATTGTTTTAATGAATATCAAAACTCAAGATAGTACAGTATTGGCGCACTGCTAATTAAAGATATTTCCTCTTAGGGTTTTATATCCTTTATATATAATTTAAATTAAATTAGTTCGTAATGATCTTGTCTGTCAAATGGCTATATTTCCAAAAATAATTGTAAGAAGTACAATTGATCAACTATCTAAAAATAAAAGATTTTACATTTGAACGAAAATCGAAATAGGATCCGCGTTTATATTTATTTATTTATTTACTGTTACTGAGACTTTCAACACCATACATTGGCTAGATCATACCGAAGAAATGGAAGCTAAGTGTTTTTCCCAGGGACACGCCAAAGACTAAGAAAGCCAACTCATGCTGTCCAGATAGGGGTGGGGAGGTGAAACATTGAATCCCCGAGCATGGGAATACGGGTCTGGCACTCAATTAGTTGAAGTACCGAGGCTCCAAATTTCTGTTTAATTATATAGGAAGAAATTTGAAAAATGTAAGATATCAGACTAAAATTTGTTTAGTCTGTTTACATTTTCGAATATTGTTGCACACATTTTTTTCAAATGCTTGGCTTGCACAATATATACAGAAGTTCCTTAAGTACTATTGACCGTAAGACTGTTACGAAAATGCTAATTTTCAGAGATCACCCAAAAAAGATTCGTGCGTAATATTAGACATATCATTTGATCAGTAATGCATACCTCGATCTTTCTAAATTTAATTTGACTAAGTGCAGGTTAATTGCTGAAAGTAGCTTTCTGCTCAGTTATTTCCTAACTGAGTCGATATATTTGATTAAGCTTGCAAAACTGAAGGAAACTAAATAAAGTCTATTATAATGAAGAAAGTGTAGACATCTCCACATCAAAACGTCGCCATAATCATTTGGAAGTAATCTGATTGAACTTGTGTTTGAAAGAACGTTGTCTTAATAATGCTAAAAACTAAATTGATGGCATATTGTTTGAATGTATATTATATATCATTTTCTATGGCTATAGTTCCAATTAAGTGTAATTTGTCCCTAATGGCCCATATTTTAATTTACACAAAATGACATTTGTACAAACGTGGAATACGATTTTACACCGTAACGTACACACATCCAGTTTCTGTGTCACTGTTCTAGAGTTTAAGTTTCAACCGAGGCTATATAGTTGGTAGCTACAAAGAAATATTTAAATCTCTCTCCTTGACTGTTCTGGGAAAGATTTTAAAAGAAAAGCACAGAGTTCATAGTTTGAGAGAATAAAATGAGTCTCTCCCTGCAGTTTAAAATTATATCATTGCTACTGGTAATAAATAAACGGCATTACAGACCACTATTTCTTATGTGTTGGTCATCAAATTATTAATGACCATAAATATTATCAGTCAGATTAATGTGTAAAGAGAAGGTCACTTCATGGACAAAGTATGGCTTGACCTGTTTCATGTCACGCTTGTTACCGCAAGCTGTATGGGGTTCCTTACTTTCGGCTGTTAATATTGTTTTGGCATCTTTATGAAAGTTACTTCTAAACAATTGTTTTTGATCTGTTGTTTATTTTGTCGCGTGTCATCACACGCGATTAGTTATCGATCTGTCATAAATCTGTCCATCGATATCAAATAATTTTTCAATTATTTAACATATCCATTAATGAAAGTACTTATTTATTAGACTCTTCCAGCATTATTCGATCATATTTAAGAAATTCGAAACTATTTAACTCCATTTCATAATAACAGGTAAAGATTTCACCTAAAATCGTGTGCATGATCTGCCAACGTAAAAGACGGAAACAGGATGTATGTACCTAACTGCACTCTCCACATCTGAGCTGCCACCCAAATAGACCGCCTGCCAAAATTGTCAGTCGATTTATTTGTGACCGAAATGAAGAAATCAAGCTGTTGAATTTCAAAAGCTGTACAACGAAAAGAAGAAAGATTTCAATACCTACAATCAAAGCACGGATTGACATGTAATTGAATTGTTAAAAATACATTAAAGACAAGGAGTACATGAAAGCAAATGCACACTAAAGTAAAATACGTTTTATGATCAGAATGCATTTCGCTTAAGCGAATAGATTAAGCAGAAGACCAAAAATGGAATCATTCAAGATCATTTCAGTTGGTAAAGAACTCTCAATAATTTTCAGGGCCTTAAATTTGTCCCATTATTGTGCATATGGCAATAATAAAATTAAAATAAAAAATTAAACTTCGACCCTTTTGCAGTTTGTCCTTTATTACTACTTGATCTGCATGCAAAAGAAAAATCATTTTCTTTTTGTAGTCTATTCTTGGATTGACAACACTGATTTCTTTTAATATTACAGGTATGGACGTCCACGAAATTTTTAAACATTCATGTGCAACATTAGTCTGGTCCCTTTGATTATGCTTTTTCTCTCCTCTGGGAAAAATGGCTTTATACCACTCCAGGAATAATTCCTACGGACGTCAATATCTCTATCTATCTATCTATCTCTGAGTCTCATGTAAATCAAGAAATCAGAAAAACATGAGTGTGTGTGTGTGTATATATATATATATATATATATATATATATATATATATATATATATATATATATATATGCATACATACATGCATACATACATACACATACATATATATATATATATATATATATATATATATATATATATATATATATATATATATATATATATATATATATGCATACATACATGCATACATACATACATACATATATATATATATATATATATATATATATATATATATATATATATATATATATATATATATATATATATATATATATATATATATATATATATTCATTGAAGGGATTTTGAAATTTGTGCCTTTTTAGATGCATAAGATTGCGAATACATCATATCATTTTTAGCGTCATATGTTTAGGTAAGACAGCTACACAAATATTTAGGAATGGAGGTTGAGACGAAAGGTATATTTGTAATGCTTTTATTCCCTAAATTTGTCAGTATTTCATATGCAATAATTATGTAGCATGACAGGTTATCTTTTACTTGTGAATGCGGTAATTTTTTGTATATCTCTGAAATATAGGTCTTTAAAATAAATCTTGTCTTGTTTATTCTGCAGCTTATCACTACAGATACGTAATTATTTTATGAGTTAGAAAACCAGCCTATGTGTGGTGGTTATATTAAGTAAATGAGAACATAAATTTATTGATTTTATGTATGCAAAGAAACCCACATAGTCAGTATAATACATAGTTCATATATAATGCGCTGTTGCATAAAATAATGAATAATGAATCATAAAAGAGACAGACAGACAGAACAAGACAGCTAGAGAAGATAATCTAAGGTGGAATGCATTACATATATTTCTACATAGGTATATTAGTACTGTTAACTCTTGCTTAGTGATTAAGATAACTTAGACATGCTTAGATTCTGCCAATAATAGGGATTAGTAGACGAGTTTCTAAGGGGAGATATCGAGGTCAAATTAGAGGTCAGATTAAGATAAAATGATATTCATTTTTGATCTCATTATTTACATAAAGTTCACATATCCGTTCATGTCGTTCTTCTCCATCATATTTACTAGTCTCGATATATAATGGGTGTGATGAAACCCTTAATTTACTTAAAGCCTTATTAAATGCACTATTACAAAGAACGAAGATCGTTGATTGGCTGAAAATTATTACCGGAAATAAAGTAACGTAATTTTTCAGAAGAAGCTTCTGTATTGGGCAAATTCTACTCAGTAGTAGACTTGAACTTAACACATTTTAAATTGTATAGCTATCGCCTCACAGGTACTACTGGATGTAACGGCCAGATATCCGGATGGGCAATTTTTTCCAAAAACGAGACGGAGTGAATCATTTTCATAATTTAAAAGTTTCCTCTTGGATTGATAGGTCATAGGGTTTAAGCATATTTCGCCGATCTTACCAAAAAAACGTACCGTAATTGGACATAACATTAGTATTGCTGTCCGTAGTTTTTAGTTGTCTATGCCCTATATACCAGGTAACACATGACTCTTCAAAGAGAGTTCAGATCTCTTAATGTCAAACTTCAAGTGTCATTTAAGCGATGATATGGATTGCCATTCATAGAAATTAAATGTTTGCATGGTATCTTGCAGAGTGTTAATTACAAATTTAATACGAGACAAGTGTATTGGCAGGCTCAAACGGTGCATATTCAAAATGAGAACCTTGATTGTTTTGTTTGAACCTTATCAACACCTCCATCATGATGAATCTTGTTTTTTGTTTTGGGAGGGAGTTGGCGTTTGAATATATTCACCTCTACCATAAGACAGAATACAAATTCAATGTTGAAAACACTTAACCTTGGTATGAAGTGCTTGGAAAAAGAATCCATTAGTTTGAAAAAGCTCTCCTGTGCGGTCTCTTTAGGTAAGGTCAAACCAATTTAGTGATATTATGAGAGAGCAGAATTCGATTTCTAACTTGAACTTTTAATCTAACTGAATATTATTATGAGAGGAACAAATGGTAAGATTAAATTCAAATAGATGGAGTACACACACACACACACATATATATGTGTGTGTATGTGTGTGTGTGTGTGTGTGTGTGTGTGTGTGCGTGTGTGCGTGTTATGACTTGCAACTCAATCAGTGTCATATGTATCCTGTCTTCTTTGTGGTGGTACTTATACTAGCGCATGAAAAAATATTAAATATTAAATCCTTTATATATATATAAGTTAATTTAGATGTTGCATGCGGTAACGTAGATTGAAACCGTATCGATGGATGTACAGCACTTCAGCACAATAGTGGCTATATGATGACCTCTAAAGATAAAGTTAAAAAAATATTAAATTGAATTGCAAAATGTTTAGGAAGATAAACCCTTTGAAATAAATTTAAAGACGAAGAACAAGATGAAATATGAAACGTAAAGATTGTACAATTTGATAAAATGTACAAACAAATAAAGATCAAGATAACACAGTTCAATTTAATCAGAAAACACTTTCAACATTTTGCAATATGACAATGAATTATCGCACGATCTTTTTTGGCACGTAGATACAAATGATGTGCCAGTTTTTAAAACAATGACATTTATTCATCGGACCAAGAAACATTTAAATAATAATTATTGTAATTTATATAGTCTCAAATTTAATATCTTTGTTTAATGATTATCTACTACAAGAAAAACCACGAAATCACAGGAACTAGGTTTTATTCAATGTAATATTTCAGATCAGTATATCATTCATACGGTAATTGTAGTGGCACTTTTCTTGTTCTTATACGGCGATCAAGATGACAGGTCTTGGTCACTTGCAAAACAACACTCATTTTCATTGTAAGATGAGAATATTTTCATAGCAGTGGGGTTCTCAGCCTAATCAATATTATTTGAAAACATTTCATTAAAAAACTACGCATAATTGGATTTTGTGAGTTTTAAAGTGTGTTTTAAAATTCAAGGTTTCCGTTTAATATAAATCTATTCAATATTACAAACATTACTGTCCTTTAAAATGGGCTTAATTGGTCTTCGCTGCTTACTTTCTGTTGTACAGGTTCACAACGAAAATATCAAGTAACCAATAACTTTTCATCGTTATCTTTGTTCAAGCCACACAAAGTCTGACAAATTAAGTCATTTTACATCACTTAACTGTGTATGGATGCCTAAAGAGAGAAGACAGGAAGTTAGTAATTACTCCTTATCAGACATAACACTGAACAAAATAGATAATTATCCATAGTTCTCATCCATAGCATGTGATTTTTATCTTTTTCTCTTCACTCTTAATAATGTAGACGTATCCTTGTCCCTACGGAGGTATATTGTAAGCTAATCTGCTCATATGGTTTGCATTGATCTGACGAATCTTCATACATACGAGGTTTTGTATTTTCGAATCATCGTAAATTGTACATTATATATGATGATATCGTATTGTTTATCGTGCCAAGTTAATTAATTGAAAATGTATCCACACTGACCATTTTGGGTCAGTGGAATGAATTAAGATTCTCTCTCTAATTAACATTTAATAACGACACTGTCTACATTCACGTGTCCTCAGATTAACGTTAATTACAAATGGTCATTTT
The DNA here is from genome assembly GCA_028554795.2 of Sinohyriopsis cumingii. Classification (NCBI taxonomy): domain Eukaryota; kingdom Metazoa; phylum Mollusca; class Bivalvia; order Unionida; family Unionidae; genus Sinohyriopsis; species Sinohyriopsis cumingii. Next base: position 120,096,812 of record CM068825.1, on the reverse strand, counting down.
CATAATTAAGAAGAACGACGCTAAAATGTCTGTGTATTTTTATGTTGGTTAAAACAATATTAGTATAATCAGATAAATAAAGAATGTGATTTTCCTAAAATACACGATATGTAAAGCTTACACATTGAGGACTTCATCGGTAGTAAAATTTTGTAATGGATATTGATTATGAGATTTCAGTTTTTTACTTAAGAAAGCGAACCACAAATGTGCAGAGAATGGATATTAAATAAAAACTATATTAAACGGCATATGATATTCGGATGTTTGAAACCAATATACACTATCGAAAATAAGTTTCAAAACATTTTTTAAAAGTGATCTTATAACTTAATTAGCTTTTGAACATCTATAAAAAAAAAATAGTAGTGCTTTTCTTATTACCAGCACTACATTTTCCAAGCATGCAGATTTTTGGATCCAAAACAAAGGGAAAACTATGAAATCAGTCTCTTCCTGTAACATGGATAATGTGAGGGTAGATTGATTGGAATATATTTTTGCACTTTATATGGTCAATGTGCTATTAAAAGAAAATGCATTATGATTTCGCGGTCTTCTGTCATTGTTTTCTCCATATAATGCTACTGTTCCATTTATTGCATTGTTTGTGTCGTTTGTTACTTTATCTCTTTTGAGAGTTTTGATTACATTTTTTAAAGAAAGCTTTATGGATTGTCAAATAATTTTTGTGTGTATTATTATTCCATACAATTGATTTATTATATTTCTCCACTATTTAAAAGCTAGACAAGGCGATATAAAGTCTGCATACAGCAACCTCATTTTGGCCCATGTAAACTTATTGTGAACGTGAAAGCAAGCATATCGGAATAGACGCGTGAAAATGTAATAAATAATTACATAATATTATTGTGAACGTGAAAGCAGGCATATCTGAATAGACTCATGAAAATGTAATAAATATTACATGATATTATTGTGAACGTGAAAGCGGGCATATCTGAATAGACGCATGAAAATGTAATAAATATTACATAATATTATTGTGAACATGAAAGCAAGCATATCTGAATAGACGCATGAAAATGTAATAAATATTACATAATAACTGAAGGATACATTTGTATTGAAAAAGTTAATCTTATGATTAAAAAAAACCCTGACCATACCGATGCATAATGACATCTATCAAATCGCAAAGTTGGCTGCATAACATAGCATGTAACAGTGGTGAGATAATGTCTAGGATAGAGTTATCCTTTCTTGAGTAAGCTATTGTAATGTATCGCTGTCTGATTCTACTGACGATACCCATGTACGTTGACACTTCTGTTTATTGCCGCACCTGTCATTTCAAAGAAAATATAATTATTAGGATAGTCCTTTTACTTTGTGTACAAGATTTTTTGTTACAGATCACATAACAATTGCTCCAAGCAGAACCAATAATTATATTCGTCACAAGTATATTTTATTTTACCCGGTTCCAAAAGATTAATTTTAGTCAATGAAAAACCGGTATCTGAAAATCTGTATCCTATCCTGTCGTGGGTAATACGACCTCTTGTCATGCAGACCGACAAAATAATACGATCGTTGAAAGCTGTAGGTACATCGTTGAAAACTAAATTGTTTTCTACATCTGTCTCTATGGTTGCTTAGGTTGTTGCTGGTGTCAGTTATAAAGTGCACGCCGTGTTTGGAAATACTGCTGCTTCTCTGTTCTCTCAAAGCATTAACGAGAATGAAATGGTTCTTAAGTCTTCATAAATCTGAGTTGGCTCAACTAAGTTTTATCTAGAAGTGCACGCAGGAGAGGATATCTAATCCGTAATAATAATAGCTAGAACGAAATGTAGATCTCGAAAAATAACATGCAAGTTTCACAATAGCTACTTCCCTTTATCAATTATTATGCGCATTTCTTGATAGAAAGATATCATGTTTAAATGTATATGTCATTATCAGTTAAGACATATGATTGTTTTACCTGCCCTATATTTGTCTTGCCTGTTTTCTTTATTTCTTACATACTAGAAACTATATGACTTGGTAAGATATCAGGGTTTTTTTTCCTTCATGAACGATTAGTTTTAAATCTTGCAGTTTATTATGGATATTTTGTATGGAATTGCATTTTTTTTAGAGGTTTTAACAATTGATGAGTGTCATTTTGATTTTGTCCTATGGGGATATCTCATTTTGTGTAACTAAAATGGCACGCCTCTAGAAATTATATCGAGAGAGTCCAAAAAGAAATGAACTATTTGACAACTACTCACGCTATCTCAAGTCACAAATTTAATAAAGATAATCTTAAAGGGATCGTTTCCTATGAGACTCATTATTGGTACAATAATAGCACCAATAAACGGCGTCAGTAACGTTCTCAATATGTTATTTCTAACATCAATAGTCTGTAGTGTTGCGTTACAGATGAGCAATCTCTATTCAAATGTTGTCACACGTTTAATCATTTAGTTTTCATTCAGTATATAAAAAAGATATAATGTTTCTCTAATGTCACTCAGTACGAATGCATTCGTAATCAATCAATCAAAGCTATGACTTAAAAGGTTATGGTCGGTGAGTCTGTTCATTCCGATCATTAATAAGAACTATTTATATCGTGGGTTTGGTCGTATTAATACATTTACAAGCCATTACATAGCTTACGCGATGTTCATAAATCGCACCCAGTGTACAAAACAAATAACTTTTCTGATCTTCTGTATACGATATCAACTGACATTACGAAATCACGATAATATTGGTGGTAACTTTCATCACCTAAGTATGCGATTTATTCGATATTTAAATGTAAACCAAACTCAAATACAATTATTAAATATTTTGAAAAAACTATTTTAAAAGGAATTGCTTGAATTAGTTTAAAAACTCACAAGAATATAAAAAATGTAATATAGTAACATAATCGGAATTTAAGGTATTTTTTGTTCTGTCATTTTTCTTCAAAAGATTCCTAACTTAGCTATCGAAAGTAACATGTATTATGAACTATTTGCTTTTGGATGGCAAACTCACTTTTGCTGAAGAATAAATTATGAAATTTTAATATCACCTAAAGTGCTTACAGCGTTGGTTGTTTTATTTCAAACAAAATAATATACATAACAAACAACGAGAAATCGGGGTTTTCAATAAAAGAGTTTTAGTATTGTGAAAAAGTGACAGCACTTTTAGTACCTAGGATTTGAAATAATTGAAAGTTCTTTGCACGATGTATCATGAAATTTCAATTTTTCTCTTATATATTTGTGACTGTTTTTAATGTATAAGATTGTTAACTAAACGTTATTAATTCAAGCTCATTTCAATTGGAGCCGGTGGGAAGGGGAGTGTCCTGACATTTTACGAAAAATGAAATTATTTTTGTCTGTAAGTTTTATTCGAAAACCATCAGTATAAATGACATTTTGCGAAAAATGAATATATTTTTGTCCGTAAGTTTTATTCGAAAACCATCAGTATAAATACCACAAGTAACTATTATTTACACCTAGTCAGCATCAGGTTGAAATAATAAGTATATTGGCGATATCTTCCATGTAATCGATAACTATCCGTTAAGTTTTTGTTTTCTCAGAGGTATATGCTGTCAATCAGTACTAACGTCCATGAATCGTCGTGTGAAAATATATATTGTTCTTTTCACTATTTAATAGGATTGAGTCTCTAAGACATGTTATCTTTTCAAGTCAGGAAAGAGAACTCTGCTTGTTGTTGTAAACGCAATTTTAAGATGATAATTTATTGATGGATAGTAGATTAAATTATAGAAATTAGTTAAGTAACAATTGTTTAAATTTGACTTTCACAGCACGAACGCATCGACATGCAATAAACACCAGGTGTTTTCTTTCTTTGAGATTCATTTAGCTTTGAGGCATTTACCTTTGCGTACTCCTACATTTGAAATCCAAATGAATGACAATTAGTCACGGAAGTGTTGATCTAAAACCCAATGTCGATATTTCGGACTGTTGAACATACATGCTGCGTATCTACTTACCTGACCATCATCTTGCTAACATACAAAAATACGGACACATACATCATGTGATTGTGTCGCTCACTGGCAAAGCTACTAATCCAATTTAAATACTGGATGAAATATGATCTATGTATGAAACGATATGGTGTCCTATTCGTACTTAAGTTCAAGTTTAAACCTATTAAAAAAATCTCAAATCGTCACCATAAATGTGATGCCCATTGAACTATGGTTAGTTTTGTTGGATGATTTTGTCAATTGGTATCTTTATCTACATAGACTGAACCAAGCCATATCAAGTATTTAACAGTAGAATTAGTTTATGTGACTTTGTTCTTTTAAGCATGTTGATTTATAATGTGTTTTTTTTCTTCTTTTCTTTCTTCAATCTATTTGTCCGGCTCATTCATCAAAAAATCAAAATATTCGCCATTTAAAAAACTTAGGACATGTGTTTCATATGGTGATGATTTAACAGTGTGGACAGTTTTCTTTATCACTCAGGTAATTTCTGAAGACGTAGTTAGCAGCTAAAACGTCATACCTGAAATTCACGATTCACATCGAAATGAACAATATTTCGTAAGTCATAAATATGGCTGGGAAATTCCGTAGGTTATAAATATAGCTTGGGATTTCCGTAGGTCTCCGATACTGGAGAAAATATAATTTGTAAACGACTCCATCAATTCTTATTGGTGCTCATTTTCGTCATTAAGCACATACATGAGTTATCTCGCTTTCACTGCGTGGCTAAATAACATCAGGCATTAGACTGATGCATGAATGCATCAACTTTCAACACTATAGAAGAACTGTTAGTCAGAAACGCATTAGGTTCAAATTCAGTCGATTAGGAGTCTTAGAATCCCTAAATATGTAAACTTTTATGGAGATATATTACATATCAACTCCATTATTAGCACAGATATATATGATATATGATATGATATATATATATATATATATATATATATATATATATATATATAGAGAGAGAGAGAGAGAGAGAGAGAGAGATTCAATAATAGGTCATTGGATCTCTTACAGTTTTACTTCAGTATGTGTTCACTAAACGTTGAACATTTTAAAGATCGATACCTCATACTCAGTAAAATAATACGTTTAAAGTAATACACTGATCTATCAGATTGTCATTACATACTTGCAAAAAACAGATATATTCAAGCTTGCGTCAAGCCATAACATGAGACTAATATAGATTGTCACTTGTATGTAAATACTTTACTTACTGTGAAATCAGAAAATAATCCATGTTGAAAATGCGAATTTCCATACACAACTAAATAAAAAACATGAATTAATTCAACCTGCAATTGGATTAATTACATCACCTATAATATGCAACCTTTTTCGCATCAATTCCCAATAATAATGCTACTGACGGTTGCTGACTGGCAAATTTCCATTTTTACCAAACCAGTTCAGAGAGTATCTGCAGATCACCGGTCAAAACTAAAGAAAGAGCACTTTAAAATTAATTGCTTGAAAATGCCAATGATCTATAATTCCAGACAAGCCAAACCATACATGACGCGTCTCGGTATCGTATTCATCATCACGACTCATTCTTGTATCAAAAGTAAAACTGTCGCTATTAGAAAGATCTTGATAGGCGAACCTGTGCTTTTCTAGAAGTTTGGTTTGGTCTTGTGGTAATTAAAGCCATTTTTCAGCACATGATAGGCTATGTATTGGGGCCAAAATATCTGGTGTTTGATGTACCCAGGAAGAAATACCGAACCACGGGAAGACAATATATAGCTTCTTCAAATACCCATGTAGTCTCAGGCTATACCAGTTTAGGTTTGTCTGAAGATCTGCCAGTAGCATCCCGTAGGTCAGCGGTTCTTGCCAGGATTTATCCGGGTCCTTTCCCTACCAGATATGCTGGCATATATAGTATATCATGTGCTGAAAAATCGCGTTAAACCCAACACAACAACATTAGTAACTTTTGAGCTACTATTTCCAATTAAGATCAGTCATGTTTCATGGAATATATGATAAATGCTCAAGTACTTCTTTCCAAAGGACAAGATAGAGAAAAAGATGCCTTTGTCCCCCCCCCCCCCCATATTTTACTTATGTTAATATACGAAGTTAAGGAAACAACTTGTGGAAATATGAATAAATCTGTATTGGGACCCGACAAAATAGACACATGATCAGGAGCTGGGTATGATGGTTTAAATAATATAAAAAAATACACGCGTTATGAATAAATCAGTATGAATGCTTTACATCTTCCACCTTTGTATTCAATATATTTTGCAACGTTAACTTCAGTTTGATATTAAAATGCTAGGATGAAAGCAATATAGAAAAATGAAAATGAAGAAGCTGCATTTTGATACTGTCATTCGTAGTATAGTGGGGATGTTTAGGGTCAAAGGAAAACCCAGTCAAAAAGGTCGTGGGCACGTTTAGGGTTTACACATTTTAAATCACCCTGGGCATGTTTAGGGTCAAGGATAAAATACATTACATACATTACAGACCCCCCCCCCCCCACCCTATCCCTTGGGCACGTTTAGGGTAAATTTTCTTTTAGCACAGCCTGGGCACGTTTAGCGTCAAGGGAAATTGAAATTGAAAAGTGTTGACCCAAAACGTGCGCACGACCTTTCTGACTGGGTTTTCCATTGACCCTAAACAGCCCCACTCTACTATTGTCATTAAACAATGTAATAAAAAAAGGAAAAGTAACTGAATCATTTTAATTGACTGCTGTAGCAGATCAAATAGAGATTAGTGTGGGGTTGCTTTGTTTATTATTTATTTCAAGTATATCATCTTTACATGCAAAAATGAATAGTCATTCAATGGCCTATTCATAGCCTGTTTTTGGTTAATATGCATTATATGTGTTCAAAACGTTGATATAGTATAATGTTGTATTAGTAACTACCTAATACACTCTAAAATGAAAGATTTTGGATTAACTGGAATAAGACAGTACTGTGCAAAACTGTTTCTAACATCAAATTCGTCATCGTCTTGAACGGCCTTACCAAATTTTCGACAAAATATTGGCCATAAAACGTCATCAAATACATATACTTTTTACCATATATACCTACTCTCCGCGAATGTTGACTTACTTCCGCCGTCTTCTCTTAGTTTTATTTTAATACGTATAAAGGAAGGACGGAATACATGAAAAGGTCTGAATTGTTTGATGGGGTAAACTAAGGCAAAGTTTTATCAAGGTTTTCATTTATCACCGTTGCGACCGCTCACTCGTTATGTTTCTAACAATGACCTTTTCAGCAGTAAATAAAAAGGCAAATCAAGCCAACTTTTAACGGAATCCATTAGGCAACACACACACACACACACGCATGAAAAATAGCATGGCTTTTCAAGTGCTAGTAGAAGGCGATCGATATATCAGTACTGTTAATATATCAAATTGTGATCAGCCCATAGCGCATTAACACGCATATATAAATATTTTTTAAACATTAGGTTATGTTTCAAAAATAGGCAATCGCTTCTAATTCTCCAAATATGTGATGAATATTCGTTGGTTAATCATAAAGAATTTAATAAAATCACCATTTAAATAGTAATACTCCATGTCTTCTAATTGATTTAAACATGGGACATACATTCATCGAAATCCTGTGCTTTCCCTTTGAGCCTCTCTCTCTCTCTCTCTCTCTCTCTCTCTCTCTCTCTCTCTCTCTCTCTCTCATAAGGGTGAAAACACGGGGAAGTTTGTGGAGTGAAAGACAAACAGAAAACTTAACTTGCACCAAGTAACCTACAAGAACCGGGGATTTCGTAACGGTTAGATGTACACGTTCTATGGGATTTAATACAGTGTTCGCAATACCAATGATAAAACGTTTCAATACCCTGTAAAGATTATGCGCTATGTTTCTTGGTTTGGAGGAAGACACATAATGTAATCTCTTTAATGCTTTGTTTGTCTTTATTTCTTTTTTCCTACCAAAAAGTCATTATTAATGGTCTGAAAACATATTATTTATTACTAAAATGTCACGAGGCCGCTCATCACCCATCCCCCACCGCCTTTCCGTCTCACTGAGTTAGTTGGTAAGGCCAGCAGACTAATCGAACAGTAAATAAGGGATGGGATATGAATAAATGCCGTCATGGTAAGTCTCCCCAACCCTAATCTCCACCACATCTCTCTCTCTCTCGATCAATCGATCGATCGATCAATCGATCAACTATCGTAGAAGGATACCAGCGATAATACATAGAGTGGCGGATATAGCCCAGTCCGATAAGTGCATCTTGAAATTACGTCCCTTGACGTGCTCTCCATTGCCGACGATAACAAAAGTATAAACCGCCACTTCCGGCGAGCAATTTCCAACAATGGCTAGGATACCTATTGAATAGATTGCCATTTCTCTTATGTGATCTGTGATAGACGGACATACAGGAACGCATGGCATACATCACTATTTAAGGGGGGGGGGTATGAGTTGCATGCTTTGTTAGCCGCAACCATGGGTAATAATTATCAATCTCCTGAGAACAAAACTCCAAATCAAGACTTTAATTTTCAGATTGTATAAATTTTATATAAAGGGATGCTTACATTAAATATAACAATACTGGTATGAACTTTATGTCAAGTTATTGTGGACATAATCAAGAAAAATTAGAAAAGACATGCACATAACTTTGATTTAATTTGTACGTAAAATGTAATATTATGAAAATCCCTCTTTAAATTTACTGAAGTAGTACTTAATTCTTAATGGTTTATAATACAATGCACACATAAATGTATTCTAGAAATTACAATTTAAGGTAACATAAATTGAACAGCATATAAAAATCTGAAAATACTATTTCAATTATTCTTTTCTTTTCTTTTAAAAGTATCCAACTAACACAGACAGAGATTGTTTTGACAATACTGAATTATGCATCACCTAATGGTTTTAAGTCTTTCCCACGTTTAATATGTCTAGTAAAAAAAGGCATAATTAATATATTCAGTTGCATAACTTCTCAAAGTGCAAATATTACATTCATTATCTCATGTGCCTGTATCTAATGGACCGTGCGCAATTTCATCTATATAGTTGTCGCCGAGATGGCAAAAACCAGTCAAAGTTTGGTATTTCCCCAACAGGTTCATACATATTTTATTTCAGTCTTAATATATACTAGTTTTCATCAATGTACTCGCATACATTCGAACCCCATATTTCTTCACAAGCTTGCTATATTACTGTTGTTGTTGTTATGGGTAATATGTATTTTCAAGATTTAGTTATTCAGTACCAACAAGGAAGGATAAGTACTTTGGCAAATTTATAAATGACATTTGTTTCTCTATTTTTCCCTGCATGTTTAAAATTTACGGCCCCTCAAGTTTATGTAAACTTTCCATCATTTGAAACAAAACTAGAGTAAACATTTATGTAAGTAAACAAACTACACAAACAATTCTACTAAAATATACTTCAAATCTAATTCAAAGATTCATATTATTAAGCGTGAAGTCCAAATTGTTTGAACGTGATACAGTTTGATAGCAATACATTATTATGTTTCATTGAAATTGAAAGTAAGAGCAAATGAAACATTTTACAATTTATTTCCTGCTGAAAGACGATTTCAGAAGCATCAGAGTTTTTAAATCAGTCGACGATTTTACGATTCAAGTAAAGAATGGTGTTTTTCAGAGCTTTTATGTTACGTACTTGTAACGTTTAATTTTGATAGATTGCGTTTTCCTGTGTTTAAATCTATTGTTACAATGTTCCCCGGAAGTAACAAATGTACGCTCATTGCAAGAATGATAACTCCGCAGTTATTCTTTAAGGGAGGTAAGTAATGTTATCGAACTGGGCTATTCCCCGTGACATGCAACGTATCTCTGGGCCTATGAACAAACAAACGGAAATAGGAAAGATAGAAATAGGAGAAAGAAACAACCGTATGTTCGGTGGTAATGTTAATTAAATCATAATAATGACTTAGATCGATTGTAATATATTTAAATGGTTGAATCACCTCTTGCTGGTTCCTCACTTCGCTTAGTTTATATTTTCCACTCGTTTCAACATGCTGGGCGTTCACTGTTCAAGTATTTAACACTGCTGTGTTTTGTAGCGCTCAACTTTCGTCATTTAAACCATCTTTTATGTTTAAATCGTAAGTGTGTCTTACATTTATTTGATCAACATGACTGAAAATAGAAGTTCAGAAAATAAAACAAGTAATTAATCATTTGCAAAGAATGTTGCGATTAATCGCAAAAGGCGAAGAACTACATTTTTGTAGCGGACATACTGGAAAGGGTTGTGCAGAGTTCATACATTCCATTCATTCCATCAAATACACAGATGCTTGCAATTAATCTTAACTTCGTTTGAATTATATCTATTTGATATAAATAAAATATATGCATATTATGTACGCTGTATCTTTGATATTGCACTAGTTGTATACATATTTCATTAAAAGGAAAAGCCTCTGCAAGCCTCGTTTCCTTTTAATAAAAAATGTATACATCTCGTGGTATATCAATGATACAGCGTACATGCTATACATATATTCTATATATAAACACCTGCTGTTATTAATTCCAAAGAGCTCTGAATAACTGAATATATTTCTTCTTTGAACTCCACCTAGAAGCTTTTACTGCAGTGAAGTAAAGCAATTCTTGATATGATTCAGACGTGCATTAACTTTTTTCATCTAAATGTAAATGAAAATTAGATTTTTCCACGAAAAACATTAATTTGACATTTAGAAACAAAATTCCAGCTTTCTGGTCCTTTGTCCGATTTCAGGCCCACAAATTCGGTATTATCTTAACCAGCATTGTCCTACTAGAAACAAACACGCGGGAGCTTTATGTCCCGTCACGCCTATTCGAATCACCCATCTATACTTCAGCAGGTACCAGAACCAGCCAAGTAATTCATTGCCCACGCATGCGTCTTAAGATATGATCCTGAGTCGCAATCTTTTCAATCTTTAAAATAATGTTAGAGATGAGAAAGGTTTTATCGCAGAGCAATACTGCATTATACGGCCTGGATTGTTCGCTTTTTACTTTTTATCTTTAATATACAAGTTTCTCTTCTTAAAATAATAATAATAATAATAATAATAATAATAATAATAACAATAATAATAATAATAATAATAACAATAAGAATTAAACGACCAATGTAAGACAGAACATTGCTCGTACATCCCTTATTAAAAATCCATACTATTTCTTTATATGTCGTCTAAGAAGTGATACAACTAATTCTTCAGGTGAAATATGTACTTCTCTAGTACGCTTATTCGATTAACTTACTGACATAACTCCTACAAGAAATGATATATCTCAAGCAATTTGTTTACAAGGAATATTTGCAACCTGTTCAATATAGTTCTCTTTATTTATTTTTAAGTCAAAGGATGAACACACCAAAGATAAATTTATGTAAAGAAATCAAATAGTAATCTTTTTGTTATTTTATTTTTGTCAGGAAAATAGAACTGGAATTTATAGTCCCTGGAAGAGAGAGTTGCAAATTGCGACGTATTCAGAGTAACCGCATTAAGCCCACAAACTATTTCATTTATATTTTGTCTATATTATATTGGACATTGGGAACCCCAGATTTCACGTACCGTACTAATATAACCAGCTGTGCTTTCACGGGTAAAGATTGGTATCCAAACGATTGCATTTTTAATTGAAATTCGATAGCAAACATATTTCAATTAGAGGTTCTTGTGTACCTTAGTGTACGCGGTAGATAAAAAAACAACACATGGTGTCATATCCATTTATCTGACTTTGGTTTATTAATGCTTGGTTTTCTTTGTGCATTGATTAATTAATGTACGGTGTATGACGAACTTATCACGGAAGCTCACGTTTCAAATAATAGCATCGCGTGATTTCTTTACATTTCATTTTCATATACACGACATATTTAAGCTATTCTTTAATCCCATATTAATTAATGACTGGAGGAAATTATATGAATTAATATAGACCATTAATGAGAAGTATATTTCGTCTAATGATGGAAATTAAATTATTTAATTAAAATAATATGTACGTGCGTTGGTATATATGTCAAAGAAGACCACTAGGCATTGTGCATTACATGAAGTATGCTTGCAAAAAGATCCTTCAAGTCTGTCATTCGCCATTTTTTGCTCACAGTGCCGGTGTTACTATCGTACGGGTGATATCCAATGCAATTTTCCTCTTACATTCGTTCATCGCGTGTACTGCTCGTTTCACGATAATAGTTGATGCCAGATTGTACCTTGATTATAGTTAGTTTCGGTGACAATGCAGTGATCATAATAGCTTTGTTTATTTGAAGGATGAAATGGAGAAAGATATATCCGTAGATATTTTATATTCCATTATAATTGTTGTCTCTCAGGATGCAGAAAATTATTACCGGTATGGTAGAGTACTATTGAAATATAGGTATTTACGAGTGTGCTAAGTCAAGTCAACAGTATATCAAATTGCAACATAAAAGAACTGATGTTTATTAAACATTAATCATAAAGTGTATAAAAGGGATTTCGTTTGACACGTGATCTTTTGGAAAAGGGTAACAATAAGCCTTTCCTAAATAGTGCATGCCTTATAAATGAACGATCATTTAATGCGGAACAATTTGCTGAAAAGTACTTTACGATCGCTTGTATTTGCTGCTTCGAATTGGAATGGTCTAAATTAAATTCTCGTTCGCTTCGTTTTCGTTTCGAAGAATTTGCATCACTAATCAATGACTACATTCAAGATTAAGAATTTGCATCACTAATCAATGACTGCATTCAGTCACTACTCAATGACTGCATACAAGACTAAGAATTTGCATCACTAATCAAAGACAGCATTCAAGATTAAGAATTTGCATCACTAATCAAAGACTGCATACAAGACTAAGAATTTGCATCAATAATCAAAGACTGCATTCAAGATTAAGAATTTGCATCACTAATCAAAGACTGCATACAAGACTAAGAATTTGCATCAATAATCAAAGACTGCATACAAGACTAAGAATTTGCATCACTAATCAAAGACTGCATTCAAGATTAAGAATTTGCATCACTAATCAAAGACTGCATACAAGACTAAGAATTTGCATCACTAATCAATGACTAGATTCAAGATTAAGAATTTGCATCACTAATCAAAGACTGCATTCAAGATTAAGAATTTGCATCACTAATCAATGACTACATTCAAGATTAAGAATTTGCATCACTAATCAATGACTGCATTCAGTCACTACTCAATGACTGCATACAAGACTAAGAATTTGCATCACTAATCAAAGACAGCATTCAAGATTAAGAATTTGCATCACTAATCAAAGACTGCATACAAGACTAAGAATTTGCATCAATAATCAAAGACTGCATTCAAGATTAAGAATTTGCATCACTAATCAAAGACTGCATACAAGACTAAGAATTTGCATCAATAATCAAAGACTGCATACAAGACTAAGAATTTGCATCAATAATCAAAGACTGCATACAAGACTAAGAATTTGCATCAATAATCAAAGACTGCATACAAGACTAAGAATTTGCATCACTAATCAAAGACAGCATTCAAGATTAAGAATTTGCATCACTAATCAAAGACTGCATACAAGACTAAGAATTTGCATCACTAATCAAAGACAGCATTCAAGATTAAAAATTTGCATCACTAATCAAAGACTGCATACAAGACTAAGAATCTGCATCACTAATCAAAGACTGCATTCAAGATTAAGAATTTGCATCAATAATCAAAGACTGCATACAAGACTAAGAATTTGCATCACTAATCAAAGACTGCATTCAAGATTAAGAATTTGCATCACTAATCAAAGACTGCATACAAGACTAAGAATTTGCACCACTAATCAATGACTAGATTCAAGATTAAGAATTTGCATCACTAATCAAAGACTGCATTCAAGATTAAGAATTTGCATCACTAATCAATGACTAGATTCAAGATAAAGAATTTGCATCGCTAATCAATAACAGCATTCAATCAATAATCAATAACTGCATTCAAGATTAAGAATTTGCATCACTAATCAATGACTGCATTCAAGAGTAATAATTTGCATCACTAATCAATGACTGCATTCAGTCACTAATCAATGACTGCAATCAAGATGAAGAATTTGCATCACTAATCAATGACTGCAATCAAGATCAAGAATTTGCATCACTAATCAATAACTGCATTCAATCAATAATCAATAACTGCATTCAAGATTAAGAATCTGCATCACTAATCAATGACTGCATTCAGTCACTAATCAATGACTGCATTCAAGATTAAGAATTTGCATCACTAATCAATGACTGCATTCAAGATTAAGAATTTGCATCACTAATCAATGACTGCATTCAGTCACTAATCAATGACTGCAATTAAGATTAAGAATTTGCATCACTAATCAATGACTGCAATCAAGATTGAGAATTTGCATCACTAATCAATGACTGCATTCAATCAATAATCAATAACTACATTCAAGATTAAGAATTTGCATCACTAATCAATGACTGCATTCAAGACTAAGAATTTGCATCACTAATCAATAACTGCATTCAATCAATAATAAATAACTGCATTCAAGATTAAGAATTTGCATCACTAATCAATAACTGCATTCAATCAATAATCAATAACTGCATTCAAGATTAGGAATTTACATCACTAATCAATGACTGCATTCAAGATTAAGAATTTGCATCACTAATCAATGACTGCATTCAGTCACTAATCAATGACTGCATTCAAGATTAAGAATTTGCATCACTAATCAATGACTGCATTCAAGATTAAGAATTTGCATCACTAATCAATGACTGCATTCAAGATTAAGAATTTGCATCACTCATCAATGACTGCAATCAAGATCAAGAATTTGCATCACTAATCAATGACTGCATTCAGTCACTAATCAATGACTGCAATCAAGATTAAGAATTTGAATCACTAATCAATAACTACATTCAAGATTAAGAATTTGCATCACTAATCAATGACTGCAATCAAGATCAAGAATTTGCATCACTAATCAATAACTGCATTCAATCACTAATCAATGACTGCATTCAAGATTAAGAATTTGCATCACTAATCAATGACTGCATTCAAGACTAAGAATTTGCATCACTAATCAATGACTGCATTCAGTCACTAATCAATGACAGCAATCAAGATTAAGAATTTGCACCACTAATCAATGACTGCATTCAAGATTAAGAATTTGCATCACTAATCAATGAGTGCATTCAAGATTAAGAATTTGCATCACTAATCAATAACTGCATTCAGTCAGTAATCAATGACTGCAATCAAAATCAAGAATTTGCATCACTAATCAATGACTGCATTCAAGATTAAGAATTTCCATCACTAACCAATAACTGCATTCAATCAATAATCAACTGCATTCAAGATTAAGAATTTGCATCACTAATCAATGACTGCATTCAATCAATAATCAATAACTGCATTCAAGATTAAGAATTTGCATCACTAATCAATAACTGCATTCAGTCAGTAATCAATGACTGCAATCAAAATCAAGAATTTGCATCACTAATCAATGACTGCATTCAAGATTAAGAATTTCCATCACTAATCAATAACTGCATTCAATCAATAATCAATAACTGCAATCAAGATTAAGAATTTGCATCACTAATCAATAACTGCATTCAATCAATAATCAATAACTGCATTCAAGATTAAGAATTTCCATCACTAATCAATGACTGCATTCAAGATTAAGAATTTGCATCACTAATCAATGACTGCATTCAGTCACTAATCAATGACTGCAATCAAGATTAAGAATTTCCATCACTAATCAATGACTGCATTCAGTCACTAATCAATAACTGCAATCAAGACTAAGAATTTGCATCACTAATCAATGACTGCATTCAGTCACTAATCAATTGACTGCAATCAAGATTAAGAATTTGCATCACTAATCAAAGACTGCATTCAAGATTAAGAATTTGCATCACTAATCAAAGACTGCATTCAAGACTAAGAATTTGCATCACTAATCAATGACTGCAATCAAGATTAAGAATTTGCATCACTAATCAATGACTGCATTCAATCAATAATCAATAACTACATTCAAGATTAAGAATTTGCATCACTAATCAAAGACTGCATTCAAGATTAAGAATTTGCATCACTAATCAAAGACTGCATTGAAGACTAAGAATTTGCATCACTAATCAGTGCCTAGATTCAAGATTAAGAATTTGCATCACTAATCAAAGACTGCATTCAAGATTAAGAATCTGCATCACTAATCAATGACTGCATTCAAGATTAAGAATTTGCATCACTAATCAATGACTGCATTCAGTCACTAATCAATGACTGCAATCAAGATTAAGGATTTGCATCACTAATCAAAGACTGCATTCAAGATTAAGAATTTGCATCACTAATCAATGACTGCATTCAGTCACTAATCAATGACTGCATTCAGTCACTAATCAATGACTGCAATCAAGATTAAGGATTTGC
This sequence comes from Sinohyriopsis cumingii, assembly GCA_028554795.2. Classification (NCBI taxonomy): domain Eukaryota; kingdom Metazoa; phylum Mollusca; class Bivalvia; order Unionida; family Unionidae; genus Sinohyriopsis; species Sinohyriopsis cumingii. The sequence continues at coordinate 120,080,259 of CM068825.1, read as the reverse complement.
ATCACTAATCAATGACTGCAATCAAGATTAAGGATTTGCATCACTAATTAATGACTGCAATCAAGATTAAGGATTTGCATCACTAATCAATGACTGCATTCAGTCATTAATCAATGACTGCATTCAGATTAAGAATTTGCATCACTAATCAAAGACTGCATTCAAGATTAAGAATTTGCATCACTAATCAATGACTGCATTCAAGATTAAGAATTTGCATCACTAATCAATAACTGCATTCAAGATTAAGAATTTGCATCACTAATCAATGACCGCATTCAGTCACTAATCAATGACTGCAATCAAGATTAAGGATTTGCATCACTAATCAATGACTGAAATCAAGATTAAGAATTTGCATCACTAATCAATGACTGCATTCAGTCACTAATCAATGACTGCAATCAAGATTAAGGATTTGCATCACTAATCAATGACTGCAATCAAGATTAAGAATTTGCATCACTAATCAATAACTGCATTCAATCAATAATCAATAACTGCATTCAAGATTAGGAATTTGCATCACTAATCAATGACTGCATTCAAGATTAAGAATTTGCATCACTAATCAATGACTGCATTCAGTCACTAATCAATGACTGCAATCAAGATTAAGAATTTGCATCACTAATCAATGACTGCATTCAAGATTAAGAATTTGCATCACTAATCAATGACTGCATTCAAGATTAAGAATTTGCATCACTAATCAATGACTGCATTCAAGATTAAGAATTTGCATCACTAATCAATAACTGCATTCAATCAATAATCAATAACTGCATTCAAGATTAAGAATTTGCATCACTAATCAATGACTAGATTCAAGATTAAGAATTTGCATCACTAATCAATAACTGCATTCAATCAATAATCAATAACTGCAATCAAGGTTAAGAATTTGAATCACTAATCAATAACTGCATTCAATCAATAATCAATAACTGCATTCAAGATTAAGAATTTGCATCACTAATCAATGACTGCATTCAAGATTAAGAATTTGCATCACTAATCAATGACTGCATTCAGTCACTAATCAATGACTGCAATCAAGATTAAGAATTTGCATCACTAATCAATGACTGCATTCAGTCACTAATCAATAACTGCAATCAAGATTAAGAATTTGCATCACTAATCAATGACTGCATTCAGTCACTAATCAATTGACTGCAATCAAGATTAAGAATTTGCATCACTAATCAAAGACTGCATTCAAGATTAAGAATTTGCATCACTAATCAAAGACTGCATTCAAGACTAAGAATTTGCATCACTAATCAATGACTGCAATCAAGATTAAGAATTTGCATCACTAATCAATGGCTGCATTCAATCAATAATCAATAACTACATTCAAGATTAAGAATTTGCATCACTAATCAAAGACTGCATTCAAGATTAAGAATTTGCATCACTAATCAAAGACTGCATTGAAGACTAAGAATTTGCATCACTAATCAATGCCTAGATTCAAGATTAAGAATTTGCATCACTAATCAAAGACTGCATTCAAGATTAAGAATCTGCATCACTAATCAATGACTGCATTCAAGATTAAGAATTTGCATCACTAATCAATGACTGCATTCAGTCACTAATCAATGACTGCAATCAAGATTAAGGATTTGCATCACTAATCAAAGACTGCATTCAAGATTAAGAATTTGCATCACTAATCAATGACTGCATTCAGTCACTAATCAATGACTGCATTCAGTCACTAATCAATGACTGCAATCAAGATTAAGGATTTGCATCACTAATCAATGACTGCAATCAAGATTAAGGATTTGCATCACTAATTAATGACTGCAATCAAGATTAAGGATTTGCATCACTAATCAATGACTGCATTCAGTCACTAATCAATGACTGCATTCAGATTAAGAATTTGCATCACTAATCAAAGACTGCATTCAAGATTAAGAATTTGCATCACTAATCAATGACTGCATTCAAGATTAAGAATTTGCATCACTAATCAATAACTGCATTCAAGATTAAGAATTTGCATCACTAATCAATGACCGCATTCAGTCACTAATCAATGACTGCAATCAAGATTAAGGATTTGCATCACTAATCAATGACTGAAATCAAGATTAAGAATTTGCATCACTAATCAATGACTGCATTCAGTCACTAATCAATGACTGCAATCAAGATTAAGGATTTGCATCACTAATCAATGACTGCAATCAAGATTAAGAATTTGCATCACTAATCAATAACTGCATTCAATCAATAATCAATAACTGCATTCAAGATTTAGAATTTGCATCACTAATCAATGACTGCATTCAAGATTAAGAATTTGCATCACTAATCAATGACTGCATTCAGTCACTAATCAATGACTGCAATCAAGATTAAGAATTTGCATCACTAATCAATGACTGCATTCAAGATTAAGAATTTGCATCACTAATCAATGACTGCATTCAAGATTAAGAATTTGCATCACTAATCAATAACTGCATTCAATCAATAATCAATAACTGCATTCAAGATTAAGAATTTGCATCACTAATCAATGACTAGATTCAAGATTAAGAATTTGCATCACTAATCAATAACTGCATTCAATCAATAATCAATAACTGCAATCAAGGTTAAGAATTTGAATCACTAATCAATAACTGCATTCAATCAATAAACAATAACTGCATTCAAGATTAAGAATTTGCATCACTAATCAATGACTGCATTCAAGATTAATAATTTGCATCACTAATCAATGACTGCATTAGCAGCAGGGGGGCGAATCGGACATTTTGTCCAATCGTCATTTGGCTTAATTAATACTTTCTGCACTCAGCGGATCCGGTGTCATCAGCGCCCGGTAAAAAAAAAAACGACGTCGTCGTCGGGGGTCGTCCAATCGTCATTTGGTTTAATAATTACTTTCTGCGCGCCGATCCCAGCGTCGTCAGCGTCCGGTAAACAGAGCGACGACCGCGTCGATGTCATTGCGCCCCTGCTGCTAAGAAGTTATTTACAATGAAAATTATTTACAATTTAACCGAATATTTGGTCAAGTCCGATACGATATCGTGTCCGAGGATCATGTAAATTTATCGTTACAAATCCATGTGGGGTCGACTGAGCATGACTAAAAAAGTTTCGAAAACCATTAAAGTCCATGTCACCGCCGCACCATGTCTGCCAAATATTTCGTAGCGTGTGTGTATCAACGCCGTTGAATACAGCAAGAATATTACAGTTGTCTCTGATTACTTTTGGAATCTGAGTGTATCGTTGAGTGACATATATCACGTCGGTGTTTTTATGCCTGCCTCTGGAAAATATCCTAGCTGGGTTTTTTTGATTGTCTAACATAACATCATCGTACACGACTAGATTGTTAACGTCGCCATCAATATCATCAATACCTGGTGCATCATTGATATCTGTAATAAACTCAATAACATTTTTTTCAGCGATCGCTGATGCATTCTCGTTAAAATCTTTCAACACCTCGTAGCATCGTTGATCATCCACGCTAGGGGCGATTAAATACAACTTATCCCACTTCATCCATCTCATTATTAAATTGAGTAACAATTGCGTCTTGCCGGATCCAGATGGTCCGATGATAATCATCCGGATCGAGTTTGGTAACGCTGCAACATGCTTAACTGGTTCTCTTGTTTTAGTCGCCGAAAAATCAATTATATTCATATCTCTATACATAAATTATGGATTTATATTGTGTGAAGTGTAGAGTGCGTACTGGCACAAATGATATGACAACCGTTACAACAAGAAATAACAGATCGGCACTTACTGGTAAGTGTGCACGATGTGGTACAAAGAAATTTAGATTTATTTCTATTAGACCCGGGGATGCTTTAAAAAAAAGCGAGGAGGTGATATTGCAGCCAAGTTATCAAAACTCCCCGGAACACCGTGGGCAAAGTATCCAGGAGAAAAGCACCTCCCAGGATATAGCTACTGTGGCTCCGGAACACGATTAGATATCAGACTCGATGATCAAAATCAGCCCAAACCCGGTGAGTATCCAATAAACGCTATCGATAAGGCGTGTCATGCTCATGATGTTGCTTACTACAAAAGTAGCGATCTGCAACAGCGTCATATCGCGGATGTAAAATTAATTCACGCGTTAAATGCTATTCCTGATAAATCATTCAAAGAAAAATTGGCTTCATGGTTGGTAAAATCGGCTATGAAAGGTAAATTAATGATTGGAAGCGGAGCTTCTCGCGCTGGTAATTGAAAACGCTAGCGTTTATAATAACAACATGGAATCCATCTATTATTCTCCGAGAGGATACTGGAAAGGAAAGGCCGCAATTGGTAAACTCGCAAGCGCTGCAAAAGTAACAAAGGCCGTTGCGGCTAATTGGTTATCCAAACAGGCTATATGGCAAATTTATCTACCACCGCCTAAACAAATCAACTTCTCGCACTTTGATGTTATCGTACCCAATGAAGTTCATCAAGCTGATATACTATTTCTGCCGCATGACAACGGTTACAAATACGCGCTAACCGTAGTTGATGTTGCGAGTCGATACAAACAAGCGGAGCCGTTAAAAACAAAGTCAGCAACTGAAGTAGCCAATGCGTTTGAGCGGATTTACCGAAGGGGTCCTCTGCGCTGGCCAAATCTATTACAAGTTGATCCTGGCAATGAATTTCGCGGCGCTGTTTTATCAACGCTGAAACATCATAGCGTCGCGATACGACGAGGTCATACTGCGCTACATCGTGATCAGGCAATTGTTGAACGATTCAATCGGACTCTTGCTGAACGGTTATTTGGGTATCAATACGCGAAGGAATTCATCCAAGAAAAACGATCTCGTGAATGGGTCAAAAGGTTGCCAGGCGTAATTGCAGCGTTAAATAACGAGATTACCCGAGCAATCAACATGAAGCCCAGCGACGCGATTAAAAAAAAGTATATACCCGGAAGATCAAAAATAGATAGCGTTTCCGAACCGATTCTCGGCGATGTCACTGTTAGATATCTGTATGAACCAGGAGAGCTTGAAGGCGGTAAAAAAAGAGCTACTGATCCTATTTGGAGTGTTACCACACATAACATATCAACGATAACACGATCAACTGGTAGACCACCGATCTATAGACTGGATTCAACTGCCCCACAGCGGGGGTTTACACGCGAGCAACTACAAGTGATACCTGACGATACTCAATTGCCCCCGCGTGGTCTTAACTAGCGCCGTTGCGTCTATTGCACTCAAGACAGGTCAACCTCACATTGTTTTTGACATGACCGAGACTGTTATCGATCCTGTCCACGGTAAATTGGCGAGCGTCTTTATCCGAATAACGCCAGCGCATTACACAATTGCAACTCGCGCAGTGATTATTTTGTTGTTGTCGTAACGCAATTATTAATTCGGCATCAATATCAAAACGCCGCTGTTTTTTTTTATCCTGTTGGCGGTAACCCGAGAGTTTTCTATCAATGACGCTAGCATCAATAATGTCATCGTTGTCACTGGCTTCGTCAATAACAATTCTTCGAAGCTGATTTATCCTCCGTACTCGGGACACTGCAAGATAGACTAGATTTGACCATTCGATGCGATTATCAACCATCCAAACAATTGTGTCCGTGATGGTTAATCCCTACGAGGAATGTATTGTCGTTGCGTATCCTAGCGTCCACGGGGATTTATCAGCACGTAGCGCGTCCTCGACGACGCTGATATCAACGAGCACAATATCATTCAGCACAAGAATTTGTTTTTTTGTCCCTGACGCTGTCGGTCCCGGGATTTCAACTTCAAGGTTCTGCCGGCGTGTGTCCGCGGGTCTATAACATAACGGCACTGGACGCGTTGGAAACTTTTCCTTATGCAACGCAAACAACTTCCGCTGAAGTGTGTCTCTGACTATCTTTCTACTCGCTACAATCAAATCGTTTGGTCTCCATGTTTCCCAGAATTCATTTAACGGCGTTTCCGGAATCACCTCGCGGATTATTTCACATTGAACTCTATCCGGCTGTAATCTGATTAATTTTTTAACCTCGCGCAGTTGTTCATCAAGTGCTCGGTAATCAGTATCGGTTTCTTCATAATAGTCCACAAAACCCTTTAACCAATCATGTGGACCCTCGCCGACAAATGGTGGTGGTTGGCCATGATCTCCGCACATTATCACCGCTGTATTCGCGCGCAGCAACCACTCAAGAAACATTTGTAAAACATCTAACGAAACAGTACATATCTCATCCCAGATGATAACCTCAGGAATAAATTTTTCCCCCATTCGATCAGGAGTCCCCTCACCGCCGCTGTATCGAAAAAAGCTGTGATAAGTAACGGCGTCAACATTTCGTTGTTTTATCTCTCGCGCTAGTCTATGGGTCGGTGTAAGCACGATTATACTTGCCCGCGTTCGAAATAATTCAATTGCCCGAGTCGTCTTTCCTGACCCGCCACAGCCGCTTAAATAAACTGTTTTATATCTACAAATTGGATCAGAACACGGTGGTGCATTAGACCATTCTGATAGATTATCACCGCCTAAGTAATTATTTTCCACGGTGACATCTGCTGACGGGGAATAATCGCGTCGTATTTCATTTTTAATTCTCCATATACCCCAACTCTCGTCCGGACTAGTAAACTCGGCTATGTTTCCCTTATACTTTACGTCTATATAAAATGAATCAATCGCAACTCTAACCGCGGTGTCGGGAAATCTATTTATCATCGAGAATAAATTGATAGCGGCGTAACCCAGCATAGACGCCCTCAAATGTGGATATGCCGGGCTGTCTCCATCGCTGTAGGTAACAACTGTACCCAACCTTGTTCCATTGGACAAGAAAGCTGTTTTGCAGTTCACGTATCTATTTTTTGCCACTGCGTCCTTGATTACGAAATCATATTCTGCGTCATCTATAATCAGCCGTGAGCAATATCGTTTGTAGTCGCAGTTTTTTCCACCTTGTGTGAACTTACCAATTATTCTTCTACCGAGATCTTTTGCCTCGCGGTTTCGTTGCTTGAATATCTTTTTGGACCATTCGATGATATATTCCTCGTCGGCATCAATGTGTTTTCTGGATTCGTCAATTATGCTATCTAGACGCTCTGGTCTGGGAACCAGACTTCAGTCTGCGCCCGATATGATATTATTGCGTCGCTGACAATCAACGATACAAGCATGCTACAATCAATCATATACCGTAGCAGCGCTATTGGAAGCCATCTCTTTTCAGCCATGTGTCTACCGATCCAAATATAACAACAGCGATGAAGTCCTGCTGCGAATTCAAATGATACTATGCGAGCGAATCCGGTTAAATCAAAATCAGGCAGTGGTCCATTAATAGCAACACGAGTCATTTCATGTCTGGGGTGTCCAAATCGTTTAAAGTACTCAGCGGCGGATCCATACCCGAGAAAACTCGCTGGATAACAGGCAACCATATCAACCGAGATCATAGCGTCGCGGTTGTATTCAGTGTTCCATAGTCCACCGTGATAGTATTCCAAACAACTGGATTGTACATCCGGTAGAAATTCCTTGCGCGTTGGTCTCCACGCATTTTTCCTTGCTGCAACATGAGCCGCAACCGATGGAATCGTAAAACAATTTGTTAGCAGTTGTTCATCATGCTCTTCAAATTCCATGGCGGTTTTTTTCATCTTGTTGTGAAACGCTTCAGTGCGATATAATTCACCGTTTGGTCTTACAAACTGATCAAAGGTATCCACATCGTTTTCAGCGCTGCGAAGTAACCACACTGATACAGGGTCGTTTTTACACAAGCAGGCAATAGCATCAAATAGTTTCCTCTCCGCGAGAAAACCATCCTCTCCCAGGAATTCCCCCGGGATATACTTTACTGTTCTATCCCGTGGAAATATTGTGACCGCGGGCGTCCACGCGTGTTCGTTATGATCAATAATTTTGATTGGGGCTCCCTTTGATTTATACTTTGATTCGTATAATACTTCACCGGTTATTGTTGTAACGGTTATTGGAAATCTCAACGACGTTTCTAATCTTGCTATGTCGCTGATGGTTGCTCCTCGCTCGCGCACTGTCTCCTCCCATTGGTTTATTTTGCTACGTCGTAAATCGGTCAGTTTATTTCCTCGACACGCATTTGTAAAATGCTCTATTACTCGTTCTGCTACACAATTTATCCCCGTTGACTGTTTCATCGGCGCTAGTTTTCCGATATCAGGTTTCTTATTTAACGGGTATATTCCATAGACAACTGCTGTTTCAGGATACGCTCGTTCATAGTATGGTCTGTCAATTCCGGTTAAAAGCCCTGGCTTGGAGTCGCGGCTAACAATAACTGTTTTCTTGTCGCTGAGAACTGGTTCAAATTTATCATGTATGATCCAATTACCTGATTCCACCCGGACAATGAATTTTACTCTGAAGAAATACTTTTTACTGTCAAGTTGTGATATTATCGTTGCTGCGCGGTTGTCGTTCATGGTAGCATCAACAACACCATCAATTCGAAATGTTGACCAACTATGAGATGCACCATCACGCTTGAATTCATTGATACAATCGCGTATTTTATTCAACAGGGTTCTATCGTTTATTAACGCTTTTGGTGCGTCCTTGAGGGCTCTATCGAGATTGAACTTAATATTTTTCCAGGGCTTAATTGCTGCTAATCTCTCGAACTCCTCCATATAATTAAAACAATTATTTAAATAAAAGAATATAGTATAATGAATCACTGCAAATGGTTGATGATTGGGTCGACAACCCCGTGCAATAAATCATGTAGAGGTGAATTCTGCGGGTATCATTTACAAAGCGTTCGTAATGGTTCAAATGGCCCCCTCCCGTGCTTGGTTTGCCGCGTTGGGGTGCGTGGTAAATCACAATTATGTATCAATTGTGGCGGCAAACGATACAGGGAACTAAAACGCTATTATGACAAGCGAATAAAAAACGCCGTCATTGACTCCGTCCTTGACTCCGTCAAGGACAAAATCATCAAAACTCCTCAGGACCACATTGCAAGGTTTATAATTAAACCAAATAATGAATTAGACAAGTAGTATTATTATACAAATGAACCAAGAATTTCAGCCGCATCCTGTGCTCGTTAATTACGAGGCATCTCGCGACGGCGTTGTTAGAAACCGCAGACTGAAGAAGCCGGTTGGTACCGTAAATAATCAGGGGTATTTGATGTTTGGTGCCGGGAAAAAAAGCTATTACGTTCATAGAATAATCTATGAAGCGTTTAACGGATTGATCAACGACGGTCTTGTTATTGATCACATTGATGGATGTCCTCAAAATAACAGACTGTGTAATCTGCAAGCCATCTCTCAGAGTCAAAATAATAAAAAAGGCCAAACTGGTAAGTTCTCAAAGCAAGCAAGGGGGGTCAAATCGTTTGATACATCAACGCACGAGGAAAAAATATTTCAGTCGATGAATGAGGCAGGAAAATATTTCGATATTTGTAGAGCCTCAGTACGAAAAGTAGCAAAACGAGTATATCAAACAGCGATCTCAAAAAAGACGGGTCACAGAATTCGATTTTCATATATAACATCAAAGGGAGATAACTCGTTTTGTGATAGCGTCGCATGAGAAGAGTTACGTCCCTTGAAGTCCAATTAATGTTACGATTAATTAATCATTTTACGATGAAAACTAATGAAATACACGCTGTTATCTAACAGCTGTATTCTTTTTTTTAATGTTTTATTCAAATATTTGGTTTCATTTAAATCCTGTGAAACACCATTAATCAGTATTCAAGGATTTAACGATTCAAGGGAATTCAAATTAACACACACCTTGTGACTGACGCGGTTGTATTAGTCACCTTATATATAAGACGACTCGTTATAAGCCTGGGGCTTTCTAAAGCCGATTCGATCAATCAAAACTAACCCACGCACTTGACCCGGGCGTGTGGTTGTCTTTTATTCACAATCATGCAACCGGGTTAATTTAATTGGGTTAGTTTTGATTGATCGAATCGGCCGTAGAGTTCCGCCCCGCCGTTTTATGTTTGTGCTGTCCCATCATGTCCCCCCAAGCATATCTTCTGGGCGGTCTACGATGACGTTTGTCACCCTAGGCCTCCCTCCCGGAGATGTATGTTTCGGGGTTCCCTTGGGCTCAGATGGATGCGAAGGCACCCAAGGGGTTCCAAGATGTGAATGTAACCGATGGGCCCCTCTGACGTCATAGGGCGCCAGCGGGGTTGCTAAACGGGTGTGCCGTTCATTTTTTTTATATTAGAAATAAAGATGTTTATAAGAATATGAATATCGAAGACATCAATAACATTTTAACTGAAATTTCAAAATTAAAAAATCAAGGAATTGTATTATCTGATAAGCTTGATAACCAAAAAATATTGTCCGATTATGAAATTATTAACGAGCAATCAAAGAAAGGTCGATATACCTTGCCACGTGAGTATTCTTTTATAAAGCGATTACAATATACGATCAATGAAAACCTGTATGGCAATGACGTAAATGCATTTATTGGATTGTTTACTACCGTTGAAATAATACGAAAAAAACTCGGACGTGTTTATGAACGACGGCGGGAGATTTCTAGTAAGATCAAAAACATTAGAAGGATTATAGACGAAGACTCCGTGGAGCCTGGCATGTAGCGTACGGAAGTGAATTTTTACGTTGTATACATTTTTTTTTCCCCCGATAGGTCGTGGTAACGTGCATCTGACGCTGCCACAGTGAAATTAGAAATTACGGAGCAATTTGCAATAATGGTAGGCGAATCACTTACTACTCGGCTAGCCAGAGAGCGGCTAGCAGCGCTTAAAAAGTTCATACCGTTACGAGACAGGGTCCGAAAACAACTTCAAACGCGGCAACAACTACAAACTGATTTTGCTGTTGGAAGTGAACAATTCTTTGCCCCGGTAAAAAGCGCAACTGTGCCCGTCCTCGGTGCGCTTGAAAAGATAGCGGCTCAGACCGAGCAAACAAAAGAGTCTATGGAAACACTTCCTGCGAAAACAGCGGTTGCTACAACACACCAACGGAGGGAGAGGCCGCCACCACTCGCTATAACGGACCCACAAGAACCTTATGTTACAATGGCCGATGAAGAAGAACTAGGCGCCACCGCAAGAGAACCAGAAGAAGAAATAACGGAAGAAATACCGGAAGAAATACCGGAAGAAATACAGAAAGAGGGGAATATACCCCGTAATGTACTTAAAAAGAGCACAATAGATAAAATTAGAGCCTTCGACAACTACGAAGGATTAGTTAATTTTACTGCCATAAATTTTAATAAGGATTCACGAGATGAGCATATCAATAGCGGCTACGAGAAAAATATAAAGTCGTTAAAGGATTGGACAAGAATAGTGTATTTGGCAACTAAACATAAAAATGTATTATCACCGCGTGATAATAATTATATAATATTCCACGAGAAAGTAAAAAGTAAAAGACCAAAGCACGGAAAAGGATACTCTGTTGGTAAAGACGTTACTTGTCCTGGTAATGTTCTCAGTGATATATCACGGCTGGAAGTACTAATCGGAGGAAAACGAGCCGGAAATAACTCTCCGGAAATAATCAATGAGGCCGCTGATATTTGCAGGCGGTTATTTGCCGGTGGTATCATGGACATTAATGTATATCGAACGCTCATAGACGAACTCGTGGACGGTTTTGATGACCACGGTCATTACAGCGATTGACCAATCACTAATTGGAAAACACTGGTGTTTTTATAATAAAGATGATTATACACTACAACCATGATAAACCAGTCAGCGTCTACGTGGTAAACTCACGATTGCCTGTATACCGCGCGTGGTACGGAGACGGTCTCGGTAGCACCATTGCGGGGTTATTTACAAGAATGGCTCCAAAAGTGGCGCCGTTAGCCAAACAATTAGGAATGAAGGCTATTGATGTTATTCGTGATAGGGGTATTAGTGCTATTGGAGATGTTGCCGGAAGGGCGTTTTCTGCAGCAAAGGACAAACTAATGTCGTTGGTGAGAAGAAAAAAACAAACGCCGCTGCGTTCTACAACAGTGATGCCTGCAAATGTCAGCAGGGTAATAAATAACGCGGTGGAAAAAAAACTAGCGTCGATGGCTTCGGCAACGACCCCGCCGTCGTCGATGGCTTCGCCATTGGCTTCGCCGTCCACTGATGCAACAACCAACGCGCTCATGAACGCGATAGCGGGAAGTGGTCTTAAACAGGATTCAAAGAATTTACGACGAAAACGACGTTGATGAATTGCAATTGAAAACATCAACATGATAAATAATAAAATGTTTGCGCGAACCGCTGATCCCGCGTTTGATATGGACGCCCCAGTGCGCAGGGATGATTCTGTCCGTGATTATCAATTTTATTCCTATCAACCACCACAAGCCGACCTACGATCGCGAATTGAACTTCAAGTCCAAGATACCAGTAAATACTTTTTGCCGTGTGAAGCGTTTATCGAAATTGAGGGAGAACTTGTAACAAATGCTGCCGATAATGCACCATACGCAAATGACGGTCGTGTTCGAGTTGGTTTTGTCAACAACGGTATCATGGCGTTATTTGAGAGTGCCAGATATCTTATTGACGGGCGAGAAATTGAATCAATAGAACGCGAGGTTGATGTTGCAACGACGATAATTGGGCTAGCAAGATACTCAGATGATTATACAAGATCGGCGGGCCCATCTATGATGTTCGCAAAGGATACCACTAATAACGCTGATCATATTCAGTACATTAACGTGCTGACACCACAAGATACTTCAGTTGCTAATCAAGCCCCAGACCGCAGAGCAAGACCAGGTGACAATTTTACTATTATAAAAAGTACTAACGATAATTTTAATCTAGGGTTTGCAACACGAGTAGCAACATTACAAGGACAACGCCGACAGTTTTCATGCGCGATTCCACTCCATCACATATTCGGATTTTGTAGAAATGTCAGAAAAGTTATCTATGGAGCTAAGCATACAATCGCTCTAACGCGAAGGGGCGATGATAACAATGCAATATGGCGTGCTGCTGGCGTCACTAACGGTAAAGTCGTTTTAACTAAAATAGCATTGTGGATGCCGGTGTTGACTCCATCAGTTACCACGGAAGCACGATTGTTATCATTTATGGAACAGGGGGGAAAATCGTTGTTGAGTTGGCTAGCGGTAACAACTGATGCTAAAGAGGATAATGTCGCTGATACATTTACATGGCACCTGGCATCAAAACAAGGCGTTTCAGCCCCGCGTCATATATTTATAGCGCTACAGAATAGGGATCGATTGGGCAATCAAGAACGCAGCCATATGATATTTGATCAATTAGGAGTCAGGGATGTTTCGCTGAGAATAAACGGACAACAGGTACCATCCGAGGATATACAGCTTAATTACGGCGACAACCATGTCGCACGTGTGTACCATCGATTGCTGTCATATATGGGTCGTGATCAAAACGTTGACACCGGTTTGCAAATATCACAACTTGATTTTAAAAACCTGTATCCGATTTATTACTTTTCGTTGGAACATCTTGATTTGACGAGACAGTCCGTCGTTGATATACACTTCCGAGCTCGTATAGCCCCGGGTGGTGTTGATTATAGAGCGGTTGTTGTCATTCTCAGCGATAAATCAATGCTGTTGGAAGGTGTTGGTGGACGAATGAGAATCGTTGATGCACCAGTGGAAAACATGTAATTGAAAACATAAACGCGTTTACAATAAAAATGTCGTATAGTGTTGTCGGTGTAGAGTTGACCGATGGTCAAGTCAAGAAATTACGATCAAAGTCGGCTAAACAATGTGGAACCACAATAACGTTAAAGCCGTCACAGATGGCAGGTGGTAATCATAAGATATCGTTGACGGCGCGTCAAATAAAACATTTCAATGATGCGATGAGGAATAAAAAGGGTGTTCAAATAGATTTTTCGGCCGCAGCGATTAAAAACATGGAAAAGACCGGTGGGATATTTCCGCTGTTAGCTGCGATTCCAGCGTTGATTGCCGCGGCGGCCCCAGCAGTGGCGAAGGCGGCGGCGTTAGGAGCCGTTGGTACCGCGGCGGGAATGGCATTGAAGAAGGCAACCGGGAAAGGCAAAAAAAAAAGAAACGAGGACGACCCGTAGCCGGAAAGGGTCTAAGACTACCGGGAACCCCGTATTCATGGTACTCGGAGAAGGGTCTAAGACTACCGGGAACCGTTTATTAACGCAAGAGTCAATGACTCCTATGTCTAATTTTGATTTAATAGATGCCGCAAACGCGTTAGCGATAAAAAAACTTCAGAGGTGTTTTTATGAGGGATCAATTACCGACAAAACCAAGGAATATTGAAACCGGTATAATTAACCTCGATAAATCCTCCGGAGCGGGAACTCATTGGGTTGCATACGCAATTGATCCGCGTGCGATCGTCTATTTTGATTCATACGGGTTAGCCCCGCCGAACGAGTTCATGCGGTATATCCGGGCGTGTTCAGCCCCGGTTTTTATTCCACGCTGCCAACACAGCAATTAAGTGACCCACCGATATGCGGCCGTGAGGTATTGAACGTACTCGCGGCGATTTCATCATCGCGGAAACCACCTCATGTGGTTGTAAACGAATACACTAGTGGGGTCGTAGAGGCCCGGCGGGTTAATTAAAAACACTGTGTTTTTTTACAATAATAATGATTGATATCTGGGGACGACCGGTTTCGGTGCTGAAAGAATCCATAACGTCCGCCACCGATGACATAAAAAAACTAATCGAGGATGAAATCGCTGATACGTTAAATCTAACCAGTGTTGACCCGGGCGAAATAGTTGTATTTCAAGATCGTCAGGGTAAATTAAAATCCAGTAATGTGTCGCTGGATGACGTTTTAACACGACAGCGTAATGCCGCCGAGAACACTATCGCGATATATACCGGCGACGGACGACTTAAATCAGGTGAATCCATCTTGACGATAAATGGAAAAATAAATACACTGGGCGGCAATTATATATCCATGTCGAATTCGTTAAAAAATTTCTATGATAAATTTAACGCGCAAGCAAATCAGTTCGAGGGGATACAAAAGTCTGTCACCGGTATACAACTCACTACTGCTAGTTTTTTTGGGACCCCGACGGTGACCGAACCGAATCTTGTAGGGATAAAAAATAGTATTTCGGAGTTTACAACGCTGTCGGGCCAATTTACCTCGTTACGAAAAAATATTAACAGGGTTGATGACGCCGTTGATAAATTCTTTGGTAGAAAAAATGTCAAACCGGATGAAATTACAATAACTATAAATGATATCACTGCGTATGGACAGGAAATAGAAACAATCAAAACTGATGTTGCAACGAACAAAAGGAGTGTAGACGTGCATGAACGGGAAATAGAAATAATCGGCGCTAATGTTGCAACGATCATAAATAATGTAGACGCGCATGGACGGAGAATAGAAACAATCAAAACTGATGTTACAACGATCATAAATAATGTAGACGCGCATACACAGGACATAGAAATAATCAAAACTGATATTGCAGCAAACAAAAGGAGTGTAGACGCGCATACACAGGAAATAGGAACAATCAAAACTGATATTGAAGCGAACAAAAAAAATGTAGACGCGTATTGGCGGGGAATAGGAATAATCAAAACTGATGTTGCAGCGAACAAAAAAGGTATAGACGTGCATACATATGAAATAGGAACAATCAAACTTGATGTTGCAGCGAACAAAAAAAGTATGACCGAGAATACACAGGAAATAGAAACAATCAAAACTAATGTTGCAGCGATTAAGGGGAATATAGACGC
Organism: Sinohyriopsis cumingii; assembly: GCA_028554795.2. NCBI lineage: Eukaryota > Metazoa > Mollusca > Bivalvia > Unionida > Unionidae > Sinohyriopsis > Sinohyriopsis cumingii. The sequence continues at coordinate 120,064,442 of CM068825.1, read as the reverse complement.
GCATACACAGGAAATATGAACAATCAGAGCTGATGTTACAGATATCAAAGACAGACTACCGGAAATGACAAAAATAAAAATCCCTCATGAGAACACCATCAACACAGTATACACGATTCGGCATGGATCATTTATCTGGACTCCTACACAGAATATAGTAAATATTACCGCAACTGTTAAGGGCATTTATCGATTGACACTGGTTTCAATGATGCAGTTTAATATATCATCGTCGAGTTCATTCGGGTTTAACAATACAATATCAACAATTATAGACAAGGACGCAACTGAACCGTTTACAATTAGAGCCGTTGATAGAATTTTAACCAGGGCAAACATTACATGGTATGTGGAATTTGTAGCGGATCTAAGTAATTAAAAACACTAGCTCTTTTAAAATAAAAATGACCACCAAGGTAATTGAATCAGAGGTATCACCGACGTCACATCAATATCGATTCAATACCGTAAAAGAATTCTCCGCGAATTTGAAAACGCTTTCCGAACAATACCGTGTAAAAATAAAAAAATACCGTCGAAAAATAACCGCCATCGACGCGGTCGTGTACTCGGTGTCAGGTATAGTAGCCGGTACCGGTGTTATTTTATCCACGGTGACCATGATGGCCCCGATCGCTGTTCCAATCGCTATCTCCGCGGCGACAACAATTGCTGGAGTCGCCAACGCAATCACTAGAAAGATATCATCGTGTTCTCAGAAAAACCTCAACGAGTATACAGTAAAACATCAAATAGTATCCGACGCGTACTCGAAATTATCCGGGTTGATCTCGTTGGCGATAGATAATTCGTTTATATCCGATGTTGAATTCTCCACGATGGTCCAGTTGTATGACTCCGCGATGTCAAAAATCGAGGATTTTCAACTGGAAGCTGGAAACCACGTCGCTGAAACCACTTCAATGGGCTCAAAACATTCTCCTGAAAACAAGCAGGTTGTTAATATTCGGTGTTGAAATTAAACACTAGAAACAGCGAATAATAATAATGTCGCTGAACCCCGAAGGGTTTCAATTACTTCAACGGATCGCGGAGAACACCACTCCGGTACAAACAAGTATGATATCGATAACATCAACGAAGCCAGAATTCAGTGTAAACTTCCCTTCTCCGATTCCAGTGAAGGAAATAGCGCTGGCAAAATTGCGAGTATATCACAGTTGGCCTAATATCCGAGCGGAAGCATTTAACGGACAACAACCTAATAACTCGCTGGTTTTTGCATGGACAAATAAACCCATTGGGACCCCAGACTGGAAGGAGGTTACAATACCAACTGGGTCATACCAAGTAGAACAAATCAATAAAGAATTTCAACGCAGGATAAAATCGATCACAGGAAAAGAATCAAAAATCGCTATTACGGTTCATGAACCGACGTTATCGTCGACGATTGAAATAAGCACACCGGGGTATATGGTTGATATTTATAACAGTTCAATAAGAACCATACTAGGTTGGCCCGAGAATCCACCTCATGAAATCCCCGCGGACTTGCACACGAATGCGCAATCGTATCATGAAATTAATATCAGTTATCAAGATAATTTGTCTATTATGAAAAACACGTTATTACCCAGCAGGTTTATATTTCAAGACAGGAATACCATGCAATGGTATTTTCCGTATAAGGAAACTCCTGAATCGTCCGCAGTGGTCACAGTTAATTTAAATGATATCGCTAGTGCTTTTATCGAGATTAATCATGATTACCAATTTCAACTAAAACAACTACGGAAAACAAAAGCACGAAAACACGTTGAGGTGTTAAATCAACTCATATCAGACAAGGAATATATTAATGAGCGAATCGTTAAAACAATATCCGCTAACAGCGATGATAATAAACAAAAATTCCTAACCGAGTATAATATCACAGAAGCCGATTTACCCGATTTCAAGTTTCCAGGATACAACGCGCCAGAACTAAGAAAGTCTCTTAATGATTTTCTCGGTCCATCAACTATCCTCAAACACGATAACGGAGATGGTGGTAGGCATATTGCTCCATACAACGTAAATATCGCATCGGTGATAGCAATCAATCTAGTGTGCGATGTTATCGAAGGGAGTTACCAGGTAGATACCAAGCAATCAAATCAAGCTCAACAGGGGTATATCCTTTATTCATTTTCACCAACAGCCCCTCCCGGATTCTTAATCGTTGAGAGCCCGATTAATCCGGTCTATATGCGATGCCATAATCGGTTTTTAACAAGAATTAATTTTAGACTTACCGATCAGTCAAATAACCTAATTGATCTACAAGAGGAGGAGTTAGTAATCACTCTGTTTGTAAGATCATTGTAAATAACTTCTTAGCAGCAGGGGGGGGGGGGTAATGACATCGACGCGGTCGTCGCTGTGTTTACCGGACGCTGACGACGCTGGGATCGGCGCGCAGAAAGTATTAATTAAACCAAATGACGATTGGACGACCCCCCGACGACGACGTCGTTTTTTTTTAACGGGCGCTGACGACACCGGATCCGCTGAGTGCAGAAAGTATTAATTAAGCCAAATGACGATTGGACAAAATGTCCGATTCGCCCCCCCTGCTGCTGCATTCAGTCACTAATCAATGACTGCAATCAAGATTAAGAATTTGCATCACTAATCAATGACTGCATTCAGTCACTAATCAATGACTGCATACAAGACTAAGAATTTGCATCACTAATCAATGACTGCAATCAAGATTAAGAATTTGCATCACTAATCAATGACTGCATTCAGTCACTAATCAATGACTGCATTCAAGATTAAGAATTTGCATCACTAATCAATGACTGCATTCAAGATTAAGAATTTGCATCACTAATCAATGACTGCATTCAGTCACTAATCAATGACTGCAATTAAGATTAAGAATTTGCATCACTAATCAATCACTGCAATCAAGATTGAGAATTTGCATCACTAATCAATGACTGCATTCAATCAATAATCAATACCTACATTCAAGATTAAGAATTTGCATCACTAATCAATGACTGCATTCAAGACTAAGAATTTGCATCACTAATCAATAACTGCATTCAATCAATAATCAATAACTGCATTCAAGATTAAGAATTTCCATCACTAATCAATAACTGCATTCAATCAATAATCAATAACTGCATTCAAGATTAAGAATTTGCATCACTAATCAATGACTGCAATCAAGATTAAGAATTTGCATCACTAATCAATAACTGCATTCAATGAATAATCAATAACTGCATTCAAGATTAAGAATTTGCATCACTAATCAATAACTGCATTCAATCAATAATCAATAACTGCATTCAAGATTAAGAATTTGCATCACTAATCAATGACTGCATTCAAGATTAAGAATTTGCTTCACTAATCAATGACTGCATTCAGTCACTAATCAATGACTGCAATCAAGATTAAGAATTTGCATCACTAATCAATGACTGCATACAAGACTAAGAATTTGCATCACTAATCAATAACTACATTCAAGATTAAGAATTTGCATCACTAATCAATAACTGCATTCAATCAATAATCAATAACTGCATTCAAGATTAAGAATTTGCATCACTAATCAATAACTGCATTTAATCAATAATCAATAACTGCATTCAAGATTAAGAATTTGCATCACTAATCAATGACTGCATTCAAGATTAAGAATTTGCATCACTAATCAATGACTGCATTCAGTCACTAATCAATGACTGCAATCAAGATTAAGAATTTGCATCACTAATCAATGACTGCAATCAAGATTAAGAATTTGCATCACTAATCAATAACTACATTCAAGATTAAGAATTTGCATCACTAATCAATGACTGCATTCAAGATTAAGAATTTGCATCACTAATCAATAACTGCATTCAATCAATAATCAATAACTGCATTCAAGATTAAGAATTTGCATCACTAATCAATTACTGCATTCACTCAGTAATCAATGACTGCAATCAAGATCAAGAATTTGCATCACTAATCAATGACTGCATTCAAGATCAAGAATTTGCATCACTAATCAATGACTGCATTCAGTCACTAATCATTGACTGCAAGCAAGATTAAGAATTTGCATCACTAATCAATGACTGCATTCAAGATTAAGAATTTGCATCACTAATCAATGACTGCATTCAAGATTAAGAATTTGCATCACTAATCAATAACTGCATTCAATCAATAATCAATAACTGCATTCAAGATTAAGAATTTGCGTCACTAATCAATAACTGCATTCAGTCAGTAATCATTGACTGCATTCAAGATCAAGAATTTGCATGACTAATCAATGACTGCATTCAGTCACTAATCAATGACTGCAGTCAAGATTAAGAATTTGCATGACTAATCAATGACTGCATTCAAGATCGAGAATTTGCATCACTAATCAATGACTGCATTCAAGACTAAGAATTTGCATCACTAATCAATGACTGCATTCAAGATTAAGAAGAAAATGACGCATTAAACAGTGATGTTAAAGACACTACTTTGAAAATCTCATGTAAACTACTGGCAATACATTTACTGTAAATTAAATTATAAAATCTTCTCCCACAATGTATTGATATTGTGTGTTATTTTTTCGTGACACCTTTTTATATTAGCTATTATCATCTTCTTTGCTGAAGAAATTTAATTGTTGGAGCCGGTGTGACAACAAAGTGACTAGGTGTGACAACAAAAGGACTAGGTGTGACGTCGAATACAGAACTTTCATCTCAGCTCAAGACTTATTGAAGCAAAGTATTTTGCAATCTTTATCGATCTTTATCACTAATTACAATAAATGCTGACAAACTGAAGTAGCTGTGATCTGTTTTCTTTGTCCTCATTTATTAGACTAGCAAGGTCAGATAACTTTCATTTGTCGGCTTGTTCCTATTTTCAGTGCCGTATTACCAAGTAGGCAGAGTATGCACCGATTTACTATGGGCACCGCGAGAACGGATCAAAATAATATTGATAAAACGTATTAGGATATAATTTGCGATGGGGGGGGGGGGGCATGATTTTGACTGCCTATTTAATCCGGCACTGCATATTGTCTTATCTTGTTCATCTAGGGATCTAGATCACATGGCGAGACGCTTACAGAAAGATGATATAGTAACGTCGCAAGGCTTTACAACGGGGCTTTAATTCCCCTTTCTATTCCAATAACCCAACGGCATCAATTAAATGACAAGTAAGCAATGAACTGATAAGCTTTTAATTCAACATGATAAAGAATATACACATGATTTTCCACTCGTGTAGAAAATAAGATTGACGCTTTCCTTTTTCAGAGATGACAATACAACTTTAAAAAATATGAGAAAAGTTTTAAAAAATATGGCATTATAAAATGACCGAGAATTATGCAAAGAAAATCTTTACACGTTTAAATTATTGAGCGTGGTATACTTTTCAACCGTTTACACGGTTCATTGATTCATGATAGAGCTTACCGCATTGTACTAATTTTAGTTTATGTGGATATCGTTTACTCATATTTTACAGCATACTAAATAGGTTTGGAAAAAATAAAACCAATTCTTTATTTCGAAAACTAACTCCTAGACCAATATTAGAATAATACAATTTAAATACCATCTTTAACACTGTTTGAAACCAACACACAGAAAAGTATTTGAAGAAATGTGAATCTTGATTGAAAAAGAAAACAAGACATTGGATAGCAGTGTCAAGCAAAGAAAAAAAATGATTTACCTATGTTGAAAGGATCCGAAACGAACTAATTAGTCCTATACAAATGCCACTCTAATTTGAATTTCATTCAAGCTTTACGGAAGATTTTCTGATCCCTTAACATATTCTACAAAAATGGAATTCTTTATATTTTCTTGGGGGGTGGGGGGTGGGTGGGCACTAGACAGATCCCCCTTACCCCCTCCCAAAAAAGAGAGTGTTTTCCTTACCCCCCCAAAAAAAAAGAGAGTGTTTTATGTCCTAGTGTTACCCCCTAAGGTGTGTATGTTTGTTTTATTTAGAGAAAAGAATTTTTGTCAAAATTGTCGTTTAAAACTAAATTTTTATGTGGTCTTTTTTGGTTCCCTTGTGTTTTCTAAATGGTTGTTCGTCCGATAAAGAGTTTGATTCCCATATCAAAGTTTCTTCTCTTGTTTGTTAGGCGATCTTTGCCAGAGATCTTATATGTTCCATGTGTATCATTGCATGCTATATGGTCTGTATGTAGGGACGGAAGAGCTTCATCAAATTTATCCCAGTTGTCTTATCATATATATTTAGACTTTTCAAGTCTAATATGGTCATTCTGATTGGTTTTACTTTTAGTATCAGCTTAGAATTTAGACGAAGGAACGGTGTACTAAGTCATTAAGAAAAGAGAACCTAGTGTTTTATGTGTATGGATAATTGGATAAAACCTGAATACTGCACAAAACAGATGTTCGGATGAGGGTCCCTTGATCATGTTTACATCACGTACTTTCAACGTGGCCCTGACAAAAAAAAAACAAAACAATTTTACTCTGAGAATAAAATTTAAAACAAGTTGTTTACATCACTAAAATCTATTTACTAGTCGAAGGTCACGTATCCTATACAGTATCGATCTCGCCCGTACCACAATAACAATAAATTTAAAAATAAGAGATCTTGTTCACGTGACTGTTACTAATTTTGAATAAAAGGTCAGCTTTATGCGTTTCAAATGAACAGTCAAGGTCAAACTATTTTCTGGAAAAGTATCGAGTTTCTAGTTAACAAAACAACATTATTTTGACATATAATGCAATTAAAAATAAAAAGATTTTAAAACTTACAAACAATTAAATCAGATATAAATTAAATCAAATATACATAACAGTGTGTGTGTGATTTGAATTTTTAACTTAGTTTTAACAATTTTTCAGACATATCGCTACGATATATGCAGTGTGGCAGTTTATAGTGATGTCTAGCACTGGGGCATCATCACACAGACATGTAGCATAATGTCCCACCCAGTCACATTATCCTGACACCAGAGCAACCAGTCCTAACACTAAGCTCTTAATGCTCAGCGCCAAGCGAGGCAGCTATTAGTACCATTTTTTACAAGTCTTTGGTATGACTCGGCCGGGGATCGAACCCGCGACCTTCCACATCCGAGGCAGGCGATCTAACCATAAGGCCAACGGAGCGGTTACCTGAAATAGAAAGAGAATCTTAGACCTAAGTTTTTATTCTTTTTAATTTCTACTCCATCTGATACACTTCTATCTATTTTTGATGCTGGCATTGCCATAATTGATTCTGAATAAGTCTACTGCAAAATCGCATTTTCTATGTGCGACTTATGGAGCTGATGATACATGTGCTAAATGTCCTTGATATAATGTTCTGTCTATATTTCTCTATGGATCAAAGTCGCTCTCTCTTTACAATGCATGCTGACATATTTCTTATGAAACCGAGTTATCGAAGACGATTGATAAAACCCATTAAGGGTTATCGAAGATAATTGATGAGGCCGACGAATGATTAAAACTTCATAATTAGAGTGGTGAAGCCCATGAATGGTTATCGAAGATAATTGATGAAGACGATGTATGAATAAAACTTCCTAATTAGAGTGATAATAATGGCGCATATATTAATGTTATTTGCATGTTTCATTAGAATAGAAAATCGATTCTGGCTTTTATCTTCAATATTTCCATGTAAATTATCAATATTAGATATTTATCTCAAATGTACTATAAACAAAATATCGTAAGAACAATTCTTAAAATGCTCAATACAGATATAGTTAAATTGACGCAAATTGCCTTTCTTTCACAACTAAAAAGCGTTCTCTTTTACTCTTTCTTTTCTTATTCTTATGAAAATGTTGATGCTAATTGTTTTAGTTGAAGCTTCTGATAGTATTATATTCTAAGTATGTTGTCGCTAATTTTAAACGTGTGTTGAATACAAGATTCCTTAATCATCTCTAAAAAGAATAACGATTTAGAGATACCATGCAATTTTGAAGTTTTCAGTTCCCTTGTGGAACGGTCATCTTGCTTTTGATTTCTTCCATTTGTGTATTCGCGGCTATTTTATTTCGCGCGTACAATCTTTCTGTGAAGTGCACGAAAATAAAACTAAGCATAATGTAGGGATATAGGATTGGAAATCAACCCTCTCCATATCTCTAGAAAGAATTTCAGCAATCGCTCGGTCTATACAATATCCAAAATCATTGGATGGTCGTTAACAATTGAGATTACATATTGTTTTTATCTCTAATTTTACTTACAGCTTTATTCATTTTCGTTGCTTCACTATCGTGTACGTTTATTATATTGTTATACCAGTGCTATGTGGTATGTAAAATTATTAATCTGGTAGTAAATGACTGGTTTCTAAATGTTAGGTGTTGAAATGAGAGGAAACGGAGAACAGAATTTTGTGGGGAAGACAACGTTCCACCCAACTTTGGTAAGAAACATATAGTAAGGAAGAGTGTGAAAATATTTGGAAAAGTGAACAAGGAGGGAAATTTATATTTATGAAACGCATTTTTGGGGTGCTTCTGAATGTATCCAAACACATCTGTTTCAGAGAGATTTTTCTTTAACTAAATGCTTAGATATATAAAATTCGTAATTTTCGATTTCGGATACGCATGTGCAGAAGAGTGAAAACTAGCTAAAATATCTGGAACTGAAAAATTATGTTTCTTCCTCTGTACCAGAATGTCTAAATTATATGATATTGTTGTGCAACTACGTCAATCTCCTTTTCTATAATACTACCGTTTTTGTTGTATCGTGAAAAATGCTGACGTTACAAAGTTCGAAAGTAAGGTACTAACTCACCACGCGTAAGCGTGGCACGTGGGGTTATTGAATCAAATGATTCTTTTCAAAATTTCTTAGGAATTTTCAAGTAAAGGCATTTTTTTTTTTTTGCTTCTATGCATTGTTAATGCACAAATGATCCAATAAGCAAGCAATACTCAAGTTTAATGACGTCATCGTTTTTGTTGTATCGTGAAAAATGCTGACGTTACAAAGTTCGAAAGTAAGGTACTAACTCACCACGCGTAAGCGTGGCACGTGGGGTTATTGAATCAAATGATTCTTTTCAAAATTTCTTAGGAATTTTCAAGTAAATTTAGGAATTTTCAAGTAAAGGCATTTTTTTTTTTTTGCTTCTATGCATTGTTAATGCACAAATGATCCAATAAGCAAGCAATACTCAAGTTTAATGACGTCATCGAAAGTCACCCACTAATGTAGAAATTCTGGAAGAGGATACGACCGTCATTGATACAATTCTTTGTTTAAAAATCACGTTAAATTAAAATGTAACTTATTTGCTAAACATGCACGGACCAAAAGGAGAATCTCAACAAATTAAACTTTATAGATTGTCAGAAAATTTGTATCAGTAAGCACGTCATCCCATATTGTAATAGATGTTGATATGAATATCGTTTTTGATGAAACGGATAAAAGATAAATTAATCCAGTTAAAGAATGCTATTTGTTCCGTGATGTTTGATTTGAGACGTTACATAGCTTTACTTGGAGACAAAAGTTATCATTACTACAATGTCGTTTAGATTATTGCCGTTTACATCAGTCATGATAGATCTTGCAAAAGATGAAATTATTATTCCCATAATAAGCCCAGACAACCCTAGTATTTTACTTCAAGGACATGATTTACATTCCAATGTGATAATTGAACTTTAATGCTTGGCTTTTGATAGATATAGTTATATTAAAGGGAAAAAACTACGAGAGTGGAAATAACTACTAGTCAGCATGATGCTAACATTTGAATAGAAGAATCCTAACATAAACTAGTTTACTATAAACTGATGCTAAAACTAGAAATGTGTAATGAAAAAGAATAACGAGAGAAATCGGAAAGGTGGGTTAAAGACCAATCGAAATAACGTACAGGATGACGACAATGAGAATGTCAAGTCAATGGTACAAAGCCACAGATTTTAAAATGTTCTGAGTCAGTGGAATGAACGAGTTCGATACGGCGTAAAGATACGTCGAGGCCGTCACGCTGAACTATATGCATAAGCCGTATCAAACGAGTTCTCTCCTCCGACGCAGAATAAAATATGAACACGGTTTTTTATTTTTTGCACAGCCCCTCTTCTACGTTTTCTGATTATTATGGCTTAACTACATTAATGAAATACGAAACGAATAGGAATTTATGGAAGTTGATTTGATTGATCGATTATTTGGATTATAATGGTGTGCACACAATTGTGCATGTGCCACTAGTTTATGCGTGCACCGCAGGCTGTTAATTATTCATGGATAAAAGAATTCGAGCCACATCCCACAGGTAATAATGCACTCAAAGAGTGTTGTTACTTTAGCCTCAGGTCATGGGGCAGGATAAGTCCCCAGTGACCGGAATGTAAGGCTATACATGAGTGGGAATGGACCGAACACACACTTAAGTTAAATGTTAAAAATTTCAGTCCGTTCTACTGAGATGTCAGGTGTCAACCAAAGCAGAATGAGAAGCGACCGGTCGCAACTATGACGTCACATTGGATCACCTGGTATTATGGACAGGTGTAAATTGTCCCACATCTCCGTCATGGTACGAAATAACCGCGAGTGGCAACGAGGCAAGGGACCCGGCAGAAGGCGCAAGTGCCCAGAGCCCTGAAACGCCGGCTCGTACTTGGTCAAATCTAGTCCAATTATTACTAATGGACAATCTAAAAATACCAATAATGTGTAAGCCACCTGTGCAATTAATCAAATCAAATCAGTCAATAAATGGCATAATGATTCATTCATAAAATTAGAATTTAGTGTACAAAGTGTACATGCAGTTATCTGATAAATACCAATCAGCTAAGTCAAAATAACTCGTGCATCGTTTGAATCACGCATAATAAAAACCAGATAAAAATTTAATCGCGGTTACAAAAGGATCATATTAGAATAATTAAACAGATATTGTCGAAAGCAGTTTTCAAGCCAAAATGAAAACCGCATATCATTACATTCAGTCAATCTCAGTGATATGCCGGGCCTTTTCACACCCGTATATCTACTGGGATCTTTGTTGGTCTTCGGCCGTACATCTATGTTACATTTTGGGTGAGCTCCATTCCTCAGTCTCCACGGTGGCATTCTCCGGTATTTCCATGGAGTGACGCCTACCCGCGTGGCCATCCGAACTCTCGCAGGCCCTTTCATGTAACTCTCTTCACTCAGTTATTTATTTGGTCGGTCCTTCCACCAGCTCCTCTGGTCTGGCCTCCAATTTAATTGTCAACGTGGCTCCCTCCAGTTCAGTCTAGTGGTTATCCAAACGATAGAATTAGCTGTAACGTGCTAGCTTCATTGTTGAGGTGGGTTGGTAAGCCTTCTGCTGCCTGCTATGCTATCCACTGTATTCTTCTGTCCTTGTAGGGTTGGTGCCATTCTCTCCATTTTCTATGGTGAGTCATTGCCTGCACGTGGGAGCACGTTTTTCCTGTTTCTAGCTTCCACCTTTTGTTCTGTTTTACCGATCGAGGCCAGCACCGATGTAATCCGGCCGAGTTCTCTGTCCTGAATGAATGCATGAAATGACGAATGTTATGGAAGTTGATTGATTGATTGATTGATTACTTGAATTAGACTGGCTTTCGCACAATTGTGCATGTTCCACTTTTTATGCCTGCACCGCATGCTGATAATTATTCCTAGGGGTAGGAATTCCAGCCACATCCCCCAGGCGTTAATACACTCAAGGAGTGTTTTTAAATTTAGCCTCAGGTCATGGGGCTATATTAATCGCTAATGACCTGAATGTACGGCTTTCATGAGTGGGAATCGACCCAACATACACTCATGTTATATAAAGAAATTTCAGTCTGTTCTACAGAGATGCCAGGTGTCAACCAAAGCAGAATGAGAAACCCGTCGGGATTAGTCGTGACTATGACGTCACATCTGAACACCTATGTTTTAACGGGTGGAAATTGTTCCACATTTCCGTCATGGTACGAATGTCAAGGAGAGGCAAGGGGGAAAGAGACCTGGCAGAAGGCGCAAGCGTGCAAAGCCCTGAAACGCCAGGTCGTACTTAATCAAATGTAATCCAGTTACTTTAATGGACGTTATATATACCAATAATGTGTGAGCCACCTGTGCAGTTTGGTCACATCAAACGAGTAATACAATTTTCCAACGTCCTAACTAGTCTAATATTTCTAGTACACAGTGTACATATTTAACTGTCCTAAAATGTCTAATTACAAATATGTCTAAGCGACATACAAAGGTTTCGTCACTTTTAGGTAATTTTGAAGCGGTGGATAAAGGATCAAGTCAGTGTGGTGGTTTTATCGAATTGGGATACCAAGCTAAAATGGTTCTCTGAATAAGAGGCAATTTTGGATCCCTAAGAAGGGCTGTTTTGGCATGTTACGTGAAAGTTCCACGGCTGTCGTCTGCCTCTTTGCGTTTACCGCACTCCGTTTGTCTTTTCTGGTGATGTCAGGAAACTGATAAATGTGCACCGCAAACAAGTAGCTGGCCGCTTCCACTAGTTGGTAGATTGGATATCTCTTGCAGGCATGCTCGTAGAATTGAAAAAAGATCCTGACTCCGTAGTGTCATTGTGCCGGTCTGGGTTTATATGTGTCTAGGGATCTTCATGCTAAGTATTTAACGGTGTTGATGTAATGTCCCGCCTTTTTCACATCATCCAGCGCTGGACCTAGTCCCATATTCCTGAACTGTTTTTGTTGTGGGTTTGTCTCCGTTTCCTCTTCCATTTCTTCTTCCTCTACTTCTTCAGGGGCCAGGAGTGGCCGAGTGGTCTAAAGCGCTCTCCGTTACGGATCACTGCCATCTCACCTCTGTCTGCGTGGGTTCGAGTCTCGGATTCGGCAAATTTGGGTATGTGAGAAAGCTTTCCAGTAGCTTATCATGGGTCGGTGGTTCTTTCTGGGGTTTTCCCGGGTTCTTCCTCCACCATTAATACTGGCCGCCATGTATAACCTATCGTGTGTTGAAAAATGGCGTTAAACCCAACAACAACAACAACAACTTCTTCTTCACTAGAGGAGGATATTTCCAAATCAGCTGCTAATATGTTAGCGTCCACACGGGGAACTTCCAGCCTTTCTTATGTTACTGGACTGACAGGAGTGCAGGTAATATTACTCGCAAACGTCTCCTGTGTAGGTTGTTGACGTTTACCTTGGCCTGGCCCCCGTTGTTGGTATATTTGGCATGGTCGGTAGCTGGTGGGTCGAAGTAGTGGAGTTGCATGATAACTGGGTCTGAATTTGCTCCCTCGGGTTCTGCATATTTCTCCTCTTACAAATCCTGGGCCTTTATTCCTTTCTTCCTCTTTATTTTCCCATATTAAGAGCAGGGTTGTACGTTTTTTCTGTGCTCTTAGACTCCACCCGGAGAGGCTACTAAGAGGCCATGGCCCCTTACTGCACTCAACGCTTGGGCGGGAATCATTTCCGTCGCTAGCTTTATTTGTGTAGTTGCTCACTGATCTGTTCGCTGCGGCCTTGTTATGGAAGTGAACTGAACTGAAAAGAAATAAGATCGCCTATGCAACTGATGCTTTCGCGACCGGTTAAGACCCGAAGGTCAGGATTTTCAATTGGTCGGGACTGCAGGAATGGTGCCTCAACTGTCCCGTTTTTATGCGCGAATGTCGCACTTTTTAATTCTTAAGTAAGTCCGGGTGAGGAAAGGAGGATAGGGACCCGCGGAACGCGAAATCCCACAGAAACGAAGTACGCCCATAAAAACGGCAAAGCGCGTTAGATCAAATATAATCCAGTTGTACTAGTGGACAAATAACTATTCCAATGGTCTGTAAGCCACTCGTGTAATTTTCCAAATCCTGTGAGTTGTATAGTTTTTATTACTACGTTGAGCTAAAGTTGCAATTTTGTGTACATGGTGTACTTCTGGTTTTCAAAAAAGTCTCAATCGGCTGAGTGTCAGACACCCTGTTTATGTCTGAGTTACGCTGTGTTTACTTTAGGGTTTTACTTTATATGGCGGTATATGAAGGATCAGTTGAGGGTTGTGGGGATAGAGCTGTTATCGAAAGAGGACTTCAATAGCCAAAGAAAAACTCTCGTACAACTAAGCAATTTGAAAGTCAATGTCCGTTCTTCTTTTTTTTCTTCTTTTTTTCTTCCTTCTCCATCCTGTTTTCCCCTCTTTCTTTGTTCTCCGTTCTGTTGTGATATTTAGCTATTTTACTGGAGTTAGATGTTCTGCTTTTGACTCGACTTCCATTGCTTTAGGTCTTGATATTTGCGACTGGTTCCATAATTCCTTTATTTAATGGCTACGGGTAGGTTTAACAAGTACATTGTGCCCCTTTGTTATGCTTGAAAATTGATTACAGTATTTGGTCTGAGAGACAATGTGGGGATTATATGTTGTGTGTTGATACGTTGGGGACTGTCTATCTGTTGTTTATTATTTTCCGCCTTGTGCGGGGGGTGGGGGTGGGGGTGGGGTGTGATGATTGGGCTTGGGTCACCTTATAGCCTTAGGATGGTTGGGGGAGCTAACAATTTGTGGTGTTTGTTTATATCCTACCAGTCTTTGTCTCCTTGTGTAACCGGGCCGAATGGCGCAGTTGGCCACCCTGTATTTTTGGGGTGAGTTGTAGAGTTATATGTGTTGTTTATAGTTTTACTCAGACCTGTATGTTTAGTACTGTGTTAGTAGCATGCAGCAAAAAAAAAGGGTTTATTATGGGCTTGCCCTTTTAGTTAGCAGTTTTGTCTTGCTGTTATAACCCTTCTGTTTATCGCTGTTAAAGCTATATTTTGAACTATGTGTACGTGTTAAAAAAATAAAATAAAAAAAAAGAATGGTTCATTATAGAAGTTCTATTCAAGGCGTATAAAATCAGCTACCCGCGGACGTCAAAAGAAGACACATAAGTGGTTTCAGTCTCTGAGTGTGATACAGAAATACGGACTAAATATATGTATCGAACGCCAGAATAAGCATGTACGATTAAATAGGTATATAATAAAACATATGATGACATGAACAAGTGGACGAAATAAGTATATACTCGTAATCCTGAGAAAAGTAACAATGCAGTCAAAATATATTCTTACGATAATTAATGAGGAGGGTACATAAATAATTGACCAGAAGTCCATTGGCAAAGAACAGAGAAAATATTATGGCAATCTGTATATGAGAACAGAGGCATTTAATAGTTATTTAGATATGTGTTTAAAAAATTGTCTGCAGATTTAAATGTAGACTAAAATCATTTTTGAGATCGATATCAAACAGCAGGTGAGTGTTTTAATGGTTGAAATCATTTAAATATAATGAATCCATTGGCAATTAATGCATCACAGTTAAATTACACTGTTTCATCTGCGACGAAATTTCTAGTTTTTTTAGTTCTAGTTGTTTTACAAGTCAAATTCATAATTGAGGGAAATTGGTGTGTCATACAAGCAAAACTGCAATTATGTCGACTGATAAAAATAACTATAGATTAACGATATTTACAAAATATGATCACAGTTTCTCTGCAAAAATGTAATATCATGCAATTGTTTCCAAAGCTCTGCCTAATTTATTGAAAAATATTCTGCCACATTTTACACATAAAAATCAAACTGGTTTAGCGAAAGGTAGATGCATTCTTGACATTATTGGGACTTTTTTTAATAGATATTACGGATGTAATTTTGGAACTACTTTAGAAAATGGATGAAGGAGTTATTAATAATAGTTTTCCTTCTGGTGATTTTTCAATAGAAGGAGGTTTAAGACAAGGAAACATTATGGCCATTGTTCTTTACATGTTTAAATTATGTGAAAGATATACACTAGAAAAAAAAACAGAAATACAATTATCTAGAATTTGATGATATTTCGCTTCTTGAAGAATTTGAGATTTGTTTAAATATTGTGTCAAAATTCAAAATGTGTTCTCCTCTATAAGCAAATACAAAACAGAGCAATGTGGATTTATCTTTCAGACAAAACATTCAAATCCTTTGGGATTTTGATAGGAAAAGTTCGTTACATATTTGGGTATATAATTTTTTTTGATGAAAAAGAGATGAAAACAAAATATATGGAAAAAGGACTACAATCCATTAAATATAATATTTACGTTTGGAAAGGAAGAAATGTATCATTCACAGGGAATCATTCAGTAGTGAAGTTACTTACACATTCTGCATTCCTTATCACAGTACCGGGAGAAGTTCTAAACAACATTAATAGCCTCATGTTAGACTATCGAATGTAAAATCAATAATTTTACAATTTGGGGGTCCAAAATGTCCGGATTTTATTCCTGTTATTCAAATTTGTTCGATATTCGGTCATTATATTTATTGTTATTTTGTAAGTATGAAATGCCCTTACAGCCAGACTTAGAATTCCAAGTTTTATATGATGAACTCGGACACTTATGGACTAAAATTAAAGCACATTAAACAAGTTATTCTATTTTTTAACAGTAAGAAAACTGTTGCAGAAAATGAAAGAACTAAATTTTGAATGATTTGATTTTATATATTTGCATGTTGGTATCTGCAGAACCTATTTCCCTGAAAAAGATAAATATATCTTTTTTTAACATGTCTAGGAAGAATACATATTTTATCAGGCATTATGCTTTAATTTGGCTATGTATGGAAAAGACGGATATTTCGATAGAAGATATACAACATGGAAAATGTATTTCTGTATATATGCAATGATAACCGAAATTTCAATGTATTGAAAACAAAAGCAAATACAAGAAATTCTTATGAAACAGAAACTGCCAGTAGATATAGTGAACAATAATTGGCCATAGATTTATATTCGGTACAAATCTTTTACGATGTTCAAAATAAGGGTAATTAGCTTTAGATCTTTCGTTGTATTACATGAATTTGAGGGATACCAATTTGTGTTCTTTCTGGAGGTATATTGCACAAGGAAATTTATCGCATGTATTATTTATTTATTCATTGATGTTTCAGAGTTTAGATTATTGATAGCTGAAACGGTTCTTCGATGTTTTGTTATTTGAAAACAAAATATGATATTTATAGTTCATTAAAATTATTCAAGCGAGATTGTAGTTATTTTGTTCACATTTTGCGCACAGTATTTCATTCAAGGAACTTTTTCAATGCTGTTTTGCCTGATTTTCGTAGTTTTAAGGGATGGTTGTTTTCACTTTACAATATTGAAAGTCTGTGGAAGACTATACTGGCTTTTTACAGAAAGAAGATGATCTTTTTGCAAAAGAATAAACGAACTGTCTTTCCTTTTTGGTTACTTACAGTAGGGTATGCTCTTACTTGCAACGAACTTTAAAGTTGAATGCATTGAGCATTAAAATCTTATCGCATTTAAGCCAGAAACGTCTTTGTGAATGGTCATTTCGATCTTTCTTCGTTCATCTCCCCCATGTCGGTGTAAACTTCAAAGGGACAGCATTCTGACCCAGTGAAACTGATCGGGATATCTTAACACGATTCTTAGAAAGTAAAAATTTGAACTACCAACCCTAACCGCTTGGTAGGAACCCATGTCTACTTATTATTTTTTTTCAAAGAGAAATTGTCACGCACTGTCGTTCACAGATTCCGAGCTGTCTAAACCTGATGAAAGGAATTATTTCTTAGGGTAATATTAGATACTGCTGCCTACGATCGGGCAGAATAAAATAGGACGTACACTTTAGAGCAATCAGACTTTAAAGTGACTAACTTGGTCGAAATTCTTTAGTCTGAAAATTTCCTTAGTCTCCACTCCGTGGGTAGCGTAAAGAGATTAGTGCCTTCCTCGTGAAACAAGAAAGGGACCAGGTGGTCGTCATGTAAAAAGAAAGACATGTTTAGTGCTAGGACGCACAATTTCTAAAAGAGAGCCGCAATAAGGTGCGCAATTTTAGTTTCACGTAATATTCTATTATTTGATTTTTTTTATGCAAATATGTTTGCTATGGATATGTTTCCATATTATATATCGTTTATTCAATTCATGGAAATGTGTTAATGCTAGAGTTGTTATGCAATTTACTTTCATTCAATTTCATGGAAAGTGTTGATGCTAGAATTGGTATGCAATTTACGTTTAATTATGCAGTTATTAGTTCATTGGTAGAATTGATTGCATGCAATCCAAATGTTCATATGGGTAGGATTTCATAGAGTTATATGAAATAACTTACTTTGTTTGTTGGGATGATACAGGTATCATGTAGTAACATATGTAAAATAATATGGTAATTTTAGACTTGCCGCTGGAAAGCGAGGTCAGTGTCCTACCGTACTAAGTCAGAATTTACGCAGTGTGTGGATAGCAACATGCTCTAAATAACTTAAGTGAATTGTATGTACCTCCAGAGAGTGGGGTATATATAATTATGGGGTAATTTTGTCCTTTAAGGAACAGCTTTCTGTGAGAAAGACAAGACAATCTGGAGACAGGAGTCCGGGGAGGGAAAAAAGAACAAGGTCAGAATAATAGGACCAGGAAGTCCATAAAGGGGCCAAGCATGGAACTTAGGAAGGATGAACTAGAAGACGTTGATATACGGTCAGACAGGAAGGTGATGCAAATCGGTCGTGGACATTGTGCTCTTTTCACCTCTCGTTATGATGATGAAATAAATCCAAATTAGACACACCAGTTAAATTTTATTGATATAATCTAACTTGAATTGGAATTACCGTTATTAATTTGTTCTGATTAAATTTGTTATTTTCTTGTCAAAAGGGGACTCGTTTTGTTTTATTTCTTCCCAGTATTCTCGCTCAGTTCTCTGTTGAAATGTAATTCTTCTTTCACTCAAGCCGGGCTGTAATATCGAGGGAGGTCATCCTCTAGATAACGTCAGCCAAATCCAAAAAATACCACCCCTCTTACTAATAAAGCGACGTTACAGTCTCTTTCTGTCTCTTTTTCTTTATACACATCTCTTCTCTCTTTCCTCGCTATTTCTCTTAACAGAATGACAAGGGTTTATTTATTTTTATTTTGGTAATATATTTTATTGAAAAATAATACATTCTAAATATGTAAATTTTGATTGGATAGGCTGAT
Organism: Sinohyriopsis cumingii; assembly: GCA_028554795.2. Classification (NCBI taxonomy): domain Eukaryota; kingdom Metazoa; phylum Mollusca; class Bivalvia; order Unionida; family Unionidae; genus Sinohyriopsis; species Sinohyriopsis cumingii. Next base: position 120,045,384 of record CM068825.1, on the reverse strand, counting down.
TTCATTGTTCTACTTTCAAGTTACCTTCTTTAATGATATTTCGTTCTTTTGTTCTTTATTTTCTTTTTAGCCTGTCATTGACTTTGATCGAAGATAAAGCCTTCAGCCGTCGGGTCACCTCATCCTTGACGCTGACTAACCTAACAAATAATATTTTTGTCACAACAACACTCAGTAAAGATTTAATGTCCAAACGATGATTCAGTTCAGTACATGATCATAAAGAATAAATACACTGCGTATATCATTATCGACAACCAAATAGAAAACACACATAGGCTGTTGAGGTGTGAATCATACCAATCAATGTGACAATTATTCTCTTCACGTGCACAAGTAATCAAAAGGGACACCACTCTCAGAGATTGAAAATTGACCCTTAGGAATAAAGTACATTATATACAGAGAAAGAAACGTTTATTTCCATCTTTGAGCCTCTGTTCTTTACGAACGGATCGTTGTATGGTCATATTCAACAAAGTAGCTCAATTGTCAAATGTTACCAAGTTAGCCTTTAGTTAGGGCCGCCTACAATCAATTCTTTGATGTATCTTCGCAGCCCGCGATAACTGTAAACATTCTTCTAAAGAAAACTACATTGGGCCAGGTGGGTGTCAGTTTTTTCAAGTTATCTTTCAACAGAAGTCGCTTTCGATGTGTGATTGTAGAAGCTTCAAGTACTTTAGCGCAAAAAAGAAGGTACTTTTATCATCGATCATGAATCAATATGTAATACTGGCTTTATTGATACGCCAAAGCCTCTGTGTCGGAATAATAAAGGTTTTAATTTACAGTATAATTTTTCTTCTATTCCACAGCTGTTTATCTGAAGTCTATCAAATAATTTAACAGTGCATGGCCGTCAGTAATAGGCAATGGAACATCAACTACAAAGCTGTTACACAACCATTATTAAAAGATGAGATATTTAATTAAGTTGATAGGAAAGGATGGTATAATATTGCTTCCATGCCTTACTAATAATTATTTTCTTACTTACTCCCTTTGTGTCAAACTTACAGGTGTCAAAATTGAGAGACGAAACATGTTCAGTACTTAAATATTGTCACTATTTATTTAGTCTTTCCATTTCATTATTATTCATGATATTCAATAGACAATATCTATATTGATAACATATTATAACTGCAAATAAATATTGTCTTCAAAAGCAGTGCCAATACACATTTCATTCAATGCATATCGACAATTCACGGGCAACTCTGCAAACTTTGAGAACTCGTTATATAGTATGTATAATATTTTACCTGAAGAACCTATAAAAGTAAAGAATTTAACTGCTTGAAAGTGATATAAATTATCTTGACGAAAATTATAAAATGATAATTAATTGGAAACATTAGAAATCGTGTTCTCAACTCTACATGTTTTTTGTCTGCATATATATGTGGTCATGAGGTAGAATATAAACAAACTTTATTTATGGCACAATTCATTTTGATTTGCCTTTGTATGTGTGTGTGTGTGTGTGTGTGCGTGCGTGCGTGCGTTCGTGCGTGCGTGACGGCGAAACAATACATATAAAAGTTGTACATTTGCGTCCAATGCTATTTCGGACTAGAAAATTTGGATTATCTCCCCTAGACCATGTCCTTGCATATTTCAGATTTTTGTTTACATGATGAAGAGAAACCTGTGTACAATTATTCGAGATCTTAAATGTCGTGGAAATTGACATTCTTTTTGGCATTTTAGCGCAAATTGTACAAGTTAAAAAGAAAGTTAGGTTAAATATTACTTAAATACCTTTTCCATTTTTAGTAATAAAATTATATGAAAGTCTAAAACTCAAATCATTTCTGTTGAATGCAAAGTATTGAACTGTTTGGTATAATCGGAAGTATTTTTAAAAGACGTTGACATTTTGAAACGAGTTTTGAGGAATTGAAAAGAGCCATTATAAAGCATATGTTTTATCATTACATGGAAGTCAACATTTATTGCTCAAGGTTGAAGTCAACGTTTATTGCTTGAGGTTGAAGTAAACTTTTATTGCTTGAGGTTGAAGTCAACGTTTATTGCTTGAGGTTGAAGTCAACGTTTATTGTTCGAGGTTGAAGTAAGCTTTAATTGTTGAGGTTGAAGTCAACGTTTATTGCTTGAGGTTGAAGTCAACGTTTATTGTTCGAGGTTGAAGTCAACGTTTATTTGTCAAGGTTGAAGTAAACTGGTATTGTTCAAGGTTGAAGTCATATTTTATTGTTCAAGGTTCAATTGAAAAAGGTTTAAAATTGGAAGCATTCATTGTCTTCTTGACTATAAGTAAATGAAAATGTATGCATACATTTTCAAATTAACATGATTGATACAGCAAACACATCAAATAAATTTCTTTGTAATTACAAATATAGGTAACACAAAGTAATTTGCAATTACAAAGTGCTTGGTGTTTGATGGCGTAAATGGTTAATTTAATCGCAGGTAACTTTTTATGGAAACTGTCAGAGAAAACAAAACAAATATATAACGATAGATTTGTAGTGGTGTCGAATGTATATAAACATTGTACATCTTTTGACTTTACTAATGTGTATACCTATATTTCACTAATTTACATGTTGGTCCGAGTCCAACCTGTTATATATAGTTGATTTAATTATATCTGATTTAATTGTTTGTAAGTTTAAAAATCTTATTTTTTTAAAAATTTCATTATATATCAAAATAATGTAGTTATGTTTCTTAGGAACTTATACTTTTTTTAGAAAATAGTTTGACCTTGACTGTACATTTTACTAAACGCCAGGTGTTGACCTAGATCCTGACCTTGATCCAAAATTAGTTGCAACCACGTAAATAAGTTCTATTTTTACTTTAAAATTATTGGTTATTGCCGAGGTCATGATGCGACTTCTGATTTAAGACGTAAACAATTTTTTAATTTTAGTTCTTAGAGTAAAATGATTGGGTCTTATCAGGGATATACAAGGGCTATGTAATTGTTTTATATATAAACGCCGATCACTTTTTATTTTTTCTTTCGCAACTTGGAGATTTTCGAAACTGCGTATTAGAATACGATCTAACCTTTGTTTAGGAGAAATAATCTCAGTTGGGCTATTACAGTGGAAAGTGAATGTTGTGCGTTTGGAGTTATTTCAAATTATCTGGATTCCAAAAGGATTAATTCTTCTTTTCTGGAAAATACGTGTGCTCATATGAGATTCTTTAGCAAAGACAGCTCTCATAAAAATATATTCAGATTTCTAAAACCGGAGTGATATTTCTTGTTTCTACAAGGAACTGTAGACTTCAGCACTACAGGTTACAGCATACGTCATCGTCTTCCATCTTGGATTCTTCGTCGGAACTCGAACTTGAAATCATTAGAACATTTTATTATTAGTAATTTGAAAAAAATTATTCGTGTATTATTCTTGGATTATTTTTGGATTTGATTCGTAAAACCGTAAGTTCATATTTTTCATTTTTACAGATTTTTTTTTTTTTTTTGGGGGGGGCGATTAAATAAATTATTATATTTTTCAAAGTTTGTTGTTTTCACTCTTTCTTGTGTTACTGTTTATTCGAGCCTAAATACGTAACATACGAAACCAATGACTTTGAGTACCGGAATGTTACTGTGAGGACTCTGTTTAATAAAGGAAACGAAATCTTTGGAGTCCTTCGAGATCAATTCATCAACAAAAATATTGTCATCCAATAAACCAATTAACAGTCTTAATTTCTCTTAAAGTAGTCTTAATTGTCATTTAAAGTGTCATTATACTCAAGCAAATTCACCCAAATTCGGTTGATGCTCAAAAAATAACAAGAAACGTTTGTCTAGAATTAAAAATAATTAAAGCCGTCTAAAGCCGCTTTGATCTAAGTATTAGTTGTCTGAACCGTCATATGTGTATTCTACGTGCTGTTGAAGTTTCTATTTTATTGAAGCAAAACCACATGCAAAGAATAGCTTGGAAGAACATGGGTTGTTTTTGTTACCATGGTCTTCATTTTTTCGTTATATTCTTATTTCAAATGACTAAATGATTTGCCACTTATACATTGATCCACAGACCATCTTGGAGGGAAAACGATAGCGAAGAAAACACCGTGAACCATCAGCAACACTCATAGCCAAAACATTCCCCTGCAGCCTCTGTGGACGGACGTGCCTGTCACGTATTGGGCTTGTCAGCCACCAGCGCGCGTGCAATAGACATAGGCATCCCCATTTCCTAAGCCTTCGCAAGCGAAGTCAAGCCAACAACAACCTATAAATTATAAACGTGGTTCAATAAAACTAAATTTGCAATCATCTATTTCTTACAGAGACCATTACTTCAGCTGGGGGATCAGTCATCTTTTCACAAGAGCGTGACTGTACATACATTCAAAGGGAAACCAGATCCAAGTATGGTGGCTGTCATTATTGTATGTTTTTATGCAAAAGATATAAAGAAAAATGTCACATGACTTATGACAAGGTTTCATGCTACTTTTGGCTTGACACGTGAATATTATGTCTTTAAAATTAATGTTGTACATATTTTTATAAACGTCTGAGTAACGTAACATAAAGATTATTTAAGAGTTTTGTTGTAATTCCTAAAATTATATGCATTGCATTTAAATAGCAAGTACTGTTATGGTGTATTGACTTTGGTCTGACGACACGTGATTATTTAAGCGATTTTTATGAATTTGTTAAGCTGTCAATTACTGCAGCTATTTAACCTAAATTTTGTTTTTATTCAAAAGTGTTTTTACATTTATTTAAAATAATTAGTCAATTTTATGAAATACTGATTGAAATTTTCTATTGCTTTTTTCTCTTAGCTCTTCGCTGTTATTTCGTTTGCAGTTCTTTTTCGCGATTCTGAAGACTTCATTTGCCTGTGCGCGCACGTGTGTGTGTGTGTGTGTGTGTGTGTGTGATAATTAGCAGACTGTCAGTGTGCTGCCTAATGAAAATGCAAAGGACATGTTCCGCTGGTTCCGGAGCCTTGCGGCGGCATCTCTGCTCTTAACTTTCCAAATCGTGTACTATGTCATTCATTAGGTAGTAGTATTTGTTTAGTTCTTATCGATTGACGAAAACGCATCAATTATTACCGTGTCTCCCAGCCGCTTCTCCTCCAAATTACCCAAGGAGCATTTAATTTTATAGAAAACGATATTCGTTTATAATTTTTCGATAATCTGGCGATATTGTATGCTGACACATTTATTGGCCAGCTTGCACGACATTGAATCATGCACACCAAACCAACTACAAATTACGTGTTTACAGCTCTAATATGTCAAAAATTCCTCAGAATTTATTGGTTGTTAGATATTGCTTATAGGAAATCAAAACCTAAAGAAAATGCCCCAAGGATATTTAAAGAGATTTATAGACTTTATGGAAATTTCTTAATGATGTATAAATTGTACCCTTTAACTACTATGCGGCATCCTCTTTTTCTGTACCATAGACACTCGCGCATAAATCGGGTCCAACTTCAAACAATTAAGACCCTGATAAACCGGTGCATGGTGCGCCGATAGATCGGGGTCGACGTTGTGTGTTTCACTTATTACTCCTAACAAACTGCATAGACCCAATTCAGCAGAGTCACTATGGGACTGTGGGACTATGTATTTCGCAGTTCGCGAGTAAAGGCGGTATTTCTTTACATCTAAAATGTACATTTTGGAACTGTAATTATTTTTATCAACTTTGCAAAACATACGTGATCTTTTTGGGGTGGTTTTTCTTTGGTCTTTATTATTATAATAAGTTTCATTTTTTTGCTTCTTTACTTTGGTGGTTTCTTCTTAAATTTGTGCTGATACATGTAATTTCACTTTGCAACTTAGATGTTCCGTTCTATTATATCTGATTGTTTTCGAATCTCCCCACACCAGAGTTTTAAACCATAGTATTGATACAAAGAAAATACTCTATTAAAGCTCGTTTTATTATAGTTTTGCAATTGTATGAATGTGTATATTAAAAATGTCGTATTTTCATTTGATCTAAATTTATCTATATCAGTTTTTTACGTGTGCTTTTGTTATTTGTTACAATTTATTGATAAAACTCATTCCACCCTTGCTGCACAAAATCTGTGAATAGGCCACCCACATGAAGCTCACAGACAGTAAAGGTAATTATATCGTTTGATAAATTTATCAGCTTTTCTACTCAGTGTTGTATGTTTCAATTTTTTTGATTGCAACACGTTCGCATACTTTTCTTGTTATCGCTTTTTAATTCGAGGTTGAAAATAAATGTTAAATCTCTTCTTTGAGCTACGTATGGTTGAATTTGATCAAATACAATATAATTTGAATCAGCTGTACGAGTGTGATGAAACTGGACAAAGGCCCATTGGGTATAATTATGGGTTGATATGTTGATTGTTATTGAGGTGTTCAAGTATTGTTTACTCGCCCACTTTCCAAACCTTTATACGCCTGACGTCGCCCTTGATAAATGTATGATTGCAACAGGGTTACACCACCATTGTCGCCATTTTCGACTAAGAACAAATTATTTATGTATCGGTCTTTTGAAACGCGACGTTGAAATTTCAAATTAAATTCAATATTATCAAGAAGATCAAGAAGGAAATAGGGATCAGGAGGGGTGGACTAGGGATGATTCTCTTAGTGTAAAGGTAGGACAATTAATGTGGGGTCAGCAGCTGTAATTTACTTTTTGCATGAGGCACTAATAAATGCGAATCAAACGTTTATACCGGTGTGCACAACCCGCGGTTCGCAAACGTGTTCTGTCTGGCCCTCAGGGCAAATTAAAACAATACAGAAATCTGGCCCGTGAACAGTAATTATTTTAAAGAAATGTGTTTGCGGCACTCAAATGGTCTTTGAAAATGCAATCTGGCCCTTTGCCAAAAAAGGTTGTGCACTTCTGGTTTAGAATGTGCCTGTCACTAATGCCAGGTAGGAGAGAGTATGTACGTATGGATGGGTGCTGTATAAATTCAGTGATCTCTTTTACGGTGTAACACTGTCAAAGCATGGAGACAAACGTGCAGTATTTCATGTCATCCTTAAACAACGTTAAAAAGCATCCAGATGTATATATCTGTCTTAAAACGTGAAGTATTTCATGACATCCATAAACAGCGAAAACAAAAAAAAAAAAAAAAACAACATCCGTATGTACATATCTGTCTCTCATTCCATTAAAGTTAAGTTAAATTAACCAATGTCATACCTCAATTTTGAAAGATGCGTTAATCGAAGCGCCAGCATGGCTACATGCGATGTTGGGTAACAGACAAGTGAGAGAGCTAGCATGACTTCATGTGAGGTTGAGTAACAGTCAAGTGAAAGCGCCAGCATGACTTTATGTGAGGTTGGGTAACAGTCAAATGAGAGGGCTAGCATGACTTTATGTGAGGTTGAGTAACAGTCAAGTGAGAGCGCTAACATGACTTTATGTGAGGTTGGATAACAGTCAAGCGAGAGGGCTAGCATGACTGTATGTGAAGTTGGGTAACAGTCAAGTGAGAGCGCTAGCCTGACTTTATGTGAGGTTGGATAACAATCAAGTGAGAGGGCTAGCATGACTTTATGTGAAACTGGATAACAGTCAAGTGATGCTGGACAAAGATTGGCTTTCCACTAGGAAAGAAACTGTCTATCCATATTGGTAAGGGATGTGAAAACAGCAATAAGCATACGTGAACGTTTTATACAATACCAAAAATTAAAAGCAAAAATGTAGCCATTTGGTTCAAATGAATCGTCTAACTTTCTTCATTAAATTCATTAAAATGTACTAATTAACCAGTTCCTTCTTAAACTCACGTCTTGTATTGTTGATTTTAAAATATATAATACTTATTTTATCTGCAATATTCAAGAGACCCTACAGAAAAAATCTGTCGAATATTTTTTCTTGTCACCAATTTCTGTGACTATTTTATGAAAGGGTATTGTAATGCTGTTTCCCTTGTGTAACATATATTGCAAGAGGCTTGAATACAGCGTTAAGTAACTTGTAGGTATTGATAATTGTGAGGGTGTACATTTCTGTCGATCTACGAAGAACACATTAATTTGGGCCAGAGAACAATTAATTAGATTTATAGGGACAGGCGCTTGCTAAATCGCTATACTGCAATTATTTCTAATGTCTGTGTCGGAGGAGGAAGTGATTCTTAATTAAGCCTTCGTTTATTTAACCGTGAGACAGACTAGAGAATGGCAGGTAACTTCGAGTGTATATCTGAACTGTCAGAAACTGAAATTCTCCAGAACAGTTATTCGGAAAAATAAAAGTCAAGTTGACCACAATTTTTGTTGTCTAGTTATAAAGAGCGGTAAATATATTTCATCCTGATTGGGTACGCTAAATAAGGGGCATGTTTCCAAAACTAAATTTCCTAGCTGTAAATAGTCCCCCATCGAAAAATCTAATCATCGTAGAAGTAGCCCATGATGGGGACAGACAGACAATTAGTTGGAGAATTTAAGTCGATTGGTAAGGACGAATTAAATTACGAAGGCACCCAGTTAGCTAAATTTGTTGAGCGAAGTGTTAGAGAACACAATTAGCAACTAGCCGTGGAACCAGAGAAAGACAAGCAAGCATCCGAGCGTGAACGAGAGCTAGAACTAGCCAGATTGAAGGCCGAAGAGAAATCTAGAGAAAGTGAACTTATGTTAGCCATGGAGAGGCTGCGGATCGAAGCAGAGTCCAGAAGGAGTGAAGACATGAATGAACGTTCAGGACCCAAAAGTAGGAGATGAAGACAGACGACCAATACAGAACACCATGTCCATGTTCAACGACAAGGAAGAAATCATTGCCAACTTTTTTACGCAGTTCGGAAAGTTGGCACTGGTTCATCAGCTACCCAAAGACCAATGGGCTGTCAGTGTTTCGGCATTCTTACAGAGAGCCGCGGAAGACGTCTACCACAATATGACACCGAACGAGGTAGACGACTACGACGCTCTGAAGAAAGCGCTACTACGGCAGTATGAGCTGTCGGCGGAAACGTTTCGGAAACTCTTCAGAGAATCGTTGAAGAGATTTACCGAAACGCACGCGCAATTCCATAGCCGCGTACGCGTAATTTTTGATAAATGGATAAAAACGTCTGGTACCGCGCTAACGTACGAAGGCATACACGAGAAAATTTTGAAAGAGTACGCCTAAAGTACATGCAGATAAGACAATAGTGTTCTTAGCGGAGCGGGAATTCTCAACCTTGGATAATATAGGCGTGATTGCCGTGCGCTATGAGAGCACACACTCGCTTCCAACCATCTGGGGTGGGAGGGACCGACCTGGCGTCGGCGGCATTGAAAGACCACTGAGGTGGTACCCCAAAGACGGAATGGTCAGAATGGTGGGAGGCCAGGGGCCGGAAATCTCAGTCCAGAACATTTCCGTGGGTCGGGGAAAAGTCAGGGGGCAGAGAAGGATACTTCGGGGAGGAAAAGCGAACTGGTGTGTTACGGCTGCAACAAATCAGGCCATGTCGTTAGGGACTGTAGGAAGTATCGTCCGACAACGATTAATTCAGTAACTCCTAATACAGTTAAGAAACAGAAAACAGTGGATTTGACTAACAAAGCGGTAGCTACGGTTAATGGTGAGATGGCAACCGTGTTATATGATACCTTCTGTAGTTATCCGGCCTTGGTAGATAGTCGATATGTCAAGCCTGGAGATTACACAGGCGAGACGGTTGAAGTCCAGTTTGTTAACCTGACGAAAGATTCGCTCCCGGTTGTTAACATTGATCTTGATTCGTCGTATGTAAATGGATGAATACAAGCAGCGTGTTTGTCGGGACTGTCCCATGACATAATGTTATGGTGTAGGTATTATGTTGACACAGCCTAACCTTTTGACGTGTACACCTGTACATGTGGAGTCTGTTGAGACGAGGGCTATGAAGCGAGGGTCAGGGTCAAAGCCGCTACGACCCACGACTTCGCCCATAGACAATTTGTTACCTGGCGAGTTGAGGAAACTTGAAGAGGAAGATGTCTCTTAGCAAGGTAGGCAGGTACGCAAAAGATGGCGAGGTGAAGTTCGCGACGAAACACGATATTTTGTTCCGGTACGCCAGGAAAGGGACCGATACGTTTACACAAGTTGTTGTGCCCATAGCGAAGTGAGTAAAAGTGCTTAGGCTGGCACATGAGGGTCTACTTGGAAGCCACGTGGGCATGGCGAAGACAAGAGATAGGTTAGTGAGGAAGTTCTACTGGCCAGGTGTGTACGAGGATGTTGGGAGGTTTTATTTGTCGTATGACAAGTGTGAGCAGGTGGCACCTAAGACCTCCCATCCTAGTAGGTACATTAAAGCCGGCGGCAGAAAGCGGTAATCGTTATATACTTACGAGGAGATACTAACTGACCAGGGGACGCAGTTTGTGAGGGTCTCCCAACGGACTGGGATCGATACCTTTCCGCGATACTTTCTGAGTATCTAGAAGTACCACATGATAGTTTGGGGTTTTCGCCTTTTGAAATAGTCTATGGGAAAACAGTCAGTTGACCCAAGGCTTTATTAAAGCAAATATGGACGAATGAACAAGCATCCGAGGCAGTGCGGACAACACACCAATATGTTGTTGACCTCCACAACAAGCTGCAAGTGGTTTCTAAATTGGCTCAGGAGAATCCCCGCGACGCACGGGGGCGTCAAGCCAAAGACCAAAATAAGATGACGAAGGAACGTCACTTCGAGGTGGGAGACAAGGTGTTGTTGTTGCTGCCGTTAGAGTACAACAAACTTCAAGTCTCATGGAGGGGACTATTTGTGGTAACTAAGAAAACGGTGGGAAGAACTACCGTATCTGGGTAGGAGACAAGGAGAAGCTGTACCACGTAAATCTCCTGAAACGTTACGGTGAAGAGAGACACCCACATAGTTCGTGGTTGCTACAGTTGTGACTAAAGAACCCGACATTAACGGAGGAGATGCGGAAGTACTCCCAAGTTGTCCTTTGACGAGGGAAGAAACCTACGTCGACGGTGTCCTTGACCGGACGTTAACATCAGAACAACGTACGGAAGTGGAGTCGTAACTTCAAGACTTTTCAAGCGTCTTGACATAACTATCTGACAAGACGAAGTTGGAGGAGTTCACCCTGAAGTTACTGGATGAGAAGCCAGTGAGGTTGAAACCATATCAGCTACCCTATGCGAAATTAGAAACTGTCCGAAATGAAATTCATGCTATGAGAGACTTGGGAGTTATAGAACCAACTGAGTCGGCTTATAGTTCTCCTGTTGTGTTGGTACAGAAGAAAGACGGTACACACAGATTTTGCGTCGATTACAGGAAGTTGAACAGGATCACGGAATTCCAGGTAGAACTGTTACCTGAGCCTGAGTCCATATTTTTCGAAAATCGATCTGTCAAAGGGATACTGGCAATTTCCAGTCCAAAATGAAGACAGAGTAAAACTTGCCTTCGCAACTCCAGATGGGACCTACCAGTGGGTAGTCATGCCATTCGTGTTCCAGAATGCGCCAAGTGTCTTCGCGCATATGATGCGAAAATTACTTGAACCGTTAAGGGGAACTGGGTTTTCAAACTTCATGGACGATTTACACTTAGCGACAGCTACATGGGACGATCATATCATTTCGCTGAGAAACGTTTTAGAGCGACTTCAACAAACGGGACTGACCGCACGACCATCTAAGTGCCATAAAGGGTTTAGGAAACTAACCTACCTAGGTCATACCCTCAGCGAAGATACGTTAACCCCAGATAGTTCAAAGGTCGACGAACTTAGTAAGACAGACCCCTAAGAAGTTCGATCTTTCTTAGGACTGGCAGGGTATTATCGTCGATATGTTTCTAACTTCGGCGCAATTGCTAGCCCATTGACTGACTTGACTCGGAAAAAGGATCCGACGAAAGTTATATGGACAGACGCATGTGAACGAGCATTTCAGACGTTGAAGGACAGACTGACGTCAGACGCAGTTGTGAAATTGCCTGATGTGACACAAGATTTTTTCTTACGTACTGACGCTTGTGATAGAGGTTATGGGGTAATGTTATACAAGAGCATGACGGAAACTTATTCCCAGCTGCATACAGTAGCAGGAAATAGTCCACTGCAGAACGCAATTATTCAGTCTCTGAGAAAGAATGATTGGCAATTATCTTTGGAATATCTAAGTTCCAACGTTACCTGTATGGACGAAAATTTATTTTAGAAACTGACCACCAACCACTCGCCTATTTAGCTCTCGCTAAGTTAACAAATGGACGATTAATGAGATGGTCATTATTTCTGCAACAGTACCAAGTCCAGGTATGGTATATAAAGGGCAACGTGAATGTAGGGGCTGACTGCTTAAGTAGACTAGGGACGTCTTAGGCGAAGGGTTCACCTGAGGACGTGTAAATAAATCAGGTTAGATATCCGAAATTTGGATAGTAAAAATCCCTGATTTTACTCTTCAAGGGAGGGCCTATGTGAGGGGGCAAATTTCTGTCGATCTATGAAGAACACAATAATTTATGAAAGAGTATTGTAATGTTGTTTCCCTTTTGTAACATAAATTGCAAGAGCCTTGAATACAGCGTTAAGTAACTTGTAGGTATTGATAATTGTGAGGGTGAAAATTTCTGTCGAGCTATGAAGAACACATTGATTTGGGCCAGAGAACAATTAATTAGATTTATAGGGACAGGCGCTTGCTAAATCGCTATACTGCTACGATTTCTAATGTCTGTATCGGGAGAGGAAGTAATCCTTAATTAAGCCTTCCTTTATTTAACCGTGACGTAGACTAGAGTGTGGCAGATAACTTCGATTTTATGTCGGAACTGTCAGAAATTGAAAGTCTCCAGAATAGTTATTCGGAAAAGTAAAAGTCAAGTTGACCACAATTTATGTGTCTCTTATAAAGGGCGGTAAATACATTTCATCTTGATTGGGTACGCTAAATAAGGGGCGTGTTTCCAAAACTAAATTTCTTAGCTGTAAATAGTCCCCCCGACATCGAAAAATCTAATTAGTCTGCATTTTTTCTGCAAAAGTAAAGCTATAAGGGACTCCGAGACTAAATTTGGAAGAAATTCTCTTGTAAAACATTTATCAAAGGGGCCGGATGTTTGGAAAGTCAAGGGGCACAATTCTGGTCGTATAAGCGAACAAAGTTTGAAACACAATGGAAAATAGCTCCACTCACGTATCCAGTGACGTCTCCACAGACGTATACAGTGACGTATCCACGTACCTACTGATACAAGTACCTACATGCTTACGTATCCACCGACCCACACAAGGTTCGAGGGCCGGAAAGAGGAGAGACACTAGGGAAGTTGGAGGAGAAAAACCAAAAAACGGAAGGACCGAGAGGAACAACTACCGTGACGTTGGAGTGAACCGGAATGCACATGTTATGAAGTTGTGCAAGGCAATGACTTCGATTGTTTACTCGATGAATCAATTATATCGATTAATCAGATCGGTTATTTATATAAACATATTTGTGCTTGAAATTCGGTGAAAGATTTCTTTTTCGAGTGGAAATTGGAATAAAGACATCATACAGGTCGATCAGTGCAAAACGAATATTTTGCAAGGCACTTAACTTCAACCACTGCTCGTTGTATTCCAGTTAATGTTTGTTGTGATTACGGTAAAAGAATATTCAAGTGATGATGGAAACCTGGAAGCTTTTTCCTATTCTGTATGATAAGTAGAAAATCAAAATAGTCTCTAAGTCAGGATGAAAGTCACGTGAATGGCAGACCTAGCTTTATCCTACACACGTGTTCTACGTTGGAAAACACAACCATACATATAGAGGAATACTAGAAGTTATTATTTGTGCTTCTTACATAATGGCATAGTCATGACCACTGTATGAAGTTATAAACATCGTTGCCAATAAATTTTATTGTAACAGAATGGTCTCTAACACGTCTATGTAAAGTTGGCAATTATGGCCCCAAATCTCTGCCATTCAGAAATGTCATTGTAGATTAATCGTCTGGTGGTGCGTACTCATGTGACGGGACCTTTGTTAATATAACGAGCGCGTTCTGCCTTTGTATCGTGCTTTGTGTGTGTGTCTAAAATAAGAAACTGCAGCACAGTCTGCATTGCTCAAGGCGATGTGAAAATGATAATTTATCTAGATGTACCACTTGTGCAGTAGGCATAACAATATTATCATATCGATCACAGTGCTTCCTTATCTTGGACACTTTTCAAACGTTTCTGTAGATAGTATGATGAATTTTAGCTACAGTCAGTGTTTTAATTCAAATATTAAGACAGACTTTTTCTTCACGATTTAGATTTTATTTCATTTCAAAAGCATTGCAATACATTTGCTCGCTGTAATTTGACAATAACAAAGAATGAAAAAGTATAACTGCAAAAGGACAATTTTACATAGGTACGTGGAGGATTTTAGCCATACATTATCCCATTATAATGGCTTTAGTTTCCATGCAATTAACTTTATTGTTCAGAGTTACCGTTGAATTATGATTTCAGCTATCGTTTTGGCGTGTTTTAAAATGCTTTCATTAGCAAACAACACGCTATTTAAATAAATAGAATTTCACCAGCTGTACAGTGCAAATGTCTTTATTCTTCTTATTTTGTTAAATTAAAATCTTTTCTAAAGGTAAACTAGTTTAACGCACTGCTAGAGCTTATACATATTATATGACAATATCTTACATTTGTTACATAATGGTAAATGACACATCGGCAAGTGACAAAATTTTACAATATCAGTAATTAGTCTTTCTTAAACACTGTGCTAAATAATAAAAGTATATGCAGGTCTGAAGTTTTCGTGCTGACATACATCTTGTGGAAGGTGCCCCGATGTCTCCATTGGAACTCAATATGAAAATACTGACCATTATGAACAAACCATATGTGATTTCCTTGAAATGACATCCCATGATATGTTATATTAGTAAACCATACGTGTTTTGTTAAGGGCCTCTTGGCAATGCAAACGACGAGGCAGTCAGACTGACAGACATATACACTTATACATAAATACTCTCTCTCGAAGTTTGAATTTGGATATTTTTTTTACAAGGAACAAATATATTTTACTGACTGATAAGAAATTAACGCATCTTCAAACATCTTCTGCGTTGCAACAATTTGTCTTTGCATACTTCATACAGGAGAGGCTTTTATATGTCGATGTTAAATTCAAAATTCATTGTTGGAAACAATGTTAAATTACGCACCACTTCTTCCTTGCTGAAAAGTTCTAATCGACACTGAATAAAATCAAGAGCTTTTTAGTAAAGGTGTTTCAGGATTCCCTTTAATTTTGTCCCGAGGGCCACAATATATCATAAAGTGCAGAGAATCATTTTCAACATTAATCATTGTTTGTTTCATATCTCGCGCGTCAAATGCTGTTAAGAGAGATAATTGCTAACGTAGAAAGACAAAGAAGATTAATTATAGGGAAGAATTAAGCAGTTGAAAAGTTGTAAGAAAGAAACTTAAACCTTTGTAGAAAAGCAATTAGGTGTTATTTTTTATTAATTAATACTGAAACGTGAAATCACTTTTTAAATAATTAGGATGCGTATACTAAGAGTAACCTTCTTACAATCTATCAAATACGAGTGAGAAAAACATGTTCGTCACATTCTGTTCCTGGTAACACCAGAAAGATTCTACCTTGAGCGCAGTTGTACACCTAGGAAAGAACTTTTAAGCTTTTGTTTACGTTGTTTGACTTCGGCTAAACAAATTCCTATAGACTGCAGTTAGTGAAGGTCATTCATTAGAGGAAGACAAGATAACAGTCTTACATAGAAGTGTTGATGATCCTTGAATGATAAGTACATTGTAATTAAAGCACACTAATTAGTGAATTTTAACTTTAAATATTATGCAGAAGCAAAAGGAGTTTTTAATTATATACAGTCATTATGGTTTTATCATTAGGTATCTCACGGTAGCAAATGTGCTTACTGCCATTAACATAGTCTCTTCTTCTATATCTGTGATGATACCAATTGTATTGTATTCAAAATGTGCCCTAAGACATTCAGTAGATCTGATAGGATCATGAAATGAAACGCAATACGGCATTCTGTTTTGACATATAATGAATGCCCAATTTAAGATCAGATATAGATGGAAACGTGCACAACCACTGACATTATATCTATATTACTATTTTACAAATGTATGCATCGTACTAATTTGAAGTCACTGCTAGTAGAATTATGTGTATGAGCTTTGATGGTATAGTGCTGATTGGTCGTAGAGAAGACGACTACAGCACTTCGTCCGCATGTTCAAAAAGAGTACTTTTGTATTATGTAAACAAGCAAGTTTGTTCAGTAGACGCAGAATGTATCCTATAGATTTAAATGGTCTTGATGAATATTCTTAAATATTTTCATACACTGTGATGAATGTGTGATAATGTTGTCGTGCTTCAATCACAATTTCAATACAATATGTTTACCAATCTGTTTCAAGCGCGATTTCATTACTAAAGTATTGAAATGTATACACATGTTGCAGATAATAATACTGAACATATGATACACGTGGAATTGAACTGGCTTTTATATTACCATTATAAAAACATAAAGAATTAACGTCTAATCGAAAGGGGATTCAGTAAGGACTCATTTTAACATCTTAATTGTAGAAATGTATTACTATTTACTCACACATTCTCTCCTATCTTTCTATTTCGAAATTATTAAAATAGGCTTTTTATGATAATTTAAATATTTTAAATGTATGTGAAGACCCTTAATGTATCATTTGATCATCTCTATATTTGTACAGTACTAATTTATAAATTAACAGGTGACAAAATTGTAAAATACCATTTATGAGTTGTTTGCAGATAAATGCTTTTTAATAACACATAGCTTGAAAATATCTATATGTGGGCAAAATGAAATCAAAATAACAATGGCTTTAATTTTGTTTAAAAAGAAAGAACATAGAATCTTTCGGAGGATGAGAACTAGCTATGAAAAATAAAACTAGTAGTCGCTACCTACTTTGCCAGAATCATCATGTATTGCAAAACAAATATAATGATCAATAAAATGACTAATTCAAATTATATTTTTATTTCAGTATTAAAACTATGCCTGTACCTAAATATGGTGCTCTAAAATGAGGAATAATATTATTTGAATCCTGTAATATTTATCTGAACTTGTTTCTTCGATACGCATGTAATATTTAAAAATGTTAGCTGTTTCTACAGTACCATTAATAGCAGTCTTGCAGTCTTTCGATAGGATTCGAAGTGGAGCTTAAATGTTTAGAGTGGTTTCTGGCATGAGTTATCGGTTCTTATGTCTCATAAGTTGCAAGTTATCACTAGTGTTAAGTTTTGCACAACATAATTGGATATAATTAATTACCGTAAGAGTTATACGTTTTTGTTTTAATAATATATCTATAAAGTTTGGAAATTCTGTTAAGAAAATTGATGGGTGAACGACCTAGTGAGGCGTGTTACAGGACTGAGAAGACAATGGAGGACAAGGGCATTGGCGAGAAATGGTTACAACTGAAACCAGCACGGTTCATATTGTGACGTTCTCTTTAATACTTTGTAGTGAATTCCGTTGAAGACGGTACAAGTTGCAAATCCAGCATTTTTTTCAAAATAATTCCTGTGTTGATGTTTCTTTGCCATGAATCGTTTGTGTGGCAAAACTGGTTGTTGTAATCAGCCAATATCCTGCTGATTCTATCATAACGTCTGTGAGCTTTAACAATGGTATCTGTACTCGATACCTTTGCCCTTTTGACTGTTAGGGGTACAATATTTGCGATGATATTGATATGACAGTCATTTTACGTATCGCAACAATCTGACATAATGTAAAGATGAAGCTTAATATGGTATTAGATATCGTCCCCATAGATACCTATGTCCAGTTAATGAGTCAATAGTTTAAAAACAGAGTCGATCAAGTACACAGTTATTGATTATACCTTAACATCAAACCTTTAGTCTGAGTACTGATATGACGTCATAGCCCTATTGATGCAATCATGACCAGGCTCTGAATTCCTGTCTTGCTTTGCTTTTGTCCTTACACAAGACTACACGACGCCTACTGCATGTGTAAAGTGTGCAACCGGTAACATGTTTTTAATGTGCTAACTTGCAGTCTCTTTCAGTTGTCGCGATTTGAATTATACGCATCAAAAGGTTACTTGTGATTGAAAAATCATTTGAAATATTAACCAGCAATAAGAAGAAAGTGGTTTAAACTTGTCCTTTTGATGCAAACGTGTCATGTTGATACAATCGTTTGAATATACGATCGATTCTGTTTTTTTCTTTCTCCTTTCTCAGTTTGATCAAGGCGTTATTTTCATCAGATTAGGTCTGAAACGTAATTTGTCGTTTCATGTTATTAATATGACATAATAAGTCTGAAATGGATTTTATTTTTTTACTGACGATATATAAGGTGTCAAGCAATGTTATTCTATAAAGGCATGCATATTGCCAAATAACTCTCTCAAGAATATAACAAGACTTAAAGATTACGGTTATCAATTAAATCTTATTTAAATACGCATTTAATAAGCATTTTGTTCGCGAGCTCGAATCTTGGGAAAATATTTATGTTCAATGCATGTTTTCTTTTAATTTTTGTCTTGAATGAAATGAAATCTTTTTGCATGTGGATAAATTATCAATTTACAATCTTATCCCTTCTGCATTTGTACGGTGATGTTTGATAGAGGGGCAAGCATTACAATTTTGAACATGAACATGACCCATCGAAAACTCCAATAGTATTGAAATAATTAAATAACTGTGTTAATTATTCATATGCGTTCGTTCTGATATTCTTAACACTGTCTAGACTTCACCATAGGAATTATCAGTCAAGATATCTATCGTTATTGAATAAAGGTGTGCGGTGATGTCAAGGACAGCCGCTAGTCATGAGATAGCAGTTTAAGAGTAGCGTTTAGAAGAAGTTTTCACATATTACAAGGCAAAAAGCTGATTCAATGAAATGCTTACTGCAACTAATCATTTTCTTTCAAAGTTGAGAAAATTGCTTTTCTCATGTTGGTGAACTGATTTGAAGTTGGATAAAAACGCAATATTTCATGTCATAAGAAATTTTTAACCAGTCATTTGGAAAATGAAACATCGTGATACAGGCCTCTCTGATCCATAGTAAAATACGTCGGATAAGTAAAGTTGACTGATTTATCACTTTCTTGTTTCGCTTCGAGATTGAAGTTCCTCTTTTAGTCAAAGATAAAGGAGTTTTCAAAAGTAGAGTCATTTGAGATTCAATGGCACATGCAAATGTACAAGGCTTTATTGTGCTTAGCATTGAGTGGTTTTCTCTGTTAACCTTTAACAAACGTTTCAAGCACAGTGAAGCTTTTTCTAAAAAATCAATATCAAGTGGAACATTCTCAGCCTTTTCTCTCATATCGGGTAAGAATCCTGAGATGTAATTCGCCGCTACTGAGAACTATATTCGGAACTACTTTAGTACGCATAGTACAATATTGCCGTAGACACACACACACACAGAGGAAATGAGAGCTAAGTGCCTTCCTAAGGGAAAATTTAGGCAGTCGACCCGGCACGCGCTGTGCAGGGCGGGGCTTGGTGGGTATTGAACCTGCGGCTCTTGGATTACAAGTTCGACACTTTTCCATCTGATCTATACCACAGCTCCCATTTGCACCCAGTACCATTGCCATTTTAACTGCATGGGTCAGAGTTATTACTTGATACCCGGCTTATAGTTACTAAAAAATTGCCGTACTCTATTAATCAGATGCGATAGTTTTGTGACGAAGAACACAATGATGCATTCAAATATGAGAAATAATTCTCATGAATTAATGCTCGAACTTGCGAATTTATAGGTAAAAATAAAATTGAGGATGTGCACAACTGCTGATGGTATACTGATAGCATACCTTTAAAGATTTATTACGATTAGTAATGTGACGCCGATGTTAATACGTGCAAATTAATTTGCAACCTCTGTGTTTGTATGGTACTTTATGTATGCATTTGTATGTGCGAGTGTGTATGTGTGTCTATGTGTGTGCGCGCGCGTGTGCGTGTGTGATACAGCTACGCCGTCTGTATTGTACACATTAGATAACAAGTTTTCAATAGACGCAAGAAAATATCATATTGATTTACTTTGTGTTGAAACATCGGTGTACATTTTAGCTGTTTGGGCCAACCTTCTCGTGTATCTAAG
The DNA here is from genome assembly GCA_028554795.2 of Sinohyriopsis cumingii. NCBI lineage: Eukaryota > Metazoa > Mollusca > Bivalvia > Unionida > Unionidae > Sinohyriopsis > Sinohyriopsis cumingii. The sequence goes on along the minus strand of CM068825.1, from coordinate 120,025,168 downwards.
ATATCATTCTAATATACAAAGTGTATAAATATTATGTGGAAAAATGGAATTCATGAATATTTCCGCTTCTTAAGCATTAAAACAGTTTCCCTCTTTCCGCATTACTGATGATAAAGAGAAAAAATATTGATCCATTTTCATATTTTTCTTGATAATTTGAACATATCTGAATGCCCTCTTAAAATTCTTCTTTGCAGGTCTTCTTTGCCTCTCAATCACCTCAGAAAAAAAAAGTATAAGGTAAGATATCATACATTATCTGAAAGAGTCCATAATTTGTTGGCTATTTCTCACAGCAATGTCTATATCACATCCGTCTGATTCCATCATTAAGTATATTTGTGACGTAAAGCTCACAACGTGAAAACAAATTACGAAGAGCCCATCCGAAATCAACACTGTTGACAAAATGGCAAATCTACATTAATTAGCTTTCCATTAATAATACATAATAGTCCTGACTAATTACGAGGTATCGCCTTGTCATATGCAGAGCAGTTCAATGAAACAAAGCCGCTATTGGGAATATTCAGTAAACGAACTAGTACGAAGGATGCACAACTGTTCACCGTCTATACTCGCTTATAAGACGAGTCAAACTGCAAACAACAATGATCCTGATCTTCCATAGCATAATGAGCCCGAACATTAGGGTCTGTGTTGTTTGTTCTATTGATAATTTATAACAAACAGCACAGATCAGATCTGCGGACGCGTTATGCGCCGGCAGGTCAGAATTTGTGCCGTTTGCAGTTGGATTAGTCTTATAAGCGAATACAAATGGTACTTCTCTTATACTCACATCGTGTGGAGCAATGTAAACGTTACTATAATGACTTCCGGGTTAAAATTAAAAGCCAGCATTAGCAGTAGTCACAGTAAATACAAAATTCTGACACAAATTTTACTTTTACGAATATGCCGAAATTTGCTTTAGAATATTGTCCAAGAGAACTACGATGTTAAATTCTATTTTGGATCACCACTACTTAAATGGATCGCAATTTGAATTAACAAGGTGCTCGCTATCTAAACTTGAAAGACTTCAAAAGCTAAATATCAGAATATATTCCATAGTTGAAATAACTTTGAAGAAGACCGAGACTTTTATAATGATTTTTAATGCTCGTTTTTGTTTTTTATGTTTCCTATTGAAGCAAAAGGAGATGATATTACTTTGGCAGGCAACTAACATCCAAAAGCAGTTAGTTCCCTGTTCGCATTATTAATGGCACAGCCATTTATTTGAACAATCATCCCAGCATCACTTCCATTACATCATCCACATCCACATTCTTCCTCATAATATCCTTGTAATTGTTATGGGACATCATATTGTACTGTCATGGGACATCATATTGTACTGTTATGGGACATCATATTGTACTGTTATGGGACATCATATTGTACTGTTATGGGACATCATATTGTACTGTTATGGGACATCATGTTGTACTGTTATTTGACAACATATTCTAATGTTATGGATATATTCTACAGTTATGGATATTATATTTTTCTGTTATGGGATATTATATATTCTTCAGTTATGGGATATCATATTCTACTGTTGTGGGATATCATATTCTACTGTTATGGGACATGATATTCTACTATTACATTATATCATATTCTACTGTTATGGATATTATATATTCTACTATTATGGGATATCATATTCTACTGTTATGGATATTATATATTCTACTGTTATGGGATATCATATTGCACTGCTATGTGACATCATATTCTACTGTTGTGGGATATCATATTCTACTGTTATGGGACATGATATTCTACTATTACATTATATCATATTCTACTGTTATGGATATTATATATTCTACTGTTATGGGATATCATATTGCACTGCTATGTGACATCATATTCTACTGTTATGGGACATCATATTCTACTATTACATGGTATCATATTCTACTGTTATGGATATTATATATTCTACTATTATGGGATATCATATTCTAAAGTTATGGACATTATATATTCTACTGTTATGGGATATCATATTGCACTGTTATGCGACATCATATTCTACTGTTATGGGACATTATATTCTACTGTTATGGAACATCTTATTCTACTGTTATGGACATCATATTCTACTGTTATGGGATATTATATTCTAATGTTATGGGACATCAGATTCTACTGTTATGGGACATCATATTCTACTGTTATGGGACATCATATTCTACTGTTATGGGACATCATATTCTACTGTTATGGGATATCATATCATACTGTTGTGGGACATCAGACTCTACTGTTATGGGATATCATATTCTACTGTTATGGACATCATATTTTACTTCTGTGGATATCATATATTCTACTGTTATGGTATATCATATTCTACTGTTGTGGGATATCATATTCTACTATTGTGGGACATTATATTCAACTGTTAAGGATATTATATATTCTACTGTTCTGGGACATCATATTCTACTGTTATGGACATCATATTTTACTTCTATTGATATGATATATTCTACTGTTATGGTATATCATATGCTACTGTTATGTGACATCATATTCTACAGTTATGGGACATCATATTCTACTGTTATGGACATCATATTCTACTGGTATGGGACATTATATTCTACTGTTATGGGACATCATATTCTACTGTTTTGAGACATCATATTATACTGTTATGGGACAACATATTCTACTGTTATGGGACATCATATTCTACTGTTTTGAGACATCATATTATACTGTTATGGGACAACATATTCTACTGTTATGGGACATCATATTCTACTGTTTTGAGACAACATATTCTACTGTTATGAGACAACATATTCTACTGTTGTGGGACATCATATTCTACTGTTTTGGGACCACACACTATTACTATCCTACCGAAGTGTACGTAATAATATAATAGAGGCAATGCTATCGGCAGCTGATGGTTACGTCAAGACATTACTCTTTCTCTGAATAATACCGACGTCGAACACGTTGTATTACTACCAGTGTGGTCATTATTAATGCAGAATAATAACCATAATAGTCCATATTTATAATTAAGAACTTGTAACAATGCCAAGAATTGCTTCCCTTAGACCATTTAGAAGAGGGATAATGCGTAATGTTAACACATGCAGACGTTGCTGATCCGTACACAACTTTCTTAGAAAAAAGACAGAGTTGGCATTTTAAACGTTTTCCGATCGAAAGTGTCTTATACAGAAAGTATATCAAATAGAAATGTTTTAGATGGTGGAGATTTCTAAATATCTATGTTTGAATACTACTACTACTACAACTACTGATAATGATGATAATAATAATAATAATAATAGGACTTTTAATCACAGAAGAAGAAGAATAGGAATGAAAAGGATAAAAATGAGAAAGAAGAAAACATTATTATTATTATTATTATTATTATTATTATTATTATTATTATTATTATTAAATAGGAAAACTAGTATGAATATGGCGTTGATTGTTTCTGTTTAGCGAGTTTTACTAACATCTGAGTATTAGTGTTTGTATTGTCCAGACCATTGATGTATCTGTTGTCTTTGATATAAGACATAACACAGGCTTTCAAACTGAAATATATCCTTTTGAACCGGACACGAAAACCATATTTAATCTTAAATTCACATATAGTTGTTGTCAGTAATTCTCAATCTGTGTTGGTTCATAATTTATTGAAACTTAAATTAGTATAGTTAGTGATATGGTTTATAAATCACGTGTGTTATTTATTATTTGCATATGAGGAAGATCAATCCCCGGTAACACGAAGGTTTTTAGCTCCGATATAGTCCGATAAATCAAACCCACAAATCTGTGGGTCTGATGTCACCTGTTCATTAAAATATGCAATTTTGCTGCATGCAAATCATTCCGGAACAAAACCGCGTACAATTTAGACACATACCGGTAATTGGTAACAGACATATCAAGCGCGAAATTCAAAATGGCCACATGACAGATGGTTGTGCTATTCCATGTGGATTTACAAGTCACTAATCATATGATTTGCTCAAGAAATATAATTTACATGCCACCAAAAGAACCATTCAGCCGATGATAGTTGCACAGCCACGAGAAATACAGGTAAGTGTATAACATATACATCGATGTGTGCACCAAATTGGAATGCAAATAATTGCAGCTTTTAATGAATACGTGATATCAGCCCCTCACCCGAAAATCAATATCATCACGGGCGAAGGGCTGATTTATCGGCCTAACTCCGATACAGTACAGTATGAATTTGACTTACAAAATGTATGGGGAATGTCAGCTGTATCTTAATTTAAGCCTTTCATGTTTGGATTTTTTAATACTCACCTGTATGTAAAATGCCTACCTATATGCATACTAACTACTCGTATGTAAAATATGAAAATATGCAAACTGTGTTATACGTATGAAGCCCAACATGCACACCAAATGCAACAGATCTTCAGTGAAAAAATACTTTACTTTCAAAATGTTGGATCTAAATTTGATTGGCTTCAGGTGGTAAAACTGTTATCATATATTTAGATAAGTATCTCTAAATATATTGAAGAAGGTGCAAGCACTTACTTCACGTAAGATGATCTATTGAATAATGATTTTATTCACATTTTAAGACGCGGAAATTTTGTTCTGTAATTACCATCGATAAAAGAAGTGTCTACGTTTGAACAGGTGAAAATAGTGTACTATGTGACCAGTTCATAACTAATCATTTAATTAATAGTAAGCAAATATTGAAAGTATGGAAAATAAAGATATATTATCAAGCAATAGAACCCAGACCTTGTTTATCGCATCATTTTCAATTCTGAAATAAGGTTATAAAGCAACACCTAGGTCACTGAATGAAATTGAATACACTTCGTATGTATGATTAATTACTTCCGATCTAAAACAAAATATTCTTCTCCTATCTGAGCTGCACTTTAGTGGAACTGCACACCGATTGTGAGTAATGGTTTTAGGCAGTAGACGTAGTATGAATTGTCAATTACAATACGGTTTAGTACTTTATGACTCAATAATTCATTCAACACTTCTAAAATAACTCAGTATACATATATTTTTTATTTGGGTCGAAGGATATTAGCTATTTGATTTATTTTAGCAGTCACTGTTGCTTTGATTGACTTCAAGGGTTATTCAGTTCAAGAAAGTTCCTTTTTGTAATATTTTCCATCTTCATGTGTTTTCTGCGTGATAGATTTACGTATTTGAATATGGTATTTTGACTTCAGGCTAAGGTTTGGGTTTCATATCATTGTATAGAATCGGTAACTATGAACTCTGTCGCCTAGTTATTTCACACAAACACACACATTACTTATCCATAACGCGGGCTATTTATTTTAAATGAATCATATGATAAACTAATGTCAGTATACTGTCATCTATTGTGTCCTATGTACCGGTTTCGTTCAAACCTTAACGTCACCTAAAATCAATACTACGATAAAATCAGGTTCTGTGCAGATATCAAGAATATGTCACTGAGTACAGACGCTACAGATACGAATATTTTATCTGATCGTCAAACAGTTAATAATCACGGTATTTAAGCATCTTTTGTTTTGAAGTTGAATTTCCTACGGATTAAGGGCGTATTAATTAAGTATTAAGCGCGTATTAATTAGGGATTAAGGGCGAATTAATTCACAAACTGATTAAGTTTTTTTTACAGCATGCTTGAAAATCTTAAAACAGCGGTATGCTTATATTTACCACTACAAGCAAAACTACCACCATCACCACCACAGCAGCACATGTTAGCGCAGATTCTGCCACTACTGTTACTACTTCCACAACAGCTACTACTACCACTACTGTTACTACTTCCACAACAGCTAATACTGCCACTACTGTTACTACTTCCACTACTGTTACTACTTCCACTACTGTTACTACTTCCACAACAGCTACTACTGCCACTACTGTTACTACTTCCACAACAGCTAATACTGCCACTACTGTTACTACTTCCACTACTGTTACTACTTCCACAACAGCTACTACTGCCACTACTGTTACTACTTCCACAACAGCTACTACTGCCACTACTGTTACTACTTCCACAACAGCTAATACTGCCACTACTGTTACTACTTCCACTACTGTTACTACTTCCACAACAGCTTCTACTGCCACTACTGTTACTACTTCCACAACAGCTACTACTGCCACTACTGTTACTACTTCCACAACAGCTACTACTGCCACTACTGTTAATACTTCCACAACAGCTACTACTACCACTACTGTTACTACTTCCACAACAGCTACTACTGCCACTACTGTTACTACTTCCACAACAGCTACTACTGCCACTACTGTTACTACTTCCACTACTGTTACTACTTCCACAACAGCTACTACTGCCACTACTGTTACTACTTCCACAACAGCTACTACTGCCACTACTGTTACTACTTCCACAATAGCTACTACTTCCACTACTGTTACTACTTCCACAACAGCTACTACTGCCACTACTGTTACTACTTCCACAATAGCTACTACTTCCACTACTGTTACTACTTCCACAATAGCTACTACTGCCACTACTGTTACTACTTCCACAACAGCTAATACTGCCACTACTGTTACTACTTCCACTAATGTTACTACTTCCACTACTGTTACTACTTCCACAACAGCTACTACTACCACTAATGTTACTACTTCCACAACAGCTAATACTGCCACTACTGTTACTACTTCCACTAATGTTACTACTTCCACTACTGTTACTACTTCCACAACAGCTACTACTACCACTAATGTTACTACTTCCACAACAGCTAATACTGCCACTACTGTTACTACTTCCACAACAGCTACTACTGCCACTACTGTTACTACTTCCACAACAGCTACTACTGCCACTACTGTTACTACTTCCACAATAGCTACTACTTCCACTACTGTTACTACTTCCACAATAGCTACTACTGCCACTACTGTTACTACTTCCACAACAGCTAATACTGCCACTACTGTTACTACTTCCAATAATGTTACTACTTCCACTACTGTTACTACTTCCACAATAGCTACTACTGCCACTACTGTTACTACTTCCACAACAGCTAATACTGCCACTAATGTTACTACTTCCACTAATGTTACTACTTCCACTACTGTTACTACTTCCACAATAGCTACTACTACCACTAATGTTACTACTTCCACAACAGCTAATACTGCCACTAATGTTACTACTTCCACAACAGCTAATACTGCCACTAATGTTACTACTTCCACAAAAGCTAATACTGCCACTACTGTTACTACTTCCACTACTGTTACTACTTCCACAACAGCTACTACTAACACTACTGTTACTACTTCCACAACAGCTAATACTGCCACTACTGTTACTAATTCCACTACTGTTACTACTTCCACAACAGCTACTACTACCACTAATGTTACTACTTCCACAACAGCTACTACTACCACTACTGTTACTACTTCCACAACAGCTTCTACTACCACTACTGTTACTACTTCCACAACAGCTACTACTACCACTAATGTTACTACTTCCACAACAGCTAATACTGCCACTACTGTTACTAATTCCACTACTGTTACTACTTCCACAACAGCTACTACTGCCACTACTGTTACTACTTCCACAACAGCTACTACTACCACTACTGTTACTACTTCCACAACAGCTACTACTACCACTAATGTTACTACTTCCACAACAGCTAATACTGCCACTACTGTTACTACTTCCACTACTGTTACTACTTCCACAACAGCTACTACTGCCACTACTGTTACTACTTCCACAACAGCTAATACTGCCACTACTGTTACTACTTACACTACTGTTAATACTTCCACAACAGCTACTACTACCACTACTGTTACTACTTCCACAACAGCTACTACTGCCACTACTGTTACTACTTCCACTACTGTTACTACTTCCACAACAGCTACTACTAACAATACTGTTACTACTTCCACAACAGGTAATACTGACACTACTGTTACTAATTCCACAACAGCTACTACTGCCACTACTGTTACTAATTACACTATTGTTACTACTTCCACAACAGCTACTACTGCCACTACTGTTACTACTTCCACAACAGCTAATACTGCCACTACTGTTACTACTTCCACTACTGTTACTACTTCCACAACAGCTACTACTGCCACTAGTGTTAATACTTCCACAATAGCTACTATTGCCACTACTGTTACTACTTCCACAACAGCTTCTACTGCCACTACTGTTACTACTTCCACACAAAAGCTACTACTACCACTACTGTTACTACTTCCACAATAGCTACTATTGCCACTACTGTTACTACTTCCACAACAGCTACTACTGCCATTACTGTTACTATGTCCACAACAGCTACTACTACCACTACTGTTACTACTTCCACAACAGCTAATACTGCCACTACTGTTACTACTTCCACAACAGCTACTACTGCCACTAATGTTACTACTTCCACTACTGTTACTACTTCCACAACAGCTACTACTGCCACTAGTGTTAATACTTCCACAATAGCTACTATTGCCACTACTGTTACTACTTCCACAACAGCTTCTACTGCCACTACTGTTACTACTTCCACAACAGCTACTACTACCACTACTGTTACTACTTCCACAATAGCTACTATTGCCACTACTGTTACTACTTCCACAACAGCTTCTACTGCCACTACTGTTACTACTTCCACAACAGCTTCTACTGCCACTACTGCTACTAGTTTCACCTCTTTTTCTTCTCTTTTCCTCTGTCTTAACCGTATTCCTCATCTCTTGCCGATCCTTCTACTATTTCAGCTGCTACTACTACCACTACTACTGCTACTGCTTTTAGAGTTAGGCAGTGATCTTTTGTAAAATGAAATGACACCGAATGTCAACCCGCTGTAAATAATAAACTCTGAAACTGATTTTCCATTCAGCGGTCTCAGTTTATTGCCTGCAAATTGGATTAAACTTAATCCGTGGATACTAAAGATGGAATGCTTAATCTAATATAAAATGAATCTTTTTAATTAAAACACTGTGCTTGGTAAATTCCTCTTAGCATTAACTTCTAAGAACAAGAAGCGATATAGATGGTATTTGAAAAGCAAACCAAATAGTTTTGTCTGCAGAGCGAGAAATAAAACATATTGGTTCAACTCAAATAGAATATTTGTGATTAATAAAATATGTGTCCGTTCCATCGCCAAAAACAAAACAGAAATGGACAATTTATGAGTACGCCTCAGTGCTAAGGAGCACTCTAGTCTTGTATCTTATACATTATTTCACGCTTTCAGTAGTATCTATACTCGTATTTCAAGATAGCCTTTCAACGTGGAAACACTATACATTATATATGTGATGATAACAAGGACAATGACAAATTCTTTATTACACTCAGGTTGCAATCCGAATCATATGAAGTTAAATATTAGTATGTAACTTTGCATGTGTGTATCATGTTTTTTACAGTAACTGACATCAATATCACAGTCCATAGTCCAATGGAGTACAAATAAATTCAAACTTAAATGCATGGACGTTGATATTATTGGAAAGACATGTTATAAATTAAGATAAAAGGAATACAAATTAATCTGTAGTGTATTAATTACTTTATAATTATGTAATTATGGTACTTTTCTCTTCCTACATATGCACACATATACATACACATAAATACACATGCACATACATACACATATACAAAAGTAAAGAAAACATTATCTAAATACATGAGTGAGAGAACTCATTGCAAACGAATATATATAAGCAACAGAGATTAAGAGAGGAAAAAAGGAATTGGAATTATTTTACATTCGACTGGACGATTTAAATGGATTATCGCATTGGCTCTAATTAAAACACCTGTAAATAATTTTGTGTGGCTCGTAGGTGGTCACTTAAAAGTTTTCTTCCTTTCTAGACTACAAGGCTTCCTTCAATATGCTAAACGTTCACCAGTCGACTTTGCAATAATTGAGAGTCAATCCTTTCACTTTACACTCCGTGTGCACTTCTCCTTGTTTGTTCCGGTATTCGTAGCCGTACTTTTTAGGACCGCCACTACCAAAACTTAGAATCATGTCGTCGGGGTGCTCGTCCGTCCAGGATCCTAAACGCTCACCTTTGATGTCAGGAAAAACGAATTACCAATCATTTCCGACAATGATTCTTTTACCAAGTTATTTCGTCCCCCGGTAGAAATGAACCAAGACTCTATTTGATCTTTGTGTAATCCGATGTGGTGGAGTGAAACGTGGTGGGACACACCTCCGTGCCGTTACTGCGTGTCATTCCTTTCAACGTGGATTCTGCCACGAACGCTGACGAGGAAGGTGGAAACACCCATCACATTCACCGCAAATTTGTACATACTTACTAATTACCCGTCAGCAATTCATATTTTGACACTGTCAACAATGCTACAAAACGAGATCTGGGACAAAATGTTCCATTCACCAAAAGGAAAGTGACGGTGAAACTACATTTTCGAAAACGATTCTCTAACGACACGTAGGTCATGTATCCAGTGTACAGAGGCGTCGCTCGACATGGTTTAGGAGATATGTTAAAATCGGCCTTTTGTTCGGTGGCTCCCGTTTTGAAACCGATGCTGACATGAAGATTGTACGCTTTGAAAGATGCTGCATTGACGCAAGGCAAAGAATTTATCCAAAATGTCACCATCGACAAACAAAACCCTAGAGAATCTTTCTTGAGAGCAGGCAAAAATGTCTTGTTGCAAACAGGCAAAGACATCATTGGCAGACGAGAAACTCCGAGAAATACCCTGGACAAAGCTAAGTCAAGCATTCCTGCTTTCCTGACGCAACAGCAATAACAAGGCAGAAAAAGACCAGGAAAACACCCCTACAGAGGACTGCACACTCATAAAACTGGAAAGACAAAGAAAAAAAGAAAAGAAGAACTGTCCGAGACTTAGACGTTTTTGATTATTAAATCATAGAGACAAAAAGTGATGCACTGAGAGTATTACGCCTTTCCAAGTCGGAACTGGATATATTTGCCATGCCACCCACTGTAATGATGATGAAAGAGTCCCATTGGGTAGAATTTCATCCCGTCTCCTCTTTGACGGATTCAGCTCCCATCGAGTTTGAAATCAAAGGACAGCCTGAAGGTTACATCGATCTGAATGGCAGTTGATTGTATTTGAAGGTCAGAGTGATCGAAATGGACAACAACGCTCCACTGTAGCTCCCGTCAACAATTTCATGTATTCCTTGTTCAGGGAAATGGATTTGTACTTCAATAAAAACTCGTCAGCAGTAGCATGGATGCTTACCCTTACCGAGCGTACCTGGATAATCTCTTGACGTACGGAAAAGAGTCCAAGAACACTCATCTGGATGCTTTCGTGACAGCAGATGACGATAGTCATAATGTGGGTTTTAGTGACCATTGAAAGAAAATCCTGCAAGGATGTAGTTTAGAACTGCTGGATCGTTTGCATTTGGACATGTGGTTACAAGAAAAGTATTTGCTGAGCTGGGTGGATATTCAACTGAGACCGAATCATGGCAATGCCGCTTTCCGTTTGATGGCCCATGCCAACGAATACCAAACCATCATTCAAAAAGCCAGGCTATACGTGCGTCGTGTGGATGTGTTACCTAAAATGAGAAACGACAACAGTCACACTTTTGAGCAGAACGACAGCCCAGTATCCGATACCACTCGTGGAAGTGAAAACTTTCACCATTCCCGCTGGTCGGTGATCCTTGATCGAAAATGTTCTGTTCCAAGGACACTTACCCAAGCGTTTGATCATTGACATTGTCAAGAATTCAGCCTTCAACGGACTTCACAATGAAAATCCTTTCTAGTTTAAGCATTACAAGGTGACCAAGATAGAAGTCAGTCGCGATGGCAAGACATTGTGTACCAGAGCCTTCGAACCTATGTTTGTTGACAAGAATTACTTGAGATCGTACTTGCCCCTGTACGAAGCCACCGGACAGTTAGGGACCAACACCAGCCAAGGTATTACGTACGAGGATTATTCAGGAGGTTATGCTTTCTGGGCTTTTGATTTCACTTCAGACCAGGGCAGCGACGAGGGCCATTTCCACCCTATTAAATTCGGCCAGATTCGTGTGTAACTTCAGTTTGCAAACCCATACCTCTAGATAACACGATGAACGTCATCTTGTATTATCGAATTTGACAATTCGATAAAAATCAACAGTTTGAGAGAAGTCATTCTAGATTAATAGAAACTTTGAAGCCTGTAATCCGTCTTTGAATAGTGGAGAATCTATGGAAATGGAATGGAAGGATGCAGTGGAAGTAAAACCCCAAAACATAAACGAAGAGGACATAGTGATGAAGTCTAGATGGCCAGGACAAAAACAACATTTAATCTCCTGTTTTGCCGAACATCTGGCAGAAAGAATTACGGAACTGATCAAGAAAGATTGTTTTGGATGTCAAAACGATCATCCCAGTCAAATTCAACACGACAAATGTATGATGCTGAGTGAAGAAGAAACAAATTGGACTAGTATCTGGACGAAGCTTTGAGTCTCATCTCGGAAGAAGTCGTGTTGCATCAGTGGTATAAAGACTTGTGTGATCATTCGTCTACTCCAATGATAGCTCTAGAGATCCATCATATCGAAGCTCTTTTGTTGCAGAGCGCGAAGACGAGGCGAAGAAACGGTTACCTGACGCAAAAGGTCAATATTTGATCGATGCCTTATCATTACCTGTAGAAGAAACCCACACAAAAACAAAACATAACAAAAATGGATACCTGGGAACTTTATTACCTTTTGAACCATAGTTCGTATACTGCTTCTTGGAATCCTGTCGTGTGTGCTAAAGATGAACTGCCTTATCGTAAACATCAAGACCATCAAGCTAATATCATTAACACGGACGACAGTCAACTCCCAGGAACCCACTAGGTAGACGTCTACTTTTCCTGTGATGATTGTGTGGATTATTTTGATTCGTATGGATTACCACCTTGGGAAGACGACATCATCGACTTTACGAGAAGAAATATCCAGACGACACGATTCAATAATGTGAAATTACAAGGCATAGAGTCGATGGTGTGTGGAAAATATTGTGTGTATTTTCTTCATCAAAGCAGTCTTTAGAACATTTAGTTACTTATTTCGATCGTCACTCTTCTAGAAATCATGACAAAGTAGATAGATGGTTTTGTGACCATTATGGTTATATTTTGACTTTAGCTAGGTAACGTAGTGTTCATCAATGGCCCAATGACTTCTATCAGTGGAAGTCTATCTTAACTTCACGACGTTGTCAACCTTGTCAAAAATAGATTGTTATTTGAAAAATGTTTGTTAGTTTGTTCGGAAAAAATGTCTTATGGTGAAGTTGTTGCTTATTTGTTATTTGAATAAAAATGTTGTGTTTTTAATTTTATTTGCCACATGCTCTTTAACTTGTCTATATTCCTCTCCCTCAAATCAAACTATCATAGCGTTCCAATCCAACAAAAATGTAGGGATGTTTTCTATATACAACGAAGCAGTCTGCAGTCTGCAGTCTGACCATCATTTGTTGACAAATTTTATGTGAGCCTTGTGTTTATGAAATGGTGGACTTAAAGAGATAGAATACTGTGGGGATATTTACCAGGTCAAACTGTTTAAGTTTTGAGAGAACTTTAAAGATGAAAGAAATCACCGGCAAATAAGGTACGAGTGAAAATGGTATTGATTTAATAATTATAGTTTGGAGCCAGGAATAGTATATCGCTTATATAAATGGAGATATATATAAAACAGGTTACTCCAAATTCAATGAACCAACTCAGAATACACTCAAATGAATTACACTGAATGACAGATGTCGAATATCTTGCATGATGACAGTGTTCGGTTAAAACAATCTCACGGTGTTTGCCTGTATTGTAATATAAAATTAGACGATAAAAAATATCATAAACACCAACGAAATTGGATATTTTTGCAAGAGTATTGCAAGCAGGAAATGATAGGTTTGGGTAAGAAGAAGATTGTAAAGTATTGTGTAAAACAGGTTCTGAATTTTAGAACTATCTTTCTTGCGTGAGTCTGGAGAAGCCAAAGTAAATTTTATTTTAAAAAAACACTTTAAACAGTGGGCTTGAAACAATAATGTTGGGATCAATGACAACGACAGTTCCAGCTGTAAAAGTTCAGCAGTAAAAATGCTAGGAAATATTACGTTTTCGATATGGTGAAAAAAGTATGTCGACCAGACTAAATACACTATACCACGTGTGTTAAAGGCGCGCTAACATGATCAAATCAAAGTAGGATAATAATGGAAGACATAATTTGATCCGAGAAAACAATTAAACAAGAATTACTCGCAAGAATAGAAAAGCTGTGCCAAAAAAAATCAATTGCAAGGAAGGAAAATGTGAAGTAAATTTTATTGCTAACATAGTATTATAATAAATGGATTCCTAGTTGAGCAAACTTCATACTACTTTTATTAGGCTATCTACCAGATGGTGAAAACAACTGAATGATCAGATATAATAGAAACATAATTATCACCAGATGATCCCATGATTCATTCAATTGTGCATTAACGAGTGCAGATTTTACGGGGAAAAGGAAAAGAGCACATTTAAATTCTGAATCATACTTGAAAACAATGTATTGAAAAGTAAGAGAGTTTGGATCTATTGTAGTTTAGTTATTAGATTCATAAGAGGAGAGATTAAAATTTATTGATTGGTATCGAAGAACAAAGTCGTTAATCATAATAAAAAGAAACACAATGAAAAGGGCAGTTGACAGGATGATTGAAATACTGTAACCAATTTGTTTTGTCCAGAAATAAACCTAGATACAAAATGGGATTTTTAGAGCATCAATTTTATTAACATGACATGCAGATATACGTCAGTCAGTGAGAGGCAGCTAATTCACAGAATTACCAGAATGTGTAAAAGAAAATGAACATAAATATGCTTGTCTTAATGTTTAGAAAGAAGATAATAAATGTTAGTTTTATGCCATAGAATCAATGATAAGCCCTCTAAAAGTTCGTACTTAAAGCCCTCAAAATGATAACCCTAATCGATATCAATACTGGTTTCAAAAATGTCCAAGAATGAGTTTGCAAATTAATTTAACATATCTGATAACGGTTATGAAATTGTACACAAATCTATAAGATCAGCAATAGTGACAGCAAGAAAGAAACGCAGCCATGCATAACTGCTATATGTATTTGATAGGGACACTTGTTTATTATTGTGAACTAAAGAATTTCACAAGGTCTGCATCATCTCAAATTATCAAAAGCGCCCAACAATATTTGTGTAACAAATGTTTTTGTTATGATTTTTTTCTGAATTTAAATTACAGAGAATCTTGGCCAGATTTAAGCGACTAAATTAAAATGGTATATTTTCCAACTGCTACAAATGAACTTACTGCTGAAATAGATAAATAAAAGTCCGATACCAAAAATATGTTGATGAAGAACTAAGCAATATCAGTGTGGTACAACGATATCTTGAAAAATTAAATAAAAGAATGAAAACGATTACGAACAGACTTACGAAGATAAGATTTGTTTAAAGTCGGTATTATTTAAAACAACAATTCAAACATGAGCACTAATGAGTGTTTTATCAGTAGGACATAAAAACAAAACATAATGAATCATGCTTTGCAAAACATACAAACAGCATATTAATGCAACTGGACAAACATATAGCGCCTAGCTTTAAATATAAGCAAAAAAATTATTTTAAAAAGCAGTAATGAAACGTGAATTTAGTATTTATGTAAACTGAAAAACACTGTTTACGAGGATTTGCAGAATTAGAAAAATATATTAGTAAAATTATGGGTTAAACTATGTCAAATCACATTAATCGCATTGCAAAACGTTTTGGTTTGACATGATGGATTTACTGATAGGCGATCGGGGGTATCTGATTGGGCCAGGATTCGGAGGAGACGTCACAGCTGGGCAAGCAGTATGGTGCTCATTGTTTGGCACATGACTTCCTGTATAGCCAGTTACAATCATTGTTTCAGTCGGTATAATACTTCCATAGGGAATCTGGCATTGTCCAGTAGCACAGTGTAAAATTTATTATTAGTGAATTTTTAAAAAGAATGGTGCATTTGTTAAATAGAATTTCCAATCAAAGTTAAAAGTTGAGCTAGCAAGAAATCCCTTTCTCCTGTTAGATGACGTTCCACCCAATAATTAAATGGAAGAAATGGAAGAAATGCTTTTATTCAAAAAATGAGCATTTGAGGTTGAAGTGCATCCAATGGAAAAAGCAATAAATTAAAACTGATTCAAAGGTTTATGGAAACAGTTCCTAAATGTCGACATTCAATCATCTCACGATGTTGAGTTTTATATTGGAATAGAGATAAACAATCATTATTTTCTATTATTCTTTAAGGCTTAAAAAATAACATGACGGTGCAAAATGTAATGCAAAACTGTAAATCATTCAAGAAGTACAAACATATCCTACGTAAGAGAACATTATTTTATTCTTTAGAATTAATGAAGGTTTTGTTACCTTAACAGTAACAGTGTCAAATCAAATGTGTTACAATTAGTAGACAGGCAACATCAGCAGTTACGATTGCTAGGTAACGAAACTGTTAACGGTATAGGAGAACGTTATTACCTGTTCAAGGTACTTGATGCAAATGTAGATTGTTAAACATACAACAACAAAAAAGAAGGGGCCCCGAGTGGCCGAGTGGTCTAAATCGCTCTTCGTTACGGATCACTGCCATCTCACCTCTGTCTGCGGCGGTTCGAGTCTAAGATTCAGCCAATGTGGGCATGTGAGAAAGCTTGCCAGTAGCTTCTCGTGGGTCGGTGGTTCTTTCCGGGGTTTTCCGGGTTCTTCCTCCACCATTAATACTGGCCGCCATGTATAGCCTATCGTGTGCTGAAAAATGGCGTTAAACCCCACAAGAACAACAACAACAACAAAAAAGAAGACATGATTCAGTTTTTGAGGAATTGCAGAAGAAGACAAAGGAGATCAAATAAAAGCGGAGCCAAGACAACCGACTGCCAGAATGAATTATTGCGAAACGTTCTGATTCTGCAGATACTGAATAAGTCGGACCGTGTTTATGCATTCTCTTCTTCTATTCATTCCCTTGCTGTTTCAGAAAAAAATAGTTTATGAGAAAACAATGTATTGTCATGCTAAGAATGCTCGTGTTTACTGAGGTTACAGGTAACTTTACATTTGTGCTAATAAATATAAGTCGTGGAAAATATCCCACACAAACAAGAGGAAACAATTCATATGATCCAACATGTAACAGTATTACACGCACTCCGTATGAACAATACATTTTCAAGCGGCAATACTTTCTTTGCATCCAATTTCATGATCGTACATGGTAGACATTTAATATTTTTTTGATGTAAATGTTAAGAGGATATGTTAACAATGCATAGTAAGTAATCTGAGAAGACTGCTTATTGGAAATATAACAATTCTTAGTGATGATATCATCACGTTGAATGACTACAATATTTTTTTAAGTTCAGAGGTCTCTGTCTACCAGCGTCTGTATGAACAAACAAAAGAAAGCAAGAAGTCAAAATGCAAGTATTGTTCAATTTCATCTGTTCTTTCGCTGCATTTGCTTTACATTTTGCATGATTCTTATAACTTTAGCACTGAATCTTTGTTTAAACAAATAATGTTAATATAAGATACGTTTTATGTTTTCGTCGATGTGTTGTTGTAGCTCTTGAATTGTAGTAGATCTTTCAGTTTCAATCTCGTTCCAAACACGCTAATGTTATGCTAATGTATTGTGTTATTGTTTTTCTTTATAATTTTATAGCTTTTAAATGATTATACTCTAGTCTTATGGTTTTATGTCCCAATACGTCTTCGCACAAACTATCTAGAAGCTACATCAGTTTATTTAACTGGATCATCTATGTAGGCAAAAAATAAATGTTGTTCAAGTTTATGTTTTCTTCAGAAATTTAACACTAATATCGCTAAGACCGTTTAAAGATAGCTCACTCGTCGTTTTAATTGCCTAACGTGAAAAGTATACGTTACACGCGTACAGCGAAAATCATTTCTGTTTCGTCTTCACCTTTAATGCTGATATTCAATATTTTATGATACATCCTTGTTACTGCTTATATATGACCATGCATGAAAAGAAGTCATAATAAAATACATTTTTGGTAGACTCAGGCAAACTGGAATTGATAATTTACCATATATGTTTTCAATTACATTCGTAAAACATATTTATTTTTCAGGCTGAACTTGTGTAGCATAACAAAGATCCATTTATGTAGTTTAAATTAAAACAGTTAATATTCCAACAGCTGATTAGATACATACTGTCTTCTTTCTTTGATACCTCTATAAAACTGTTTGACCTGCTATTATTTCCCCTTCTATAAATACAATCTATTTAGTTCGTCAACTTCTTAGTTTTCTATCAACTTGTATCATTATTTCTTTGTCTGTATGTTATATCTATTGTTCCTAGGATCTATTAAATTCAATTCCTCGTGACTTATTCCATTGTTGCCCCTAGCTTTACTCGCAATATCATTAATACTGTTTAACGTCTTTATAGCAGAGGTTAAGAACACGTTTTTTACAACATATATACAAACGTTTTCCTTAAACCTTTAGCCAACAACCCAAGGATAATTGCACAAAACCCACTCAAAAACTGAGGTTATAAATCCTGCTGCTATCTATGCGACTCCTATACTAGTAAGTGTATCATCCATTCCACCTAAATCGGTTACTTTGCTCACCTATACCAAGCTAAATTGATCGTCTATGCTGTTCGTACATTTTTATGTCACTTCTGTAACGTTCCGTCGCCTTAACGTAATCATTCTTAATTTCCCCATTTTATGAATCTTAAATGAACACCATTGGGTAATACTGTATGCAACTGATTTGTACTTGGTATATTTGTCTCCCATTTAGATGTCAGAAATAGGCAGTTAAAACCTTTTCCAAAAGCAAATGAGCCAACTCCTGCGAACTCAAGAACACAGAAATACACGACGGTGTTTATTTCGTTTGTGAACTATGTCACTTCATTGACGTGGCGTTTCAATTTTAGGTCTATATATGTTACTGTTGCTTGAATTAAAAGATTGTTCATCAGGTAATTATATTGACCATTCGGACAACAGTTTTTTGTATGACAATAAACGTGAACCTGTATATCGATTTTACTAACGCTGGTATACCTTGATCTGGTGAATGGCATCAAGATATTTCATACATAACTGTTGCCATCCAAACTGCCCAGCTTAACTGATTCTCTCAGAATTTAAAGCCACATTATGCCCGATATCTATTCCTAGATATCTCTGTCAACTCTTAAAGTGCATCGATGAAAAATATGAATTAACCTGTATCTGAAATAACCTGTATGCGAAATAATTATTTCTCTTCGGTGTATTTAGTCTCGTGCAATATCTGTACTAACTAAAGCGTTAACATTAATTGAGGGACAAAATATCTCATAAAAATGCAAACTTCGGCTAAATTATACTCTTCTTGCAATGTTGTTTAGAAGACGGTCGTGAAGATATTTCAAACTTTTAAATTATCTTATCACCCCTGTCCTTCCATTTATGAGGAATGCAGTAGCATAGGGTTTTTGCCCAGGAAATTTCGTAAAACGTTTGTGGAATTACACATTATGTTAACCGTAAAAGTTTCTTTTGCGTGCAATATTACTGAAATTATTTTGTTGCCCAACTTGCACAGCATATTATGTAAATGTTTTGCCCAATATCATAGGGTGTTGTTTCAAAAAAAAATATTTTTAAAGGTGCATTAGCATCGAGTTGTTTTTCGAAATAATTTTGCAAAGGAAGAATGGTGGAGCAGAGCGTTGCTTTTAAGTTTGTTTTCTGAGGATGCAATAACACAGGGTTAGTGGGTTCGGAACTTTTTGTAACATATGTTTTTGGGGAGAGATGAGGTGTTGCTTGAGTATGATATAGTTAGTTGCCTGAAAAACATAATACGTATTTTACTGTTTGTCATCACAAATGTTGTAAAGTCAGAATGGAACTCATAGACTTATTTCAGTGAAAGCGTATCTTATCTGACGCAAAACGAAAGAAAATTAATAATTCCAACTTGTCGCTGGATTAAGTTTTTAAACAACTATTGTGCATTCTACCTCAGCATATTTGACCGATTTTCCTAATAACTAGTTTGTAAATTACACATTTAGCCACTTTGGGCATGTCATGCATTATTTTTGGATGCAGAATTCCAGTACCATATAATGCTTTTTCCTCTTGGGACATAATGCCAATTCACAGCGAGCTTTAAATTTCTTCGCGGTATTAAATTGTTTTGCACAATCAAATTATAAACTTACCACCTTTTTCGAAAATTACTACAGAGACGGTTTTACGGGTCAGTAAGCGTTGAGAAAAACAACGTTAGTCAATGCGGCTGATGCTTAACGTGAAATTGATCTCAATATAACTAATACCATAGAACTGTCAATAAATTTTAAATAAGTTGTAAAGGATACAAAAGTAATGATCGATTTGAAAATGATTTTTTAAAAAAAAAATAATATTGGCAGAGATTAATCTGAGAACTTTTAGATTTTAACAGATTTTAAATTTAATCGATAAGTGTTCATCAAGTATTCCTTTTCTTTGCACAAAGATTTATGTAATCGCATTTAATTGTCAAAGTCAATAAACATTCAAATGATGGTTGAGTATATCTTTAAGTACAGATACCGACCCACGCCATTATTTAAATTTATCGAAAGATCTGCGAAAGAGAGAGCTCTTATTAAACCTAACGTGCTTGATATTTAATCGATATGTCTTATCTGCCTACGCAGCCCGTTCAGTGGTATGTTTCTTAATTGTTATTTGGCTTCAACTAATTGTTTTTCGATTTACAGTAAAAATAATGTCTTTCTTTAGAAAACAAAACTCTTCATATGTTTGTGGGGAAATACAATCTTTTCATTATAAAATACTGTTGTTTTTTGTCTCCGAAAAGTATTTTTGTTAAATCAAAATAAATTTGAATGATTTATTTTGAAATCAATATCTGTCTTAAGAAACCAATGTATTATTTAAGTGGCTTATCATTCAAAATTGACGAATAATGTTTCGTTTCAACGAATTATTTCTTCAGTCTTTCGGCTGCTTTTCACATTTGCATCAACTCCAAAAGCAAGCACAATAAATAGATCTTCGATTATCTTAAAAATTATCACAAATAAATGGTCTTCAGTGAATATTTGTTATAAGTTTTTGTCCTACAATTTTAGATTGCTGCCCGCTTTATCGAATATCTTTTCTGTGCGAAATATTTTAACTGGTGCATTCTACATTTAAATGAATATAGTCATGATGATATTAGAAACAAGACTGACATATTGCCTTTAAACTGACAGATTTACTGGTCAAATTATATCCTGTATTTATTATACACTTTGCCTAACATATTGTGTTGTTCTTGTTGTTTTTTGGATTTAACAATATTTTTCAGCACCTGACAGGCTTAACATGGTTGCCAGTATATCTGGATGAGGAAGAACCCGGAAAAATCCCATGAAGAACAACCGACACACCGGAAACTACTGGCTTGCTTTCTCACATACCCACGCTGGCCGAGCCTGAGACACTAACCCAGGCGGACAGAGGTGAGATGTATAGGATAGTAAAGAAATGCTGTTAGTAAAATGACTCATGTCTTGTTTCTGTTCTAAAATATTGTTTTCAGTGAAGGATCTAGTTTCTTTTATGTTATGAACTTCCATACATATTCATGATCAGTTACTTGTTTTACAACTCTTCGCATGTAAAATGATTCTTGTATAAAGGGGCATTAAAATTTAATTGTACCTCAGCCTTAATTAATGGTTTCGGGAAGATGAATGGCATATGTTATGTATTTGACTAGTGTTTTATATACTACTACCGCGTCAGTCCACAACTAGCTTAAACAAGTACACTATAGTGTCGGGAATCGAGTAAACGTTTTGATCGATCATCAGTTTCTGCTTCCTGACTAATAATCAATTAACTTGCCACGTGGAATCTTGCCAAAACTGGGGGTCTTTTGTATCACAATAGCAGGAATTGTGAAAGCTAAACTTTAGCCAGAATAAATCACATAAATTGTAATTGATTATTTTTATCTCACTGACAGTAAACAATGGTCGACCGAATCGATCCATCGGAAAAGCACATAAACTCTGCAAATAGATTTCTCTTCTATTGTTGGAATTGGCTGTGTACGTGGTTATAATCAAGCAGCAAATGCCAAGATACATACATACATACATACATACATACATACATACATACATACATACATTCTCAACAGGTGCAATGGGGCGTTGGGGCCTGGGGCTAAAGTTGTCGATCTACCTCTGACAAAGATAAATTCTAACGTCATCACTAGTATCATTGTTAATAGAATATGAATAATTACACTGAATTATGAGCATCTTTTGTGTTTGTTAATGGTTAAGTTTGGTTAGGAGATTTGCTACTTAAATTATCGACATCAGTTTTATGGAGAATGTTAGATGTTAAACTACCGAAAGAAGGTGTCCTAAAGAAATCCACGACCACCATCATTCTACAACTGATGCTCTTCTTACTCCTCTTTCTCAGTCACTACATCTTCAAATATGCAAACCTTGCTTCTTTATCGTCGTTATTATTACTAAAGCCACCATTTCTCTCTATCTTCGTCTATTAGTTTATATGAATGTATGTACGCATATGTTTGTGTCTGAAAATTTGCGTATTTTTGGCTTTCTATTCTAGCCTTCCAATTGGCTTGATGGTGCTCTCTGTACTAGTGTATTACAATGTGAAATGTGAGTGTTTGATTTCTTCTTTTGTTCTTTCATCTTGATGGAATTTCAGTAGTTTTAAGAGCAAGTCAATAATCAGTTTGTGTTCAAATGAGATTTTATAAACATCTTTTTACAATGTCAGGGTTTCTCAGAATACGTAACTTGACAGGAAGACATTTCCTCACCGCTTTGTACTGGTAAAAAGCACACTGCCACTTTGAATACATCACAAATTTACAATAAATTACAGATATCGGTACAACACAGCACTGGGTCAGATGATGATGATATTTAGTTTTAAGATATGACGCTAGTTAGACATAAACGATCGACATGCAACAGTACATGCCTTTCATTGGAACAAAATTAGGTTACGACGGCGTGTGCAATTATTTGCCGTAAGTTAATCTTAAATATTGCAATTGTACATTCCTACTGACCACATGTTTGTCGTCTGATATACACTCCTTGTTGAAAGTTTTTAATAAATAGTTTTTATATTCATGATTAGTTATTAATTGCATAAGAATAACTTAGTTGTCTAGTTAACAAGATAAATGGACAAGAACATCTCAACCAATACTCAAAGATTCATATATAATAATAATAATAATAATAATAATAGTGAGGACTTTGTATAGCGCCTAATCTTTAGAAGCTAAACGCGCTTGACAACATTAGACAACACCTATTAGATAAAAAAACATATAATGAAATGATTACAAAAACAAACACCATGAAATTAAAAAACATTAAAAAAACATGCTAAGAATATTTAAGGTAGGAAACATTATTCAGTCTTTTAAGTTTGTTCTTGCAGTTGAAATAAGTGAGCTTATAGAGCACTCTTGAATGGTATCACTGTGTCTTTGTGTCTAAGTTCAGTGGGCAATTCATTCCACATTGCTTGGCCCTGGTATGCAAAAGAACGCTGTCCATATGACTTTGTTTTCATAGTGGGAATAATGAGTATATCAAATAATCTTCTGATTAGAACAGTCAGCTTTCCATCTTTAAACTTAAAACGAAACTTACAAATTTATGCTTGTAACTACGTAACTATTTCTAACCTGAAATCTCCATTTTCCTCCCCTAATGTCTGACACATATTTTCAGCTTGCCCGCACGTTTAGTACTAACATTTGTCAAACACTACCCGTTCGAATGCTCTGCCCCTTGGATGACCCCATCTTATGTTGTTATTTTACCATGTTATGATGTGTAGTATACATTTGCAGATACATGTATGTATATATCTATGGATATTCTACAAGTTATGCTCTCGGTCTCCCTTATTAAATAGTTTTTAGACCAACATCGTCGACATCATTGTCATGGTCAAACTTGTTATGCTTTAGCTACAATAATCGGTAGCGCAAAAAGATTCGAAAAAATCAGATTTTAGTTGAATCTACAACATAATTTATTTCGAGAAAGAAAAAAAACGTAATTATATTTCCGCTTTGATCTGACAGATGGCATGACTTCTATAAATATATGTTCTCCACGCAGTTAAAACTTCAGACAACCAGATCGGTATGCAGATGTCTTTCCACGGATCTTGTAAATGTGCTTGAAAAACATCAAAAATCAACACAGTGATGTTGTCCAAATTGTTGTTATTGATGTAAATAATCTGTAAACGTATATCACTGACCTCTAACTGTAACCCTTTTCAGCAGCTAATAGTGAACATTGCGTATCTCGAAATCAAATCAATATATACTCGTTATTTGCACACGCACTGAATCGAACAGCTCGAAAGGGTACTTCCGTATAATTTCTCTCATAATTCATTTATTGCAGCTGTTAATGTGATTCACATTTCCAGCTAAAGGCATGCTTCATTCATGTTGATTATAATGGCCATCCACATTTTATTGTTGCCGTCATGAAGCGTATTGTTGATCAAACTTTATCATAGTGAAGATAATGCAAAAGTTCAAGAAGCGGTCAAGCGCTATTTATGTAAAATTACCAAGAGCTTACGGTCAACCACAATAATACCAATCCATGTGCCAGACAAATCAATGATGACATCGAAATTTTTCAGTTTAGGAATAGAACCAATGCTAAATTGCAATAATGTCTTTATATTTGTCTTTTATAAACAAATTGTCGTCTATATTCCAGCACAGAGTGTCATCCTGGGACAGTGTAAATTAGTCTGACAAAAACAAAGCGATAGAGTCCTCAAAGAAATATTCTTTTCTTCACATTCCGGTATTTGTTACAAGATACCTACGTTTTAGAAGTATAACTCACTGTCTGGTTTTTCTTTTTTTTAAAAATATAAAACTGTGACACACTCGATTGTTTTTAATATAATGGAGTTCAACCTAGTAATAATATTTGTTTGTTACCAAGGTATTGCTACTGTCTTTCTTGGAAATCTGTGTGTATACATATAACATTGATAGTGGCTGAGCATTTGTCTCTTGAGAATCTTTTTTTTAGGGTATCGTATGTACTCGCTTATTAGTCAAGCCCAAATGCAAGCGTCATAGATCCTGATCTACAGATCAGGGTCTATATTGTTTATTGTACTGATTACTCCTAACAAACTACACAGACCGAGATCTGCAGGTGCGTTGTGTGAGAGCTCATCTGGGTCTGTGTAATTTGCAATTGGACTTGTCTCATAAGCGAATATACACGGAAAGTACTGTTACTAATTAACTTTCGTTCATCGTTTAAAAAGACGATTTCATCATCATCATCATCATCGGTTAACGTATTATTCGGAATTAGATAAGTGTGTGCATATGTGTGTCTATGTGTGTGTGTGATTTGGATTTGTAACATATCTTTAATTTTTTTTATGTCATATCGCTACGATGTCTGCAGTGTGGCAGTTTATAGTGATGTCTAGCACTGGGGCATTATGTTGCAGACATATATCATGATGCTCTCCCAGTCACAATACCCTAACACCAGGCCGACCAAAACTAACACCAACCTCTTAATGATGAGCACCTAGCGAGACAACTGTTAGTACCATTTTATAAGTCTTTGGTATGACTTAGACGGGGTTCGAACTCGCGACCTCCAGCATCCGAGGCGGACGATCTAACCAGTAGGCCACCGGAGCGGTCTTAAGTGAAAATGTAACCAGTCTTCTTGTGTCATATTCTGAACAACTGTGTCTAGGTCTTTGAAAACATAACCAGAAGAAGAATGTTATCCGACCTTGTGGAAAACAAATAAGTGAGAGCTAAACTTCATTTACTATAATGCAGTACTAAAGCAAAATCTAGAAAAGGGGAGGGGGAAGCATTCCGTCATAACACATGTCAAATAAATGGGGAGGCAGAAGCATTACGTCATAGCACATGTCAAATAAATGCTTCTCGAGTGATTGGAGCAGACAGATGTACACAAAATTAGTCTGAAAGAGTAAATCATTGGCGTAATTAATTTTTTAAAACAAGGTTGACAAGATTAAAGGTCAATTACCGAGAGGCACATGTTGCAATCCTTTGAAAACATAACATATTATTCTATTATACTAAGTCCATCATCAAAAAATTGGGACCTACATCGTTGGTGACGACAGAGACATCTAACGTTCGCTTTGTTGATAACTAAGTGCACATGAAATGAAATATGATCTCTGAAAATGATACTGTTTGACGGGAAGAACCTACCATCACTCAAAGCATATGCAAGTACTCAGGCATCGTATTATCCGATAGTGACTTTCTGGAATAGTAGGTTTTCATACTCAGCTATTGATAATGTTGGCCTCTAAAAAAAATGTGAAGTTCATTTTTTCAAATCTTTTAAGTATTAGTGTTTGACTGACCTTGTTGGATGTCCTGAACACTTTCTTAGTCATACATTATCTTGAATTAATAAATAAGTTCAGCTGTCTACAGTGTTAGAGATTATTTTTGAATATTCTTTTCAGGATGTGGAAGAGATTATTGATTTTTGTTATTGAAACTATCGACTGTCGATAAGTTATTTTCACAGAAAGGCTCTAACATTATCCGCACAATGATGGCCTTGAGTGAGATCGATGTGGACCATCTGACTACGATACGATACACCAAGCGATTGTACACAGCTGTTAGTAGTTAGATATCACCTGACAATAAATAGTTGAAAAGTGCCAAAACTTGTTACTGCGTCCATTGCTTTGTTTTGCTGAGAAGGCAGAATAATGATAATTGTTTTTTATCTCTTTCATCTCGCAAAATATAAAACTCGTATAGATAAATCTAGAGCAATCAAGCTACCAATCGAAACGTTACATAGCGGCATTGTCATAAATTTGTTTCGGTCGTTCAATATGCTACATTTACTAATTGGGTAAAGCTACAAGACTGAAACAGTTTATAATATCAATATAAACTCCCTATTGTACTTCTTGTCCCCAGTTGAAAATTTATCACAGTCGTGGAACAATATTTATGCAAGTTCATACAGTGCTATCTGACTTGTGTGCAACTCTTAATAGTCAATATAGGTATCCTATTGTAGACTGAACAATTCTACGGGTTTTTATACCCACGCCCCCACCCCCATCGTTATATATATATATATATATATATATATATATATATATATATATATATATATATATATATATATATATATATATATATATATATATATATATAATTGGGATTTACATTAGGTCATTACGCATGTTCCTCTTTTCTCTGGGATACCACATGTATACTTGGCTGCGGTTATTACAAAACTTTCATCAGACACTACCTTACGTCATATAACGTCATGTTATTATATATTTAAGTGTGAAATAAAGAGAAATATTTTTCTTCTTAATTCCAATATTTTCACATGTGAAAAATATATTCAAATATTTTGGCATGTGAAAAATCTATTCTTACATTTTCACATGTGACAATGTGTGATTTCACATCATACCATGCGACGCTTGATTCTGTGTGCCTACAAAAGTTGTACATGCAAAAACAGCCGGTACTTTGTGAGCTACAACAAAGAAATAGAAACTGCCTTACATTACAAACATGGAAATTTATCAGTGATAAAGAAATCTGACCACAAATCGTTCTCGTCTCTGAATTGTTTTTCCCTTATGTCCTTGATAACATAGAACACTCGCTATGATGCATCGCTGAATCGGACATACATTGTTTTCATATAGGGTCAAATAGTTTACAAAATGACAAAAATTGTCATTTACTGTGACAGATTAGGGCAATTCAGTCATATCGCTTTCTTAAGTTACGCATATTTATATGATCAGCCTATTAAAGTCAGGCGAATTTAGGAAACAGGGGTGGGGGTGAGAGTTCCGCTGATGTGTGAGTTTAATAATGTAAACGTCGATTCTGAAGCAAGTTTGGTATAGATTTAAAAGAAAAGTTTCTTTTCCTACATTAATTCATTTCATCTTGTACAAAATTCGATATATTTTAACTCATGGCTTCATCACTCGTTAAAATACCTTCTATTTACAAGTTTTGGCAAGGAAAAGGTTGACTCTTTTCATAATGATGACAGATGTAAATATCTATCGCATGAAGAAAAGTAAATGATTCTTTTGACCCAATGGCAGAATAGTGTAGTGAAATGAATCTGAAATACACTGGGATGCATCGCCCATTATGCATTTCCTTAGCATGACGTTATGATGCCATTTGTGACGTCATGCTGTGTTATTACACGCATTACAGATATAGAAGATCTCAAACTGTTAATGACTTAAAACTGAATTTATTAAACGAGTTGATTAATGTCCAACTCTCGTGACCCTTGGCGAGCAAACATTGGACATTATTCAACGAGTTTCATAAATTTAATATTAAATCATTACCATTTTGAGATTCTTTTTATCACATAGTTTTTATTTCAGTGGAAATTGTTTAGATAGAAAGAAGAATTAATACTTTCGTTCATACTAACAGACGGCGACCTTTCATTTGTTGTGCATAAAATATAGTCCCAAACAAAGTTGAACTAGTAAAAGTAGATTGTAATTTTTTTTACAGACTATAAATCAAAGAAAAGGCTTCCATCTGAAATAAACAGAACATTCTATAAAGACAAATCATTTTTTAAAAAACAGAATGATCAATGCGATGTGATGCCACATTGTTTGATACGATGCACAGTAGGCCTACAGTACATGTTTACCCTTAAATATCATATTCACAACTAAACTTGACATTGGTTCGATTTTGATGTGAAATATGATTACCGAATGCAGAAATTCCCATATTTACTGTAATGCATTCGTGACCGGATATTTGCAGTATTTGATTTGGAACAATAGACTGTACAGAAGATGTAAACAAATTTCTTTTTGAGTCGGATTTGCATCCCATATATACTGCGTAAATATGCTGTGGTTGGATAAAGTTATGTCAATTGGGAGACCCTTTTATATCCACATTCTTCTGTGAACAGAGGTGAGTTTATTAACTTCAGTAAGTTAACATTTAAACCGCGCTTGTATATAGGGTAGATTCTATATCTCTGTTACAGATATACCGCCACCCTCCCCACCCCGCCACCCACTATCAAATGAGCGATACCCATAGTTTATATTCTTATTGTTTTTCTTGTCTTGTAGTTTTACGCCATTTTTCTTATGATGATATTGTTATACATGACATAAAAAAACCGGGGGGGGGGGGTAACATATGCATATTCAGAGAGCCGAGATAATTTTTCTTCAATTTCGAGTTGGCCGCCAAAATGTTCATTCAAAACAAAACACTCCAGAAGGCGGGGTTAAAAAAGTTTTCCCACGATCGCGGCCAATCAGTAAAGAGAATACTGAACAATAATTTCATAGGGATATTTGGACCAATCAGAATTACATAAGGTGATATGTTCACATGTTTATAATATCAAAAATATTAAACTGCACACACTATAGGCAAAGTGTACCGACTACGTGATAAACTAAAATTATTATATGGACGTTTTATGTACTTAAGTATAAAACACAGAAACTTGTGTGCAAAATAATTTTCTCATTTTTCCTCCTTCATTCCTAGATTTTCACGTGTGAAAATATAACATTTCCCATCATGCAGTAATACTCTTGATTGTGTGTGCTACGCAAGTCATATCTCAGGCAAACAAAAGTATCACCATGTGCTCTATATAACGAAAAAAATAAATTCTTCATTTCATTTCAGACATGGAAATCAAGTTTTGCTGAAAATAGTTTGCTTTGACGTTGTTTGCACCTCTTTGAAGTTATATCCACTTACTTCCTTGTAAACCATGATAAACTCGCTGGATGCATTGCTAAATCGGACTTGCTTCGCCAAATGCTATCAAATGATGTACAATAATGTCAGAAATGTAATTAAAAGATTAAGTCAATCAAATCCTAAAATTCTCTTAAGTCACCGATATTTATATGATTCGGTTCTGATAGTGAGGTGAATCGTACTAAAAGTGGAGTGGGGTGGGGTGGGGTGTTGTACTTAAGAGTGAGAATAATCTTCTTCACTTCACTTCTGGAGCAAGTTTGGTATATTACTTTAAAAAGAAAAGCATTTCCTTTCCCTGCCTAAATATAGCGTTTGTTTCTGTACCTAAAACAAATCCAGCATTGACGTAGGAAGGGAAATTCTGCATATATTGTTGCAAATATAACAATAATTACGTGATAACATGAGGTACAAAATTAATATTTCCTTCTGTCTTTCTCTTTCTTACGGCATCGTCTGGTGGGATACAGTGTCTTTTGACGTCGGCTCAGCACCATCCTACACCAGAAAACACTATACGAAAACCGTTTCGAAAGTAGAAAACAATAATAAATTATTAAAGTTAATAAATTAAAGTAAAATGACAACATGGGGGAAAATATTGTGCAAATTGTTCGTTATTTTTCTTTCTTTCTCCAAGCTATGTAATTTTCCATCATGTAAAATTAGCCGTACGACGATTCAATATTCTATCTCCGCAGGTGGTAATGAACAGTGTACTACCTGGGGAGTTGCTAGCATTGATGTACAGATAACAGAAATCAAATCCTCCTTATCGGTGGAATCGAAAATTGAAAATCTATTCAAACCAAAACTATGTCAGACGGTTATGGCACAGTTGTCGATATGTATCATTTCGAACAATTTGAAATTGTCAACATCGATAAGATACAATCCGGCAACGAAAGAAAAATATCCAGAAAGGCATACGGTTTCTTTTACTTTTAGAAGCTGTTGTAAGTATTATAAAATGTATCAGCTATCAGAGATTGCACACAGTAATTCCTAATGGCTTAAAATCATTGATAAAATCTTTTCTGACAGGATATTATAAAGGTCTGATTTCTCGTTTGGTTTCCTTTCAGATGGATGTGCGAAATTAATCGATATTTGTTACTAAAACTTTGCCTATTGTTGCAAAAAGAGATGCAATCATGGTTCACTGTCAAACGTCGCACCTCTGTGGATTGTCGTATTTGAAAAGGAACGATGGTGGACTATTACACACCTATTGCATGTTCAGTTCGCCATATGAATGAAAATCTCGAAAATGGAGAACCAATTTCAGGTATTACTGACAGTTAGAGCTGATGCAGACGCAAGATAAACTCGTTGGTTTGGCTTCTCTTTTAACATATTCCGGTCTGTCTCTTTCATCTGATTCAATCTTCAAATAAAAATTCCGTGCAGCGTGTTGATGGCGGCAAAGATACAGTAATATATCCTTATTTATAGTCGTGGTTTTTGTGTAATATTTATATTCATTTACCGATAAGCTGAAACCATAGATCGGAGTAAGATGACTATTTTGAACGCTTTGCTTTGCTTGTTACACAATTGCACCAGTAAGATCAGATACTATACATTACTGGTGAGTTCCCCACACACACCCCTTTTCATTCCCAATTCTAAATGCAACAAGTACACGGGGCTTTGGCATTCCATGAAAACAGAATGGGAAAAGATGTTCAAGACATTGCAACAAAATGGTAGGACTTTCATCAGTATGAGTAAATTTGCTTGACAATCTAGATTGAAATTTTCCATAGCACACAAGTCAGTTTTTGCAGCATAATGTCGGATATCGCTGCAGCCAGATACAGCTCAGCCTCTTGGAAACATAACCGTTACAAAAATTATCAATTCAATTAAAAATTGTCAATTCATCTATTATTTCTATAATATTATCAAATATTATCAAAAGTAATATACATCTCTTTAAATCTCTCTGTCTATATATAACATTAATAAAAAAATAAGGTAAATAATGATGTTTATAACGAGGTAAATAATATTCATAATAATGCAGTTTATCCGCATGGATACAAAGCTACATTGCACAGCAATGAATGAAGCAAGCAATATGTTGATCAATCGATGCATTATTTTCAATTGATTACACGAAATATTCTTTAGTGGGATTGAAGTAGAAAAATTTTGTCGTGTTCGTGTTTCAACATTAATTTATATTTTATACACACTGACATTTCACTATCTCTCAAAAAGAAATACACAAATTAAAATGCACAGCTTGGCAATATTAAACCAACCTAAAAAAAGCATTACCTGCCCGTTTCTTTTTCCGGAAAGTATTTGTATATATGTCTTTATGCATTTAACGCAGTATGTATGTATTATGTATGCATTAGCATTGAGGTTTCATCATCATAGTCCATCGCATATAGTGCCGAGTAAGTTTAGGTAACCCAAGAATGGCATCCAAACTAAGATAGAGACATCATAGTCCAGGTTATGTAGTGCCAAGTAAGTTTAGGTAACCCAAAAATGGCATCCTAACTACGATAGAGACATCATAGTCCAGGTTATGTAGTGCCAAGTAAGTTTAGGTAACCCAAAAATGGCATCCAAACTACGATAGAGACATCATAGTCCAGGTTATATAGTGCCGAGTAAGTTTAGGTACCCCAAAAATGGCATCCAAACTAAGATAGAGACATCATAGTCCAAGGTTATATAGTGCCGAGTAAGTTTAGGTAATCCAAGAATGGCATCCAAACTAAGATAGAGACATCATAGTCCAGGTTATATAGTGCCGAGTAAGTTTAGGTAAACCCAAAAATGGCATCCAAACTACGATAGAGACATCATAGTCCAGGTTATATAGTGCCGAGTAAGTTTAGGTACCCCAAAAATGGCATCCAAACTACGATAGAGACATCATAGTCCAGGTTATATAGTGCCGAGTAAGTTTAGGTACCCCAAAAATGGCATCCAAACTAAGATAGAGACATCATAGTCCAAGGTTATATAGTGTCGAGTAAGTTTAGGTAACCCAAGAATGGCATCCAAACTAAGATAGAGACATCATAGTCCAGGTTATGTAGTGCCGAGTAAGTTTAGGTAACCCAAAAGTGGCATCCAAACTACGATAGAGACATCATAGTCCAAGGTTATATAGTGCCGAGTAAGTTTAGGTAACCCAAGAATGGCATCCAAACTAAGATAGAGACATCATAGTCCAGGTTATGTAGTGCCGAGTAAGTTTAGGTAACCCAAGAATGGCATCCAAACTAAGATAGAGACATCATAGTCCAGGTTATGTAGTGCCGAGTAAGTTTAGGTAACCCAAGAATGGCATCCAAACTAAGATAGAGACATCATAGTCCAAGGTTATATAGTGCCGAGTAAGTTTAGGTAACCCAAGAATGGCATCCAAACTAAGATAGAGACATCATAGTCCACGGTTATATAGTGCCGAGTCAGTTTATGTAACCCAAGAATGGCATCCAAACTAAGATAGAGACATCATAGTCCAGGTTATGTAGTGCCGAGTAAGTTTAGGTAACCCAAGAATGTCATCCAAACTAAGATAGAGACATCATAGTCCAGGTTATATAGTGCCGAGTAAGTTTAGGTACCCCAAAAATGGCATCCAAACTAAGATAGAGACATCATAGTCCAAGGTTATATAGTGCCGAGTAAGTTTAGGTAACCCAAGAATGGCATCCAAACTAAGATAGAGACATCATAGTCCAAGGTTATATAGTGCAGAGTAAGTTTAGGTACCCCAAAAATGGCATCCAAACTAAGATAGAGACATCATAGTCCAAGGTTATATAGTGCCGAGTAAGTTTAGGTAACCCAAGAATGGCATCCAAACTAAGATAGAGACATCATAGTCCAAGGTTATATAGTGCCGAGTAAGTTTAGGTAACCCAAAAATGGCATCCAAACTAAGATAGAGACATCATAGTCCAGGTTATGTAGTGCCGAGTAAGTTTAGGTAACCCAAGAATGGCATCCAAACTAAGATAGAGACATCATAGTCCAAGGTTATATAGTGCCGAGTAAGTTTAGGTAACCCAAGAATGGCATCCAAACTAAGATAGAGACATCATAGTCCCGGTTATATAGTGCCGAGTAAGTTTAGGTATCCTAAAAAGGCGTACAAAACCAAGCTAAAGGCATCATTGTCCAGGTTATATAGTGACAAGTTAGTTTATGCATCACCACAATTTGATTTTAAATATTTCTACTCTAACACAATACACATTTGTACGTAAATACACATATTTACAAGCTGTTGAATGTAATAACACCTTGTTAAAAACTTATGGGATTTATACAGCGTACCTCTTTTACCACATCTGTGAAGAAATCCTTGGGATTTTGATAGTTTTGATGTTGTTGTTGCTGGTTTTTACGCCACTTTTAATGCTATCCTGTTTTGTCCATGCCGAGGCAATTGGAGTTAAATGCCTGCCCCAAGGGCACGGAAGATTTGTATGCATATAGAACAGAATCATTTATCAAGAATGGATTTTAGTTCTCTCTCTAACCTTTGATTTGGATTCAAATTCAAGCCAACGAGCTCATGAATCTGTTTACATGTTATCAACTGAGCAAAGTTTTCTGTTCGGTCAAAGTTTTAAGTTATGGGTACTAAATGCGAGAAGCATGCCATTCCCTTCTTTTTTGCGTGAAGAGGTGAAGATCTACATCCTGTGATCAACAAGTACTCGGTATTAAATTAATGAGTAATTTATGTCATGGAAAACTAATCCGTGTTATAGAGCTGACCAAAATGTTCCTATCTTATTTACATCATAAACACTTCTTTGATCGAGGTTTTTGTTACGCAGGAACCTGTGTCATCTTGTGATGTTATCACGCCAACACGCCAGTAATAGGCGTTACATGGAATATCAATCAATTACAGAGCGACATTTTCATTATCAAATAACATACATGTATTGAAATCTATTTTGTCCACAAATATCATCTGATATATTTGACACAGGTTATCAAGTACAGATTAATCCACTGTATTGTCATTCAGTGCGAATTCATTGGTAGTCTTTTGTCTATAAACAGTTATCCTTCGATGTTACCGCTGTCAAATATCGTTCTGATTTCTGACAAAATGGATTGTATTGTTTACACTTAAACTAAGCCTACGTTGATGGTTGTTTACTGTTGTTATGACAGTATTCATGTCAATATGACACAACCCATTTGATAGATTGATATATATTTGAAGTTGAAATTGTTAGTCATGTCATATTTAGCATTGCAAACAGCGTAATACATCTGTGAATAAAGTTGATACATTTTCATTTACTCTTTCTATAATATTTTCAGTCAGTATTTATTATATTTGGAATGAATAAAACAAGTAATGATATGTCCATTTGTGGGTCCTTTATAGTTTTAGTGATGTGTACACTTTACGACTTTTGTGCTGAAAACAACTTCGTCAGCTTTCGTCACAAATTACAGAAGAATTTACACACCTGGATTAAAAAAAAAACCCAACAAACATTTACTCTTTTACACACCAAGTGTTTAAAGTAGCTAGTAAAGTTCCGGGCATTCTTTCGAACTTTCCTTCCAATACAAACTGTGGTAATCAATGGTAAATAAAAGTGTGGTATGATTAGTAGTTTAGTTTTTGAGACTACTGGACCAATTTGAAATTGAATGTTGCCCTAACCAAGCAAAAATTAAATAAATGAGTACATTGATAAATTTAAATTATAACATTCTCAGTTTCTACACTAATCTAAAATTTCTGGATCATTTAAATTTTTATAAAATAAAAATGACCGGGAATCCCAGGACAACATTTATTAATATATGAACTTTAAAGTATTTTTAATAAAGTCAGGTAACACAATGGTGTAGTAGCTATACTTCAAATTAAGAAGTTTACAGTTCGATTCTAGCGCTCATAGATATATCTTCATATATATTTGAACATACCTGCTCTTTCTAGTCCATACCAGTTGACTGAGTTGCTAGGTTTGAGTCAAGGCAATGAGAAATGAAACCGGTGGCAAGAGTATGAGTTGGCATTACTTCCGATAACTCAGAATGTGAACATTCGTGCACGTTAGATCGGGGGGGGGGGGGGGCATTTATAATGTCCGCAGTTTGAGTTACTTCTGGAGATCCTAGCCTTTAAACCCCAATGAAGGAAGGGGTAAATTAAACAAGTGTAACTGAAATCAACTCATCCTGGTCGATTATATGTAATAAAACAAGGCGACAACCTTCTCAATCCATCGCATTCAATGATAGTGAATCTTGTCCTTGGGGAAAGTCAATTCCACCCAAACTTCAGAGATAGCTGCCCCGTGGACAAGACTGGGTTTTAATTTAGTTATATGACAACATTTCAATATCTTAAATGTTTTCCACGTATGAATGCAATTAGTTATAAAACAGATATAGAAATATTGGTTGTAGGATAAAGAGAATGAAAATATTACACTAAGTTAACCGATTCCAAAGGAGTAAGGAAATAATACGGTTATCTTTAATACGTTCTAGATAGATGAAAATTAAAACGTTATATATATATATATATATATATATATATATATATATATATATATATATATATATATATATATATATATATATATATATATATATATATATATAGTCTTTAATCCCAGTCTAAGAGTGAAAATGCAAGAAATTACACCCTGATTAATTATTATGGGCTGATAACTTGAGTTTATAATAATTTTCAGTTTAAAGTATAGTTCTTACGTTTTATACAGAAACAATTTTCAGACATTTTAATTGATTTATCGGAACGTAAACTGCATTTACATCGCTATCCAGGTATATGAGTAGCATAAATTATATTTACCAACGTTATTGCTATATAAAAGTATCAAATTACAATTTATTCTATAAATTGTGAGGGAACGTGTATTTTGTGAGGAATAAAACTCCGTTGTCAATACTGAGCATTTATGTTCTTGCGTAAAGATAAATGATCTCCCGTAGACCGTGCATTGTAAGTTACTACCATTTATGTTTCGTAAAACAAATAGGTTACTTCCATGAAGGACTTGCTTAACTACAAACATTAGACAATAACTGCATGTACGACCCTTATTCGGGGTCCTTTCCTTTCATGAGCTACTCTCGGTTCTTTTCTGGAAATGAACAATGAATCTATGTCTGTCTGCCCACTTTACGTCCCTGCCAATCAATATTTCATCCGTCGATTCACCCATTCCACCAACCGCCAACCATCTCGCCTATCCAATATTCGTCCGCTCACTCGTCCAACAGGCATCACTGTGCCTGTGTAATAATAATAATAATAATAATAATAAGAAGAAGAAGAAGAAGAAGAAGAAGAAGAAGAGGAAGAAGAAGAAGAAGAATTAAAAACAGTAGCATATTGAAGGCTTTTTCTTCAACCTTTTTGTTTTTGTTTGTTTTCCAATTTATATAATTTATCTCAGCCTCAGTATTTTCCTACGATGATCAACCTCCCACTACTTACGCTTGATCGATTAAAGTCGTATTTGAGTTGGGATATTTTCACTCATCCAACAAGGTACGAGTCACCCATGCCATCTCTATAACTATGACAGCTTTTAAAAGACTAACGAAGACTTTGTAGTTATCTGGAACGAGACGAATTAATTAATAGTTACCGTGTCATGAACACGGATTAAATTCCCAGATATCTTCGTTTCTAATTGATTGTATAACACCTGAAATACGTGAATATATTATATTTTTGAACTCCTGCTTCATAGTCTTGAATATATATCGTGTTTTTAAATATTGGAGTATATTTATCTGTCTATAGACATACTTGATATCTAGTGAATGGCATGACAGTGAGAGACGTTTTGAGTAGAAAGGGTTATCAAGTGTTTCAGTTACCTTCCTTGATATTCCAACACATCGAGTATGTTTTCAGTAATGACATTTTACTCGAAGATGCTACTGCAGGCATCGGCAAACTTACAGAACTGCCGTGCCAGGTCTGCCCTATGATAGAGTGCTGCGTGAGAAGTCATATTCATCCCTTGAATTTAATTTTCATTTTTAGCACACACAATACAATGCTACAACTCGTACAGCTTGCCATTCCAAAGAATCCAGCGTGACACCTTTCGCACGCGTGTCATAGGTTGCCGACATCTGTTTTACTGCATGGCATCGCCATCCTCGTGGCCTGTTCGATTCATGACAGAAATTACGGTGAACAAAGCAACCGTGCAACCAATACACATGTGCCCAAAGAGTTACTGAATTAACTCAACGTCGTTGGCTAAACCAAAATGACTTTTGACGTCGTCAACCTTCCAGTGACCACTAAAGAACATATAATAACGTTCGGAACTTAATCTAAAATATTCTCATGTTATTAGACATATACTGAAATTATTTCGCTATAAGAGCTCACAGAATATATAATGACAATACCTAATTACGACTGACAATTACAAATGACAGATTAATGGCAACTGCAAATGACTATCATTATCAAATTAATGATCGTCGCGTCAATTACACTGAACATGCATTCCAAAGTTACATACCATCTCTCCCTGTGTACCTGTTCGTGGTATCTCTCTCTCTCTCTCTCTCTCTCTCTCTCTCTCTTAGACCTGTATCTCATCACTCAATGCTCTTTAGCTTTATACACATAAATCACGCCAAAAAAAATAATAATGTCTTTAATCAACGTGAGAAAGTGACGGCATCTTATCCTCCATATTCACAAGGCGCAATCGTTGTTTTATTTTCTGACACAAAAATTTACAAAATGTTCGGTATTTTCAAAGGGATACTTCAGTTATGTGACGTAATGCCATGGTATACAGTTATGTGGTGTGACCTTAACAGTCACAATTAATGTGTGCAGTTTACAACCATATATTACATGAAACAGAAAATATGTCGTTTACGTGATATTGTTCCACTTTTAAAAGTGTTTGTTTGTTTTCTTTTTAATGACACTTTCAAAACATTATGGCTACATGATGCTGAAAAACGGTAGCCAAGTGCCTTTCCCATGAAGAAAGCGAGGCAGCCTAACCGGGCTGTCCTAGGCAAGTATCGAATCCGCGACTCTTGGATTACGAGTATTGCGCTTTACCAGCTGAACTACAATGGCTCTCCTTGTTTTCTTTCTGAAACAAAGAAACGTTACTTTCCCGAAAACGTATTATAAAATAACTAATTGTATAACAGTTTGTAGCATGTTCTAGTGTTTCGCCGTATAAAAAATCTCTTTATTGACTTAATTTCATACATTATGTCTGACCAGTAACTATTCCTCCATCCCATAGCAAGTACAACAAAATTGGGTATGAAAGAACTGTTAAAACTCTACACGAAATAACCTTTTCATTTTCTGCCTCTTCACTTTTTAGACGGATGTAACTTGTAACGAAAGGCGATCTCTCAACGAGTCAAATTCTCTGTTTCTTGAGTTCATGTTTTGGCAAGTTAGCCACCCGTAATTTTATGTGACCAATTGTTTAGGTCCAATGTCTTACTATCCAATAGGGGCCCCGAGTGGCCGAGTGGTCTAAAGCGCTCTTCGTTACGGATCACTGCCATCTCACCTCTGTCTGCGGCGGTTCGAGTCTAAGATTCAGCCAATGTGGGCATGTGAGAAAGCTTGCCAGTAGCTTCTCGTGGGTCGGTGGTTCTTTCCGGGGTTTTCCGGGTTCTTCCTCCACCATTAATACTGGCCGCCATGTATAGCCTATCGTGCTGAAAAATGGCGTTAAACCCCACAACAACAACAACAACAACATTACTATCCAATAACGGCCTTGTATAGCGTGTTCCGATGTCGTTGACATCGGAATGAGTAATCAAAGTTTCAGGAACATCTCATACACTTGGCAGCCTATATCGACACTCTTCCACTAATTTATATACTTACTGTGCTGTCTTTATCCTGGCGGAATGAAAATATGATACTAGCAAATGGACGCATTTTCACGTTCCGTTGACATACATTTGAATTGTTGCAATGCGACAGTAGTCGAGGTATGCCGAAGTAAGTTCAAGTAGGTGCATGTTGGGGATAAGTTTATTGAATTAAAAGAACCGTTACTTACCGTTCCAATAGGCATAATATAATTTTATTCTTTTCGTTAAAGAATACTATTTCAACTTAACCCGATTTCGGCATTCCCGGCTTTCATCGCTTTCCAGCCACCTGAAATGTAGGCCAACGAAACTTGAAAATAGGTCCATTTCTTTTGTGAGAATTTGAATTTATTAGAGAAAAGGCTTTAGAGTAAGTAAAGTCTGACTAAAACATTATGACTTTACTTTGTAGAAAAGCGTCGTTATTTTAGTTGTCATTTGTTTGAAATATTCCTGAAAATTTGACTTTCGTAACTATGTTAGTCAACATCAAAACATGCTACACAGCGCCGTTAATTAGGCTGTAAGACCTTGACGCCCACAACATAAATATCAGCGTCAGGTCTTACATGTACGACTAGCAAGAAACCACTTGACAAGGAATTGTTGAAGAGGATTAGAACAAAGCCTACGCTATTAAGATTATCTCCCTTAGACCGTGCGTGCAGGTTTCGTGTCGCGTACTTGACATTTATCATTTAGCGTTTAATAAGTGTGTGTGTGTGTGTATGTTTATCGTCATTATTTGAATAGATTAGTGAATAACACAAATTCAACTGATCAATTGATTTAAGCTATGGTTACTTCGACATATTTGCATTTCGAAAATCGTATTTCTTCGTTGATAACAAGTTGCTCGTACTTCATTAATCTATATGACATGAAAACAAAACTGGCATTTAATATTTTCACAGACATTTTAAAAATGATGACAAAATGGTAAATTACTATTATTTAACTGAGAGAGAGAGAGAGAGAGAGAGAGACTAAACGTGCGCAGTGTATTATTTTGTGACCGCTCTGGCCTAAGTGGTTGTATTGTCCACTTCCAATGCGGGAGGTCGCGGGTTCGAACCCCGACCGAGTCAAACTAAAGACTTATAAAATTGTACTTACAGGTGCCTCGCTTGGCGCTCAGCATTAATATGTTAGTTTTAGGAATGGTCAGTCTAGTGTCCGGATAATGTGAGAGGGTGGGGCATGATGCCACATGTCTGCTGAATGATGTCCCGTTGCAAGACATCATTATAAAGTGCCGCACTGCAGACATCGCAGCGATATGACTCAAATTATTAAAGCTACGTTAAAACCACACACACACACACACACACACACACACACACACACACACACACACACACACACACATCATTTTACTGAGGAGTTTATGCGTTGATTCATCGTACACATGTTGACCAGTATTCAGCGGCCAATGCAGATAAGTCAGATCAGATATGAATCGCACTGGCTGCCTTAGTAAAGTATGCTTTGGGCTTTTGATGAACTTTTCACATATATGAACGAAGCGTCATTA
Organism: Sinohyriopsis cumingii; assembly: GCA_028554795.2. Lineage (NCBI taxonomy): Eukaryota > Metazoa > Mollusca > Bivalvia > Unionida > Unionidae > Sinohyriopsis > Sinohyriopsis cumingii. The sequence goes on along the minus strand of CM068825.1, from coordinate 119,983,631 downwards.
CTCACAACCGATGTCATTAATGCTGTATGGGGAAAAAGGACAGTGTTTTGTTCTCTTTTACCCTGTTACTGTCAGGGTTCTACTTGTCAAAACACAGACTACAAAATAAAACAGCTGTAACAGTTAACAAGAGGTGGTGCGTTATACAGAACTACCGTCCGTACTCATTTATAAGTCCAGTCAAAGCACAAAAAATATAAACCATCATCTACCGTCTCAACATATCTTATCTATCTATTCATACGCCATTAAATAAAAAAACTGTTTGAGATGAAATCATTAAATACTTTTCTTAAAAAATGACCATTCAGCTTTTTAGGATGTTTTAAAGTAATCTTTTACCTTCTCTTTTAATACAAAAAGAAAACACGATACTTGTTCTTCTGCTATTCCAGTCGAAAGTTTGCTTGAAGAAGACGAAGATGTGATGATGACGAGAATAAAGATTTATGATAAATATAGAAGAATAAAGAGACGATGACTACTTTTCGGAAAACTGGCTTCAAACGAGCATTTTAAACAATGTATTTAATTTTGCCATAATAGTTTCATTTAAAGTTGCTAAGAAAGGTTTCAAAACGTCTATAGCAGTAAGAAGCACCAGGATATGCCTATACGCACATTTCAAGTTGCTCCATATGCACTACGCACACCTCTTCAAGAAGCCATAGGATATGAATATATGTACATCTCCTCAAGAAGCTTCAGGATATGACTATATGTACACACACACACACACATCATCATCATCATCATCATCGTTGTCGTCGTCGTCGTCATCAAAATCAAGAACCTCCATGATATGCCCATATGAACACCTCTTCAAGAAGCTTCAGTAAATGCCTATGCGTACACCTCCTCAAGAAGTTTCAGGATATGTCTATGGGGCATTTGCTCCACCCCCACCCCACCCCCATTTGCATGTGCTGTAAAATGTAAAAATTCCTGTAGCCTATGTACAGAAACTAACAAGCCCGTCAAGTCTGGCCCCCCCAAATCAAGTCCCCTCCCCATCAAGTTTTGCCCCTTCCCCTCGAATCAAGTTTTGCCCCCACACCCGAAAAAAGTTGAAATGATGTCCCTGATATACACCTCCTCAAGAAGCTGCATAATATGTGTATGTGCACACCTCAACAACAGGGACCCCGAGTGGCCGAGTGGTCTAAAGCACTCTCCGTTACGGATCACTGCCATCTCACCTCTGTCTGCGTGGGTTCGAGTCTCGGATTCGGCTAATATGGGTATGTGAGAAAGCCTGCCAGTAGCTTCTCGTGGGTCGTTGGTTCTTTTCCGGTGTTTTCCCGGGTTCTTCCTCCACCATTAATACTGGCCGCTATGTATAGCCTATCGTGTGCTGAAAAATGGCGTTAAACCATACATCAACAACAACAACCTCAACAACAGCAGCAGGATATGTCTATGTGCACATGTCGTTAAGAAGTTTTATGATACGCCATTATGTACACCTCTTCAAGAACCTGTAATATAGGTACATCTCTTCAAGGAGTTCAAGCTTTATCTTTCTCTTCTTTTGTCTCCTTCCTTTTTGTTTAATCTACGAAAGATGCAAAACTGAAAAACATAAAGCTCCAAAGTTTCTAATGCCATACGCTCTTATGTTACGCATCGCAGCGATATATTTCTCAACATTTTTGCAACTTTTGTTTTACAACAAGTATTGGCTTTCACGATAACATCATTGCTGTTTACAAATACTCACTATACCCTCTCTAATCTGATAAGATCACGACATTTATTACACATGACAATCTCAGTAGGCAGCGTGACAAGATAAACTACCGCTGCTTGCGACTCGTGTGAAGAAGAAAAAAACAACACTTTGAATATTGCACAAATAGTGTTAAATCGCAGGATTAAATGGCTCAAACGATCTTTTTGTGCTTTGAAATCATCGCAGATAAAAGTAGAGCGTTTTACCTCATTGTATCAACCCTGTTCGTTAATAAACACCCAGTCTACGGAAAAGATTAAATGTACGGCACGACTAGATATCAATTTCTTGTTTGACATCTCCCTTACAATTTGATCATAATATGATATAAGAAGACGAAATGATAGAGGACACTGACATAAAGAACCACCCTTTCTGAATGACTTACATAAGAATAGCCCATACTAAAAAATGACATGCCATGTTTGCATAAACTTCGAAAGAAGACAAAAATAGACAAACCATTGATGTAAAGAATTGTGTCCAAAGTTCAGTGATCAGAGTAAATTACTTCAAGACGATTAAGTGTCATCATTATTTATTTTTAAAATTACAAAATGTATCATGACTACGTATTATTGTCATCGAAAAGATTATTTCCAATGAACTGAATAAACCACATTGATAAAGGACAAACGTATTATTCGCTACGACACTGTGGAAGAAGAATCATAAAATGTCTTTGAATCAAAATTATGCTGAAAAGTGCATTTAAATCAGTTTATTCTCTCTCTCCTCACTTGCCATGCTAAATGCTGACTATAATACAATTCTTCACACTAATTGTTTTCCTTATAAGACCATTTGTTGCTTCCTGGCATTCGATTCCTCCTTCTGTCCGACAAGAATTATTTTGAACAATAATTGTCTCTAATCTATTCTGAAATTTAAACAATGTCAAATATGTTTTGCACGTTTACTTTCCACATTAAACATGAGTTAAGGCTGTCAGATGAGATATGGTTTTACATTTTAAAAACATGATTCGTTAATGAAAACTTTAATAAATGACAAAAGTTCATATTTTATTTTCGAGGAACATGAGTTTCTTCCTGGCGTTTCTTAAAATAAAACCTACCAAATATGATTAGACTAAAGCTTTGCAATCTTGAGATTATGAAAGATTAAATCGAACAGATTAAAAACTTATTAAATTGCTATTTATTTTACAGTTAACAATCTTCACATTCGGTGTCTATCTCTCTATCTTTCTGTATATCACCTGTTCCTAATGACAAAGAAGATCAGGACCCAGTTTCTACCAATCAAATGTTGGCGTTAAAACGAGAATAGACTGTAAATCAGTATTATTTAGGATACTCTGAAACAATCTAAAGTGACATAGTTTGATAAAGCACTACATTCGTTCTCTATTGCCATTTATCTTTGTTATAATTAAATGGTTCTGGGTCTAGAACTGGTATAAACAGTTGGGCAAAAACTATATAACGTCATGGATATACTTTAAGCTTTAATATTATGAATTTCCAAACGGATAATTAACCTCTCACCATCAATAAAATATAAAGTTGCATTGGCTAAATACAAAGAGATTATAATGAAGTCACAATAATATAGTCATATGCAACTATCCTGTGCCCGAAAGCTGAATTAAATTAATGTATCTTGCATTGTTTGTTCTTTTTAATTAGCTAACGAATTAAGACACTTTTCTGTTATTTTTAACTGCAGCATCAGCTAAAAGTTGAATTGTAGCATCTTAGATGGCATGCGAGCAATACGTGGTATACATGTATGTACCAATTATTTTCTAGATGTATTAAACTGCCAAAACCGTTAAATGTATCACGAAGGCCCTGCATCAGAATATACATCATACGTTGTTACAGAATTGTTCAAAACACTTTTTGATGAAAAATATACCTTTTGCAAGCTACAAAATTAGGATGTCCAGTCTGTTTTCGTTTTCAACAGTTTCATTTAATCATGCTATTTTTTGATCATCAAGCTTGTCTTGGAACAATAGCAAAATCTTCAGAACGACAGTAACATGGAGGGATAATGAATTCAAACTACCACTAGTTTGGAATTAATTGGTATGTGGTTTTGCTACAAAGTGTAATATCTTCGCGTTTTTTAAAATGTCGAAGGTGTAGACATCTTTTGCATTTACAGCTGTTCCTATATGACTTCAAGGCAAATAATCGATATTTAATTTGTACTCTTTCCGATATAGATAATGCAGTTTTGTTAATCGTGCAGTGTTTGGAAGTACGGAGATGTCAAAAATAAAAGAATATTTGCCACTGACAACCGCAAATTGGGAGAAAAGTACAATTAAGCAACAAATTATACTATGTTATAACTACAATTGTGCCAGCATTTCAGATATATTCAGTGAAGTTTCTGTAGAATCGTCGGAGCCAAGCGGCATGAATGATTTTTTGCCCTTTGCCTTATGTTTAAATACTTTGAATTCACGTATTTTATTTTCTGCAGCAAATTGGATAATCAATCGGCAAATAGGTGAAGCTCACTGATTCGAAAGTCTCTCTTTATAGTCATATTCATAAGTCGTTTTTAATCGTGGCAATGTCACCATTGACAAAGTATGACACAACATCGCCGACACCGTTGGCATTTTACAGTTATTTATGGTGTCTGACCAGTTTCAATGAAGCTGACTGACGATTTCGTGAGGTGGGGGGTAGGTGTTATTGGTAATACATGTGACACATACCAGGCAAAATAAATTAAATGATAAGTGAAATCGAATTTTTATTAAATATTTCGATCATAACCATTGTGAATATTTTAGTATACGTATATACATTCCATAATTGTTATAGGTGTAAAAATAATAATTACTCTGCTTATGCATAGATAACTTCAGCATACGTTACAATGGTACCGATTTAGAGTTGCTTGTTTTCCATGACATCTCCATTACTTCTGTACCTTTGTATCCTATATGCAGTCGTTGTAGTTTTAATTTGGAAAATAAAATTCTTCAAAATGTTATCAGATCCCTTGTTTAAAAGGGTTAGATTATTATAAATATCCAGATCAAATTTCATTCTATATAAAGGCAAATTAAACTTATATAACCAAGTACATAAATGTATATATTTTTCTCTACAATTAGCCCTTTTTTGGGTCTGTTGTAAAATGTACCAGTGATAATACTTTCTAGCTGACAGTGTTAACAAATGTTGAGTTGAAAGCTTTAACAATGTATGTATAGGGTATACTTAATGCCTTTACAGCAGAATCATTTCTGTTCACACCTTCTTCTATATTATATTTCTTTAGTACCCGTTTTCGATTGTCCAACCTCAATGTGTAATTTGTCTTCAATGGTGTTTCTTCTATCATCATGTTCATATGATCGAGTTTTCATTCACATTCAGGTTGTTTTTACGTTATCTGTCTTGTTCTTTATCTCTTTAAAATCATTCTTTTTCGGGAATAATGGTAATGAAATAGTACTAACTGTGATATTGTATTTTGAACCAGTAATCAGGAACGGCCTTAGCAAACGCGGGGCCCGATTTTGATCAATTTGGAGGGCCCCCTGGATTTACTCGTGGGGGCCCCTGTGAGAACGGCATTTGGAAATCAACTTTAAAACAAATTTTTATATGATATTGAACTTAAAATTTTCTTCCATCGCTTTAAAAGATTTTCTCTCTATAGATATATTTTTTTAAATTTGTAAACATTACTAACGCGAGGGGCCGTCTGAGCGCGGTGACCGATTGGGCCAAATCGATCCAATTTGACCAAGGCAGGCCCTGCGAGGAATTTATGTATTGCAATCACTAATAAACATTCCGATTTCTCAATCGTTGTGTTTGATTTCAATATTTCACTCTTAGTGAGACTTCTACGAGACACATTTTACAGCACCATTATTCTTCAGATCTGTTTTAATATTCTCAATATCTCTTTGCAAGGATTCTATTTCAAAGTTTAACATGTGGTCGATTTATTGGATAACTGCCTTGCATTAGGTACATAATCTACTCTTTTCCTATTGATTGTAGGGTTTGTACGAACGTAGATAAAGTATTGAATCTTTTGTTTCAACTAGCCTTTCACTTCGAAATGCTTTTTTTGTTGCTGGTTGACGTTCTAGTCTGTTTCGAGCCAGATTTTGCTAACTCTCATTAGCACTCTTTTGAAAAAATAATGTGTTCCCTCCACGTCTTGATGTCTTTCACATTGTTTTCACTAAACGTGTTTAGGATTTGGTCATCAACATTCCTCGATACAAATCGTTTTCTTTTTGTGTTGCTTCATCAGCTTATTTGGCTGTATCACGTAAACTGACTACACAGTTATTACTGAAATATGTTAGTTAATATTTGGACCTAGTACTGTATCTTTTCATGTACTTTTGTCTCAATGGTTCCTACTATAAACAAATGTGACAATCATATCGCGAAAATCTATTACTTTTCCAGGTTCGTATTTTATGCTTATGCTCAGTCTGTTAATTGCACAGGTGTGCAATTCTTGACAACTGTCATAAAAACTGTACGAAACAAAGTATTTATAAAGCACGCTTTAATTGGTAAAGAACCAGTAAGCACAAATAATAATCAGTAATGTCATTTTCTGCTGTAGTCATTTAATCCTGGAAAATGTATATATTTTAAGGAATTAGAACGCGACAAATACCCTATCCAGTAGTGCCACACTATAAATTGTGACCCTGATGTTGGTTTTCTATTACCTGCAAACGGTGGCAGGCTTAGAGTTCTATTAAAGCATTTATGGTATTAGACTGCCACACGTGGAATATTTCTTGTGCTTTGGTTGATTGATCGTCGTTCTTTCTAACATATTTTACCACCGTGTCCTGAATAATTGAACAACCTTAACTCTGCCTTAAATAAACACGAGTCCCAAAAGAGACACTCCACTACTTATCATGTAATAACTTTTGTTCTCTGTGTTATTTCACTTATTAATACAGTCGTTCTCCGTCATTACACGTTCAGCTATCGCTCGTTTAAATGCTTGCGAACATTTCCAAAGATGCCTTCCAAGTTCCACTTTGCTTGGATCTTTTGTCTTCTGTGTAGCTACTTTCTAATATTAACTGCTTGCCTTGTTTTCGTGTTGCTTTTTGTCATTCGCTCTTTTCCATTATTTTTCAAAGATAGATCAACACGATTTGGAGAAGAACACAGAAGTAATTGTACGATGCACTAAAATGTTACAATGTGTAGTTTTATCTAAATTTAAATGCATTTTGGTCAATAAAAGATGGTATTCAAGACATTGGAAAAATGTGGTGAAGACAAAGACTTAACTGAGTTCAGCAAAACTTCTGCTTTATTGGAAGTCTTGTCTAAAAGAGACATCATGCAAAATTATACGAAAACAATACAGACTGAAAGAAAGAGTGCACGCAAAGGTGGCATGAAGAAACAAAAAAAAAACACCGAAGGATGCATGAAAAAATAATCTGAATTATACAATAGCCGCAACAATGAGTACAATAACAACGAAGAGATGAAAAAAGAGGGTACAGTAAAAAAATAAAAAGAAGAATATTACCATAGAGAAGGATTTCACGATTATAAAACCTACATGATTTCTCAGTTGGCTACAGTAAGAGTTTTGAAAGCATTAAGTCTGAGACAATGTTTAAAATAATTGGTGTATGTGTCTACTGTATGTGTCTAAACTTCACAAGACATAAATATGTAATGTTCATGACCTCTATATTGATCCCGTACGTCTTCATGCCTCGTTTGATCTGTCTCACCCTGATTAACAAGACGATACTTCCAGAAGATGATTCGTATATCTATGTTATTACTGAAACAAAATGTCATCCAGTGAAAAGATTCAATGGCACAATAAAAACGATGGAAAGCCTTTTTAACGAGAATGTGAATAATATTGTCAAATCTGATTAGCTATGAAACTTAATTGTGCTGAATGTGTGAGAATTGTTATCCCCATTGCATTCTGCTGTCTTGTTGAAATCGTCATGCTTCAACGTTATCAAACTAGCACTTAACGAGGACAGAGCCAAATATGACTTGAATGACAATGAACCAGTGAAATATCTCATTCTACTGAATGTTATGTAGACATCTTTAAATTCATTGTTGTAATGTATCCAAGTTTTCAAAGAGGTTAGACAAACTTTTGATGATCATTGATGTCGCAGTGCAAATTGCAACATCTGAAAGTGATTAGAAAATTCTGAAGTCATGGCATTTACAAATATTTAGCGTGTCGTCTTGACTCTTATTGCATAAATGTTTTCCGACTATTTTTCAATCAATCTTTTGCCGGTATATGTTTGCCTGTTTCACATTTTATTGCAATATTTAATTCTTATTTGTGTTCTTCAATCTCAGACACTGTTCCAAGATAAGTGGATTTGTTCTGTGCCTTCGATAAACTCAAACTGTTTCTAAATTTGACTTCTCCATTTCCTTCACTAATTTAATAACCAAAACATGGCTGAAGGAGTTATGATTCTGAAATGAAAATAATCTGCATATTTTATTAAGATGATGATGTGACAGGTATGCAGCAGAATAGATGTTGATGTTGTTGTATGTATGTATCTAGTGTGTAACAAAGCATTTCGGAGAATGTTATTTACTGGTAGAATAAAGATATAAATGGCATTAATGACTTGAAACATACGAAATACAGTTTGAAGGACTATAAAGGACATCAGCAAGGACGAAGACCTAAACGAAAAGCCTGTACTACAAGAATATTTGAAATGTATTCCAAGTAAATTAGTCCAAATAGCTGGACATGTAATACAGTTGCAGATATATTTTGGAGAAACAAACGTGCTCTCCATTTTCTCTACGTAGTTTTCAAGTGTTAAATCTACGATATCACCAAGTGTTACCTTCCTATTTTTAATATTTTCATAGTAGAATTGCAAAGATAACCGTTTGAAAATATTGTGTTTGGTAATCAGTTTTTACTTTAGAGATCCGATGATATCAGTTGTTGTTATGTATATTTAATTTGTATTCTGTGTTTGATCTTTGTCCGTAACTGAGGACAGAGGTATCGCTTACCTGACTATTCAAATGTTTTTGTCATGTTTATAAATTATAAATAAGTTGTTGAGTGGTATCAGAGTTTAAGACTAGCCTTATTTACAATCGTAGAATGTTTGGAAGAGACTTATTGACCAACATCCTGGTCATTGTATTGTGTCTTAGGTTGCTATGTAAGGTAGTGGTATAATAAATTATTAATTCATATCTTAACATAAGTCTTTGTAATCATTTGCAGTTGTGTTTAGAGAGAATTTGACACGAATCGTTTATTCAAAAATTATTCACTGGAATCACAAAGTGCTCGTTAAATATTTAGACAAAAACACTATTTTGGTATTATTGTGGATTCATTCAAAGGCAATGTGGATTATATCATTGTGATACATCAAGACTGTTGGTACATCAACCTATTCAAGACAATCATACATCAGCACATTCAACAGTGGAAATCACTCAGAACACAATATGTTTGGACTTATGATGTAACTTTTAGGATTTTTGCGGATTTAATTCACAATACCTTAAGTTCCTCTTATTTTGTTTCTCTTTGTAATTTAGAGAAATACATTTATTTATCTGTTTTAGTGCACTTGTGACTTTTGCTTCTTTCTGTTACATAGTTTAAGACCATAGAGTTTTAACAGTTGTAAAATGCAGAATAAATGAATCCATACATTTGATTCGTTTTGTTCCTCACTAGAATGTCTTTTGATATATAACTGAGTGGTATTGTATCCTTAAATAAGCTTTGGTAAAACGACAACCCATTTTCTGGTTTCATTTTGAGTAAAAATACTTTCACATTCTAGTCCTCGGAGTCTCTTAAGCGTGTTTCATCTCCCTTTTTGTTTTACTCTCTGTGCTTGTGCGTACATGTGTATTTTGATTGTCAACCGTGAAACAGAATTCCAGCTACAGCAGATTGTCAATCTTCAAATAGAATTACAATTGGATTTTAATTGTCATTATATGGGACAACATAAGAGCACTAAACGATGTTCGTAGATAACAGTGAATCGAGAATATTACAATGGTCTAAAATTATGTTACAATTAATACTCACCAGATAGAAAATTATACTACAATTAATACTCACCAAATAGGAAATTATACTACAATTAATACTCAACAAAAAGAAATTGTATTGCTATTAATACCAAAGATGAATGGCAATGTTTATATAAAATAATGAAGAAACAAACATGAATATATTAATCTTACCCATACCAACTTTTAAAGAAAATTTTAAAAATCTTCTACCCCTCGCATTACAAATAGTAATCCAAAGTGAATTATTATCTACATTTTGCAATTTTTCATAATTTACCAATACATGTGGGTTGCCCTGGAAACAAACTATGTCAAAAATCGGACGCCTTTCATATTGTCCATGCAATAAGTCTACTAATTTCATTCCTACTTATTTTGTCATTTTAGGATGGTCAAATAGAAAACTGAATCGGAATTATTTTCAAACTATAATTACACCAGTTCCAAGATAAAGATTAGCGTTCCTTCTCATTGAATAACGCATTAAACAAGTGAACGATGGATCTTGAAATGCATTCCGCCCTGTTACAAGGTGCTCTTACCGTCGAGTCACTCACTCCTGGAAGACGACTGGTACACAAAAGCACCTTGTTCTTGATAATAAAAAGGAAATGCCCGCAACGTTTTATGTCAATATAATAACGAGTTCAGGACCAGGTCACTTGAGAAATAGCCCATAGCGTCCATCATTACCGAAAAAGGATGAATGGATACAATTTATTTAGGTGAATAATAAAATCTTGCCAGCAGATATGTGATAACACATACACCCCAATCACGCTTCAGTTAGCCCATGGGTAATATTTTCCGACAAATAATATGGGAATTCGAGCTCATTTTAATATGTGTATCATTATGTAAACTTATATGCATCATTGCCGATGTTTAACATATGGCACTTTGTGATTCCCTGTTGCCAATCTAAAAAAATATTCTCAATTTTGTTTTGGTTTTATTTGGTGGGTGGGAGGGCCGTATTCTTTTGTGAAAGTAAATACGAAACCTAAATTTAAATTCTCGAAAACAATATTTATGCAGAATATCTTAATGATTTCTCAACTAAGAACTCTCTAGTTAGCATGCTATGGAAAATTCAAAGGTTACAAAAACAATTAATAGCAATAGATTTTAGTATCGAGACAGTTTAGGAATCCCATTTATGTTTAAACATCAGTAGACAGGGCGTTTTTTATAACTTTGATCAGCAATAGTCTCCGCTTACAAATCAGAAAAAGACTGTTTTGAATGGCTTAGAAATTTGTCAGGATGAAAATAACTGAACAACGTTAGGGATACCAAATCATTAAATTAAGCTATGTCCAAGAGGGAAACATGAAAACTGCCAATCAAAATTTGACCTTTTTATTGTTTAGTATGGTTCAATTTAATTAATTAGTATAAAAAATTAAAAGGTATATTCAGTCCGTTCGAGCGAAGTTATCAATTTAAAACTACGTTAAAAATAAAAATCACACACACACACAGACAAGGTTATGTTTGCTACATCTGTAGGCTGTTTAGAGTAAGAGATTTATTTTCAGTACACTTTGAGACACAACAGCCCATATAAAACCTGTTTACATTGTATGTTATGGTATGCTTGGCATCCGTCCGTCTACGAGAGACGATGGCATAACTCCAAAGTACGCTTTTGCTTATCCTTCTTTTTAGCTCTCTTTTCAGCTTGCTTTATTCTTCTCTTTTCCTCTGCGTTTTGAACTCCCTGCCTGACAGCTAGACGCCAGCTGGAACGGTTGTTTGCACAGCTCTCCCAGTCGTTGACATTGATGTTTGCTGTCTTCATATCATTCTTGCAAACATCTTTGTAGCGCAGATGTGGTCGTCCAGTTGGTCGTGCACCTTCTGCTAACTCCCCATATAACAGGTCCTTGGGAATGCGACCTGGGTCCATTCTCATGACATGGCCGAGCCAGCGAAGGCGCCTCTCGCTGAGTATGGAGAACATGCTGTTCATGTTGGCGCGTTCTAGAACCTCTGTGTTGGGTACTTTGTCCTGCCACTGGATGTGCAGAATGCGCCGCAGACATCTCAGGTGGAAGCTGTTGAGTTTCCTCTCGTGTCTTGCATAGGTGGTCCATGTTTCGCTGCTGTAGAGAAGTGAGCTGAGCACGCACGCTTGGTAGACACGCAGTTTGGTCTTCTCTGTGAGGTTGGGGTTGTTCCAGACCCTCTGGTTAAGTCTGGCCATCACTGCTGCTGCCTTGGCAATCCTGCCGCCCACCTCAGAATCAATGGAGAGTGAGCTGGAGATGTTAGACCCGAGGTATGTGAAGTTCTCGACAACTTCCAAATTGTACCCATTGATGGAGACAGAGGGAGGGGAGTCTGTGTCCTGTGCCATGACATTTGTTTTCTTCAAACTGATGGTCAGTCCAAATTCCTTACATGCATGGGAGAGGCAGCATACCAGCTGCTGAAGTCCATCTTCCGTGTGTGATGTCAAGGCTGCATCGTCGGCAAAGAGCAATTCACGGATGAGTACCTCTGTGACTTTAGTCTTAGCACGGAGACGGGCGATGTTGAACAGCTTGCCGTCAGCCCTGGTATGGATGTACACTCCCTCGCTGGAGTCCTTGAATGCGTACTGGAGAAGCATGGAGAAGAAGATGGCAAAAAGCGTCGGTGCAAGGACACAGCCTTGTTTGACTCCGCTAACGACTGGGAATGCTTCAGATGTTGCGCCATTGAAGCACACTGTGCTGTGCATGTTCTCATGGAACGACATAATGACAGCAAGCAGACGTGGGGGGCAGCCGATCTTCTGCAGGAGTCTGAAGAGTCCACTCCGACTAACCATGTCAAACGCCTTCGTCAGGTCTATGAAGGCAATGTAGAGGGGCATCCGCTGCTCGCGACACTTCTCCTGCAGCTGACGTAGTGAGAAGATCATGTCTACAGTTGACCTGCCGGCTCGAAATCCACACTGGGATTCTGGGTAGACGCGGGAGGCTAGGATCTGCAAGCGTGCCAAGGCAACACGGGCGAAGGCCTTTCCGACGATGCTGAGGAGGGAGATGCCCCGATAGTTGTTGCAGTCGCTACGGTCTCCTTTGTTTTTGTACAAAGTGACGATGTTGGCATCACGCATGTCCTGTGGGATGTATCCCTGTTCCCAGCAAAGGCAGAGGAGTGTGTGTAGGGGCTGGAGCAGTGCTGGTTTTCCGCTCTTGAGGACTTCAGGTGGAATGCCGTCGCTTCCAGGAGCCTTCCCACAGGCAAGGCAATCGATGGCTTTTCCGAGCTCTTCCAGGGTGGGCTGTGTGTCTAGCTCCTCCATGACAGGCAGGTCTGGAATGGCGTCCAGGGCAGTTCCAGTGACATTGTTTTGGGTTGCATATAGCTCAAGATAGTGCTCAACCCATCGCTGCAGTTGTTTCCCCTGGTCTGTGATGACTTCGCCCGTCTTGGACTTGAGGGGGGCGGTCTTGTAGCTGGGGGGGCCTGTCGCTTTTTTGATACCCTCATACATTCCTCTTGTATCCCCGGTGTCAGCAGCTGTCTGTATACTGTTGCAAAGGTTCAGCCAGTAGGTGTTGGCACAGCGGCGGGCGGTCTTCTGGGCATTATTCCTTGCAATCCTGAGGGCTTGTAGTGTTCTGGGGCTAGGTGCAGCCTTGTATGCCAGAAGGGCTTTCCTCTTTGCCTCAGTCACGGGCTCCATCTCCTCCCAGTTTGCCTCATACCAGTCGACATTCTTTCGCTCCCTCTTCCCGTAAGCTGTGATGGCTGATTTGTACACAGAGTCACGGATATGGGACCACTTGGAGTCAATGGTGTCATCAGGTGTCACTTTGGTGAGGGCTTCCTTCAGTTTGCTGATGAACTGCTGTGTTTTCTCTGGGTTGCTTGCACAGTAGGTGTTGATACGTGAGTGACCCTTCTTCTTGGCGTGGTGCAGCTTCTTGGGTAATATTCGCACCTTGCTGGCCACGAGGGAATGGTCCGTGTCACAATCGGCACTGTGGTAGCTGCGGGTAAGGAGGACACTGGCCAGTTCTGCACGCCTGGTGATGACGAGGTCTAGCTGGTGCCAGTGGCGTGAACGTGGGTGTCTCCACGACACCTGGTGGATCTCCTTGCATTTGAAGAAAGTGTTTGTCACACATAGGCTGTGGGAGCAGCACATCTCCAGCAGTCGCTGACCATTCTCGTTGATCTTGCCCCTTCCGTAAAAGCCGAGACAGGTGGACCAGGCCTCATGGTCAGCTCCCACTCTAGCATTGAAGTCTCCTAGTAAGTAAAGGCTTTCATTGTTGGGGATACTGGATATTGCCTGATCCAGAGTCTCATAAAACTTGTCTTTCTCCTCGTAGGTGGAGTAGAGGGTTGGGGCGTACACACTGAAGATGTTGACCGGGCCTAAGGATGTTGACAGCCGGAGGGCAAGGATTCTCTCAGTACCTGATGATGGAGGTTCAATGAAGGCGATTAGCGTGTTCTTGACGGCAAAGCCTACACCATGCTGCCTAGGTTCATCCAAGGGCTTCCCCTGCCAAAAGAATGTGTAATTGGCTTCCCTGATGGTGCCGCTGTCAGCCAGTCGGGTCTCCTGGAGGCAGGCAATGTCGATGTTCAGTCGGGAGAGTTCTCTGTCAATGACGGCAGTCTTCCGTGCATCGTCGATCTGCTGTAGGTCAGTGGTCAATCCAGGACACATGGTCCTGATGTTCCAGGTTGCAAAACGAAGAGTTGGAGTCTTTTTATTTCTTCTTTTAGTCTTTCCTGGTGCAGAGTTTTGTGGCCCACTTGTCGAGATGGTTCTCTAAGCTCCACGCACCCAGTGAAGCAGGCAGGCCATGGCGGGCAGCACCTTACTGACTGGGGGCTGCCCAGCTTGAGGCGGGCGGTAGCTGTCCAGTGAGACCTGATGATCTCTCCCACCGTCAGAAGTAACCCCTGGCGCCAAGCTCTACGCCAATCGAGCTTTGACTTAGAACCGGTAAACTGCTACTTGTCGTGTTGTGCCGACGCCGTACGACGACGCTGGAGTGTCCTCTCCAGTGGAGCTATGAAGCCTGGGCAGGGTGGTATGGAGAATCAGCTGTTGCCCATGCAGCAGATCCCCCCTCTCCACGCAGCTGGTGTGCCCAAGGGAACGACGAATGCCGATACAGCTTGGCACCAACGGCGTCGCAGGAGTTGCCGGAATGACGTTGAAGTCAATGTCATACCGCCTTAGGGACTCCATCTCCGGATTTTCTGTCGGGGTTTACTCCCTTAGCCTTTCCCATGAGTGGGTATAGCCACAAGGCAGCAGAGGTTTGGAATCGGAGTTTTCCTTCTCCTAGATGAGCTACCATCCAAGGTTTACGAGTCCCATCTACCCGAAGCAACTGGTTTTAAGGCGCCAGTAGGCCGCCTTCACCCCTTCTCCTGTTAGTAGAAAACATGGTCTGCCGGGCTTCAAATCTAAGCCACTCGCGAAGGCCAAGAGCTGGATTTTAGTTGACAGAAGCAGTAAGAGACGCAGGCCGTATGGAGCATTTTGGAGGATTGGGGCGCTTGTCTCCCACTCCCACCCCGGGCAATGTCAACCTTAGACCACAAAGTATTAGTCAGGCGGCTGAAATATTCTTGTTTTCAAATTTGACTTTTCGCCTATTATGGAAATCCTTTAAAAGGGTCTTATGAATGCGGAGAATATTTAAATAAAAAAGGCTAAGTTTTAAAAATAAATGTTTTAAGTGGTGAAGAAATAAAAAAGGCTATGTTTTAAAAATAAATGTTTAAGTGGCGAAGAAAGGAATACTCAATAGATACAGCGTTATGTTTGCAAACTGAGAACATGATGCCATGGTAGATTGTCTCCAGTAGATTGAGTCTGGCATTTAGCTATCGGAACCTTTGAGGTTTTGGCGTATTTCACAAGAGTTATCCGAATATCAATGGACTTAAATGAGGTTTTGGCGTATTTCACAAGAGTTATCCGAATATCAATGGACATAAATGATTGTTCATCGCTATTCTTTTGATATATTTGTTTCTTAATTTTGAATTATGAAGACAGGTCTCTCAAGGTGAAGTTGTTAAAATTTGTACATAATTATTAATAACTATACCTACGTAATGTTAACGTAATTTTTAAGAATGTAACTAACGTAAATCTCTTTAATATCCCAACATTATGCTTGAATTTATCAATTCAGCTTCATTTGAATATCGCTTAGATCTTAATAAGTTTGATATAGATTATGCAAACAAGTTCGCAGCACCTGTTCTTTTTAAATGCACATTTGAATGAGGTAGAAATAAGTTAAAACAGAATAACAGAAGCAGCCGAAAATAGTCCAGCATACTCAGTAAAACTCCGTGAATTGAACATATTTTAATCAAAATCATAATTGATTCAGGCAGAAGATTCATAAAACATTTCAAAATGATCACAAAACATTTCAAAAGATATCATAAAACATTTCAAAATAATCAATCTTTTAATCATTAATTTTCAAATTTGATGTGTAATGGAAATGTATATCTTAGTAGTAGTAATAGTGGTAGTATATATATATATATATATATATATATATATATATATATATATATATATATATATATATATATATATATATATATATATATATATATATATATATATGTATATATATGTATGTATATATATGTATATATATGTATATATATATATATATATATATATATATATATATATATATATATATATATATATATATATATATATATATATATATATATATATATAGAGAGAGAGAGAGAGAGAGAGAGAGAGAGAGCTGCCATCAAACATTCAGTTCTTGCTCTCGTTTGCAGTTACTGTTACCGTCTGAAAGCATGACTAACAAGTTTTGCATTGTTGATTTCAAATGCTTTTGATATATAATACTTAGTCCTGATAAATGGTACAACCTATTTAATTACTTAATTCAAATGACGTCGTATATACTTTCAGTTTATATAGCCTTGCCGTTTCCCGTTGCTTTCTAACCCACGTTTTCCAAATTGACACTGCCATTGATCTTTGGCAAATACTCTTCAGTGGATTTTCGTTGATAAGCGCAGTTATGTTAAGCTAGAACACGTGATAAAATGGCATGGACTTTCGGTCAGATTCCGTCTAACATAGCACGATCCATTAGTTGCTATTGGTTACGTAATTATAATTTATGTGTTTAGTCTCAGAATTGATAACCTTTGTAAATTTTTTCATACAAGCCAAAGTGAGGTTTTATATTATATTACAAAAAAAAAGTAAAAACCTATTTGACTGTGAAATGAAAAGTTTAGTTTTAGGCGATATATGTGATATTTAGTTTAACGGTTAATTGGCCCTTCACCCTACCCAAGATGCGTCTCCCTGAGGTGTAATAATGTTCAGAACATTGGTTTCCGGAAGTCTATGTGTCAGCCAATGTAGTGAAAGACACAGGGGAAACCATTATATGCCTTTCAAAATGAAATATAACCTTTGTAATTGATGATATTTTTTGTGTGATTAATGCTATCTTTCCAAGCCACACACCATCATAAAACACGCAGTTTATCTGAGAGTTGTCATACCTAATTAGGTTGCATGGGTCTTTATTTAGGGTTGGTCAGTATGAATTTCTCAAAAATAATTACTGTCAGCTTTGTCAAGCAGATCGGTACTGATTAATTCTGACATGTGCCAATCTAAGTTACATGTAGGGGATTAATGATATATGAATGTATATTCTTCTCAGTCGGAAATCATTATTGATTTCACAGCCTGCAAGGAAGAAATCGATCTCAAGCATTTTGAATTTTTCTCCTGCTGACGTCATTTTGCAAAATAAAACCCTTTTGCGGCATGTTTGGTTTTCTCACTCAGCATGTTTTAAGGATGTGTCTGTATGACATCATTTTTTTTTAAGAAACGCTAGTAAATGTAAATCAATACTGATTTCTGTATCATGAATAAAATAAAGAATGGAGTCAACTCCATAATTTCATTGTTGATTTATCTCCAAAACGAAGATGCCGTCGTTTAATGAGGAGTTTTACGCTGTGTGAATATTTACTTATTTTTACGCATCATTATTTCTATAAGAGATAAACATACAAACAATCTCAGTGAGTCATTAACATAAAAAAAAATGTAATACTTGTCATTTAGTTTCACATGTAATACGTAGGTATATATACGTAGCTAAAACAAGGCGAGGTACACGTCTTTTAATCAACAATGTGAAACTGAAGGATGATATGGCTCAAACGTACTGTATTATCATAATTGTATCAATTTTGAGCATAAACTAGCATTTCGGCGGCTTTTCAAAACATAAAAAGCAATTCTTTTTTTTTTCTTGTAATAAAATGTCTATCAAAACTCGACAAGACCTTAGTTAGAACATCGTACAAACATACTTTTCTAGGCTGTAAATTGACTAAACTGTACGGATAATTGATTTATTTGATTGGTAGTAAAATAGTTTTTAAAAAAAGATATATTTGCAAGATATAATTATCTCAGTAATTTAATAAAGAACTCTAACAACTTTTTCAGCTGTGTATTTATAAACAAACATCTTAGAATGTTATACATTCAATATCAAAATGTAACATATTCGTAGAACTTACCGCTTTTAGATAGTGCATATATGATTGTAATTCGGTCAATCAGTCAGTAAGTAAAATAATATATAACAAGTGTGTTTTATTTGAAGATGACATCTGTTTCTGTCACATAATTGTTTGCCTCAATTCAGATTCCATTATATCTGGAATACACTGATTTTTTTTTAGGTCAACAGTATGCATTATACACTTATATCCAGGGGAAATTACTGTCAAGGAACAAAATTAATTGGACTCATCATTATAATTTAAGTTTAAAATCCATGTATAAACTAAAAAGCATAATTCTACTGTTCGCAGGACCAGCTTGCATAAATATCTTAACTCTCAGCTCACCTTTTTCATGCTGAAATTTTGTTCACTACGACAGACCACCCCCACCAAAAAATATGTATTCAACCAACGGTATGGTTACTTAACCTTGAATTTAATTTATCACATAGCGGGATAAAAAATTTTGTTGAGGAAATGCTCCAGATGAGAAATTTTATAAACAGCGGGGCCAGGGTTTGACACGAGTTTGCTCTACTAACCTAATTTATATTTCGATAAATTTGGAATTTATTTCATTTTAAAGTCTATAATTCGTGTTTCTTCTACATAATTTTCAATGCGTCTGAAACGGAAATGGAAATATATTAAATAACTTCTGAACAAAAGAACACCAGCTATATTGCTTGCTTATGTTCGATTTAATTTAGACGTTAAATACTTTTTATCTGACATTTTCCACTTCCCCACTTCCCACCCCAACACACATTCGGCGTAATTGAGAAGTTGTGCCTTTAGAAGAAGAAGAAGAACTGAATTTATCTTTTCATGATATTTTCTTTCAAATGCTTGTATATAATAAGGCGTGTCTAAACGATTTTGTGAGGGTTATTTTAATTTTGGTGTCTTTGACTCGAAATAGAGTTATCTTTCTTGCCCTATAAGTTAAAAACAAAATCGCAATCAACGGAAGCATTCTGCGGATAGGTGCAGACGTAATCTAACTCCAAACGTTTTGGAGTCAATATACTAAAGAACATTCTAATGAACCTATCTTGTAATGTTTGCATTTCATTGTAAGTCCAGTAAATGATGACAGACAATACAATAATCCATATGCATAGGTATGCACGTTTAGAAGTAAACATCAATTTCCTGTCCTTCTCACATACAAAAAAGATTTTTCGCCCAGGTAGGGCCCAAAGCGCTATTGAAATTAACATGTTTTTATTTTATTTCCGTCTATCAAAGATTTTGTCTCTAAGCTTTAAAAATTGATTTTTTTGGGGGTATCCTTCTATATTGAAGTTTTTCAATCACTGTAATCGCTCACGTGTAATTACAATTTTATTTTTTACAGAATCATAATGGTTGTATTAACTTTGCACCAGAAATTTTCAAAGGCAAAATATTCCGTACTTAGGGAGATTTTTATGACGTTCCTATCCCTAATTTCGTAACTATTTATTCTGTATTTATATGGTATCATTATGTTTGCAAACAGAACGCAGTTCAATTTATCTAACAATTCTGAATGTTTTCTAGTCATTGAATTGACACGTCGTATTGTTCTTCACACTATTTACATATCAGAATTAGCAATCAGTTACATATCACGAATTGATTCTGAGCAAATACATTAATTAATATTTCTCATCTATTTATGCCAGCTAGATTGTCATGTCAAACATTATGTCAGTGTCAATTGAATTATTTACACAGCTACTTCGACCGGTCAAGGGTTTTATTCTACAATAATGTAAATTCCTTCAAGATTTCAGTTTATCTATTTCTCTTAAAATATTATCTAATGAACATTAGAAGCATCAAGCAGCGATGACAGTAATGTTATCAGACTGCTGATTTTTCAAAAAATCATGAAATAAACATTTTACATGAATTTAATGCATTTGCTGCCTGTGCAGCGTTAGAAAAAGACAAATATGATATTAATGACGTCCATCAAAAGTAAAACCATTGAATTAGCAAGAAATTATGATATTATTGATGTCCACCCAGAGCAATAAATGTGATCTGAGTCCATGTTGACAGATACCCTAAATAAATTTAATTGGGAAACAATTATAAAAAGACCGACAAAATATGGTTGTACATTTAGATTGTAATATTGTAGACACCGCGATTGCATGCATGAAAATAAACTAAAATGTGTTTACAAATATGATAATATTATTGATTTTACATTCTTGTAACAGTTAGGTCCCTCAAACCACCCTTTTCTCCAAATAAATCTGTTAAAAACTAAACTGGAAAAGGGTTGACAGCCCTATTCCCTCTACACCAGCCACACCCCATCCTACTCCGCATCAGAAATGAGTTATCCGCATCAGAAATAGATAACACAGCCCCGACCTAGTCCAACTTAGCGAGCAATATACGTAGTCATTCCTTTAAATTTCAGAAGAATCAACTAGGCTATGTGTCTGATTTTATCTTTGACTGTAGGGTTAGACTCCTGTTAAACTTTTAAAAAAGTGCATTTGTCTCGGACCTGGCATGATTCCTATGGGATCAAATGCAACCAAATATACCAAAGATTTGCAGACTTTCTGGCGCCATTTAAACTAATAAATTGATGGTGTTTTGTACTTGGGACGAATAATGGGGAGTTTGATCGAGTATCTGAGTGAGCTGTGGTTCAAAGGGATACTTCGTTAGACATATAACATTTGTCCATGCAATTTAAGCGAATGGTTCTGAATATGCATCAGCTTACATGCTTTCTAATTAAATATAATTAAAATTGTATAAGCTTCATTGATCAGCAGAACTAAATATAAAAGCTTTGAAAGTCCTTCTTTCGGGTCAAATGCGCAATTTTCGCAAAATGGCACATACATACATACACACGCACGCACATACATGCATACATACATACACACATACATACATACATACATACATACATACATACATACATACATACATACATACATACATACATACATACATACATACATACACAAGTAGGTACATACAAATGAAGGGACCCAATTAGCGGAATTTGTAGAGCGGAGTCTCAAAGAATACAGAAAACAAAAAGCGGCAGAAAAGGAAAAAATCAGACAAGCCGAGGAGAGAGAAAGAATCAGACAAGCCGAGGAGAGAAAGAATCGAGTTAGCCACATTGCAGGCTGAAGAAAGAGCCAGGGAGAGAGATCATACGTTAGCCATGGAGATACTAAGGATCGAAGCGGAATCTAAGAAGGGTGAAGAACTGAATGAACATTCAGGACCCACAAGCAAAAGATCAGAGGATAGACGCATCGTCCAGATAACAATGCCGATGTTTAACGACAGAGACGAAATCATCGATAACTTTTTAACTCAGTTTGAGAAGGTAGCTTTAATCCATCCGATACCCAAAGACCAGTGGGCCATTAATATTTCTGCATTTTTGCAAGGAGCTGCCAAGGATGTCTATCATAATATGACACTGACTGAAGTAGATGATTACGACGCTCTCAAGAAAGCGCTGTTAAGGCACTACGAACTGTCGGCTGAAAGTTTTCGCAAACTTTTCAGAGAGTCGTCTAAGCGAACAACGGAGACACACGCGCAATTTCATACTCGCTTACGCGTGCTTTTCGATAAGCGGATTAAAA
Organism: Sinohyriopsis cumingii; assembly: GCA_028554795.2. Lineage (NCBI taxonomy): Eukaryota > Metazoa > Mollusca > Bivalvia > Unionida > Unionidae > Sinohyriopsis > Sinohyriopsis cumingii. The sequence continues at coordinate 119,961,624 of CM068825.1, read as the reverse complement.
TGACAGGCACCGCACTCACTTATGAAGGTATACTGGAGCAGCTCTTGAAAGAACATTTCCTCAGTACGTTTCGGAAAGACCTGATCGTATTCTTAGCGGAGCGTGATTTCGCTACCTTAAAATATATCAGTGTGATGGCGGAGCGATATGAGAGTGCACACTCCCGTCCAACCACATGGGGTGGCAGGGATCGACCCAGCACCACTGACTTTAGGAGAGCTAACGATTTGACACCTCATAAGTGGAATGGTCAAAATGGTGGGAAACCAGGGGCTGATAATCCCAGCCGTGATAAGTTCCGTGGCCCAGGAAAGACCCAAGGAGTAGATAAGGGTACCCCTACTAAGAAAGATGAAGTGGTATGCTACGACTGCAACAAACCTGGCCATACTCTCAAAGACTGCAGGAAATATCGTCCCACGATAAATGCAGTGACATCATTCACTGGTAGAAAGTGTCAATTTGTCAAATCTGCTGATTATACAGGTGAGACAGTGGAAGTCCAGTTTGCTAATAGGACTAAAGATTCTCTCCCAGTTGTCTACATCGACCTTGATTCGCCGTATGTGAAAGGACGAATTCAAGTAGCGTGTTTGTCCGGATTGTCGCACGACGTAATTCTAGGATGTAGGTATGTGTTGCCACAGCCTAATCCTATGACGTGTACATGTACACGTGGGATCCATATAGACGATATCTATGAAGCTTTAGGGTTTAACACATTTCAAAATTCGACACTTTACAGCAACAAATAGGCTCGAAATTATTCACGATATCAGCTTATTTTGATAAAGCTCAAAAATATCATCATCATCATCATCATCGGTAGTAGTAGTAGTAGTAGTTTCTCAGTGTTTGATGTATCTCACAAAATCTCGTCAAAATATATACACATGAAGAGACTGTGTATATTCACTAGCATGGGCAGAATAGTGCAGACACCTGTATTTAATAATGATAATAAATTATAACCATATCAAGCGTTACCTCTTCCATTGTCATGGAATACCTTGAATTCGTTCAATCATATGACTTTACTTACTGAGGAGTTGAAGACATTTACCGTTTATAACCGCTTATAAGTAGAGTCTAATAGCAAACAACATCGACCATGATCTTCTGGCGCATTTCGAGAAGGCAAATCAGAGTTTTTGCTGCTTGTTCGACTCATTTCTCCTTTTAAAAAAAAATAGACCTAGAAGGGAGTATATGCGATATACCTAAAACTGAGGTATAAATGTTTGATATTTGACGAGAATAACGTTTAGCATCTGTTTAATGCATAATGTGACGATAAAAGTCACACTCACCATATACTATACTCTCAATACCACTGAAATAGGATTATCCTTTATTAGTATTTTATATGTTGTGCACTATATTATGAAGCAATTTGCTCTGGCAAAGACGCATTACAAATAATGAAGTAACTTTGGTCTGTCAATAATAATCTTAATCTTAGAGATGCTTGCAGCAAAACGTATGAGAAAGAAAAATTGAACACAGGCCAACAGAGAGTGGTGTATTCTTTTACAATAATAATAGGAACATATGGTAATGGACTAGTTTAATTCCTGCATGAATCAATCCCTTTCAAATTAGTAACTTTACTAGAGAATAATGACACAGTCATCAAATATCGCAACAGGATTGACGTCACATTAAAGCAATAATGAGCATTTATGTTTAAATAAAAATCAAAAGTTTTCCTTTGATTCGTTTGACTGAAACAATATTAGTAAATATTAGTTATAATAATGGTTGTGGTGCCAAAACCGAACATATAATCACTCCGTATTTGATGTGAATAGCTTAAGGGGTTGTTACAGGCTTCAGTAATCGTCGTAACTTTCCGAGTACGGTCACACACTACCACCCTGTAATTTTCAACTACTTATTAGTTTCATTCCCAGAGATTGTAAACAGCGATGTTATTGAACTATCGACTGAACAAAATAGAACACTCAACGCTGGATAGAATAAACACAGTTATATTAAACGCAGATGAAACGACTTGGTGCACAATGCTAGACCTATGCAAGTTCCAGAAATGACCATATGTATCTATTTTATAAAGCACCCAACGAAATCAAAATGAAAAATAGATTTCATCGGTGTAGAGCATTTCGAAATCTATACGATAATGTTACACAGCCGTCTCTTTACTGATATGTTAATATCTGCATTAATAGGGATTGACATAATGCATTCTTTGATATGTTTCCGTCATAAGCCAACAAAAACAAAAAATAAGGAAATTATATCTAGGATCAAACAGCATGCATTAAAAGTTCGTCTTTAGAAAAAAGAGTTTCAAATCCCCCTCCCCCATAAAGACTGTTTGAAATAGCAAATGCTTTATGGCGACTGTTTAATTTGGATGTGGTCATTGAAACGGAACCAAGTCCAGCTGTTGAGAAAGAAAGCAATGTAAATTTGGATTCCGGACGAAATAGGTAACAATTACAGACACGACAAAGGAACATAAATAATGCATCAGCATGTGTTTTTAGCTTAAATCTGTGACGTATTATTTTAGATTAGATATGAAGTGGTAGGTCACATGACATTCATTGCAATACATCTACATTCATGATAAACCAGTCATCCTATGATTTATAAGTGACATAGATGTGAACCCGTGACAAGATTTTAGAAAAATAAAGCAAGTATATACCTGTAACTCATAAAGAGCCCATTAATGACTCCTTAAGAATTAGCCTCGCTCAGTCAAAAGATACTTATCGCATACCATTTACAAAGAAGAGGTAATCATCAAATCACTACGTTCAACACAATAAGATGTCTTTTGAACGTGTAGATTACACACCATATATAACGATTTAAATCCATCTTTTTTCTTATACTCCCATAAAATTAAATCCCGAACTTTCTCTTCTCATTAAGTATCACATAAAGTTAAGGCTTTATTACTTATTCATGCGTCTAAATTCTGGTGAAAACCTACATCTTGCATATACAAAATGTGAAACTCTTTGTCAATCTCTTATAAACAACACGTGAAATTCATCGTCAGTCTCTTATAAACAAAATGTAAAATTTATTGTCAGTCTCTTATAAACAAAATGTGAAAATCATTGTCAGTCTGTTTACTATCGCACCTAAAATCCATATTCCAAAAGTCCTTTCTAAATTCTGATGCCTTTGTACAAGAATGCTGATAGGTATCTGCCCCAGCCTTATAGCGTATAATATCGTGATAGGTATCTGCCCCAGCCGTATAGCGAATAATATCGTCTATTGTCCTGATTTATTACTAACATTTATTCTATAATTTTCTATAGGGGTCATACCAACCTAGATTGCAAGATAAATACGTAAATATGGGCCGATATCCTCTAGTTCATTTACATACCTAAACATATATCCGCAGAGTAATGGACGATAATAAGTTACACGCAGAGTAATGGACGGTCATATGTTACACGCAGTGTACTGGACGGTCATAAGTTACACGCAAAGTAATGGACTGTCATAAGTTACACCCAGAGTACAGGACGGTCATAAGTTACACGCAGCGTAATGGACGGTCATAAGTTACACGCAGAGTAATGGACGGTCATAAGTTACACGCAGAGTAATGGCCGATCGTAAGTTACACGCAGAGTACTGGACGGTCATAAGTTATACGCAGAGTAATGGACGGTCATACGTTACACCATGATCTTAAGTCTTTAACAGCAAATAACACTACAAAGACGTCAGCATCAAAATAAATTTCAAGACTTTAGCATCAAATAACAACTCAAAATCTTTAATTTAGAAAATATAATTTATTTGAATATCTAAAATCTGTCATTTGCAACAACTTGCGTTAATAAAATTGTCATTTAATTTGTTTCTAATCCTAAGGAAATGTTTTGTGCCCTTGTAACTAATAGCGGTGATATATAAAAAAATGAGAGCACGGTATTAGCAGGAAATCGTTTTGTTTGAGACCGTTGTATCTTGACAACCAACTAGATTAAACAAAGAGTAAGAATACTTTCCTTTTCAGACATGTCATCATGAATGATTTTATATCCAAGAACTTAACCAAGGCTACGTTTTCACTGTGTCCAGCGGATCCTGAGTATCATCTGACTTGATTATTAAACCACGTTTATTTTAATTATGGCTTGAATTAAATATACCCTGAATTTGATTATTAAAAATATTATCCTAACATTATTATTCCATTTTATCGACTGTTTGAAAGGTGTTTATTCCATTTGTTAAGTATGTAGATGTCTAACATTTGCTACCTTGTGACATGGTTACAAATTATTACATAATATCCAAGAGACTGTTTCTATTAAATAGCTCCAAAATAGTCTTTAGTCCAAACATACCTAATTTTAATAAAAGGCTATGAAAACAATGTGTGCACTTGAGAAAGGGAGATTTTCAATATGACACAATACATGAAATAGGATTAACTCTAATTCTTCCTGACCGCATGTATATACGAGGATTTTATAATATATATACCTTTGCCTTCTTTTGTTAAGTAGTATTTTGTATTTGTATTTATTACTGATATACGTTTTGATATTTAAAGGAAATTACTTTTACATGTATTGCGTTATGTCACAGTAATATTCAAATGAACAATATACAGTTTACTTTATATTTTCATTATTATTATTGTTATTGTTATTATCATTATTGTTATTATTATTGTTATTGTTATTATCATTATTGTTATTATTATTATTATTATTATTATTATTGTTGTTGTTGTTATTATTATTATTATTATTATTATTATTATTATTATTATTCAGTTGTAAGTATGTCTGCTCCTGTTATGAAACAAATGATATCGGCTCAGTATAAAAAAATAGTTAATACAGACGAAATACATTAGGTCGGTAAACTATCTCATTGCAATAGAAATTGAGGAAATGTAATAGTGTTGTCATTTAAGGATCAAGAATCGTTTGTGATCAGTCATCCCCTTTATTAAACTAATGGATAGATAAACCGACCAACATGACTATAGACAGTAATTATCCGGAGGTTCCTAAGGTCTAATAAATATTCATCCGATTATTAATGTCAAAACATTGTTACAGTGTCTTTGATTGAACTACAAATGACTATACTGGAATTCAATATATCATTACCGCGTCTATGATGTGAAAAGCTAACATGGTGATTACAGTCTTTAGACCATCTCCAAACATCCTTAGTACGGAAACAAACTGCCGCCCTGTAATTTTATTCAGTTATTTGCCTTTGTTCTCGGTTATTGTAAATAAAGAGATCATTTAGCTGTTGCTTGGACCAAAAACAAAACAAGTCACAGTGGGATCCGCATTATTTAAGTGCCCAATGGTGGAATCGGGTTATCCAGTTCGGATTATATATTACCTACGATACGTTTCAGGTTGTTTAAAAAAGAGATTGCTTCCATATAAAAATTCATTTGGGACAGCTATATATTTCGAGGTCAATTAAATGTCACGGATTACTTTTATCTGAGATCAGTAAGTGTATATTTTTGCACTAATTTCATTTGACAAAGTAAATTTCTAAGAAGCATTTGAACGTTACTTCTGTGCAAAATGATAAATGTAGAAGTTAACCGAGTTTGAAATCCGCATGCGCTAAAGTATGTTGACACAACACCCAGCTGAACAGTATTTTACGATCGTCATGGGAACACCTAATTACGATGGTTTGTAATGTGGAAATCGTCATGCAGGCAGTTCCCCCTACAATACATGTGGTGTACGACAAAATCGTTTCTTTTCGATACTTGCAGTTAACACAAGTAAAGTAATGAATAACACATGAGCCGGACTTCAAGTTTAATATGAGAAATGCTGATTTAGATTTGATATCAGTTTAATGACTTTTCGCATTAGAAAAACAAACTAAATTAGATGTCTTTTCATCCAGCTGTCATCTCTAGGTGACCTTGATACGAACTCGAGACAAGTTTGAAATGTCTTGCAGTCACAGTTTAGTACTAGTCTACAACAAGCCCTTAAATAAATAGCTAAAAGGACAACCTGACTTAATCAAGTAATATATCTCTACCAATTTAACAAGGGAATGCAATTTGATAGTCTAATAAGCACTTCACGAGACGCATACGAAATAAAATGCATTTATTAGAATCCATATCCGCCTCGTCTTATTATACACAGAAATAAAAAAGGAGTGTTTCTGAAATTTGATTAAGAAAGAAATCTGATTTGGAATTCAAAACAAGCTTTCATTAACTTTCAAATAGGAATGTATGTTGTAGTCATGCAAGAGCTAATTTATGCTCATTTTATCCTAAACGTTGTGAGTCAGAGATTTTTTTTTCAGCAGGGATTAGCTGATGTCATCTTTAGTCTGAACCTGCCAAAAGGCCATCTGCAAAATAAAACAACCGAAAAAACAACCCGAACTCAGTTTGAAAGGGTAAAGACCGTGTCTTCATGTTCCTCTTTTATATGCTCTTTGTTGAAGTACATTATGCAGATGACTATGATAATGATGTTTAAATCATTAGAAACGAAATGGGGATTAAAACGAAGAAAGATTTGTCACTCTCAAATTTCAACATTTTGAAACAGGAATTCTAAGCAAACGTGTCTTAGGGAGGTGTTCATGATAAAAAGTTGAATACTATGGTAGTGTTTTCCTACAGTTGTGACAACCTTTTAAAATTCTTTGATGAATATAATTCAGTACGATAGACAGAAAAAGTAATGTATTTGCATCATGCATCAGTTTCATGATTACAGAAGCTTCACTGATATCATAGTATTTTTAAAAGAACATATGTCATTACCTATCAGGCATAACAAAAAAATCAATGTAGATTTCACTTACAGTATTTTAGTATAAATAACATTGTAAACGATCCAAATGTACATTTCGTTCACGGTGTTTCAGTGTAAAATTACATTTTAAGCGATCCAAATGTACATATCATTCACGGTGTTTCAGTGTAAATCACATTTTAAACGATCCAAATGTACATTTCATTCACGGTGTTTCAGTGTAAATCACATTTTAAACGATCAAAATGTACATTTCGTTCACGGTGGATTAGTATTTCATAAGTAACATCTTAGAAAGATCAACTCACAATAATGTAGTCAAAAGTGAAATGACTACATGTATTTCCTTTAAATAAAAGTCTTTTCCTTTTCGTAAAAATGTGTCATCGAATAAACCTACGTCAGTGCGTTAGAAATGTCGATACCCTATGTTTATTTGAGCATCCAAATAACGTTTACAAATAATAAATACAATGCCGATCGATGTCCGAAATTTTTTTAATTTTAGATTGGTCCTGCCTTTTGAGTTCAACTGGACAAAAACCTGTCATTTAGTTCTATACTGTTTGAATGGAAATACGCAAACATTTACAACCTTAATTATTCCTACAAGAAGACGGTGAAAAGATATCCAATTATTATTCTGAAAACTGTATTTATACAAGATTTTAATAATGCCATTATAACAGCCAGAACAAAAACATTTATTTTTTTTAAAATTAGCGTAATAAAATCGTTATAAAATTCAGTCCATTATCACTGTCATTCAGTGGGATTTTGGGGTGGGGGTGTTACCCTAGTACTATAATGGACAATTCGAAGAAAAACACATAGCACAATAACAAATTAGAGAAGTTTTATGAAACAATAAAAATACGGACCATCAATGAAACATGTTTTTCATAAACCTATTGGTATTCCATAATGTCATCTTTCCTTTTTCCTTCCACTAATTCTTATCATTCGATGGGTAGAGAATGTATTCTATAAATGTTTGTTTAAAAAATGAATATAGTTAATTTCCATTTTGACAAATAGACTATTCAAAAAATTAACTTTCTCCACAACAAGTTTCTTTTGTCCCCTGCTAATTTGGGTTCTACATATTATCATGCTAACTTTTGTTATTCTTTCAAAGCTGAGTCAAAAGTTTTTATTTAGCATTAAATTAACACATCAACAACCGTTGACTGAATACATGATAACAGAGGATATCTACGTTTTTTAAATAGATATAGGGATATATTTTAGGAGTGAAACAGTATATTGTCTCGAGTATCGAAGCCACGAATGACAATACAAAAAATTTCCAATTCGCGAAACCATGAGTGACAATACAATGTTTCCACTTTATCAGTGAAATATTTCCTTATATTTATTGAGAAAAAAGCCTACAAACCATCGATTTCCATAGGTTTTCTCGATTACGTGAACATCCATTTAACTGTTGTTTTAATACATCAATAAAAAGAAATTATTAAAATTTATCAAAAATTGGAGAGAGCGACGTTTGACGAATTTGGCTTCAACATATCACGCTTCAGCTGTGTATTTTGTCATAAATAATGACCAATTTCGTACAAAAATAATTTCGCGTTTACTTGCGTAAACAAAAATTGCGCAGATTGATATTGCTGTTGTAGGGTAACCGAAAATATAACAGAATAGAGTTTATATTTGACAAACTGCAGAGTTAAAACATCTTTAATCAAAAGATTTAAATTATTGTGAATTTACTTTGCGTTTATTTCAACATTGAAACATACAACTCTTTTGTGTGGCCTTGGCAAGCTTGCAGTCTAACTCGGTAGCAGACACTGAATCCAATTTTCGATTGTCTCTTAATTTCGGTTTGTAACGAACATTTATCAACACCTGATTTTTTTCAAACAAGATTGTGATGCAAGTTAAAATAGCTGTTTAAAAAGGTTATTGCTATATTGAAACAAGAGTTTTTTCCCCAAACATTGTGTGCCGTTTGTAGTAGAGTATTACGGGTATACAATATATATATATATATATATATATATATATATATATATATATATATATATATATATATATATATATATATATATATATATATATATATATATATATATATATATATATATATATATATATGAGTGTCATGTATGTTCAGTATATATATATATATATATATATATATATATATATATATATATATATATATATATATATATATATATATATATATATATATATATATATATATATATATATATATATATATATATATATATATATATATATATATATATATATATATATATATATATGAGTGTCATGTATGTTCAGTCACTGACCGTTTCCATGAGTCATGTAGAATACAAATTATTAACGAAACTGATACTTGAGGTCTACTGTCTGCTGTCTGGAGATCGTTTTAGACATTTCTCGATGGCACCACATTACTTTCATAAATGTACACAATAGCTTCTACAGCTGGCATAGTTTAAGATCTGTGTATCCTGATGTGGAGGGGAGGGAGCGGAAGGGACGGGGATATAGTAGGAGCAGAATAAGAAAAAATAAATAGGTTTGAATATGAAAATACATGTCTGAATAATACACAAAATGGTTGATATATTTCCTAAATGGGGAAAGACAGTAGTTCTGAGAGTGATATAGTCACTGTAGCGATAAGGTGGTATCGTCACTGTAGAGATAAGGTGGTATCGTCACTGTAGCGATAAGGTGGTATCGTCACTCTAGCGATAAGGTGGTATCGTCACTGTAGCGATAAGGTGGTATCGTCATTGTAGAGATAAGGTGGTATCGTCACTGTAGCGATAAGGTGGTATCGTCACTGTAGCGATAAGGTGGTATCGTCACTGTAGAGATAAGGTGGTATCGTCACTGTAGCGATAAGGTGGTATCGTCACTGTAGCGATATGGTGGTATCGTCACTGTAGCGATAAGGTGGTATCGTCACTGTAGAGATAAGGTGGTATCGTCACTGTAGAGATAAGGTGGTATCGTCACTGTAGCGATAAGGTGGTATCGTCACTGTAGCGATAAGGTGGTATCGTCACTGTAGAGATAAGGTGGTATCGTCACTGTAGAGATAAGGTGGTATCGTCACTGTAGCGATAAGGTGGTATCGTCACTGTAGAGATACCAAATTTCTAGCACTGATGTATTTCAGTATTTCACTATGAAATATGGTCTATTGTAAACTGATATATGATTTCATAATACAAACATAATGAATTCAGAAACTTATAAGTTCTATGTGCAATTATCAATTAAACTGCTCATTCATGATGGTGGGTAGATAAGTTTATTTTCATATGATATAAACGTGCAGCGGGAGTGTGTTTCTATTGTACCTTTAACTGAAATAGTAAAGAGATTAATGAATGGCGTGCAATGCAAGGCGGATAGGACATTTATTGCACCCCACAGGTTATTTATCAAAGTATGTTGTTCTTATTTTGAGTGAAACAAACTGTAAAGCATAATGAGCGGAATGAGTTCACATAGGATGAAGTTTATATTGACGTTTTTCGGTCTAAATATGATGTATATTAAATAGACATAATCAGAGTTAAAGCCTTTGTATCTCTCTTGGGGAAGAGTAGAAAACCTGATTATCTCCCATATGATTTCCTTCACACTAACAGTTATTACGTTCGTTGCTTCAGGAACAATGTCTTTTCTTGTACACACGAATTATAGCAAAATCAAAGATTGTCCCCTGTTTTGATGCGCATACCACAAAAATACACATTAAGATTAATGAGCCTGTGATTGTTAATTAGAGTGAAATAATTATAATAAAAAGATCAATAAAGTGATGGTACCGGTTTACTTTTTTTAAAACAATATAACGTTTTGAAGATTTTTACGACAGGAAATGTCTGATGAATTGATTGATTTTATATGCTCACAATAAACGTGATAAATTGAAACACTTGTTTTGAAAATTTCAAGGGAGCGATTAAGCCGATACGATCTTCTTTGGTATTTATTTTTAGGCCTTTTCTAAAGTAGATCTGCAAATACATATGGAGAATAGGAGATAGCTTCAGATATACTAAAATCGTATAAACTACTATAGAGAAAAGAAAGAGTGAAAACAAAAGCTTCGAAAAAATTATCAAATAATATATTTCCCTGGAATAAACACTGTAAAAATGAAAAAATATGAACTTACGGTTTTAAGAATCAAATCCAAAATTAATCGAAGAATAATCCACGAATTAAATTTTAGAAGTCCTAGTAATGAAATGCTCTAATTAATTCAAGTTCGAGTCACGACTAAAAATCCAAAATGGAAGGCGATGACGTATACTGTAGTCAGTATGTGTTGTATCGTCTACAGTTCTTTGTTTTTTATTCCTCAGTCAATAATATTCCGGTGTTTGAATTTCGGAATAAAATTCAAATATATGTCTTTGTCCAAGAATTCTGTATGAACACTCAAATATTTCCAGGAAAAAGAACTCCAAACTGCCACAACAGACGCTTTCCAGTGTGAAGAAAAAAGCCCAACTGAGAGATCTCTCTCTAAGCATCACTATTAAAAGTAACTAATGCGCAATTTCGGAAAGCCCAGAATTGCGAATGGAGGCTATTTACATATAAACAAAATCACGTAGCCCCACTCTGTCCTTGATAAAACGTATCATTTTACTCCCAGAATAAACAAAAAATAAAAAGTTGTTTACTTGTCTCTCTGATTTCTAAATCAAGGTCGGGAACTAGGTCAGCTTTAGGTGTTTACAACTGAAGACTAAAGGTCAAACAATTTTCTGAAAAATATCGAGTTTCTAGTAAACAAATTAAAATAAAAAGATTTTAAAAGTTACAGACAATAAACTTACTAATATTAACAATACACATATTGACACACACACACACACACACACACACACACACATATATATATATATATATATATATATATATATATATATATATATATATATATATATATATATATATATATATATATATATATATATATATATATATATATATATATATATATACAATGAATAAATAATGACATTAAGATATTTTACTTATAAAGTTATCAAGGTATTACAGAAATTATATTTCACTGGAAACATCTGCTGTCATACACTCTGCATCCTGTTTTATTCTCATTCTAATGACTGTTTAGGATTAGTTTTATTAATGGAATACACACATTAAGGATGGATCGACGCAATTGTAATTAGCAATAGATGATAAACTCAAGCCCGGCAATTCATATGTTTCAATGCGCTAATATTTCGAGGCACCTTCTATAATATTTCGAGGCACCTTCTAGGATATCAAGCATATGTATGAAGTCACACTTTATATTTTAATGTCCAGCTTTGATGAAAAGAGAAATTCAAAAGAAATCATCCCAAAACCAAAGATAATCATAAGTGTATGATTCAATCTTTCATAGATACTTCCAGTGGACATCAAAACATTGTTGAGTGAACATTCATTGGAGAAAGCTTGCCAGTAGCTTCTCGTGGGTCGGTGGTTCTTTCCGGGGTTTTCCGGGTTCTTCCTCCACCATTAATACTGGCCGCCATGTATAGCCTATCGTGCTGAAAAATGGCGTTAAACCCCACAACAACAACAACATTCATTGAAACGGCAAAATGAAAACTCATAATTTTAGATTACAGCAAACTCGTTTATAGCAATAAGTATATTGCCACAAAAATGTTCTATTTAATTGATGTTATTGTTGCTCACATTGTTTTGAAGCACATTGTAGGTCATGCAAATTACAGTTGGTTTTGTGAAAGATTTATTTATCTCCTGATTCCCATTGTTATCTAACGTGACAAGATGACAATGAAAGTCTTAAAGCAAAATATGCATATTATTTTGTACAACCAGGATTGTGCTGCCAAAGGGAATTATTATAGTCTGTACGATATACTACATTGACTTAATTAAATTTTTAGATGTTTTATTATGGGGACCACGTGTATCTGCCGACAAATGTATATATTCCTTGTTTTTATTTATAAACAACGATAAATACTAGCTCACAATACTGATCTGATACAAATTATTTGAATCCATAAAAAAAGTATATTAATGTGGTTGGAGAAATATAGAACCATAATTTCTCTCTTGATATCTTGTACAATAATTGCAATTTATTGGAAGATTTTTGCTGAATTTGCTCCCCAGGGGTGAATGACTATGGAGACTTAAGTACCTGTGTATCCACGACTGTAAATTGCATAATAATACATGAACGGATAACGAGGTAACCATTGAAATTAAGTACTAGTCTAGCCGGAACAATGTAACCTTGACAGCTGCAATTAAGTAATTCACCTTAATCTCTTATTTTCCTCTAGGATTTGGATAAAACCATTGGAAGAACAACTGTGCTGCCAATCAATAGCTTATATATTTTATTACACTGAGCAAAAATGAACTGTGTTATGAATTTCAAGTTAAAATAATCACCCGAAAAGGAGTCTTCAGTATACAGTGTATATCTGTAATATGTGTATGGTAAACGTACATTTTAAAGACGGTGTTGACATAGGAAGCACGTAAATTTCATTTTAAATTGGCATTCCTTGACTGCAACAATTTTTAAACAAGACGTCTGAAAAGTGGTGTGATGCACTATTGTTATTTTAGAGAGACGTTTTAGTCTAGTAAAAAGCAAAATCGTTTTCAGAAGCGAGCCGACTGCAAACTTACTTTAGGATGTCTCCAAATAAGAACGTGTGTGTGTGTGTGTGTGTGTGTGTCTGTGTGTGATATTTGGATTTTTAACGTAGATTTAACAACTTTTAGTCATATCGCATTGATGTCTGCAGTGTGACAGTTTATTGTGATGTCTAGCACTTGGGCATCGTGCCACAGACATGTAGCATATTGTCCCATCCAGTGACATTGCTCTGACACCAGTCCGACCAGTCCTAACACCAACCTCTAATGCTGAGCGCCTAGCGAGGCAGCTGCTAGTACCATTTTTATGTCTTTGGTCTGACTCGTCCAGGGTTCGAACCCTCGACCTCCCGCATCCGAGGTGGATTGTCTTACCACGAGGCCACCGGAGTGGTCTCCCAAATACGAAATAAGTCTTTGGGAAGGCATATACAAAATAAACTAAGTGAAAATAATTAAAGAATGTATTGGGACTAGTACTACCTTTCACGCTTCCAAAGAATTATCTCAAAGTGAAAATTTGTATATGTGATTACATAAATCGTAGCATGGCTATCAATGTATTATAATCCGTTTCAAAGAAACAGCAAATAAAATGTTGGACTAATAAATGAACTTTAGGAGCACCGACAAGACAGCTAAATGAGCACAAACTGCTAGCATCGATGCATCATGAACATTCTTTGGCAAAACTGTAGACGAGATGCGCGTGGTGATAGAAAAGTGCAACGTTTTATTATTGCGTGACGCCAATATCAGCCAAAAAGAAGGCCCTGATTAGGTAATAAATCAGTCCAGGAGCAATATATATGTAAATTCCATGAAAATAAAAATGATAAATCTTGAGAGCATGCACTAACCAATACAGTTTCTTGAGAACATAAGCAAGCGAAAAGACGGTAACCGAATCCAATGTATTGAATGTCCGTACTATACTATGTGAGTATTAAGCGCAAAATGTTTGACAAAAAACTGACAAAAATAATTGATAATACCCCCACTCGACACACACTTCACGGCTGATGGGGGGGTGGGGGTAAAGATGGGGGAAAGAATAAATATATATATATAGGATATAGAAAGTAAATGCACTTGTCAGGATAAAAAAAGCAACTTTCAGGTTCAAATGGTCAAGTATTCAAGAAAAGAAAGAGGGTTTTAATGATTTCCAGTTTAAAAAAAATCAAGTATTTAAGCAATAAAAGAGGCTTTACATAAAAGAAGAAGAAGCGGGTTCCAAGGGTTGTCATCGCCGGGGGCGGATGTGGTAGATAAGCACCCACTTCCGTTCGAAATCCCCAATGGCCTGCGTCTGATGGAGCCTCTGACAACCAAATCCAGCTCTGTAATCCTACATGTCGGATTAAAGGTGTACCTAAAGAATGACCATTTAGTATCGATCTAATCAAAGACAAGATTATACTGACTGTATAATGAACAAAGAAAGGTTTTAATAAAGGACTTTAGACTTCAATTTAAGTATGAAATAACCGAATAAGTCTGAATAGGTTTAAGTAGCAACATTCGCATGGATACGTGAAATTGGGTCATTCGTATAACATCAAACGTCAAAAGGACACCATTGCAATTAAATTCTCATGAAAAGATTGTTTTTCCACAAGAGTAACTTTAAGCGGTGGGAAACAAAAACATTACAACCTAAAAGACTAGGTAGAAGATGATGCCTCGTAACAAGATCTAGTAGTCTATGATCTCGCCCTCATGACTGGAAAAACTATGAGTGACAGTAGGGTGAGAAAAGTAAACAAGTAATCATGTCTGTGTAATGGCACCCGTGTGGGAATCCTTGCATTACGAACAATGTGTGATGTTATCCTGCCAAGTTTGACCCATGCAATCCTTCAGTCTTTGAGAAAATAATGTTACAAATAGACTAACGCTTCCAACATCGTGTGACCTTCATACTGAGCCCAAAATATTTCTAAATAATAAACGCCTCACATGCGATGTATATGTAACACAACCAGCATCGTCTAATGATTTAATCATTTTGTAGGATTCTTCTGGGTATCTGGTCATATCAACAGGTAATAATGTACACCAATATTTAACACATCTAGAGTAATATGTGATATACAACGGTAATCTGTCACATTCCCCAAAGAAACACCATTATTTACCATACGTGAGACACATATAAATTGTGTTCAGAAGCGGCCCTTGAACGCTTCACTAAAACATATTCGTGACCCCAAATTTTAGAAACATAATATAGTATGAGGTTAGGAAGAGAAAGAAACTTGGTCTAATTTGGATGAAACAAAGTAGTTTGGGGCCTTTAGTAAATCAATGTCCAATGTCATGCGGGAACCAACGACAGTTCTCAGTATACGGCCCTCCAAATGTTTCTTTACGGACCGCCAAAGTATTCTATCCGGACCGCCAAAGATTCCTATCCGGTCTGCCAACCTTTCATAATCCGTGCTGACTGGTAGTGAAAAACTTTATAGATGGCCCCGTAAATGAGAACAAAATTCCAATGTGGCCTCCTACACGAAAAGGTTGGATACCCATGTTATAAGATAACTGATTCGAAAAAGGCCTTCTCTAATGCAGGCGCAAAGCCAAAATCGTGAAGCATATATTTATATACTGCACACTGGATTGTTGAAAAGATAATCCGGGGGAGGCGACTATCTCTACCCCAACTGAAAAACGCCCATGCGTACAAAGCTTTCGTTTTCACCAATATATGCACACCTGTCTACTAACGCTTCGTTAAAAATGATTAACCTACTAATACTGCATTAAAAGTATCATATTTGTGCTTTGACTGATAAAGCTTTGCCTAAAGGCAAACAAGCGTCACCACGTACAGTACAAGACTTTTCCTTTAAAACCATATCTAGTAATCATTTTCTCCTGAATTTCATTTTCATTTTATAATGCCTAGTAGCTAAAAACAAACAGATGTTCATTTTAACTTCAATCCTATCTTTTACAGATGTACATTTAATGCCGATATCACACACACGATAAAGAGCTTATCGACGGCGCCTCAAGAAATCCATTTTTACAATATGCATGGACCCTGAAATCACATTTGAGTATCAAAATTAACAAGACAAGTTATTAAACAAACAACGATAATGAAAAAAACTATTGGACCTATTTCTCATGCGGACTTCAGACTAAAAATTAGTTTACTAATAATAGTCTAGCAAACACTTGTCGTTAAAGTTTAAATATGAAAGGTTCTGTCTTTGAATATTTATATATAATAAGTGGATGTTGATAATAGCGGACAGGACCGTAAATCAAACTATGAATCGAAATATCGATATCTGAAAAGTCAAGAATTATCCACGTTTCAAATATAATACACAGAAAAAATATCTGCTTCCACGAGGAAGATTTTTCTCTATAACCGGCTGAACACATGGGCATAACTTTTCACACCTATGAGTGAATATTATTTATAATGAGCAGATTGTGTAGGTTAATTATCAGACTGTGTAGGCATTATTAAGGTTCATTATAAAGGTTATACAAAGACCCACCAATAGATACATATAATACAAAATAAATGCATACACAAATATGTTGTTGTATATTGTGTTGATATGTGAATTAACACTTGTTAGACCGCTCCGGTAGCCTAGTGGTTAGAGCGTCCGCCTCAGAAGCGGGAGGTCGAGGGTTCGAACCCCAGCCGAGTCATACCAAAGACTTACAAAAATGATAAAAACAGCTGCATCGCTAAGCGCTCAGCATTAAGAGGTTAGTGTTAGGACTGGTCAGTCTGGTGTCAGGATAATGTGACTGGGTGGGACATCATGCCACATGTCTGCAGCATGATACCCCAGTGCTAGACATCACTATAAACTGCCACACTACAGACATCGTAGCGATATGACTGAAAAATTGGTAAAACTACGTTAAAAATCCTAATCACACACTCACACATTAACACTTGTTATAGTGTGTAGAATTTGTATGCATGTAAACCTTTTAAGTCGAATAGTAAGCAAATGGACTGAAAGTTAAGCACACTGAATTCAACGAAAATGTAAAATTTCTGTTTCAAGCGAACTGTTTTGGACTTGTCAAAAATTGTAAGAAATATTATCAAGCATGAGGCACAAGAGAAATTGAATTATGTATACATATAATCTTCCGTTTCTTTTTTTAAAAAAAAAACAACCCATCTACAGTTATTCATCTTGATCAGGATTCAGGATAGTGTAAATAAAGAAGGTGAAGAAGTCATTCTTAGAGGTGTACGATGATAGAAAGGCGTCTTATTAACAGATGTATGATGATAGAGACGACATTGCAAGGGATGTACAATGATAGAGACGACATTGTAAGGGATTATCGATGATAGAACGGCGACTTTTTAAGGCATGTGCAGTGATAGAAAGGCGACTTCTTTAGAGATGTGCGATAATGGAAAGGTGACTTTTTAAGGCATGTGCAGTGATAGAAAGGCGACTTCTTTAGAGATGTGCGATAATGGAAAGGCGACTTTTCAAGGCATGTGCAGTGATAGAAAGGCGACTTCTTTAGAGATGTGCGATGATAGAAAGGCGACTTTTTAAGGGATGTACGATGATAGAAAAAAATGCAATATTGCAAAAGATAATATTCGTTGAGTAAATATAGCGATGTGTTGGAGTGCGACAAATATTATCTTCAAAACGTTTCAGTATTCGTCAAAAGACACATGCAGATAAGAAGCATATATTGAGCAATTGCTAAACGACCACAAATAGCATTCAGTATTACAGAAATCAAAATGTTTGTAACAGAGTAAATATGGCGTTTTCAGTGCTCTCAAATATCCAAATACGATCATGATTAATTACTTTGAATAAACCAGTTTAAATCTAATTTGCTTCAAAGCTTTATTACCAAGCAGATGATTTCTAATTGTGTGTATTTGTAGCAATCAGTTTTAGTTCACTATTGTCATAAACAGGCATTTATGTTTCTGTAGATTAGCTGATAGAGCGTCCGACTCTCAATCCAATAAATATATTTTATTTTAAATTTTTCACATCCGGAAGGTAATTTTTAGATGCCAAACCTTGGTAACTTTTAAGAAGTAAAGTTAATGTTACAAAAGTACACACTATATACATTACTAATCGACACATGAATTTTGCTTCGTACTTGTGGTGGAGACATGCGAGATACAAATCACAAATTTCGCTTCATACTTTTCTTGGATACGTGCCGAACACGGCACATGAATTTCGCATAATACTTGTCTTGAGACTGGGAGGCACGTTCTTCTTCTTCATTTAAATTAAAGTAGTGTGCGTTCGTTAAGAACATGTACCACTATTTAATTCACATAATGTGATTTTTAATTGCTCCTGAGGGAAGGAATGGTGCCACATCCCCCAGGCTTTAATGTACTCAATGATTACTTTTTAATTATAGCCGTTAGGTTATGGGACTGTTTAGTCCCTAACAACCTAAGTGTAAGGCTTTTACAGGAGTGGGAATAGTGAAAACACACTCATGTTAGTTGGATTGAAATGCCCCAGTTGTCAACCCAAGCAGTATGTGACGCCCGCTACGATTGGTCGGCAGCGATGACGTCACATTAGAATACCTGGTCGTGTGGCAGGTGGAAATCGTTCCACATTCTGCCACGTGTACGTTGTCCGAGCATAGTAAAGGAGGAAAAAGGCACTCGGCAAGACAGCCATGGACGCTGTGTACTTCCTGAAACGCTAGCCCGTACATAATTCAAGTCCAGTTATAATTATGGACAAACTAAAACCAATAATGTGTTAGCCACCTGTGCAATTAATCAAATAATACAAGTCAACAATTTTGAATTTGATTCCGAACAAGTTTGAATTTAGTGTACGTAGTGTACATTTCGTATTCTAATAAAAGACGCATCAGTTAAGTCGAAATGACTTCTAAAAGTTGGAGTCACGCATGAGTAAAATATAAGTATTACAAATTTTGACGGCGGTACCAAAATAAGTCAAATTAGGATTAAATAGAGCTATTATCAAATACGGCTTTCAGACAAATGAAAGCCGTGTACATTAAGGCAATGGTATCAATCTTGTATCCCTCAATCTTTTCATAGACTGCTATTGTTGTATTGCGGGCTTCCGGTGTTACGGTAGCTGTGACGGTATAGAAGGTTGTCACATAAGTTTCTCTGGTATCCACGGGACTTACGTCTTTCTTTCTTGAAAGTCTGCCAGTTACACTTCCCATTAAATTCTTGTAAGTCCACTCTTTCAGCGTTCAGCTAGTATTTTCATTCACCGTTTATCTGACATGGTTCAGGTGGTGCGCTTCTCACTGTGATGGGTTTCCACGTGTAAAGCTGCTTCCTTCCTTCCCTCTCTGTCGGTCTCGGTGAATTTATTTTCAGCAATGTTTTGCTTAGTGAAGGTCTAAGGTAGAGCAGTGTAGAGTATTTTATTCTTCTAATTCTAGTGATGTGGCCACATTCTTTGTTCTGTGATCCTACTGCACGTGTTTCTTGCTCTCCCTGAGCACGATACATGAGTTTCGCTTTATACTTGCCTTGGATACCCGCGTGCTCGGTAATCGGCACCCATCTAGTTTATCCTTCAAGAATTCCTCCAGGCCAAAGCCTGAAGAATCGAGTTCACCAAGATTACAAAGTCATTGCCTTTCCACTGCAAGGTCTGTGAACCATCTTTCTTTGATAAAGTAACTTCCCGTGGTGTATTTACTGTCGTAAACACCCACCTCCTTATGATGTTTTGGCTATCGCTATCTAGGAGATGACTGAATACGGCGTTATTGCCCGGATCGAGTAAGCAATAAAATAAAATATGACATTAGTGGATGGAATACCAGAGATTTGAGTCGAGATAAACAATAGAACAAATAAATGAAAATATAAACAAGTCAATTAATTACATAAACAAAATGAAATTAAAGACATTTCAATTTTTGACTTTTACTTAGAAATTGTTATAAAATTTATGCGAAATTCAAAGTAGCTGTTCTATTACATCGATAAAACAAATGTCATCATATAATCGAGTGACTGATAAAAACTCAAATTGCCAGCATGTCAGAACCACCTGGATGCTTCCAGTCTTCACATAACACTGTTGGTGTTAGGCTGGCGTTGCTTCTCTCTCTCTCTCTCTCTCTCTCTCTCTCTCTCTCTCTCTCTCTCTCTCTCCTCTTTGGGTCCTCAACCGTATTGGTTGTAGACTGCACCCTTTCCCACTGTGCAGGACAGGTATGGAGTAATTTTCCTTCAAATAAAATATAATATCCAACCTAAATAAGTGTCAGGATATTTTGTTTTTTCTTCTGGAATTAAACATAATTCCCACTCTTGTCAGATTTTGTCTGATCGGAAATCAACAGAACTAAGCGTTGATCACTTCGCAACCTGATCTGATACACAAACATCCTATTAGTGTGATATTATGTCTTTTCTAGCGGCTACTTGCATTCCTACTATGACATAATTAGACCACATTAAAAAAAACAACTTACTTCCCAACGTGGGCTGTAAATTACTAGCTGACTATATCGTTAACACACTTTCCTAGTGCTAATACTATCAGTTCGGTTGAAAATAATTCACAACTTACACAAACGAATTAATGGACATCACTCCTTGTCCTAACTAAGTTACTTTGCTAATTAGCGAGTCATTGATACAGATATAGAAAAATCAGTTCTTATCATACGTCAACTCATTCATACCAACGAAATATTGTATGATATTCTTACAATACATGCATCATATAAAATTCCAGACCACGAATGCACGACTATTTACTGAAGTGAAGGAAATATCGAAGTATAAATTAAAAACGAATGAATTCCGCAAATTATTACAGGCTTACATCAATGAACATATTGCATGTAATTTATACAATACATTTGTACCTTCCCGAGCACTTGATAGCTTATCTTCAGAGAATTCCCTCTGTTTTTTCTCTTGTTTCGTGATTCTCAAATTACCAGACCCTCTTTCCCTTGGACGATTTATTTAAGGAGAAGAGTTCTTTCTACTGATCTGTAAGACAGATTTTCTTTTCCGCAGAAAAACTCGGATTCACTAATATCGTCAGGGAGATTACTTTGAAACCTTGAATTTCGTCTGGGAAATATACACCCACGTTCAGCTTATCCAATCAGGATTACTTTCTTTAACCGAAACAATATAATAACGTCTCCAACCTATTATCAATTGCTATTCTGGAAAAGTTTAGATATTATTTTTTGGCACCTGCTTCAAATGGCCTAAGATTTCCCAAATATTTTGCTCTGGCTTGTTTCAGCATTGTCGTTCCCTACACCTAACCCTACACTGATATATCTGTCGGACAGTTATTAAACGGACTCTAATTATAATTCAGTTCATGCATCACCCCAAACAGAGTAGATATTATCTCCCGCTATGCAATTTATTGCGAGTCTAGTCCATGCGTTAAAATATAATGGTTACGTGTCACGCTGACCACGACATAATGTACTGCAAAAGTTTCTCTACAAAAGTTTGCACAAGTACGACCAAAGAATATGCATCAATGAGTTTTTATGGATATGAACGAATTTTTTGCTTTGCTAAATCTTGTGACAAAGAGCTGGAAACTTTTCATGACACTCAAAAAAATCCCGGTATATTATGAACTTTGGGATCAATCAAAAGTCAAAATCTGAAAAATGTTAAACGTTGTTAATGTAGCTATAGTAAAGCAAGACTCCGAGAACTTTCATGGCTCTGTAACTTTCATTTATCTACTTGCATACTAAATTTGGCCAATGATACAATCTATTCCAAGTAGCATGCCTATATGAATAGATATTTCTTTATGCCCTTATCTTTCAACAGTTGTATTTATGCTTTTATTAGACACATAAAACTTTCAGTGCGGCCGATTTTGTTCCAGTGAAGTTCGATTGTGGGGCCCATGTAAACGTTTGAATTGTGCACCCATGTCTAATAATTGCCTAGGTAATACACCTTCATTTACAACGACACAAAATATTTTATTTGAGTCTTCTGAACTTTTAGCGCATTACGTTTACATGTTTTCCATAGTGAGCTATCAAATTGAAGCTATTTATAGATTTTTGATGTGGTAATTAGTTTTAGTCTAATTAAAATTTTGCGTGTGAAATAAGGTAGAAGCATCTTATTTTTCCCGCCAAAATTAGCATAGTGTTGTACTGGAAATACTGGTATACAATCTTGAGAATACGCCAAAATATGACCAGTCATCAAATACACAGTCCATAATAGCTCGTCTTCGCGTTTGTATTACCCCACCATTGGTCTCATTTTACTCACGCAAAGTGACCTTATACACAGCATCGCTCTTCATATTAAATACAGCATTTCATACATATAAATATAAACAAAAGTTCCTCGTAATAAGTTTAAATCTGGAACTTGTGCACAATAAAACTGTTTGAATTTGACATTTATAAGTCCAGAAAAAGGAATTTTACTTAATGATCATGCTGAACCAAGTTTAATGTATACATCCTCTCAGGTTAATAATCATGACAAATTACAGTGGATTTCCCTAACAAATCCCAATATTGCAGTTGGGGCCAACTCAGCAGATTTGGTTCACTCTCAAAACAAAGTCACCCAGGCTGACATAGTAAGGAGTTTCAATTTATTTATTTGTAAATTTTGATTTAATTTAAGATAACATTCAGAAAAATATATTACATAGCTTACTCTCTTTCTCTCTCTCTCTAGCCGTCTAGTTTTAGAAATGGGTTTATCCGTCTGACATGCTCGTGATCCAAATAAATAATCACTTTCCTGTCCGCGAATCAAAGAAATTCTTTAATAATCTTCATTACAAATAATGCATGCTATCCAGTTTTTAAAATAGTCGTATCCCACTGATTTACAGAGGATACAACCCTCCAATAGATACCATGAGAGAGCCCCCCCTTTTGCGATTGCTCAGCAAATGCAGATTTCACATAAGCATGTACAGATCATCATCAGCATCATCATCATCATCATCATCATCATCATCATCATCAGTCTCATGACCTAGTGTGGTCGTCTAGGCACTGTGCTGCTGAACATCTGACCATTTCCCTCCACTTGTACTTCCACATGTGCCAATGCCTGTGTCTCCGAAAAACTTTTCCTGGTCCATTCTGTGATGTTGTCAGTCCACTTTTTTCTCTGTCTACCTCTCCTTCTGCCACCCTGGACGCTGCCCTGCAGGACTGTTGTGGATAGACTGTTGGCTCTAGTGACATGGCCATACCATTTCAGCTTTCTCTTTTTGACGGTGGTGAGGAGGTCCTCATATTGGCCTACTTCGCGCCTGATGGTGTTACGCACTTCTTCATTTGTGATGTGGTCCATGTAAGAGATGCCAAGGATGGTTCTGTAGCATCTCATTTCAAGTGACTGGATTCTTCGTTGTAATTCTGCTGTCAGGGTCCATGCCTCACATGAGTACAAAAAGACTGAGATTACTAGAGCTCGCAATAGTCTGATATTAGTTTTCAGACAGATATTCTTGTCTCTCCAGATGGGTCTTAGCTTTGACAGAGCTGCCATTGTTTGTGCTGCTCTTGACAAAATTTCTGCTCTTGATCCCTCTTCAGTGATTATGGAACCAAGATATTGAACTGGCTCACTGTTTCCAGTTCATGTCCTCTTGAGATTTGTTTGCCACTATTTGTCATCAGCTTTGTCTTCTCAGCGCTTGTCTCCATGTCAAATCTGGAAGATGTTTCATCCAGGTTCTTCACTAAGGTGGCAAGCTCGTCTTCACTGCCTGCCAGCCCATCAATGTCGTCTGCAAAGCGGAGGTTGGTGATGTTACGCCCTCCAATGCTGACTGTCCCACAGTGGTTTTCCAGGGCATCGCTCATGATGCGCTCTAAGTAGATGTTGAAAAGCGTGGGTGACAGGAGACAGCCTTGACGCACTCCCACTGTTGTCTGGAACCAGTCCCCCACAGAACCTTGGGCAATTACTACACTGGTAGCCTTGGCGTACAGCTGCTTGATTGTACTGGTTAACTTTTGACCCATGTCATACTTCTTCATTGTGGCCCACAATGCCTCATGCCACACTCTGTCAAAGGCTTTTTTGAAATCTATGAACACATGATAGATGTCTTGTTGGTGTTGAGAGTACTTTTCGCACAGAACCCTGAGATTGAATATTTGTTCTGTTGTGCTTCTTCCACTCCGGAACCCGGCCTGTTCTTCAGCGATTATTTCTTCTGCTTGTGGTTTCAGTCTGTTCAAGATGATCTTCAGCATTACCTTACTAGCATGGCGGATCAAACTGATAGTTCTGTAATTTTGGCACAGCTGGAGATTGCCTTTTTTGGGAAGTGGTATAATCAGTGACTGGGTCCATTGTGTTGGCCATTCACATGTCTGCCAGATCTTGTTGCAGATTTATGTTAGTAGCTCTTTCACTGATTCTCCCCCATTCTTGAGAAGTTCAGCTGGGATGTTGTCTGCTCCAGCTGCCTTCCCATTCTTCAGTGCTCCTATTGCTGACTCTACCTCTTCTTTGAGAATGGGGGAGTCATCATAATTTGAGGAGTTTGGAACTTCAAGCACCTCTGGGTCTCCTGTGGACTGATGGTTGTAGAGTTCTTTGCAATACTCAGTCCATCTTTCTGCATTGTCACTCGCTTCTGTGAGGCATTTTCCATTTTTATCTTGAATGGTACTGACTCTTGTTTTTTTCTGTCTGGTGAGGTCTTTCACAATTTGGAATGCCTTTTTGCTCTTATTCTTTATCAGACTGTTCTCCATTTCTGTGCACTTTTGTCCAATCCAATTTTCTTTTGCTTTGCTCAAGATTTTTCTGATATTCTTGTTTATTTCTCGGTACTCCATTGCCCTTATTGTGTGTCTGGTGTTTTTGAGTTCTCTTCGGGCATCACACAAATTCAGAATCTCTTCTGTAACCCAGGGTTTTTTCTTCGGGCGATGGAGGCCAATGATGTCCTTGGCAGCTGCTCTCATGACTGTGTTGAAGGAGTGGAGTAAATTTTCCTCCAATTGTGGCTTGGAATGACTTGCAGATGTTAGGGTCCTTCAGTTGTTCAAGGTTGAATTTGAGCCTGATGTTCTTTGGCTTGTTAATTTTCTTCAGCCTCACTCGATCACTCTCAACATCAGCACCTGGGAATGTCCTTGTTTTTGCTCTATTGATGCCAGATCGGTAACGGTTTTGAACCAGTATGTAGTCGATCTGGTTGTGATGGGTTCCATTTGGTGAGTGCCATGTCCAGCATCGTGAAGCTTTATGTTGTCCCAGGGTGTTGGCTAGTACCAAGTTGTTGTAGCTTGCGAACTCGAGCAGCCGTCTCCCTCTTTCATTGGTAAGCTCATTGCAAGAAGGTCCACAATGTACTTCCCAGTCTTTTAGAACATGTTTGCCAACTTTGGCATTCCAGTCTCCTTGGACGATGAGGATGTCTTTTCTACTGACCATGTTTAGAATACCCTGTAGTTTGTTGTAAAACACCTCTATTTCTTCATCATCATGATCGGTTGTTGGAACATAGATTTGGATAATTGTGATGTTAAAGGGAGATGCTTTCAGACGAATGGAAATGATTCTGCTAGATATGGGGCAGCATTCAAGCACAGATCCCTTGATGGCTTTGTTTACAAGGAAGCCTACTCCATTTATGGACTTGTCACACTCTCCACTATAGTATAATATATGCCCATCTTCCGTTTGATGTTCTCCTTGGGATTTCCATCTAACTTCACAGAGTCCCAGAATGTGCCATGTGTAGTGTTCCAGCTCATGTGTCAACTCTTGGAGTCTTCCAATTTGCGCCAGAGTTCTAATGTTCCAGGTGGCGATGGCAATGTTGTCTCTCGCTCTGATTTTATGCATAGCACCAGTAGCACACTTGTCACCTCCGTCCTGGTGGACAAC